>CM065922.1:31911032-33111032 GCA_033439105.1 Magallana nippona
TTGTTTATGCATCTTGCTTACTTTAATTTTGCAGCTTGAACTTCGTATTATTTACAATTTTAGAGCTTGCCTGTTATTATCTTGGGTACAGTTCTAACAATTTATATTATTTCTTAACAAATAAGTCTGCTGGATAAATCTGACAAGTATTATTATGCAATAATGCAGATATTTTTGCAATTTAATATGATAAAGCTGCAAAATTGAAAGTGAGTGAGAATATATCCTAAATTTAATCCACAAGCCATCAAGGGTTTGGAAAATTTCTGAATTGGAGATTATAACAGACTGACCCAAGATGTGGAGAAAGTAATTGTATCAAATAACCTAGCTGAACCAAATCCTACAGAGAGTAGAAAACTGTTATTTGTTATATTGTCGCATGGTTCTGTTAACCTTACTGCTTTGTTGGCAGTAGCAATTTCTTGTGAAGTCTAGTTCTCCTAGAGCATTCAACATATTCTAAAAGATTAACTATGTTTGGCTTGTATATATGTATTATGTATTTTCAACATTTGGCTAAAAGTTTTACATGCATGTATAAAGAATACCCAATAGGTTTGGTTCATATTTCGTCTTTGAAAAGGATAATCAAGAACTACTTAATTCTTTTTCAGTTAGATCATTTGGAACAGAAGACAGACCAACAGATCGACCTGTTGCTCCTCGTGATGAAATCTTTGAATATATCATATTTCGCGGAAGTGACATTAAAGATCTCCATGTGTGTGAACCACCAAAAGCACAGTCTTTACAATCATCTATGCCGCCGCAAGACCCTGCCATAGTGAAGGTACAATTCTCTACATGCTTTTGGTCTTCCTTCATTTTGAATTTTAATAACGTGATTCCTAAATCTCAAGTTAAAAAAAATCCCATTTTGTCTCCTGTGTTTAGTCCTCTCAGCCAACCTCATCGGGTTTTCATCAGCAGGGTGGTGGCAGTGGTTATTGTGGATCGTCTTATCAACCGTTTGGTGGTCCCCAGTTGTACAGTCAGTATGGTCAAGGAGCAGCACCTCAGCCCTTTGGAGCTATCCCAAACCAGTCAGGTAGTAAATTGTGCATGCAGTGTTTCTCTTAGTATTAATTTATCTTGATCAGTTTCAGTTGTGAAAGGTAATATGATAGTGATGTATACACATACGTGGGAGGTTGGTGTTTAAATTGCTGAATTTGAAAGCAGGTTCCCGAGGTCCATCTCCCAGTTTTAACCGTGCTTCTCCTACCGTGGATCAGAGCATACAAGTGGGTTCTCAGCAAGCTATTCGACGCCCTGGTGCGTAATACATGGCATACCACTACGAGCTTTGCATGTGATTAAATAATTGCACTAAGTTCTGGCATATCATTCAACATGCCCAACACATCACTAACCTTAACATGGCTAAGACTGTGCAAAAGTCAAAGAAGATAGAAACATTTGTTATGTTCGGAACTTGAAGGCTTATACAGTATCTTAATTCCATCTTACCTCTATGTAATATTCATACCTTGTATATCGTCTCATGCAGTTTTGCTTGTATTCTATTTGCTATCAAGAAAGGCAGGTTTTGATAGTACTGTATTTGTACCCTGTTGAATGGACTAGTGAAAAGATTTCAGTGAAATCAAATGTGCTGCTGTTGAGTAGATGGGTATCGCAGTATTGCTACTTCTTGTCCTTCGCATACAAACATAGTATTTCAGATTTGCTTCTTTTTCACCATGGCTTACTGAATGATGGGTTTGCTATTTATCCAGAAACGCTCATCAATGTACAAGAAGTTTCAAGTTTTCTTTCATTTCACAATCTTTGCTGCTAATAAGACTCATTTGTCATGTGTTTGTAATACAATAAGTACTACTTTTTAATCTATTTTAGTTGATAAAGTTTTATTGATTAACAATTAATATTTTTAAATATTTGATGGTGACGGTGATAAAAAATTTTTTTTTACTAGTACACACCATTTATTGATTGTTTTGACACTTGTTCACTGATTTACAGAAAAGCATGAGTTGGAAGACCATGACAGTTTTGGTCTTGAATTTGAAGGTTTGTTGATGATATTACTTTTAAAAGTATTAAAAGAATATATACTGATCAATTTAGTTTCCTAACTATGATTTGGGAAAAGACAGTGTTTTAAAAACAATTTCATTTTTCAAGATATTAATTTTATGGGAGAGTTATTTATGCCTTCTTAATTAGTTTTTAAATTCTGAATTTGTACTTCATTTCCAGGGTCAAGAGGTCCGACTCCTCCAAGTGTTCATTCAAACCGAAAGTCCCCAACTCTAGACCAGGGAACGCAGGTATTTAGTGTAAGATAATAGATGAAAAGCAATAATTTTGTGAAAGAGCAATATCTTTATAAAATGTAATCAACAGAGAAAGTAGAATTGCTCTTACTTTCTCTAACTTTAAGACATGAGATTTAAATTTGTAATTTAACACAATAAATGGTATATTCATTTTTTTCACAAATAATTTATGCATTATTTCGATCTCATTTTAATCATGATTAATCCAGTAACCTTCATAAAATCTGTTGAAACATTATTTATGTGCTTTAGATGAGTCCAGAAAAGGCACCGAAAGGAGCACAGCAACACAGTTCACAAAATCAACAGAGCCACAGCCAACATCAAATGGGTGATAGATCACGGAGAAACCAGCAACAAAGGCCCCAGTCCTCAAATACTTACTCTCGAGGAGGAAGGGGAGGGTTTGAGCGAGGTGGATTTGACAGGGGAGGTCCACGGGGTGGAAGAGGAGGACCTCCAGATAAGCATGCTTTCTATGGTACATTTTATGATTTCATTTTTCTCTTTTATTTGGCCTAAGTGAAGTCTAAAACTATCGGAGCCTTAAATTAATTCCAATTGTTTTATATACCTGAACTCTAATTGTATGAAAACAAGATCTTCTGATCAGCTCCCAGAGTTTGCAACACAAAGATCGACACACTTTAAAAGCTAAACCGGTTGGAGCATGTTTTACATGTGTTTAGTATTTCTTCAAAACAACATCTTAATTTACTGATTTACCTCTCGCATATATTTCTGTTAACATACTGAATGCATTTGATATGCAGGTAATTATTTTTGCGGTCAATTTATTAGGAGGACCACCAAGGGGAAACGCCTCACAGAGAGGACCCAATAGGGGTAACCAGAGAGGTCCATCATCACGGGGAAGATATCAGTCAAACAGGAAAGTGGAATCTCCTCTCAAGTTTGAGGGCGAGTTTGACTTTGAGGAAGCAAATGCTCAGTTTGATAAGGATGAGATTGAAAGGGAACTGAAAGAGAAATTAACAATAGGTAAGTTATATGTACTATTCTTGTACTTGTAGGGATGAGTGTTAAAAGGCATTTTTTTTCTTCAAAATTACAGAAAATTGATAATTACCAATAATATAAATTATATGTAAAATTTGATTTACATGATGGCCAGTGAATTCTGCAAGATGAAAGATGAACTTATTATCATGTACTTACACCACTTTGACAATGCTTAGTTTAAAAAAGGGGAGGGGCATTATTTTATATGTAAAACTGCAGAACATTATGTTTAAACATAATTTTACAAATGTCCATGCTTTTACTGTTCTTGGATAGAAATGTCAAAAGCTATATATTTTGAATCTTGTCAATGTTTTGATGAAATATTAATTTATTATTCAGGCTCAAGTGAAAAGAAAGAAGAAAAGTCTGTAAATGGTGAAAAGGAAGACAGTGTGGAAAACGGAGAAGATGAAGTTCCTGAAGATGAAGAAGAAATCTGTTATGATAAGAACAAATCCTTTTTTGACAACATCAGTTGTGAAGCAACAGAGCGTGCCAAAGGGTTGGTCAAATTTTTGTACATCAATGAGTATCTACTTCAGCATGTAGACCTAAATAATTACTTTGATTTTCTTCACTATTAATATCTAAATTTCAAACTTTAAGGTTGCTGAAGCCAAATGCTTTACATGTATATGATAGACCCTAAGGAAAACTCGTCAAGCTTTTAGTTTAAACCTGCAAGTGTTAAAAAATTATCAACAGTAACTAAAAATTGCAACTTCTATCAGATAGAATTTGACTATAATTATTTTTCTTAATTAATAGAAAGTCAACTCGTCCAAGTTGGAGGGAGGAAAGAAAATTAAATGTGGAGACGTTTGGCCTCTCTGACAACCCCCGTCGTAACTTTAGAGGGAGAGGAAGGGGCTACTATGGAGGCTTTAGAGGAAACCGAGGAGGTGGGGGCTTTAGAAACGATGGATATCGATCCGACAACTACCGAGGCAATTACAACAGGGGATTTAGAGGTAGGGCACACAATCAAATTTAAAATTGAATATTTGCTGCATAAATAAAGCAAGAAGCAAGTTTTATTAGCAGATATGGAATTAGGTTTTCTCCTTGTTCAAAGGGAAGCCAATAATTTTGGCCAAAACATTTTTAATGGGAAAAATAACATTGCAAATCAGTTGATTTAACATAGATTATACACAAGGGTGAAAATTCGGCACTTGAATTTTTAGAAAGCTACATTTAAGCCACTCAAATAACCCAGTAATGTGCCAATAATTTGGGTAAATATTTTTAGGCATAGCATTTAATTAATCCAAAGAGTGTAGTTTTTTTTAGCTAGCTACAATCAAACATTTTGCTTAAACTAAATATCAACACCACCCAGGGAAAATCCCACGTGGTGGTGTTGAATAGAAATGAGGGAGTTGAGTTTGCTCCTACATATATGTCTCTGCTGAAGGATTTATTTTAAACGTTGTTTTAGGAGGTTTCCGACCGTCATCAGGGAGAGGTGGATCCAGTGGTGGTGGCAGGAGTCAAGGATGGGTGGACTACGACTACGATTATGAAGCAGCAGGCATAGAGAGACGAGGAAACAACAACAGAGTAAGTGCTGAACAGACAGCTGTTGGTTTATTCAGCTCCTCAAGTTCATTCTAATAATGAGAAACTTGTATGTGAAAGAAAGGTTTGCTTATTCATTTACCAACTTATAATTAATACAGCAGCAGTACAGTGGGTTCCAAATAAACTGAAAGTCAATTTATCAGAAGAAAATTATTAGATTAACCGGTTTAGCGTTTTTGGGGTCTGACTTTAGTATGGAATAAAATAGTACTTGTTTTAAGGTGTAATTTATCGATGTCATGAAATGATATCTATGTCAAATGCTTGTTATACAAGTATTTACCTGTGATTATATGTACATGTTTTTGTGCGATTTATATTCCTAAACCTTGGTGAGGGGATAAAAAAACAACAACTCTGACTTTCATGATACAGTAAAACATGCTTATTATGAATTGATGCTTATAGGGAAGTGATTTTCATTCCCTGTGGGTTTTAAGGTCAGGTGTGACCTATCTTCCATTTTCTATTTTTTCCTATATCCACAATGTGAAGATTTCCACCAAGTAATTCCTTAATGATAATTTCATGTTTTTTTATCTTCATATATTTAAATATAAAGTGTTCAATTGAAAATGTATAATATGACTTTATTTATAAGCATTCAAATGCATTTTGCATGCTATTTTAAGGGAAATATTCTAGCTCTAAAAATAGCCTGGTTGATGTACCCTGAATTTTTTTGGGAATTAACATGTTTAAATGTTAATAAATAAGGAATAATATGTCAAGGAAATTTATATAAAATTGAGGAACGTCTCTTGTGTCCTTAAACATATTGTGAAGCTAACTGATATAACAAATTATGAGGCGAACTGATATAATGAATTATGTTTTTAATGAAGCAAAATCGCCCATCCCTGGCACTTTGTTATAAGCGTGTTCTACTGTACTTTGAGTCTATCTTGGACTGCCTTGATAGTGCCTTGTACCAGTGTTTGTCTCCATTGAATTCCATCATGTAACAACATTACTGTTTCAGAAAGCAGCAGTGCAGTCATAGACAACATGAAAAAACGTGGAATGAGATATAGGAGTCACAAGAAGGCAGCTGACAACATAGGGACACTCCTGGATGTGTGGACTAACTTTTGGAAGATGATGTTTTCATAGATTGTCATTTTCTGCGAATTTCCAAAGAGAATCCTGTTTCAAAACTTGATGAAGTGTTTTTGCAGATTTTGGTGGACTTCTCCCAACTTCTTTCAACTCTTGTCACCTGAAGAAGCAATTTAGTAAGAGTGGCAAGCAGTTGTAAAACTCAATTTCCTGATGTACTGTTTTCAATATTAGTGCTATTGCACACCATTGGGAAACTCTGGTGTACATGGACATTATCTTCAAGCTTACTTGCAACAAAATGTACTGTAAATTAATATATTTCTTAAAATTTTTCAAGTGGGTTTAATAAGTTTCAGTTAAAAAAAATCAAGATAGATTACTATTGAAACTCTGCAAGTACATGTATTAGATATCAACAGTATGTTTTGCTCTTGAATAGAAGTTTTGATTTTAATTGAAAAAGTCATATGATAGAAAAGTTAACATAAGTATATTATTTTTGGTCAACAGTTGGTTATTATCTGACTTGGAATATGCAAGAAAAAATGTATGTTTGCCTCACCAGTTCAAATGGAAATTTTAAATGTAAAAATATAAGTTGGCTTTTTTTTTCATCTTGATTATTTTGTATAATTTTTATATATTTGGTATTATGCAAGAAAACAGACTTTTTAAAAACGAATTCAATATTGAATAAATATAACTACATTTATCAATGAATTTTAAGAAAAATGGCTGGGACATGTATGAAACCTTTTTTGAGATGAAATAAGGCTTAGTAGGCTTGCACGCATTTGAGAGATTTTTGAAACCAAATGCTTTATTTGTAAATAAGAGAAACAATGTTTGTAATAGTATGACAGTATTTGATAGTTGCAGTTGTACTAAAAAAGTCTTGTGCATAATTATTTGATTTGAAATAGGCAGGGACTATAAATCTTGGATCAGAATGTTCACTTCAACAATTAATCTTATGTATTTATTATTTATTTAAGAGAGAAAACAATGCAATGGCAATTATTAGCAATATTCTGTTTCCTTCCTTTAAAAGTTCATGCCACTATGAAAAAAACCTACTTTTGAACCTGAAAGCAACTTGATAATGATGCACAAACCAGTGTCCCTCTTGATTCTCTGAAGTGATTCTGACAGGGAAATCCATTCTTTATAGACAAATGAATCTGCAGTATGTGATCAGTTTCTAAGCAGTGGAAGTGAGGATTTCAAATAAAGAACAAATGCAATATATTAATTTATTTTTGTTGTTCTATTTATATTGTTTAAACACTTGAACATACTTATTGATTAAACTTGTGTATGTTGGAAGTACTTTCCACTACACTTGTTTCTGCACTGAAATTTACCTCCATAGTTATAATTAAAACAACAAAAAAAAGGTATCTGACTTAAAAGTTTACACATTCTATGAATTGTAACTTAACTTTCGGATGAGAAGCTTCAAAATTCTTTGTACCATTTACAAATTCATAAACTGCAAAACAGTCTTTTATTATGTTAACTGTCAAAACACCGTTGGCAAACTGAAAAAAAGAGTGTTATACCACGAAATATAAACTGAAACGGACATGCGAGTCATTTGATTGCGTATCAAATTAAGAAATAAGGAATCGTTCTTTGAATATTATGAGGTGATCAAATCCAATAAAGCCCGAAGGGTTTTTTGATAGATTTAATTACGCCCAACCGTATTTGATCACCTCATAATATTCAAAGAATGATTCCTTAATACTTTATGATTTTATAGCTATGATTAATTATACTTTTTTAATATTTAATGCGTTATTTTCATTTTGTATAAGTTTGCAAACCCCGTCTTGCGCCCCAACCGCGTCATTGATAAACTGTATTGGACTATACGTTACAAAATCGAATTTAGTTTTGTCACTGACAGACACAGGAAAATGAAAATATTGTGATATATTGCTAAAATATAGAAGCTTACAGTGTATGAGACAGCTTTTATAAATTAAATAAGCTGCGTTATATTTTTCGAGTAATGATCACAATGCTCAAACTTTTCAATGCAATACGGAGCCAACGGTAGCGAATTTTTCAAATACTGACTTTATCTACAGGCTGAATTGCATTTCACGGTGTGAAATGACTTTTACGGAATTAAAATACAACTGGTCAGATTATCTTGTAATATATTTTTTGTCAAAACATCATGATGGGTTATTCTTCTCGATTAGTCTACATAGTCAAAATTCCCAATTCTACTCCATTTACAAACAATTGTACACAAAGGTTAAACATCATGTTTATACGCTCTTTTTGGAAAAAGTCAGAGACAGATTCGCAATGTCTCTTGGTGCCTCTTGGACTTTATTATCTACGACTTTTCCGATGATCGTTAGAATTAGAATGATGGCAAAGAGTGACACAATCATACAGGCCGATAGAATAACACAAACGATCTGCATGGAAGATATGACGAATATCCAGCACATCACAAAAGCGCATGACGTCACGGATGCCAGCACCATAAAAACTATACAAAATGCTGCTAACAAAGTTACACCGAATGTTTTTTGAAGTGAGCTTGAAACCGTTTTGGTCGTCTTGGAGATCGCGGATACAAGAGATATGGCGATGAGCGAAGTGATGACGACCGTCAAGACGAGCATTATGGGAACGAAGGGAGTGAGGAGCAAGGTAAATACCATCGTCATCACAATCAGAGCGAAGATGAACATCAGTATACCGTTCAGAGCCAACAACGCAACATTTATGGTCGTCCTGTATGCCCAGTTCATCGTTGAGCATAACTGAGATTTGGCCAGTTGTCTTGGATTGACTCCCAGAATGAAAAGAGCGTTATTGCAGATTTTCCCGGAAATGAAACTGACTAGCTCAGCAGACGGTCGAAGAAATATACCCACGAAATAAACGACAACATTTCCGACCATCTGCACAGCGCTGTTCACTGCATTAGCATACATAGAGAAAGGAATAACCACAATGGTGTCCGACATGGTCCTTTTTCTCACAACAGATTTATCCATTTTACTCATGTGTTGATAAACGTTTACTTTTTGAATAAATTCATTAGCAATCGTTACCAAAGGACTAATGATGTACAAGCAACATTCGACGCCTGTCTTTACTAGTTGCATGACAACGACTCGCTTGTTGTCTGACCAAGGTATGATACAGGCAAGGTTGACCAGTTTGATAACGTAGTAGGGGTGTTGTACAAGTGATCGGACAACCTTGAACTTAAAAAGTCCTGATTTGATATTTAATTTAAATGATACAAAGTATTTGTTGCATGTAGGAGCAATGGTTATCTAAGGTCACAGAGAGTTGAAGACGAGGACAAGGCAATTTTGTGTCGAAATAAGGATACAAGTCACTTCATTTTACGTGTTTACAGTGTATTACTAAATTATAATATAGGTGTCAGGGTCAAGATCCAACGGTTGTAGATATACTTAAAAAAAAAGAACCTTATTGTTTAAATCGACTTGAAGTGAGAATGGTTTTATAATATTGAAAATAAGCACCGTACGTACTTCAAATACTAGTATTCGTATTGTAAGCTCAATAGAACTTATTGATCTGATAAAGAAAAATAGTTCAGCGCCTGTTGTCGTCCGCGGCGTTTACTTTTCACATTTTCAACTTCCTCATTGTAACAACCAGAAATGTCTGAACCATTTTCAACAAAACTTGATACAAAGCATCCATTATATACTACTTTCAAGTATGTTCAAATGAAGGGTCAGTCCTCTTCAACTGGGAGATACTTATATTCATTTTCATAATTTCTTACAGAAGGGGTCAAGAACAGATGTACCTTTTCTGAGACATAATGTTTTTTTCTTCTACTATGAATACCCAATAGACCTTATTTTGACCAAGCATTGTGAAAAGAATTTATTTCTAGAAAACTATGCATGCTACTACATGTATACTATTCATTTCCTAAATCAGACTTTATATTGCATAGTACACCATTTGCAACGGACAAAACATCTATTATATACTACTTTCAAGTTTGTTCAAATGAAGGGTCAGGTCCCCTTAAAATGAGAGATACTTATATTCAATTTCCGAAATTCTTACAGAGGGTGTCGAGAACAGATATACCTTTTCTTAATTTTCTATGACACAGAGGATATTGGTTATAATTTCTTTTGAATTAACGCTTTTATTTTTCTCTTCATGTCTCATTAAGAATTACAGTTTAAGGAGGCTGGATTGTCAACAAATTGACCATCAGATCTACCTTAATATTTTAGCTTTTAAATTTAAACATTTCCCGTATCTTTATACACAGTCTACTTCCAAAGGAGACTAATGAAGTCTAAAACTGGCCAAGAGTTCCAGTCTTTCACTATGATAAACTATGAAAAACCTTATTTTGACCAAGCATCACAAAAGCAAATTATTTCTCGAAAATTATGGAGTCTACTATAATTTTTATTTCCTAAGTCAGACTACACAGTTATGCATTGCATAATGCACCATTTGCATCGGCTTTTTAAAAAAATCAATAGTATATATGTATTGAAGCAATTTCGTATGGTCCAATGGAGTCTAGAGTCCGAAATACCAACTGTCACAGCACGGAGCCCGGATGGCAAGGTGCTGAATACGGCCAGTATTCGGGAACAATACAGGCCAAAACATGATTGTAAAATCGCAATTCTTCGCAAATTTTATTTAATAGCTTTCATTTCGAATTCTTACTATCTTTAAAAGGGGAAGAGCGTAAAATATCTGTTAAATTCCCCGCACCTAGGATATTTAAACGACATACATGTATGTGCATCTCTTATATAAAGAAATCTTCCATTTGAAGGTGTGCATCAGTACATGTATAATATAGAACTGCATTACCTTATCATTAACAACTATACATTTACATTTTATACTTTTCTCCTTTGTTTCATTTCTAAGTTTATTTTCTTTAACATATTACAGCATGCTCTCAAACATTGTTATGCGACATTATCTGTACTTGGCTAAACCATTATGTATTTTGGGTCGCTGCCTGCAAGGTTTTATTTATTTATTTCAGTTTCAAAATAATTCCATCATATTAAAAGGAATTGAAAAAAAAAAGTTTTATCTTAAAGGAAGTAACAGCGCATAAAAATAAAATTTCCTAAATCAGAGCAACATATGCATTGCACAATGCACCATTCAGGCACGTTGGGCACCTGTTAGTTTCTATAGAGCTATGAATGTACAATAAATTTCCGTAAGAAATATAGGGAATCATACTTAGTGGATGTAATATATTAGTATAAACAATGTATACAAAGCAAAAATAATATTTTTAATAACAACATTTGAAAATAGTTCTTCCTTACTACTTCAAGTGGGGTCTATATAATACCTTTTTAGCACATGTCCTTTTCAAAAGATATCTTTTAAAGCAACGTTGTTGAATCCGGGAAAATATCGGTCGTCGATTTAATTTATATATTAGTTTTACAAAGCGACCTTGACATCATTGTATACATTAGAAACGTAAAGAAATATTATCACCATGCCTTTAAAAAAGAAAGGAAAGAAAAAGTAAGATATTATTATGTTGATATATAAATCATACATTTCAAATAGTAATACACAACCACTGAAAGATCGAAAACTATTCTATTACTTCAGACCTACCCCAATGCAACTCGAAGTCGCATCAAATTCTTAGCCAGAATTTCCTTAGTCTTTAATTTGTCGAATTGTCCTGTAGGGGAATGTTAATTGTGATTAATTTGTCGATATAGTTTTGTTAAATTTTGTTACAAAGATAAAGATTTGCGAAATACAAAATTTGTAGGCCTAAATCAGCTAAACGAAAGGAAGACAAAGCAGATGCAATTTCCGCAATAGATGGAGATCCAGGAACATTGATTGCAGACGGTACCACTGATCTTGGGAAGGAGGGGAAGAAAAAGAAAGGGAAAAAGAAGAAAGTCAAATTGTCAAAGTCAGAAAAAGTTTTGGTAAGTATTTTTGACTTAAAAATCAAATATAGTAGCTAGTATAATTATAAATAAGTGGCAAACATATGTAACTTATCCTGAAATGTGTTCAAAATGGCTGAGGTTTGTGGATCAAGTCCAAGATGGAGCTTGTTTGAGAAATCAGGGAGAGGATCGACAGAACTTCGTTATTTCAAACATATTACATCAAACATTATATATAAATAATCTCCATGAAACAACAGGTTACATTTACAAGGGGAAACTTGTATTATTATTTACACTTGTATCTAGAGAAAATATGTATGAATAAAGAATTTTAGTTTCCTTACAGTTTTAAATGCTCTATTTTAAATGATTTTAACATGAATGTTATATATGAAAAAAAATGAATGTGTGGGGTTTTTTTTAAGGAAAAACTAGAGAAATCAGCAGAGAAACTGAAAGCCCAGAAAGATTTTTATCATAATTTCATTCAAGAAATGGACTCTTGGTTAGTGCGAAACGCAGAGCAGGTTATTAAATTGTTTGAAGAGTTTGATGAAGATGGAGAGAGTATCATCACATATGATGATTTCAAATCAGGTAATTAATTATTTCATGTATTTATTATTTTTGTTTATGCTTTAAACATGGGGAAATTTAAATTCCTATGATTTATCAGTCAATTATATATATTTATTAATTCTTTTAAAACATTTCGACATAGGTATGTATGACATGGGATTAACCTTAAACGATACACAAGTACATCTACTGGCCAAGCTATTGGATAGAGACAACAGTGGAGAAATTGACTACACAGAAATTTCAAAAGGACTACAATATGCCAAGTGAGTGTTAATTTGAGACAAGCTAGGTTATGAATCATCATAGTAAAACTATTGTGTCCAAGCTGTTAAACTACTTGGTCCAATTTTTTTGGCTATATAAACACTATGAAATAATTTTCCATACAAACCATAACAGTAAAACTATTGTGTCCAAGCTGTTAAAGCTACTTGGTCCAATTTCTTTGGCTATATAAACACTATCAAATAATTTTCCATACAAACCAAATATCTTAGAAAGTTACAGACTCATCTCACCTATTTACAACAGCAGAATCGGTCGTTTTTCAAAGATAGAAATATTCAAAGAAAATAAATTAATATCTTTATGGGAACATAAGAAATGCATCATGGGAATGTTTAGAAAAAGGGTAGCATTTGCTTTCGTTACCCGATTGGTTGTGTTTATTCAATCCGCATTTAATTCATCGATTGTAAACAAAACAAACTTCAGAAATATTAGTGTCAAAATGTACACAGGTTTATTTTTGATTTGCGTTAACATTTTTGAAATCTTACTTTATTTGTAGCGAATGTCAAGGTTGCAATACAATCATACCCGCCTTGATATGGGGGAAATAATGCGGTACTCTTTTATGTGAAATTTGTTTTGTAAACATTATTAAACACATATTACGCAAAACCATTGTTTAAAGGCATACATAAAATTTAAAAGAAAATCAGACCAAGCAGCTTTAACATTTTTGCGTATGTGAGACTCAGAATATATGCCTATTATGAGGCTATAATGAACCAGACTGCATAATTTTATGTTGGAAAAAGAAAGTGCATGTGTGATATTTCTTAAACTTTTTTGTAAATTACTTTTAATTTCAATTGGCTTTCAGTTAATTGTCTTAATTTGATTTGTTGGTTGATTTTATTTTTTCAGAGAATTAGAAGAGATGGACAGGGAGCAAGAGGAAGCAGAGAAAATTTTAATTGTAATGCCAAAGAAGAGTGAAAAGTGTCCTGGTTGTAAAATGGGAATAGATCAACCTTACAGAAACAAAAATCCCAAGTATGAAATCAATTGAATAATGCCCAATTTACTGACACTGAACTAAATCAATTTTTCTCTTTAAAAAAATGGGAAAAAAATCAACTTCTAATAGCTCAAATTTTAGTAATGATATCATTAACAATTTTTTCTTTATTAAGATCAAGGAATTTCATTTCGTATTTCAAAGCCAAAATGTAGTGCTGGGGACTATGTAAAATATAACAACCATTTTATTTATTACAATTTTACAGATACATTTGGTTGGAATTAAGACTTGTGACTTTCGATCGTGAACTCAAAAACCATCCGGCGCACCTGGAAGTCCTAGTCCAATCAGATGCCACAATTTACAGCATACTGCAGCTCATCAACCAGGAAACCGGGATTCATTCCACGAAGCTATCGGTGTTTTCTGACGAGACTCGTAATCGGGAGGCAGTGTTGGTTCCAGAGTCGACTTTTCAGGAGCTAGGATATGAAGGCGACTCATATGATGACCCTCAGGAAGTGACTCTGTACTACGACTACAAGGTGGAATTCACAGAGTGTCCAATTCTGTTGTGTGATCACTACTTAAGAGATATGGTAGATGACTGAATATAATTTATGGATGTCCAACCTCACATATTATGTAGTGATACTTGAACCTGTCTCAGATATGTTTGATGACAAATGAAATTTCCCCAAAAAATTTACATATATGTATCTGGGGTTTTGAGCAAAACAGTGAATTTATTGAATGCGTGACACCAATTTTTTGAAACTTTGATCAGAAATGATGATAATGTACAGAATTAGTTGTTTAAAATATATTTTATCCATATTAACCAAATTAATAACTGTCTGACTCAATGTTTAATCATTCTTGTTCAGACTATATTTCCCTGTATACAGTATTACGATATGAACAAAACCAATATACTCTACCTACATGTTGGTGCTGAATTTGGTATAAATAGCAGATATATTTTATTACATGTAATATACCAAATACTGTTGTTAACTAATATGTGACAAACCAACCGTTTTAGAGGTATTCACATTTCAAATCATAGAACTATTTTAACACAACCTTGGACTTTGGGTAGTTGTGATTTTTTTTGTTGATAAACAAAATGCCTTTTACATATACATTTGTACATGTACTTGCGTATTCCAAACTGTATTTGAATATCAGGATGGCCAGTTTTTCATCCTATAAATAGATGCTCTGGTTATGCTTGATATTAAATCAGAGTCATGCAATTATGCTATGCCTATATTGGAAATTCAACAACTGAAATATCAAAGTAAAAAAGATTTTTTTCCTATTAGTTTTTTAATTAGAAAATGATGACAATTTCTCGAATTGCGTATAAAAAAAACTATAAAGGTATAATGTGAGATTTTAGATTACCAAAAACACATGTATTTCAATGCATGTATTTATAACATGAATGTAACTTGGAAAGTAATAAAAGTTCCATTGTTTCATGAAAATTGTTAATTTTTTTAAAATGGATCTTGAACCCTTGGATAGCGAAGATGCACGGACTGCAAGATATCAATAATACTCTAAGACTGTAAACAATCAAACTGTTAAACATCAATGGTACTCTAAGACTAAACCATCAACGGAACTGTTAGACATCAATGGCACTCTAAGACTGTTAACCATCAACAGAACTGTTAGACATCAATGGTACTCTAAGACTGTTAACCATCAACAGAACTGTAAGACATCAATAATACTCTAAGACTGTAAACCATCAACGGAACTGTTAAACATCAATGGCACTCTAAGACTGTTAACCATCAACAGAACTGTTAGACATCAATGGTACTCTAAGACTGTAAACCATCAACAGAACTGTTAAACATCAATGAAACTCTAAGATTGTTAACCATCAACAGAACTGTAAAACATCAATGATACTCTAAGACTGTAAACCATCCCATCAACAGAACTGTTAGACATCAATGCAAAGTCTCATATCTAAGACATACTTTATACCAGCATCAATTCGCGACGACTTTATATTACGGTTGAGTAGTAAGCCTACAAATACTATGGTATCATTTAAATTCGCAGGGGCCAATTTTTGTGGATTGACGTTTTTTAAGTAGGTTTGTTAGGATGTAATTCCGTTAATTTGCTTCTATGTACATTACATAAAGCCTTTGTTTCATTCTATATTGAGGAGGTTGTATCGTAGGCAAGGGGTACCCACGGAATCTACGAAAAACACTGATATTGATAATTTCTCATTTAGTCATTATATTGAAATGATATTCTCTATTTAAAAAGAATAACAATGATTAAGTTGCTGAACTATATACATAAACTCTGACGAATTTAGTGTTTTCAACTTATGAGATATTAAGAGACCCATTTCCCAAAAGAAAGAGTTTTGAACCAAATTTTCAAGAGGGTCAAGAGAAACGTGTAATGTCATACTTACTGCTCAATGGATTATAATAGAAAAGTCTGCAACTGTTTGGTTGTTAAGATGAACTATTACAGAAAAAAAAATGAAGTTCATCATTTCAATTCATGAAAGAAATAAATTCTGATCAAATAGAATTTCAAGAAAAGAGTTAACGTCCGGAACCAAGTATTAGCGCAAACAAATCTTGATGAATTATGTTTTTCTGCTTGATGTCCGGTATATTTTGGGAATATATACCCTGGTAGACTATAACATAGACATTAGAATATAATATACGGACTGAATTAATTGAGTTACTTCTCTTTCAGTGAAAATCAAACGTTTTTTTTTTCATGTATTTTGTATCTAGGCATCTGAATATAAAGTAGTATTCTACAACAAAATGATCAATTGTAGAATATTACATGCAAAAACAATAATTTTATTGATATATATATATATATATATATATATATATATATATATATATATATATATATATATATATATATATATATATATATATATATATATATATACATGTATGTACCCCATTAAAGGCAGTTTGACAATACAGCGTGATACATTTATCTGTCCATTTGTACTTTCACACACAACCATTTTAATGTATTCAATGCAGAGAGAGAGAGAGAGAGAGAGAGAGAGAGAGAGAAAGTTATGTGTGTGTGTTAATTCTTACATCAAACGTATCTATTTTATTTTTTCGGAAATGAGAGTCATTAACAGACAGGAAAGGGTCAAGTTTGTTCACTGCATAATGTATTTCAAATGAGAAATGGAGCTTTTCCCACTTAACAACTGAAGTTCGTCACAAGACGGTATCAACTATAGCTGGGCGAGTTATCATGATGTGATAATAAGAGGGTCCCCATTACTATGTGAGGTTCGGCGATTATGGAGGAAAGGTAGCGACCATGCTATCTGGCACAAGGAGTATACCGATAAAAAGGATGACTTCTCATCAAACATCAGAAGATTATCCATAGTGCATTTGTTTTCCGACTTTCAAATTCTCGGTGGTCATGTGTAGTCACTCTAACCAAGATAAGTACATTATTTTGTTTATTTGTCATTGTTGTTGTTGTCATTATTTTAACAGAATGCACCAGGTGTATTTCCTTGACATGATGAAAATATAATCTAAAGAACGTAAATATTTCAGATTTACTTGCAGTGTTTATTTTATATTGTACCAGGAATGTTTTGCTGTGATTTTTCAGTCGCGCCTCTTAAAGAGAAGAAAAGAATCAGAAGAGTCAGAAGAAAACCGCATCGCGATACAAACCGCGAAATTGCTTGCTTCCTTCTATCTACCTCCTATCCTCTTAATCCTCATTACTAACATACTTTTATTTATGAAAATAGTATTTGTAACTTTTATGTGCAGAAATAATTTAGTCTTTCTTTTCCAGATAATGTTAAGACAGTGGAGCGCTCTGATATTGCATGCAACGCTGAGAACATAGAAGTGTTTCTTCCCCAAAGTCTGATACATACAACGTCGTCAATAACGTGGTTAGACCCAAACTGTAGCATTGTTTTCAACGGGACCCATTTCATCTCTAAAATATTGCACGACCAGTGTGGAACAACAGTCGGCTTAACACAAAGCAATGTGATCTTTGAGAACAAAATCATCGCCCATCCTTTCAAGACAGAAAATTCCGTTTTGGACTTTGGCACAACCCCTACGGAAATTTCAGTGAAGTGCATTTATCCAAGAACGGAAATGACCATGTCCTCTTATCAACCGGTCAAACAGCAGGTGAGGGTGTACGAGAAGCGATTTGGACACTTGAATATAAATATGCGCCAATATGAGACGAACCAGTTCAAACATGCACTTAACGACCTCAGCACACCTAGGAAGCTTGAACTGAGCTCCGATATCTTCATAAGCGTTGGTTTACCAAAAAGGGACACACCTGAATTGGGAATACACCTTGATACATGCATAGCAACAAAAACGTCTACACCATATGACAACGCATTTATAACACTCATAGAAAACGGGCAAGTCGAGTTGTTTTGAAACATTTTCTAAATATCTATAATTTCATCAAAAATTGCTTCCAAACCTTGCTTGACTCATTTGAAGAACTAGTTTAATATTTTCTTTCATTCGGGAAAGTTGTTTGATTTGAAAACATAATTATCTATGACTTCAGCAAAAGTGCCTCAAAATTGCTTAGAAACCTTGCTAGATTCAGTAATGAACTAGACTGATTTCGTCTTCCATTTAGGTGCTCCAAGGTCAACTTTGTACATTTTCTTCCATCACCAGCCAATGAGGCTCGGTTCAGCTTGAAGACTTTCCAGTTCACGTCAAGTCAATCTAATATAGTGTACATTCACTGCCAGGCGGTCGTCTGTTTGGCTAACTCATCACAATGCTCGACAGATTGTTCATCCAGCAGACGAACAAAGCGTGACGTCAGCCCCGCCACTTCACACCTGCTTTCTATAGGACCTCTGATGTTTGTCACTAAAAGTGGTAAGTTCCAAATGTTAAATACGTAATTATTATCAGGTTCTGTTATAATTTGATGCATTAAAATATGCTGGTAAGAAAGTGGAAAAATAAGATGACTCAAATGCTTTTTGGTTTGTTCAAAAAGTACCAAAAAATCATTTAGATTGATAATTGCTTTAAACCAGATTATTGACATTTGCAAATAATTTTGTTTCCTTACCTGAACCTATAGAATAGCAAACACGGTCATTTCAGTATTAACTTTTTTTAAATGACGTCACGATGATTACTACACGTGCTTTGATCAGGTGACCAACCAAGTTCATATCCCGGTGAACTTTTTAATTTGCTGTTTATTTCTTAAGTGAAAGTCTGCGAACAAAATATACCCAACCATAGTCGGTAGGATATTACTGGCAAAAATAAACCAAAAATGGTTCATGTTATGATCAATCCTAAAACTAATCAAATCTTTTACCACATATGCATGAAAGTCACCTTATGATATTCTGATGTCATATACCTGGTACATGTTATATTTTTACAACGTGTACATGGGCATTTGCATGTTGTGCCATGAAATAATATATCCTTTGTATGTTTGGGCCTTCGTTGACTCAAATCACTGTGTAAATATTTTTTTCATGCATGTAATAAGATTAAACAACCACTAAAGCAAGGTCCTCAGACACACTCTTTAAAATAACCCTTACACCATTTGTAAAAAGAATGACGTTATTCAAAAACGTTTGAGTGTGTTTGACCATTTGCCAATTTGTATCAATATGTATCAAGTATTAAACTTATGTAAACCCTAAAATTTGACAGCCTTACTGTATGCATGTATATACATGTATACACTCGAGAGGCAATTCTAATAAAGAAATGCTAGATATATTTGCATCACTTGGGTCTCTCAGGTGAAAAATTAAGATAAATGTTCGTCCATTCTCGTTTGTTGTCTGTTTAACGAAAGACAACAACTTTTGAACATTTTTAGCTCACCTAAGCTTTTCTGATCATTTTTTGTCCGACGTTCGTCTGTCTTTCTGTCCGTCCGTCTGTAATCCTTTTTCATTTTCGGTATCTTATTTTGTTGTAAATGAATTAATAGTAATGTAGTAATGTTTGCACGATATTAAGACATGTATTATAATAAATATTTTGTAAAGCGTGTATTAGTAATATATTTCCGTGATACGACATCGTTGATCAGATGAGCCATGTGGTCCATGGGCCTGTTGTTAATTCTAACAGTTGATTGAAACACTCGATCCTTATAGTGACCAAGTTTTGTACCATTTTTGTAGAGAGAGGGTTACATATGATACCCGAATCCCAGGAAGGTAAGATTTTAAATACTGTAAATTTTAATGTACATGTAACCTTTGAAATTCTCTCCAGTCCTATGAAAAGATCACATAAACTAAGTGAATTGTTGTTAAAATGATGATGATGATGATGATGATGATGATGAACAAATAGCCTCTATCAAAATTATAAATTCATGGCCCTGGTATTAGGATGTAATTAGTCATATTGTAAATATGCACTATTCATTACATAAAAGTCTCCCTTGTCTACGCCGGGGCTTTTAGCAGGCAAAGTGATGCATGTTAAGAATAAGAATGTAGGCCTCAACCAAAAATTGTGAAATTTAATAAGGGAGTCTAGTGTGGGACGGGAATATTTAAGTCATTGAATTAATAACATGTATCTTTCCTATACAATATTGCATCTAGTAGTTAGGCAAACTTGAGCACTTGGATTTGGACGAGCAAGAAGACCTCTGCTACAACCATGAAATTCATGACCCCGTGTTAACGGGTTATTAGTATTTCGGTGGATTTTCTATGGATCATGTAGGGAAAGTACAATTATTAATAAAAAAAAAAAAGGTTTCTCTAATCTTGATAGTTCGGTGTTAAGAGGGTCTGATTGGATTATTTGGAAACTTTGAAAGCCATTGGATGAGGAGTAAACAATATCTCCCTCAGGATGTTGTGGGTTTCTTTTCTTTTGAATACAATTGCTCTTCTGTGTTAAGCTGATTTGATTGGACTATTTGAAAACCACAAAAGGATGAATAATAACCAATATCTTCCCCATTAAAAAGTCATTTTTGGTACTAGTATATATGGTGTCATATTGATAACATGCACAGTTTATACATCTGCCCATTTAAACTTGAAATTTACTTCGAATGAATTTATTATTATTTTTTTCCTTATTCACGTGTTTTCAAAGCAATCACTGGAAGAAATCAGAAGATCAGTTGCTCATTGAAATTTCCTTTGTATGAATAATTATTGATAAATTAAGAACAATCGTTCTTGGGAGAGACGGCGTAAACCAACATCCGTTCCACCGTCCATTCCGACTGCAAGTTCAAATTTTCAATGGTTACAATAAACGCAATTTTAATTACATAAAATCATTTTAATGTCTTAAACGTTTTGTCCATTCTAAACCCTCAATTCAAAACATGTCGATGTTTGGATGAGATCTTTTGTGTGAAGATTTTACTATTTTATTTTTTATTTTTCATTTTTCATGGTTTTTTTGTTGTGTTTATTTTCCTGTGGGGTGGGGGTGCTTCTCCAAAACCCTTGATTAATGAATATCTTTGAATTGGTTTTATTTTCAGCCTCTTCAAATGTCGTTGCCAACATCATCGCCGGTGTGTCTGCTATGGTTGCTATGGTAGCCGTCGTCTTTGCAGCGTTGAGTAGGAGAAAAACCAAGACTGTGCAATTGAAAGACAATAGAAAAGGCATTGATACATAAATTTTCTGAATAAGGTCTAGATTTCTACTGTAAATTAAAGGTTTACTTGTTCTGAATTAAAATACCATTGGCCACCTTTTGGTTTTGACATTTTCATTTGACAAAAACAAAATAGTCGCGTACATGAACATCTGTGATGTGAATGGGATTGATAAACTGATATTTGATATCGGGTATAAACCGAGTGAAATTAACAGAAGTTTAGTAAATTGCGTGACTGTTGTAATATTATACACATTTGAATCTCAAATTGTCCAGAAATTGCGATAATATTTTTCAAACTGAAGATATTCAATACCAGTCAATATTGTAAACTAAAACAACAGCTGTTGAGAATCATCCATATAAATATTTGCTTGCCTCTCCTGATACCTTTCCGATTTTAAAGAACTCAAGGCTAAGTGACCAAGTCATGTTATATTTTTTGATTTTACTGGTGGGCATAGGGCAGGTCTTTTGTCTCCCAAATATTTTCAAAAAAACAGATACACTGGAGGACAAAATTTTCAAATGCCGACTATTCTGTGCCCAAGACCCCGTTCCGCATTGCAGAAAAGAGTCGGATCCCGAAAAGTGTATGGACACCTTCCTGGATTTCTGCCGTGGAACGTGCATCAATCTGGAATACAATAGACAGAGTCCGGAGATTTCTAATATCAACGCAGATTGCATTATGACATGTGATGCTTTTTATACCATACGATGTATAAGGAAAGACTGCAAGAAAGTTTCCAAACCAAAGTGCAGATGCATCGAAAAGAAAAAACCGCCTGTCGAAAGGGAAAATGCATAACCAATGCAAATTCATATGCCCATAATGGTAAGAACTTTTAAATACAGTGAAATTTAGATAAATGTTCTATCGATTTTTTCTTTTTGGAAGTCTGTCTATATGGTGTTTTTTCGTCGTTTAGATGCAGATCAGCATTCAAAGACGGTTGGGTAACTGTTATGAATATACATTGTATTACATAGTTTGAAATAAAAGTTCATTTAATCTGTATGATCTTGTTTTATTTATTAATCTAACGTACTAATAGTAATAGAATGACTGAAATCGAAATAAAAAAGATGAATGATCTGCGATATTGTAGAGACTGACAGATCTATACCGGTGTTGTATAGCAGTTTTCCCCCATAGTAGCTTTTCCCCCCGGAAAACCTGCTATATAGTAGCCTCCCCCCCCCCCCCCCCCCCCCCCCCCGGGAGGGAAAAGCTACTATATAGTAGTTTTTCCCCTATAGTAGGGTTTCTCCCTCAGGTTTTTGGTTCAAATTTTATAAAAAATATGTATGGAAACCCTGTAAGGATTTAAAATCAATCTTTTTAACCCTCAGTTTGCATATACCTGCATTCATCTATAAAGGTTAAATTTCGTTTTGCCGATTTATTATTTTTCATAGACAATGCTGAAAATTGAACATATGTATTATGGCATACATAGAACTTATTTAGGTAATTATCTGCTAAATTACATGAGTTGACAAGACATACACTCATATGCTTCCCAGCGACGGTCCAGATTATTTGATTAATTGTTTCTCATTAGGTGACCCGGGTTCAATCTTCGAAATAACTAAAGTCTCTTTCTCTTTACATTTATCTTAAAATTGACGAATTGCAATTTTTTACGTTTTTATTTTGTAAAAAGAAATAAGTAAACAAATATAATGCGTACGTTCAAACGTTTCTCAGAGATGGTTCAATAGAATTTAAAGAAACTTTATACTCTATTTAATACATTATTTAAACTATATAGTATATGAAATGTAATTAGTTGTTTAGTTTGAAATACATTTCACAATCTGAAATTTCATTTGATTTAGAACCCCATCAAGCGAAGTAAAAAAAAAAATCAGTTTCTCATCAAATCATTACACACAGTCTCCTGTTAGTAAATTATTTAGAAGTAAAGATACTAGTATATGATTACATTTAAGATAGTCAATTCTAGAGGTATTAACTTAAAATCAATAGGCTTTGGGGACAAAGGGGGTAATAAATGTCCACTCCCTAATCCATCTGCAAAATTTTTATCATATATTTTCTTTGAAAGGAGCTTGTTACATAGAAAATAATACATGTCAAAATCTGTATCACACCCTATATCTACCCGAGACTCAATATCAGCCGGAGGAACGAATGCCATGGGGCTGATATTGGTTGAGAGTTGATTCGAGTGTGATCCAGAATTTGCCAAGTATTGTTGTTTTTATCAAATTTTTGATAAACAACTCGTTTATAATTCATATCCAAAACTTTTTCTAGCTTTATCCTAGTTCTCCTATCTCAAAGCCGGCGCATTTTTGACGCTCAACCGCATTGTGACATCCTCTAAAAAATTGTCCACGTTATAACGTCACAGTCCACAACGTAAATATGCATCGATTAAAACAAAAATGTCCGTGGTATTTCGAAATCTGAATAAAAGGAGCAAAAGTGTTCCAAAATATCGTAACAAAGGGTGAAATAAAGGGTGATGATACAGGAATGGGATAAACGCGTGCTTTCGTTCACCAGGGGTGAAAACAACCCTGTATTTTATACTATGTATTAATAAATGCATTTATTACCCTAAATTATGAGTAATCAATATCATCTCAGATATTGCAAACTATTGCCACAAATGGTCCGCCGTGAACATGACCGGAATGTCAAACAGGGGGAAAATCTACTATATAGTAGGTTTTCCGTGGGTGTAATCTGGCTATAAAAAGGGGAGAAAACCGGCTTTCCGTGGGGGAAGATCTACTAAATAGTCATTTTTCCGGGGGAAAACCTGCTATATAGCCATCTTTCCGGAGAGAGAGAGAGAGAGAGAGAGAGAGAGAGAGAGAGAGAGAGAGAGAGAGAGAGAGAGAGAGAGAGAGAGAGATGGCTAGGGGGAAAGGTACTATATAACACCCGGTACGTATAGTTTTATATTTGCGCTAATTTTTGACTAGTTCTAACGTATCAAAAGTATACAAGACATTTAACTGATGGTTTTGTCACAAACACCCAACATATACATTTTTGTAGTACTAGTATACTGATAAATCGACGATGTCTATCGGTACGAGAGTTTATTTATTTTAAAGCATTTCACTCTCCGACGTTGGGGAGGTGTTTAAAATAGTGTCTGAGGCTTGTAAAGATATATAAACTATAAAAGCGATGAAATCATTAATTTACTTTATATCATATGCCTGAGTATATTAATTTTTTAAACCGATACCAAGAAACTTCACCAAAAGTCCAAGTATAATCAGCGTTTCAACATTTTTTTTTTACGGATCTGACAGTAAATTTGCATCTTCGGTAATCTTGGTCCAATTTGTGTACACAAGAAGTTCAACAGTTCATGAAACAAAAACTATGTTACGTGCAAAATAATATATAGTATAATTAGATCTATGATACCTGACCAAGTCTTCTAGAAATAATTTTATATACCTAATTAGTTTCCTTTTGAGCTATATAGATTTTAACGAGATGAAGATGACAGGTAAGAAAAACAAATTAACTCTGACCTTACGTCAATACACGAGCCTATTAGAAGCATTTCGACAATAACTATTCAATATCTGCGACCCGAAAAAATATTTTGATATAAAAATAAGAACAAAGAAAATGAGGGGGGAAAATAAATATGCAAAGTCACGCATTGACCCTAATTCTGAACAGTCAAATATAAAATCGTTTGAATGTTATGTACTATCGTTGGTTCGGAAAGATATTTAGCAAGGAAATATTACGATCATGCAAATTATTTTTCAGTTACATAATTTTTTTTATCATTTAATATTTCTTTTAAAAAACGTTGTGTATTCATTACGAAAGTATATGAGATTGTCTGTTCTCCACAAACATAATATTCTAGCTCTAAATGCCCCTTCAGAATCTTTGTTTGTAAATATGTACAAATAATATAACACGTAACTCTTGTACTATTTTTATAGTGTTTGAGAGAATAAAATAATTGAACCGAAATATAGAAGGAAAATGATTATTGCATGTTGAACAGCCGGAATACTTTCATCCTGTACTGGAGTACTAAATGCTAGCACATCCTATTCATCGTTAATTAAACCAATTTAATTTGTTTGCGCCGTTACACTTATATATTTTTTTCTACCTCACAAGGCTTTCGAAGAGGTGGATTTCAATGAAATTTCATTCGCCTAGACTCGTCACAAGCTAGATCAATAAGATAGAATTGCGTTTCAAAGGAATGTAATAATGAAATATAATTAACTTATGTGTTGTTCAACTTCCTGTTTTTGATTGCCCTTGTTTCCGGTGCTTTAATGATCTTTTAAAATCGCGCACCGGATTTTAGTTATGACGGAACCTGGCAGAGAAATTAATGGAGGTACTTTCCGTTAAATTTCAACGATAAAAATTGTTGCTTTTTGCTTTTTGTTGCTTCTTGAGACTATTTGGGTAGGTTAGCACCCCCCCCCCCTCCACTTTAAAGACTACTAGTATATACTACGTGCTCGATCGTGCATGTGATACATGTATTTTTTTTACAATGCTTTTTATGTCAAATATTTGGAATCATTATTCTCCACAAATTGAGTTTTTTTGCCAGACACTGAACTTTTCATGTGAACGTTAAGTGGGCTGGGTGGTCAACAAATTAACCATCAGATCATCCTAAAATTTTTAGATATGATGTCTTAGGAAGAAGTCTTGTCTGGTTTTCAACTTGTCAAAATATCAAACGTACATTTGAAAAAATGTTCAATGAATCAAGATGAAAGGATATCAAAAGATCATATTTTTCTTTCTTACAATTGTACAACGTGGCATACAAATAGTAATCAACGTTTAGAATCTAACAAGGACTTTATTTTTGTCGGAACACTGGAACACTGGCGTAGGAAAATATCACATGTTAAGTAATTCAAAATTACTGTAAATCATAAGTCATAAATTAGCGTT
The DNA here is from genome assembly GCA_033439105.1 of Magallana nippona. Lineage (NCBI taxonomy): Eukaryota > Metazoa > Mollusca > Bivalvia > Ostreida > Ostreidae > Magallana > Magallana nippona. Next base: position 31,937,417 of record CM065922.1, read on the forward strand.
TTTAAAACAATAACGTTGATAATGGATTTATCAACTAATGTGAACTAAGGAACCAGGCAAAATTTATCACAATGATGGGACCGGTACAAACAGGCATGGGACAAAGACTTTTTTCATGAAAAAAAGCATGGGACAAAAACTTTTTTCTAGTATTAAGTACCCATGGGACGAACACTTTTTTAAAATGAGTTATAGTTCTCAACTCAGAGAAACATCTATTATTTTTAAACATATTTTATTTTTAAACACAAAAAATCTTCTAAAAAATTCATTTAAGAGGGAGTTACTCCCCTTGTTATCTAAAACTGTCCCTTGCTACCTTTAACTTACATTAACATTCTATGAAAAAGATATCTTGTCTTAAAATTAGAAAGCTTGTGCAATTCTGAGAAAAAGTATCCTCATATTGCCAATTCCATTGAGGTTTTAGAAAAATATGGTCATTTGAGTGAACCCACCATTTCCACTCTCCCCTATTTTAATAACACAAATTCATAGGGCTCTCCTTTAGTAAAACATATTTAATGTTAGAGGTCAATTGATGTTATACCTCCTTTAATAAGAAACCTTATTCAATGCTACATACATCTACATGATATTATCATTATCATGATAAAAGCATCACATCACCTAGAAATACCCTTACATGTATAACCCCCCCCCCCCCCCACCATCTATTGATTTTCATATGAAACTTGTGGCAATTTCCTTGAGTCATTTCTCACACATATTTGAAATAATCATCACTGATGCTAAGAATTGCTCCTTTTTGGTTTGTATGGATTAAGCATTAGAGGGTGCCTATAGCCCTAAAAGGGTCCAGTTAGATCACCCGAACTTTGCCATTTTTAGGGGACATAGACGCCCTCTCATGCTTATTATGAATACCTCTTGGGGTCCTCTACTAAATCCCAGTGTTTCCAAGTTCCTGTGATCAAACTCAAGTGAGATATAAACCCCTGAAATGAGCACGAACCCCTGGGAGCCACTTGGTGGTACCCCTACAGTTCAAATTTGAGACCGAGAAATAATAGTTCTGGTATCTGTTTGATGCACACTTCAAAGATAAGGGAGATAATGGACCACTTTTTACCCCTATATCATTGTGAAATGCTAAAAAATACCAAAGTTCGGTGACCTTACTGGACCCTTTTAGGGATCATAGGCGCCCTCTAATGCTTATTATGAATACCTCTTGAGGTCCTCTAATTTATCCCAGTGTTTCCAAGTTCCTGTGATCAAACTCAAGTGAGATATAAACCCCTGAAATGAGCCCGAACCCTTACGAGCAACTTGGTGGTACCCCTACAGCCCAAATTTGAGACCGAGAAATAATAGTCCTATGGGTCCCCTACACTGTTCTGGTATCCGTTTGATGCACACTTCAAAGATAAGGGAGATAATGGACCACTTTTTACCCCTATATCATTGTGAAATGCCAAAAAATGGCAAAGTTCGGGTGAGCTAAATACTCTCTTGTATCTATCTTTGCAGTTTTTCTCGAAGGTTCAAGTCAAAACATGGTTGACATAAAATAATCCCAAATTCACCTTTGGATTTCTGTTGTTTTGGTTTGCTACAGAGGTAAATTTTTTAATGAGAATAAAATCACAATGTAAGATGTCTGTTCGTCCCATTTATGTAATAATACGAAGACTTTTTAATTTTGATACACGTTATTTCCGGAGAAAAGTAAACATACTCGGGGATCAAATTTAAGCATACGTATAGACAAATACCAAAATTTAACTGAATTTCATTAGACGCAAACGCATTTATAATTCTTATGCAGGCTTTACTGCCTCAGAAGTTGCCAATGCTCATAAAAATTATTCATGAATAAATCTTCTTGATATTGATTAAAATCTGCCGATAATAAAGTAAAATATAATTTTCTGTTCGAGTACTCTCAGTACTTTGATGATTTTCCTTATTGGCTGCTAGCTTCTACGGGCTTAGTGGCTGCTGTTATGGCTGCTAGCTTCAGCCTGCTTCTTCTTATCAAACTTTTTTCAGGTGTAGACTAGGTAGAATTTATTAAATTAATCAGATACAAAGAATGGCACGCACAAAATATTTTGATGTTCGCTACCTACATATATTTCTAAATGAACCGCCAGCGAAAACATGTTATTATTTCATTAAATTGGTTGAATATTTTCCAATTCGTCAAAACCTGCGCAATAAAAATTGATCTGTTAATAAATGATAAGTAATAATGGTAAATACTAGTATACCCAGTGTACTTCAAACATTTTTCTCTCTTTTTTTATACAAAGGAAAGCATTAATTTTGATTGTCTTAAACCTCTCTCTCTCTCTCTCTCTCTCTCTCTCTCTCTCTCTCTCTCTCTCATCAAAAATGACCGGTTAATCTCGTTATACACTTGAGGAGGATGCTCTCTCTAAAACAATTGCTGCAGCAATCAGATTTGACATCAGAAAACAAAAAAATCGTTATTCGGATGTGGAGGAACGAATATGGATCAGATAAATATATCAAAACAAATGATATGCTTACAAATATTTATTGTTATAGCTTAATTTGTATTTGATAGCTAGTTTGAGAGACCTTTGGAGAATAAGGTTTCTCATTTGAATGTGAATTATCGAGAAACCAGCTGGTCTGGATTTATAAAGCTGCCAAAATACGAGATATCGCAGAGATGTTCGTATAATTATAGACAATGAATATCTATTTTCATCCCAGTCCCTTTAGAGGACTTACACCTGCTGTGTGGAAGAAATTTTTGTAGAGGAAAAAATGTACGCTACTTGGTCCCATGATTTGAAATCGTATCTTTTTCACCACTTACTAGTATGAACCACATTATTACACTTTTTGAGAGAGAGAGAGAGAGAGAGAGAGAGAGAGAGAGAGAGAGAGAGAGAGAGAGAGAGAGAGAGAGAGAGAGAGAGAGAGAGAGAGAGAGAGAGAGAGAGAGAGAAAAGAGAGAGAGAGAGACAGAGACAGACAGACAGACAGACAGACAGACAGACAGACAGACAGACAGACAGACAGACAGACAGAGACAGACAGACAGAGACAAACAGACAGAGACAGACATACAGACAGAGAGAGAGAGAGAGAGACAGAGAGAAATTTCTATCATTTATGAAATGCTGAAAGATCATTAACTAATGCATCGTTTAGAACAATACAAAGCAGCAATCTGATTTAATTGTCAGTCTGGTGCAGATCTAGATATTTTTCCTAGGGAAGATTTTGTTGGTGGGGGTGGGGGTGGGTAAGGGAAGAGGGGATTGGGAGGGTTCGAAGGTCTTTCTTAAGGAATATTACTTTATGAATTTAATGTCTAAATTTTAAAAAAGGGAGGAGGTCCGAATCCTCCATGAACGCCTCCGAGATCTGCACACGCAGTCTACTCCTATAGGTCCCATCCCTAGTTGGATTTTATTTCAAAAAAGATAAGATCAATTTTGGATTGACATCAATAAATGTTGAACAGCATATACAACAACAGGATGTTTATGAAAAAGAAGAAAAAGCCCAATCAATCAATCAGTCCATATATATAATACTAAGGACGTCTTTCACATTAGAGAATTCATAAAATTCATAAAACGCTGGTTTGTGCATTTTATTCCTTAATTTTATGAAAAAAATTCTATAAAATTGCTTCAAATATTCTGATTTTTTTCTTGCTACCATAGCAACGATTATCAATTTTCATATAATTATAATATCTTCATGTACAGTCATTAAAATCAAACAAAAAACTAAATGATAATCTGTTTGTGTTTGAATACGATTAAGAAATATATATTTTTTAATTTCTATATATAGTTATCAATGTAATACTTTTAAAATTATGCAATATTCCACTATTCGATTGTCATCTTGAATAGCTTATATTTGTTGGCATAACTTTATGGCTTCAAAGTACATGTAGCTAACCTTTGCCAATTCTCCATGATTTTCTTCTTTTACCATAGCAACGGGACCACATAGCAACAAAGGTGTTTTGCTTCTCTATAATATTTATCGGTCTATCAAACTATGGAGAAAAGCGTGACCACGATTGAGCTTCAAACAATGTGTCATTCTATTTAATACAGAATGAAAATAAAAGGATAATAAAACATATGAAACAAAAAAAAAATCCCAATATTTCTCCTTTGAAACTTGTTTTAATACAAATCTAACAATCTCTACGGAGATTTTGCCTTGCAAAAAAACATGAGAGTACCTGTATGATAACGTTGAAAAATAGGGCGATGTGTTCCGAGTGACTTTCGAATGGGAAAAGATGTCAGGTTTTTCTAATTGTCAATCTCCGTAAGAAATCTATTTTCGTTTCTGTGATTTTCTCCAGGGAAAAAGAAAGAGCGTGTCAATGAAGAAATCATGGATTTTTTTCCCTTTATTGATTTCAATTGTACTTCTTTAACAAGTGAATGTATTTATGTACAAAATCGTCAGAAATTGAAAGGAACGGAAACTTGGGACAGACGGACATAAAACAAGCCATGTGATCGATAATTGAACGTAAGATGGAGCTGTTTTGTAAATATTTTTTGCTCTGTCGCTGAATTTGATTCATTAGGCTACTCAAGTTTTTATTTGCTGTAAATATTCATGAATGCTTCAGGACATATCGCATGTTTTTCAATTTTCGAAATATTTTGAATAATATGAATGATGAATATCAATTCCGTAGCTGGATGATTTAAACAATAAACCTTGAAAAACAACGCTTTTGTAAAATATAAAAATTCTAATGACTGTCAAATATGCATGAAAAAAATGTTTAAGTTTTCACACTGTGTAAATGGAGTGTGCCCCAATTAAGAATGTTAGATTGTCTCTTTTTACACATAAACTAAAACTGAAAATTAATTTGCATTTTCAAGGTGTGTTAAGGTAAGGCAAATTGAATAGAGACTGTCTTTGCCTCACACATTCATTCGTGAACAAATAAGGTCCTCACCTTTTTTTGTACGGTTTTGACAGCTGACACAACTTCGTACAACAAATTACACAACACTCTACAAATGTTGTCAACAGCCAGAAAGCGGTCAACAGTGAACAAACAATTCAAGAAGATAATTAAGAATGCTTTTGTCATCAGAAAACCTCATGTGTAATCTTGCATTCATTTCAACTGACTTGTTTACATCAATATGTTAATATCAATTGTCTTGTATGTCTATGAGCTGTATAGTTGTTGACTAATAAACAATACAATACATACAGATAGGATACGGTGAAAATACAATGTGGGTCGATAACAAAATTGCCAAATTTTCTGATTTTACTGAAACAATAAAAATGCTTAATATTTGCAATTATTTGTTAGTTTATACAGGTATAACGGTCAAAGAGCGAGCAAAAAAAAATAAAAATACATGTACGTTCAAAATAACGGTCATCGAGAAATATAATTTTATCAGAATTCATTTTATTGTCGCAAACTATATGATCCTCTCCCATCAGGCCCGGGTAAGAAAATAAGAAAAACTGATGCAGACTCAGGACCGTGGTTTGAGACAATGGGTCATGTTATGCAAATGGAGTACTGATTTTATCTAATTTTAACTAAATAATAATGAATAATGATAAATTGTTTATTCGGTAATTAAGAGGCAGCACCATCCTTTGAACACCTGTAAGTGTATATGCAAATAAATCAAATCAAACTCCTCAACTCATTTACTCAAAAAATGCCTTTGACTTACCTTTTCTTACAAACTGTCTATATAAAACTACATGTAATTGCTACTCAAGAAGACCTTGACCAGAATTAGAAATTAGAAATGGCATGTACACTAGCAAATAAACATCCAACCGATAAAGAGTTTTGGAGATCAGGAATGCATCATTTGTCAAATAAACAATTATTATGTAAACATTCTTTTTTTATCTTTACATGTCATAAATCTCTTGTAATAATTAGTTTGTGGCTTGTGTTTTTTTTTCGCTCAAAGATTTGCTTGATCCCAATCTGAAAAAAAACACCTTGCATTTGTTTTTGTTTTTTTGTTTCTTTTTTCATTTTGTTTTCTTTTGTTTTTGGGCTTTCGGAGGGGGTAGGGTGGTTTGGATTCGACAGAAATTGAATAAGGCCACAGTAAATCAATTCTTTGTTTTACGTCCCTGATGGTTGGTAGATTTTTGGGGGGTAAGAGGCAGGTGGAAGCAGTGTATCAGGGCCTTCTATACAATCTGACCCGAAGAGGATACTAGTTGAGGTCAGGTTAGGTGATATTAAAAATGAAATTATCATTTTCCATGACCTATCTAAAGATTGGCCAGTATATTGCCCAAAACGCATCAGCAAATACAAATTCCCTGGAAACCTCTTTTAGTTCTTTTAAAATACTTGAAAAGTTAAAACAAACAGAACTATTGAAACAACAACTATTAACAACTAACAGAATTTTTATTTATACCAATGTAAATCACGTATAAGTACTTAAAAATACATGTTAAAATAAAAAATAAATATAAAATATATTTTCACAAAAAAAGATAAAAGAATAAGTACTGCCTTTTTTTAATACACGACTTGCATATTCTTGGATAAAACGTACATTGTAGTGTTTATTGGGATTTATGCGTTGTCCTTAAAATTATACACACTCGTGTTTCACACGCCAGAGAAGACTTTTAATGGCCGAGCGGAAGTGGCGGTTTCTATATCCGAATATAACAGGACTGAAACCGGAATTCAGCAGAACTGGAATGTACGAGATCTCTGTAAGCACTTGTTTATAGATAAACCCCATCTTAAAGTATATAACAAAACATACAACAAATAGATGAGGTAGCCAACACAGGGTGGACATAAAAGCCAGCATAAACACCGTCACAAAGGCCTTCCGCTTCCGGTATCCCCGCTTTCCGTTTCCGGTATGTTGAAGTTGAACGCTCTTTATCAAGGAATCTATTCTTTTAGATTGTCCTCTTGCAATGTAGAAAAGGTATAAATGAATGCACGAATTTGCCACTAGGAGACAAAGAACTAAAACTTCTGCACCAATCCTGAACGAATCTGTGAAAACATGAATAGTGCAAACTCCATACTCATCCCAATTATTCCATCCGAAAAACGGGAGTAAGAAATAAATGTACCCAAACAAGAATGAGCAGACGTTCCAGGATATCACGTGACATGAGTTGACTTTGCGGTATTTCCATGGACTTACTATACAGATCAGTCGTTCTAATGCCAGACCCAACAACACAAATAACGAGGCCAATATTCCACTACGAAACACCGTGAAGTTCAGAAGACAAAGATGCTTCTTAGTCAGAACATACTCCGGCAGAATGAGCGAAGAGGCATAGAACGGTACACTGAGCACTATGATGATGTTTAGAACGGCTAGATTAATAATAAGCTTATCATGGGTACGTCTAAGACATCCAAATCGAACATACGTGGTGAGGACTATACCATTAGTGACTAACGGGAAAAACATCACCAGAACTAGTATCACCAAGATCACTGTCCTTTTACCGTCCAGCGTATGCAGATTGCGTAACACTTCGTGAACCTCTTCCTCAATGCTGCTACTTCCGTTCTTGTAAGGCGTGTAGATCATTTTTACTGAAAAAGCAGGTGTTTGGATCCAGACAATATGCAGAACACGACCAGATGTTGAGGCACGTTCTTAAAATAAACTTTAATAAAAAGTCACTAGTAACACAATTTAAGGGAAAAGTATCACATTGTTAAAAAGCGAATAATAATCCCTCAGTTATAACACTGCGGCTACTGTGCATCGTATGTAGCGATATTGTTTTCCCCCTAATCTTCAAAGCATCAAGTATATAATGCTTCTAGGAAAAAAACGGGGTCGGAACATAAAAGTGGACTGATCGTGTATGAGCAATAAATAATTGTCAAACCGTGCCCACGGGGGACTGCATAGGAACCTAGTCTCGACTGTCATGAAGGATGACTTTGCATTCACAGGACTGTATATAGAGGTTGATTCACCGAATGTAAACTGTTTCGATGAAATTCTTGCAATGCTGATCTCTTTGTGTTTATAGAGCTCTATCGTCTCGGGGAATAAAAAATCAATCCGGATTATATTGGAACGGTTTCAAATCATTAGCGTCATCCATATCTCCTGGGGGAAAATATTATCATATTGTCTAAAGTTTGCAACTCTATGAATGCAAGGCTCATCTTTATAATGAAAATTGAAGTTCACTAGATTAATAGAAAAAATGTCACATTCAATCTTTTTGAGGAAATAATTTTTTTTACACGATTAATTGATGAAACTCATTTCGATTAATGATTATATAAAATTAATAATAAAATTATAAAATTAATGAATTGATTTTATCGTTATATGTCCTGTCATAAATATATAACAGACCGTATGATGGTACCGTGTTTCAGTCCGCTTGTCAGTTTGTGATCCTCGATGACTTCAATTTGTAAGTTCAGGTCAACATATGCAACAGATAACTGACATCATAGAGCATATTAATATACATGTATATAAAGACAGTCTGTCTTTATATAAATTAATATATGCTCTATGATGTCAGTAGACAATCGCATTTAACATACATGTATTCGTATAATTTACATGCAGAAATTATATAGCAGAACTATAGCATCCTTGAATAGTAACCGTTACGTTGATTTGACAATCTAATTCAAATCAGATCCTCAAACCTCTCCTTGTTTTTCCTTTGTCGCTACACGAGTTTGGCGACAATAAAATAAAACGCTGCGGATCGAGGATCTGATTATAATTTTGTATTGATATGGTCATCGGCCACAAATTTACGTATCCTTGAAACTGTGATTTTCACATCATCTACGAAAATTGATACCCTTGAATATTAATGAAACCACAGTATACCGGTAACATTGCACATGTATGCGCAAACCACACTCTATGTCAGATCGTGCAATGACCGCATGCATTTTAGAAACAGAGTGTTTTTGTAGAAAACTGATGAAACGAGTTAAGTTGTTACTTTCTTGAATTAACTATGTGTTGGATGTAGTGCCGCTGGGGTATTCAAAAAGATGCAGGCGTTATGCATTCTGTATGAACGACACACGTGTTCGATATGTGCAGGCGAAGTAAGGCAGGACTATCTATGCAAAATAATACGGATACCTTGGAAATTCTTTCAAAGAATAAATATATTTTATGTTTATTGATTGTAGTTACCTTTATTTATTTATTTCAAACATTTTACAACAATTTGTAGTTCATGCATTAAGAAGTCCATGCAACCTGAATGCCTCAATCGGAAGGCAACCGACCGTAACACTCTCGACCGGTATATACACCGGAGTGATCGAAACTAATATGGCGACTAAATGCTGTAATGAATTAATGTCAGCTTTAATAAGAAAACAGAGAAAAAACTACACTCTTCGCTAAATTTATTCGCAAACAAAAAGAAACCGATACATTTGACAAAATAAGGCTCTCTGTGAAACTATTTGGTATACCGGAAGCTGTGTTAGCGTGTTGTGTTAAAGTACCCAAATCAATATAGCTAGTGATCCAAATCAACCACATTTTCGATTAGCACTTTCCATACAGTGATAATGGTGTATGCAAATTTAATGTAATACTCCATTTCTTTTATTTGAACATCTGTCAGATGGCATATCCGGTCAGCACATACCACCTCCCCTTTCTCAAAGTTCGTTAATTGTTGTTGGTTTTTTGTTTTGTTTTTTGTTTGTGAATTTTATCATTTGTATTAATTTTAATCAATCTGGATCCAGAATCGTCGATTTTTATCAAGACTATATGTAAAACTGGACTAAAACTGGATACTTATAAGAACAAATAAATCTATTGCCATTTTGCTAATGAAGTTTTCACTTCACTTAATTGCCTTAGAAATTCTTTTACCAAGTGACAGTAAATATAACATTTACAACATCACAATTTGTAAATTTTGTATTTACTATCACCCAGTAAATTGAAAATTTACAACATGACATAGTTCTCGACGTTGTTTCATTATAATTTTATTTTCTTAATGATTCTTGTAATGAAACACGTAGTGCGATTCTAATTGGTTGATTCAAACTTAAATAAAATTTCATTTTAAGCTTCATTGTTTTTGAACAGTTTGGATAAATTGAAATTTTAAGAGTACGTAATTGTGTATTTCACTCCGCGCCTTTTGAAGTGTTTATTAAAGTTAAAAATGTGAGAAACCTCGTTTCGAATCTGAGAAAACTCGCCCACTGTCTGGTAATGAAAGATATCTCTAATAGAAAGACAATCCTACATACTTTTCTATATACGATATAATTCAGATGCAAAGTTGTCACTACAACAATAATACATATTTTTGTAAAATTCAATTACATTTTAAATTCATGCTTAGAATGAATTTTATGACTGACATTAATTACTTGTAATATAAAAAAAATCATTGGTAACAATTTCCAAATTATGACCAAAAATAAAACAGCAAATTCAACAAATGATGAAGATTAATTTGTTGGGTTATTTTATACACATCTACAAGAAATGTAAAGACTTCAAATAGTTTTGCACGTAAACAAATAAAACACATATGCATGAAATTCTCTCTGAACTTCATCTGCTACAATTCTAATGCAAGGTTTGGCATTGGTCGAAATCTTTTATAAATACCCACTGAAAACCATCATATCTGTTTTGAACCGAAACTTACCGGTTCATAGTAAGTGATATTGTCAGAAACATCGACATTGTTTCAAGATAAGGGGTTTAAATCTGCAAATCAAACACTTGATGGAATGGTAAAATGGAGCATCACGCCCAACGTCTAATAAGGAAGTCATTTAATATGAGACCAATTTAAAAAAAAAAAAAAAAACACCCGTCAGCCTCTCAAGCTGCATAGTATTCATCCCATGATTCTGGGTCAGTGTGTATGGTTCAACCTATCTGCGCATCTTTTCTCACGCTCAATTAGGCTTGGATTTCTTTGAATTCAAAGTTAATTTTGATGGCATTGATATGCCAACCTTCGGCATAAAACCGAACCAAAATAACTCCAGGATGAATTTAAATTGATTAAGAGCGATGAAGTCCCATTCGAAGTAAGAACTTATGCCATTACTGCTATACCAACAATACCTTTAAACATACTACAGCATACACCTTTGATATTTGTCTCAAAAACAGAAAAAGAGCCCAAAGTCTGTCCAGCACGTGTGTTAAATGTAAAGACAATGGCTTGTGGAGTATGTCAACCAAGTCTCAATACAAGAGGCCCATGGGCCACATCGCTCACATCCCAATAGGGCCCACCCTACTCCTGAAGATTTTGACGAATTTGAATCTACACTATCTAAGGTTGCTTTCTCTTAAAGTACAGCTTTTCTGGGCAAATGGTTTTTTAAAAGAAGATTTTTAAAGATTTTATTGTATATAATTATTCCTATGTAAAAATCTTACCCCCATTGTGGCCCACCCTGTCCCTACGGATAATGATTTGAACAACTATGATCTATCCTACCTGACGATGCTTCCACACAAGTTTCAGCTTTTCTGGTCAAATGGGCCTTAGTATTTCAAACCTTGATATCTTATCAAGAACAAAGCTAACAAACCGTTATTTCCGAAGCTTGTATGGTAAAGGTGTGATACGGAAACGAGGACCGATGTTTATTGTGCAATTGTGGAACGAGGATCTGGTAAGGATATATGTTGTCATTGCTTTTGGTGAATGTGTGTGTGCGGAAGATTTGATTGATTATAAACTCTCTATGAGAGGCAAATTTTGGCTGGCATGTCGAAAATTTTCGGGTTCAGTAGGTGAGCTCACTGGTTGTGTAATTTAGGTTAGAAAGTATTCCGCTACATATTTCTGTTATATTTATAAGGAAAACTTTTACATCGATGTGTGGACCTCGCTTCAAAGCCTCAATTGCAACGAGGAGTGTACACGTTTTTGGCATTGAGTTCTCCTAATGATTGCTTTTTAGCTCACCTGAGCTGAAAGCTCAAGTAAGCTTTTCTGATCATTTTTTGTCATGCGTCCGTCTGTCTGTCTGTAAACTTTTCACATTTTCGACTTCTTCTCCAGAACCACTGGGCAAATTTCAACCCAACTATATACTGTGAAATACCAGGGCTTCTTAAAAGATTTGATCACATACCAACCAATTATATACCATTTCCAACTTCAACAACTCACTACGGGCTGTCGCTATTTCTTTTTTAAGTCAGTTAGTTGATGTAATGTATGACAGGTGATTAATGTGAAGGTGGAAATGGTATGTGATCAAATCTTGTGCTGTCAAAGCAAGGATTAGTTTAAATGATCAACGTTCTTGAAGTTTTGAAATCGTTCTGCTGAATAGGCCTAAAGATGACGCTCTTTCTTGTAAGACCATCTCCTCATAAAAGTCAATTCGTCTCAAAACTTCCAATCTGGAATAATAATTCTACACTTACACCCCTAGAATATGCGCTAGGGAGTCTGAGACATTGAGAGACAGCATCAATGTATTAACGAGCGATAGTTACATAAAGCAGATTATAAAATGGCTTTAAAATCGATCATCAATGAATTTTTAAAAGAACAAAAAAATATTGTAAGCTTTGATATGTATTTGACCAATTCTGAAAAAAAAAATTAGTATTCCATACTTTGGACACAAACCGTCAAACAATGTGACGTCATCGTACTAGTATTTTAATTTTATATCTATCTGAGCTAATCCCCATCTCATTAGATAATGCTACAATGATGCCTTAGCATTAAAACGAAAAATGAAGAAAACGGTAAATGAAGAAAAAACTGCCAACCGTGTATCTGCTAATCTTTATTGAAGAGAAAAATATTAGTTATATGAAGATAAAATAGCACTGTTTACAGCCAGTACTTATTTTTTAAAATATTATTTTCAAAAAATTGATAAATATAGCTTTGCTCCATTTCATTAAAGAAAAAAACCCAGCTGTTCTTTAAAATGCTTTCCTACGTTATAGATAAACATAATAATATTAACCCCCCCCCTCTAAAAAAAACCCAAACACGAACAAAATAGGCAAACATTCTAGACCATTCCTTAAGAGATAACGTTTTCTAAATGTGATATTTCTGTCTTAGAACAGCATTCCAGCTAATTATATCCACAGCAATGAATAATATCCGCCTACGAGATAGCCGTATTAGTGTCATGTCAGAATTAGGTGACATGGTCAAAGGACTTAGATTCACAGCTTCTCGTAATGAACTACCCAAAAACTCTTCAACACTTGAGAAATAAAACGTTTTATTCACAATGAAAATCAATTCTCTGTAACGAAAAAATTACCTAATGCAGCCCTTTGCTTCAAGATTTCAAAATGTTTATTAATGAGCACCTCTCTAACAAATGCAATTTTCTCGTAATTAGAAACATACTGCTGATATTATCATTGTTAATATAACAATATTTAAGTTGAGTAATTATTGAACCTCATTATTAACTATTTAATAATTTTTTCTATGATTATACGCATATACCTCGTGATGACGCATATAAATTTTTAGGTCACCTGAGCCAGGTGGTTTGCTGCTTGTAGTCGTGTGACGGCCTCAAATCCCAAATATTAACCAATATTTTTTAATATGCGTTATGGCCGATTTAATAATGCACAAAACAGTGCTATTAAACATTATGAACGGTTACTAATTAAACATTATGAATACTGTTCAAATCTGTTTCCTTAAGAGGGCTGAATAGTCAACAAATTGCCAATCAGATCTACATTAACTTGTTTAGCTATATATAAACTGTCATGTACTTACGAAACATTCCATATGCATATGCATTTTAGCTTAACAATTTTGATTGTTTTCCTAAAATTTAATATAAAGAGTTCTTTTTGAAAAAATTATATAGTCTTAAAATTGTCACAAACACCCAACCCTCTTAACCATGCATCATTCTCTGTGGTACTACATGTGTGAACACCATTAAGCCAATGCTCTGGACGAGTGTTGCAACCCATGAATCATTCACGGCTGAATACTACTCAGGTGAGGGTTAATGCCCATGGGCCTCTTGTGCAATGTATTTTATGAGTAAATTTTTTAATGAGAGGTCCAAAACGATTTAAAATGAATATTAAGTGGGAAATAAATTTGTTTGTTTCTTTTGTATTTACGGATGTTTCCTTATTTCTACTATATGTACCGTCACTTATTTACTATTTTCAGTTGCTATTGTGTACATGACTAAATACGGTTACACATATAATCTGCATATATTTCATACTGTTCAGTTCTGTAATATTTTTTCCCACATTTACCAAGATTTCAAGTTTAACTTAGAAAAAAGTTTATTGAATGCTCAAAAACATGAACAGCCATGACAAATCGGCAAAAAAGTCATTTAGATTTAAATTCAATGTTTCAAATCTTCCTCGATTAAAAAAATAAATGTCACGTGGTCGTTCACCCTCGCACACACTAAAGCCAAATGTTAGGTTTCTGTCGTTTTTTTTTTATTTGGATAGAGTTTGTAATCATGCTCGCCTTATTATTTTATATTATATTAATATTTTTGTTATTTGTTCTTTTTGCAAAACATATATTTGCAGTGCACATCATCACATCTGTTCACTTAGATATCTAAAATAAAGTAAACTATATTTTTTGCTGTCAGACAATCTTTAGCAATAACTGAACATTATTAGTTTCACAATAGAATGTCATATAATATATTATACAATACTGTTACATGACGACATAAAAGCATGTATGGAATTTATATATATATATATATATATATATATATATATATATATATATATATATATATATATATATGTATGTATGTATGTATGTATGTATGTATGTATGTATGTATGTATGTATATAAATAAATAAATAAATATATATATATATATATATATATATATATATATATATATATATATATATATATATATATATAATACAGTGACATGATAGCATGTATTGAATACATCACATGCTATCATGTCAGAGTGGAGCAGGTTATGCGATATCTTCCATAATGATACATGCTGGAGAAGCAATTATGGAAAGAAGATAAAACACTGCACCTTTGGAAAATACAAAACATGACTAGGAATTCCTTTCGCAGACAACTGGTCTCAAATATCCGCACAAAATATCATCCCATTCTCCTTCATACTGGGTATCTGAAACAATGCAGGTTTCGGCCAAATGACTTGGTTTACTGAATTCCCAGTTAGTGTACTCGGCTGTTGTATTACTGTCTATCCATGTAACCGACTTGGAATCGTCTTTGTCGTAGCCGTTCAGCCAATAAGAATTGGGTGTATTGGGTACTTGGCATCGATTATATGCTAATTTGAAAAAAAAACAAAAAACACCAACAACTTAAGATTTTAATCTTAATTAATCATTTATGGAGTATGCTTCTTACATTTCTTTCTCAGAGAATATGTAAAAGAGAAAATGGTAAAGAACATATATTGTAATTAATAAAGGTGGACATTATACTTGATTTTTTCAATCATGCATCAAAATGTACTGACAGACATACGGAAAATACATTGGGAATTTCGAAAAACACTTGAAGGATAAAACAAAGGTGTTTATTCATCCATTTGTCTTTTGATAATGTATAGTATACTGCATGTTAGTGATTCACATGGAAGCTTAATGTTATTGCATGTTAGTGATTCACATGGAAGCTTAAGGTTATTGCATGTTAGTGATTCACATGGAAGCTTAAGGTTATTGCATGTTAGTGATTCACATGGAAGCTTAAGGTTATTGCATGTTAATGATACACATTGAAACTTAAGGTTATTGCATGTTAATGATACACATGGAAGCTTAAGGTTATTGCATGTTAATGATACACATTGAAGCTTAAGGTTATTGCATGTTAATGATACACATGGAAGCTTAATGTTATTGCATGTTAATGATACACATGGAAGCTTAAGATTATTGCATGTTATGATACACATGGAAGGTTAAGGTTATTGCATGTTTCTAATATGATACACCACGTGAATACATACTTAACTCCACGAGCCAATCATTTTCAGCCTGAGAATTAACTTCAATGATGTGAGCTGATGGAGAATGGCCGGCACAAAATGTCTGTGAAAAGAACTTTACGTTAGTCTCGTGTTTCATAGTATTACCTTGTTACGTGTTCATAAAATTCTCATTGTAGGTTTCTACTTTTGTTAAAACCTTTAGCGTTAGAATTCATGAAAACATTTGAATAAAAAAATACTTTAATACAATGTACTAAGTATGATTTTTTAAAAAATTATATATTAATATTTAATACAAGCCCCCCCCCCCCCCCCCACCACCACCAAATGATGTTTAAAAAAATTAAAGAAAGTAGAAACATAACATATTTAAGCACGCCACGGAAATAATATGAATTTATACAACTTTTTAATGTAGGTGATATTTTATTTGAATTTTATGCCCTATGTTGAGAAGAGAGAATGAACAAGATTTACATTCTATTTGACATGTATTATCGGTGTATATTTACTTTTAGATGTTGTAGACCGTATATAGATATCATTAATCTCACCACTGAGTCCTTGAAATCCCTCAATGTATTATCCAGGAGATACCAATGGCCATCAAATAATTGCCACTTTGAGCAATCTGTGAGAATTACGAGATAAATATTCAAATTGTCAACGTGAAAAAAGCAATGTTCATATAAATGTAAATTAGGTAAGTAAAAAAAAATCTCAAATGCGATATAATTAATGCATGTATCATATAACCTGATTTATTTTTAATGTGGCAGCGATAATTTGAATTATCACAACTGTCAGAAAGTGTTTGCCTCTACATCAAATACTATGCGCACTTCATGCATAAATAATGATATAAATAATCGTCTAGAACTTTAAAACGATGATTAAAAACTGCCTTATGGTTTTTTTTAAACATATTATCTCAAAATGAATTTCCTTTATTTCAACTGCAGGCAAAATGTGACAGTTGGGGACAATTGTCAATATTTAAATAAAACATAATTACTGATAACTAATTTATATAGATATAAATTTAAATTCAAGTGAAATCTATGGCAGAAGTTTTATCCATTTATAGATGACAGTTGAATGCCAACTTCTTTAGTCACGATCGGTAAAAATATTTCTAATATTCTACTTCAGAGTGTAGCATTTTTAAGATTAATTATCTTTAAAAAAAATTAAATTTTGTAAAATTACAACAAAAATACACATGCACACACATATTGAAAAAAATATATATATCCGTAACATATTTGCTGGACACTGCTTAATTTACAACTAAAGACGCTATTCGTTATCTCATTCCTGTTTATCATAATAGTGCTTACCAAAGCTAGGCGGCGACGGGGTAACAACCGCTGTTTCATCAGTTGTGGTGGTTGTGGTTGGCAGAGCATCGTCTACATAAAAACATTTTTAAATTCATTTTAAAAAATCCTTCCTTGAACATTCAATAAAGCTCATTTCTCTGCAGAATTTACATCAAATTTGAATTCATTTTCGAATAAGATATATAAAAATAAAAATATTTATCCAATTTTTTACAAGCAGATGTTTGGTTATAACGTCAATTGACTCTTTTTCTATTCAAATTTAGAATAAATTGTATAGAATAACTCTGCTATAAGAAGACAAGATGAAGGTTTAAATAAGCTGAAAGTGTCCAAACATATTGGAAATATTTGGCTGCGTTAAAAAATTATGGGAATATTTCCAATAATAGCGTTCATTTAGATGTACGAAACTGTAGGTATACAGATTGTCAATAATTACATTGCCATATAACTGCAGTTCAATAGCGAACCATTAATTACCGTATATCCGGTAATTTTCGCGATGATATCATTTTCGCTTTTTTCACCATTACTTACACATCACAAAATATCCAAAAACAAAGAAATTATATCCGATATTGTGGGCAGTAAGAATGACTGACGCAAATAAAAGAAAATTAATTATACATTCTCGCAAATTTTGAGACACGCGAAAAAATCCTGGATATACGTTAGTATTCATCAATTGATTTTTTGAAATAACTGTTAACCCTTTTGTTATCAAAAATATTGTGACGTCAATCTTAATTTTCAAAAAAAAATAAAAATCTGTGTTGAAATATACCTACATGTACTAATCATCTTCTCAAAATACACCCATCCAGTGGTATTCTGTGGTGCTGTGTCTGAGATTGGTTCCATGTGAGCAGACAGAAGTTGACAAAAATGGGTGTGGGTGTTGAACATCGTGGATTTACAGTCATGGTTCTTGGTGCAGTCGGCTGCACAGTCAAAAACACTGCGAAAACGCGATGTCGAAATCAATTTAGATGCTAGAAATGATTTGTTGTCGTAGGAGGAATTTCTGAACATAAAGTTAGAGATGAATTCCGCACGAACAGCTGAAATAATCATCAAGACAAGATATATGGTCCATTCCATCTTTAGATTAAATGCAAAAGTATGTTAAGTTCCTGTTTTACCGGTAATTTGAACACCGATTTTCTAATCCAACTCTTTACAATTTGAGAAACCAATGATGTTCATGCATTTAATTGCACCTAAGTAAACAACCCCTTTTACTATTCATATTGAAAATAAATAAATACACAATGTTATATAATTTTAATCAATGGCAGCTCATTACAGATTTTAATTGAGTATTTTAACAATCTATTCATTCTTGTTTTGAGGCAATTTTGAGGCAATTAAAACGCACTGTTTTGCAAAACAGAGTACATATTCCATTGGGACTTGTTAAAAAACATTAATTTAATCAATGGTTGCAAGAATATCGACGCATTTGGTTTTTTTATGAAAAGCGTTTTGGATTCTTTAAAGAATAATTTCATTACATTGATACCGTTTCGGAATCAATATAATGAAATTATATATTAAAATAGACCAGAGATACTGTGGAATATTACCGTTCAAAACAATTTCTAAATTAAAAATTTCATATTTCATCTATCTTTTAATCTATTTATGTTCTATCATCCAATAATTAGAACCCATAAAATTGCATTTCACGCGGCGCATCATTTTGATAAATACACAAAGAAGTTTTCTCTTGCCCTAAAGTCTGTATCTTATTGAACAGATTACCTATTGAATACGCGATCATTTGCAAATTCTCCTCTCGATAAAAGATAGATGTAACAGGAAGAGACAATGCAACTAGGAGGCTAGGAAAAGTGAGAAACTGAAAAATCAACTATGTTAAAGTATCAAATTATCGAATTTAATCGTAAAATCCTGAAATATTAATACCAAGTTGGTGTAATGGTACCCAAATCTTCAAAATAATCCTTTTTACAACTTCAATGGCTGTTATTTTGTAGAGTGATTCTGTGTTCCATATTTGTGTCATTGTTAAGGAAGAAAACCAATGTTGATAAAGAACAACTATTGAGTAAAGACCTCCTACTGGATCTATAAGAAATGTCATTTTATAAAACACCATTTTTAAGTTATGAAATTTTAGAGGTTGATCCGCGCATTCGTACACAAAGTATTACATGTATATAGCATTTTATAAACCTTAAACTATTTTGATCAAAAGGTGGTTAGAGCACCCCACATACATACATGTACAATAGCCTTAAAGGTCACAAATTTTATGTTGAGGTTCTATGCCATCAGAAACTTTGTAAGTTTCTTATGTTCGTGTTTATTAAAACAATTTTAGCATACATGTACACGTGCAACAGCCTTAACGATCACAATATTTACGTTGAGGTTCATTGCGAACAGAACTTCTTCGTGGTTGTTAAAACAATTTAAACGACAACAGTTGGCAAATTAGCTTTAGCATGATTTTTAATATACATAAAAAGGTTAAGCAGTTGTGCCATCATATTCGCCAGTGTTTTTTGCAAGACCGCTGGAAGTAAATGTTGCCTTGAGACCAAAAATATCCTGCACTCCTCTATTTTTTATCAATGAAAAATTAACCCTTAATTTCATTCAAATTTTCAAGCTATTTAAGAAAAAAAACTTTGTTTTTGCGATAAAATCTGTTAGAGCCCTAACCCCCCCCCCCCTCCAAAAAAAAAGTCGAGAGAAAACGACTTGACAGAAAAGGCCGAGTGATGTACTGATTGTTGCCAGGAACACGTGTTCAGTCTAACACGCAGCAATGTTATCTCAGCCAATACTCTGCTTGATCAAATCCAACAATCACCTATTCGTCAATGTTTTTTGCAAGACCGCTGGAAGTAAATGTTGCCTTGAGACCAAAAATATCCTGCACTCCTCTATTTTTATCAATGAAAAATTAACCCTTAATTTCATTCAAATTTTCAAGCTATTTAAGAAAAAAACTTTGTTTTTGCGATAAAATCTGTTAGAGCCCTTACCCCCCTCCCCCCCCCCCCAAAAAAGAAAAAAAGTCAAGAGAAAACGACTTGACGGAAAAGGCCGAGTGATGTACTGATTGTTGCCAGGAACACGTGTTCAGTCTAACACGCAGCAATGTCATCTCAGCCAATACTCTGCTTGATCAAATCCAACAATCACCAATTCGCCAATGTTTTTTGCAAGACCGCTGGAAGTAAATGTTGCCTTGAGACCAAAAATATCCTGCACTCCTCTATTTTTTATCAATGAAAAATTAACCCTTAATTTCATTCAAATTTTCAAGCTATTTAAGAAAAAAACTTTGTTTTTGCGATAAAATCTGTTAGAGCCCTTACCCCCCTCCCCCCCCCCCCCCCCAAAAAAAGAAAAAAAGTCAAGAGAAAACGACTTGACGGAAAAGGCTGAGTGATGTACTGATTGTTGCCAGGAACACGTGTTCAGTCTAACACTCAGCAATGTCATCTCAGTCAATACTCTGCTTGATCAAATCCTTAGTAATTTATACGTACATGGGTTTTGTTTATGCAACACAACTTACTTCCATACCAGCTTCCCACTAGCCCGAACGGATGACACGTGCACTCATTGCGGACCTCTTATTTTTTCCGATTCATGCATGTACACGTGCAACAGCCTTAACGATCACAATATTTACGTTGAGGTTCATTGCGAACAGAACTTCTTCGTGTTTGTTAAAACAATTTAAACGACAACAGTTGGCAAATTAGCTTTAGCATGATTTTTAATATACATAAAAAGGTTAAGCAGTTGTGCCATCATATTCGCCAACATTTTTTGCAAGACCGCTGGAAGTAAATGTTGCCTTGAGACCAAAAATATCCTGCACTCCTCTAGTCATTATTACAAAGATACAATCGAAAACTACGCAGTGGTTTATTTACAATAGCTTAATGTGTCGTAAGTGTCGAGAACTTTTTAAAGAAAATGTATATTTAATTTCATGTTTGCTTGATCATTTAGTGAAATCCTGTCAGGAGTTATAATACATGCAAACACAAGAAGTTGATTCATTCAAATTTTGACATGAAGGCCAAAAATCTAATTCCATTGTACTAATCTCTATTCTGAAAATCTAAAGAGACTTTTCCACATGGGCAGCAAATCGCCAGGTCAAAATATTGTTAATTCATAAACTGAGGAGAACAATTAATTGTTAATTCATTAACTTAGGAAAGCAATTCATTGGCTGACTGAAATTTAAGTACAATCGTGAAGAATGTTTCTTGATGATGAATGAAAAGTTTGGTTTTCAAAGAGTTTGGAGGCGAAATAATGACGTCATGCAAGATACTTTGATAATTGAAAATTAACATTGTTTGTCACATGTAGAGAAACACGGGAAAATCTTGTCTTGTATATTTCTATTATATATTTTTTTTCAAACGACTTAGTCTCCCTGATAGTGCCCTTAAAAATTGCATTTCACGATTAGTAATATCAGTATTATATTGAAGTAAATTATTTCTTGCATATATAAAGTTACCTATTTCGAACTGCTCCTCACACAAAAATATGTTTTAATGCAATTGGCTAAAAAATAAAATTGTGTTAGCAATCCACTTTTCATTATTTAGTTCTAATGTTCTTAAATACCGGTATTTACATTCTCTTCATCAACAAACCCAGTCTTCGCAGTTATATTAAGAAAAGTCCCACCTTCATTTAAAATTGAATTAAATCTGCAAACATTTCTTTCAACGAAATTTTACTAGAATATTCAAGTTTTTCCCCCTAAAAACTAATGCAACAATGAATGTTTCAATGCAGTTCTTACAAGCATCAGCGTAACACCAGGAATATCCCCCAAGCACAACTGCACAACAACTGCACAAGAATAACCAATCTCATTCCTGTAGTGGGCTGCCACCCAGAGCCTCAAAAGTCCACTCAGGTTAGGGGAAAAGGAAGAAAGTGACCACACATACAGCCACCAGGAAAAGAGTGTCCAGACATATCGACATGTCTGTCAAAGGCTCTCAGGTTAAAAGAGCTTTATGGTTGATAACATACCAATACATTGTATAAAAATCTGAAAGCATTTTTAGAACAAGAATACAATTAGTTTAGAATATCAAAATGTTTCTTTAAAGAATCATGACTTTTGTAAAGGATAGTAGATACAAGGGATAATACATATACCCTTTCCCATATAACAGTTATTACATACTTTGTACTAACATACCAATCTCAACCACTTGAAAAAATATTACCAAGCTTGCTATAAAAATATATTTTTTTTAAATACATGTAACAAAAATGAAACATTAATCATAGTTTCACAAATCGAGAAACTATAATTATCAGATAAATCATGTTTTGCCATCGCAAATCGTGCTGTCGACAAATTAGCCATCAGATCTTTCTAAAATTTTAGATATGATGTCTTAAGCTATTAACTATTATTTAGTTAAGAATAAGTACATATGTTTTATATTTTAAATAATAAGGTACAGTTTCAGTCATAGTTTGCCCTTTTTTGAAATGATTTTTAAAAATATCACAAAAATTTAAATTGCAACATTTATTAACGCTAGAATACCTAAATATTAAAATTCTATAAATAGTTAAGTGATTAGACTTTCAAAAGGGTAATTATGACGTCATACAAAAGTGCAGTTTCTCGTATTTTTCATGAATTTGAGCAGAAGACACCAATTCTTCAGTAGTTTTTTGAATAAAAAATATGTCCGCAGCCGTCGTCCACAACAAAATACACATCATAACTTTATCGTGTGATGTCACATGAAATATATTAATTTCGTTGTGGGCGACGGCTGCGGACACATTTTCCCCTTCAAAAAAAACTATGAGAAAATATGCCTTTTTTCATCAATTTGACTACATCGTGGAAAATGACATAATTTTGAAGTCATTATACCATTTTTTTGGAAACAGAATAAAAGTCCACATCTTTGTACTTTATACATACATAGGTTCAAGATGGTATACGTGTATTTTCACGTGATTTAAACAACTTCTAAATTTTAGGGCATATATTGAAAGAAACTGTACCTTCTTCTTTGGGCATTTCCCCATATTCTTAGACAGAGCTCTCCTTTTAAAGGAGATCAATACAGTCTTAAAATGGTCTGTTAACTGTAATTTACATTCGTTAATCATGGTTTAGATTTGTTAATTATAGTTTTACAATCATGAAACTATTTTTACCAGATAAACTATCTTTTGCAATCGCAAATGGTTATTTTTAGGTGTTTTGATATCTAATTGTGCGGAAGATTCCATTGATGATGAACTCTCTGAAAGGTAGCAAGGGACAGTTTCGAATAAAGTACCCGGTCAATATTTTTGTAAAATTGAGAGTTGTTGTACTTGAAGGCTTATGAGTGTTGCTAAAATTAATGAAATGATTTTTAGTCATTATCGTTAGTTAGAGGAGGGATGTCTCTTGATAAAATTGGTATGCAATATGTAGGCCCAATATGAGAAACAGAAGTAAAATGCGAAACTTGCGGCTATGACTGTTGTGTTGACTTTACACAGTGAAATTGCAGGCTACATACGGGAGGTAAAATAACACGATAAGTAGGTGGATGGGACATAGTAACTTTCTGACATGTGATAGTGCAACATGCACACGGTACGGAAGGTCAACCCTTTACAGGGAATTAGCGGGGGGGGGGGGTTAAAAAGCTGAAAAATCATGAAAAATGGGCGAAATATTAAAGGGTCGAAATCTCAGAAAAACCAGTATGTAGAAAATTTTACACGTTCTGACTAGTGATTTTCCTCAGAAATTGGTGATTGGCCTTTTAAGGAGTGAATTAGAGGTATTTGTGCGAATGGGAACTGAGAAAATTCTTTTTACAGAGTTCCGAAGACACACATCCCCTGGCTACAGTGAATTGTATCAAGCACTGTCCCATGCCACCTAGATGATAGCGTCAACTATATTTTACAGATATGAAATATAGTTTAACGTCGTTAACTTTAGTTTTGTGTCCGTAAACTACAGTTTACAATCGATAAACCTACTTTATCGACTGTTAAACTATGTTAAGGGGGTTGTCCGGTCATCTTTTACATTTGAGAATAAAAAAGTAAATATTATTTGAACTGGCTTGTTTCTGCCTAAACCTGGCCAAAACTGTTGTCAAAGGATGAAAAAGCAATAAATGTGAGGTTCTATACGTTGTTTTTTATGCAACCTATACATACAAGAACAGAACAATGCCTTTTTAATCATTTAGAACAGCTGTAGAACTGCACAGCTGCAGGCTCATTATGAAGGATTAAAAATCTGAAAAAATAAGAATGGGGTTCATTGGTGTTCTCTTTACAGCCATTTGTTGAGAAAAAAGTTGAATCTTACACATAATTGTAGTAACTTTTCCTCAAAATAGGGCACCCTGTTTTTATCAGTCGCATGGGATCTATTTTTAGAACAAGAAAAATCTAGTCTATACTTATAACTCCTGTGTCTATGGAGGCACATTGACGTTATATTTTCATAGAAAAAAAATAAATGTCAATTCAAAACAATCTGTGTTGAATGTGACAGATATTTCTATACCATTTCCAATTGGGGTTTTTTAAGTTCTATAGGTATAAGTTAAATTTAATTCTTTTAAGAAATACGGTAGGAGTAAAATTAATTGCTTCCCATAAATGTACTCCCATAGACACAGACAAAAATATCTCGTACGAATTGATGATTTTGAGACTCATTTTAACATCAGGGTAAAATGTCACAACTTAAATAAGTAAGTTTAGACCTTTTTCTCAACAAATGGCAATAGAGTACACACTAATTATCTCCTTTCATATTTTTAATTCTTGAATCTATAGGTGCGCAGTTATAAGCGATTAAAAAAGGCATTGTTCTGCTCTTGTATGATTTGCGTACAAAACAATATTTCTTGCTTTTTTTTTTTTTATCTTTTGACAACAATTTTCAGTTTTGGGCAGAAACAAGCCAGTTCAAAAAATGTTTATATTTTTATCCTCAAATGCACAAGATGGCTGCATATCCCCCTTAAGCCCATTTTTGTGAATTTGGCGCGCAACAGAAACCTGGTCTCAGGATCATCAAGCAATTTCAGACTTAAGTCAAAATTTCAGTCAGTAACAAAATGATTCATTAAATGACGATTGAAATTTGTAATTAACCATGTTATATCAATACACTTTTAATGTAGGGCTCTAACAGATTTTATCGCAAAAACATAGTTTTTTCTTAAATAGCTTGAAAATTTGAATGAAATTAAGGGTTAAGTTTTCATTGATAAAAAATGTTAATAAGAAGTGAGTTTTAATATGAAACTTTTACTTACTATGTATTATTTGACGACGGAATTTACAGTTACCGCATGGGGTAGGTTGTGATTGATGTAAAGGAGTTTTAAAAGGAAAATATTTCTAGAAAAATGATTTTTTTTAAATAAAAAAACCGTGCTCCACTAATAAAATTTTGGTTTAAAAAAATCAGTAATTAAATTAATCTATGTACAACTCACATGTAATCGTCAAACTCATGATAATAGATTTCATATTACAGAAACCACTCCTGTTGAAAGAGTAGGTTGAAAGTTCAAAAGAAAACTGTGAACTAATTGCAAACGATAAATCATTTAATGACTATGAATTTGTTCACAACAATTTCAAAGTTGATGAATGATTCACACCAAGAATAACAACCTCGTCATGAGTACAGGGTATCGAGTGTCGTCTTCCGAAGCCTGTTTTCTGAATGTTGAAAAACAGTCACATCTGAGGTGTTGCACTCGCACAAGACCTGTCTCAAAGCTCTACGAAATTTCTTGGAGCTGGCGACATATAAATAAAAATTTATTGCATGATTTGTGAACATGAGAAGTTCCGCAAAGGAAAGCACTTTTGTGAAAAGCTGGCGGTTGATTTTGGGGGGATTCTTCAACGAGTTGAAGACGGCCGTCACACAAAGCATGGCGGCCATAGGGAATGTTGTCACGACGAATGTTAGCGACAGTACCACCATCATCCATGTCAGCTTCTTCTTGATACTGGTATCTGGGTGAACACAGGTGTTCATGGTCGTCAGTGATGCCCGTCGATGCATTGAATTTCGCTTCATTTGGCGAATTTTCCCGATTATTTTAACATTGAAGATACCAGTACTCAGAAATGGGAGGACGAAATACACCGCCAAATCAATGCAGGGCCAGATTAAGGTGATGGACTCGTGCGGTCCACACACCGTCGCGTTATTCAGATCCGGTATCAGACCTATTGTCCAAAAAATATGGAGATTTACGAGGATTGAGAAAACCAGGACAAGAAATATCACGAGCAGAGCCTTGCGGACTCGACACAACGACGTAGCTTTGAATGGATGGCACATATTCATGAATCGCTCAAAAGTAACGGCAACCACAAGCCAGACCGACGCGTCACTGCAGACGTAGCCAAGGAATGTAACGAACTTACAGGAGTATTGGGACAGAGAATGAATGTTGATGCCAAGGATCTCCTGAAGCCAACTGATCAGAAGTCCGAGATGAAGCACACAGAGGTCGAGAATACACATCGCCAGTAGATACATGTACGTTGAAATACGCCTAGCAAAATGAGGCAGCACCGTCAACGCCAAAAGGTTACCGATCACCCCGACGCAATAGACCACGGGGCCCCCGAATGTGGTCACATAGTTTCGAATTTGTTCAGGTTCGTCATTTCTTTCGTCCTCAAATGTTTTGAAGAGATCCTTGATGTGTGCCGTCGAGTTCCTTGACAAATTCAAGGCCTTTAATACTTGACAATAAGAGATGGGAATGCTGTATTGGGTGACACAGTCCATTTTGGCAAAGGAAGGAAAAGTCGCTCCCAGTTGTACTGATAGTTTTGTCTGTCTTAGTGGAGGTGATACCAGACTCTGTATCAAACTGCTTTTGATTGTCTCATTCAGATTTCTGTACATTATACAGCCAGCGTGTGTTAATGAGATATATACCAGTTGTGAAGAAGAGCTTGTCAATCACCAGAAAGAGGATGGTTCCCAATGTAATAAGATCTTATTAGGTATTGGTCTTACATTCAAGAGTGTGGCAAATATATGCAAATGATTTGAAAATAATATGTTTTTATTGTTGATTTTCTTCCGTTAGTCATTCTGTATATCATACATTTTGACAACCAACTACCGGTATCAGAGTAAGGATTGTATGCAGGGGGTGTCAATGTTAATCGAAAGGTCTTTTCTTTATTTGGAAACATACTTTGAAAGCGTTCTGATTCACAAAACGGTTGTTTCATCATAAACTGTTAATCACAACATTTCGTAAACTTTTGTTGTTGAGTCGATCCACGAAATGAAATATTCATCGGGATAAAATCTATGACATATCATATATTGTAATGCCAATGGACCTATGTCTACGAATTTGTGTATCCTGCATGGAAACTAATGTACGACGAAAATTGATGCCTCAATAGGGTGGTTACATGTCGCCCTGCTTGTAACATTCACGATCTGTGTCGCCTTAATTAGGAGGTCTATCTCTCGAGCTCGCTTGCATAAACGACTCGAAACAATAACCTGGATTAATTACAGATTAAACAGGGCCTACGTGTAGACTAGGTATCAAACCCCAGACATTGAGTAGGAAAACGAATATTTATTCATGCAATAAAATTAGTAAAATTACTAATCGACAACCGAGAGACGTGTGCTTCTACCGAAGCCTTATCAATTACATGAAGGTGTGTGGGAAGTTGTCGAGGATCAAGCAAGAACAATCTAGTAACTTCTGGGAATATCTGCTTTGCAAGATCCGGTGCGACTTCTGACCATTGGCCATTTCAAAAAACAAGTTTTGTTGTAAGAAAATTATGGCACGCCAAATTCACAAACATAAGCTAAACATAGTTTCCCAGTCGATAAACTAGGTTTATCGATTGTAAACTGTAGTTAACGGACAGTGAACTATAGTTAACGACGGTAATCTACATTTCACATCTGTAAACCATAGTGAACGCATCGTGTATGTTTCAGAATTGTAAACTATGATTAACAATGAAAACAATCATTTGCGACTGTTTATCCTATAAACAATAATTTCCCAAATTTGAGAAACTATAATTTACAACTCTTGAATATAGTTAACGAAAGTAAATTATATTTTACACATTTGAATTTATATTTATTAGCAAAATCTACTGGTAGCATTTATTAGCAGATATATAGACTTTGATTAGTATTCGTAAACTATACTAGTAGTTTACAACTGTTAAATATAGTTTTACAGATGAAAACTACAGTTAATCGTTAACTGTAGTTTACTATTCGTAAACTATAGTTTAAAGTCAATAAACCTGGTTTATCAACTGTAAAACTATCTTTAGCTCATTATTGTCAGCTAAACATAGCTTTACAGTAAAAAAAAGAGGTTTATTGGCTGTAAACTAGTTAACGACGTTAATTTAAATCTCTATTTTGTAAACCAAAATTAATGCAATAATCTATGTTTCAGAAGCGTCAACTATTATTATTACTGAAAACAATAATTTGCGATTGCAAAACAAAGTTTATCTGATAAATATAATTTCCCGAATTGGGAAACTACGAATAACAATTCTTCATTTTAGTTAACGAATGTTTACAGTTTGAATCTATAATTATCAACAAATTCTACTGTTTTGCGTTTATTTACACACAGTAAAACTTTGGTAAGCATTCTAAACTATTGTCTACAACCGTTTAATATGATTTTACCGATAAAAACTATCGTTACCGTTATCTATAACTATAAAATACGGTACGTTAACTTTAGTTTACAGTCGATAAATCTTGTTTATCAACTGTGAAAATATGTTTTGCTCATTTTAGTGAATTTGGCGTGCCATAGAAAATTACCACCGTATGAAGAAATTATTAAAGAGAAGTTTGAATGAATGGGGTAAATTAACACCCTTTTGGTGTTTTCCTCTATTAATTAAGAAAACCGATTATTTTTCATTCTGTTTCTCACGAAACCAATGTAGATTTAACCAATTTAAGACAATTTATTCACTGAATATAGGAATTCCTTGAAGTTTTCAAATCTGCAGGCATGCTTTTGAAAGTCGAAGAATAGTAATAAGATATGACAAAGATGTTTGTGATATACTATACTTGTGAATATCTATATCTATAATAAATACATGGTCAACTTCACCGTGTAATCGTAGGAACTGCCATGTACGTAGTGGCTGAGGCAACTGTTTTAAAAAAGTGTAAAGGAAGAAATCGAACGACTTCTCGTTGAAAAAGAGACTTGAATATAAAAAAAGAAACAAAATTCGCCTATCGCATTGCAGCGTCGTCAAACATATTTACCCATCATTGGGATTCAGTTCTCAGTCTATGTATGATCACGCTACATCATGTGAAAAAAGTGTTTACACAATGATTCTGACGTTGTTGTTGTTATTATAGACATTATTTATAGATTATATATAATTTATTGATTGACCCATCTTAAAAATATAACTGCTTCAAAATATATGATAAAGTAAACTTAAAAAACCTTTTGAATAACCATAATTGCTTAATGCTTAGAAAACAAACGAAAATTTCTAGTTAATCTTAATCTATTAATAAGTCTTGAGAATGTCACTGTACTAGAGTGTTTAGGGGAGTCTATGGCGCTAATTGTCTTCATCATATACCATTTAAAAAACATAAATCTTTCACCTTTTTTCTTCATAAATGTGTATGCAATAGTTAACTCTATATACAATGTTTTCAGAAAATTGAACGTTGCAGATTTCCAATGCAAACATAAAGGGGAAATATACACTGAATGTAAATATAGCTCCATAGAAACTGACGGGACTGAAATCGACACGCCCCGTTTATCGATTGGTCGAAACTTACAGCGACTGAAACTGACAGGACTGAAATCTACACGCCCCGTTACCTACAGCGACCTAAGAAAAACCACGGACTGCACGAAATAATCAAGATGATGTCAGACTCAAATTCCCAAAGGAGACGATTTGGCTGTTTCTTTAAGCCAACGTACTTATGTACATTAACAGTAATTAAGTTAATTTTAACTTACTTTTTACGATCAATTTATTAATTTAATAAAAGAGAAAGATGTAAATATAAACAATAAAATGCTTTCTTTGATGATTCATGCGGGTTATGAAGGTAGCGATCATTGCAGAAAAAAAATTACATGACCGGCTAACGCGGGTTGTGTATTTTTCTGCAATGTCGCCACCTTCATATCCCGCATGAATCACGTAAGAAAGCATTCTATTGTTTAAATAAATAGTATATCATTTAGCAGTATTTAGTGCCATCATTTATATCGTTAATTTCGGTATCTATAACGAATGATGTTGACATCTTTAAATTTTGTCTAGATTTATACTTTGGTGTGTATAATTCTAGCATGCGTGGAGTATTTTCGTTATCAATCGAATTTTATAGACTTCCTGAGAATGAAAAAGACCGGAATGTGCTGACTGACTTCAGACTCGCAAATAGTTGTATGGGGGAAAAATGGCTCTTCCCTCTTGGTAACGTTCTGATCGACGAAATGAATTTGAGAATCTTGAGTCTTGCGGATGGGCATTCAACGTCCTAGATTATTACCAATTCTATAAAAACAGCGAAATGCATTTTCAATTACATGTACATGTGTATTTTAAAAAAATAGCTCAGAGAGTGACTTGTTAAGGTCAGACGCTACCTATCTTTCATTATTTTCTAATTTTTCCTATATCCGCATTGTGAAGATTTCCACTATGTAATTCCAAAATTATATTTTCATGTTATATGATATTTTTCTATTTGGAGATATAGTTTTAATTGAAAATATATACATGTTGTATGACTTAATTGATAAGCATTCAATTGCATTTTGTATGCAATTAAAATAAAAATCCAAAATATTTTAACTTCAAAAATAGCCTGTTAAATAACCCTGAATTTTTGGGCCTTAACGGGTTTAAATGCAAATAAAAAAGAAATAATCTATGAAGGAAAATTATCTAAAACCCACGTCGCGTGTGTCCTTAAAAGAAATAATATGAAATATGGACACACCGTCTGACACCTCAGGCGTGATCGGTAATGAACACTACGTGCAATTTATACCTTCTTTCTTGCTGTCAAGCTTTACATATTAGAAATTTCTGAATCCTTTCCTTCAAATGTTCATTATACAATATACAATTATGTAATTACCAATGCCGTGCATTAATTTGTATTGGGTCTTCTTTCCAGATAAGTGTAAATTGCTTTTGCTATTAAAGCAAGAGAGTTTTTACCAATGCATCCTGTTTACAAAAACAAGAGGCACATGGGTCATATCGCTCACCTGCGCAAAAATAGGTATAATAAAATCAGCTTTATCGAGCTTAATGGAATTTTTCTCCGGATATTCTCATGCTAAATATTAAGCCCCTTTTGTTACAGGGTATCTTATCATATATTGACCATTGCAGTTTTCAAGACAATCTTAAACATATAAACCTACATCAAACTTTGACCACATTGTGGGGCTCAAGAATTATATCCAGGGGCTAAACATTTAAGAATCAACAATATGTCAACGTGCTTGCATATATCGTAATATCTGAGTTTTGGATGTTTTTTTTTCCTATGTAAAATTGGACACCGTAATGTGGCCCCAACCTACCCCGAAAGATCATGATTTTAACAAACTTGAATCAACACTCTGAGGTTGCTTTCATTAAAGTAACAGCTTTTCTAGGCAAAGGGTTCATAAGATTTTAAATTTTATTTCTCTATATATACCTATGTAAAAATTTGACCCAACCCCCGCATTGTGGCCCCACCCTACCCGTGAAGATCGTAATATTGACAAACTTGAATCTACACTATGTGAGGTTGCGTTTACTACATTTGCAGCCTTATTGGCTGGTTGGTTTTGGAAAAGAAGATTTTTAAAGATTTTTCTCTTTATTTTCCTAGGTAAAAATTTGACCTACTCCTGGGATCATGATTTGAACAAACTTGAATCTACCCTACCCGAAGATGTTTCCAAACAAGTTTCAGATTTTCTGGCCAAATGGTTTTTAAGAAAAGGATTTTCAAAGATGTTTCTCCTCATATTCCTATGTAAAACTTCGACCCCCCCCCCCCTCCCCATTGTGGCTTAGCCCCTCTCCCGGGGATTACGATTTGTACAAACTTGAATCTACACTACCTAAGGATGCTTTCACACGATTTTTTAAATTTTCAATTATATATTCCTATTTAAAAATTCAACCCCCATTGTTGCCCCAACCTACCCCTAGGGATCATGATTTTTAAAAACTTGAATCTACACTACCTAGTTATGCTTCCAAACAAGTTTCATTTGTCTGACCAAATGGTTTTTGAGAAGAAATTTGTTTAAATGTTACTATGTATTTCTTTGTAAACCACCCCCCCCCCCCCCCCCCACTGTGTCCCCACACTACACCCAGGGGTAATGATTTAAACAAACCTGAATCTACACCAACTGAGAATGCTTTCACAGAATTTTCAGATTTTCTGGCCGAATGGTTTTTGAGAAGAAGATTTTGAAAATTTTCTCTATTATATTCCTTTGTAAAAGTTCGACCCCCCCCCCCCCCCCCCCACATTGTAATTCAATTCTATCTCCAGGGATTATGATCTGAACAAACTTGAATCTACACCACCTGAGGATGCTTCCACACAGGGTTCAGCTTTTCTGGCCAAATGGTTTTTGAGAAGAAGATTTTTGAAATATACTAACAAATTTTCAATAACTCCTAATTATCTCCCCTTGAAAGAGGGTGTGGTCCTTCATTTCATTGAATTTCCTTCACCCAATGATGCTTTGTGCCAAGCTTGGTTGAAATTGGCCCAGTGGTTCTGGAGAAGAATTCGAAAACGAAAAAAGAATATCGGACGATTCCTTTACTAGTATTCGGTACAAAATGTGGTCGTTATACATTGAATATCTTAATAATAGAACTTTGTTCAAACATTCAGTTAAATTCATTATATGTACAGCCCTAGACAAGCTACATGTGTATTTTTTTCAACTTCCAGTTAACAAATCATATTTGATTTTATCCCTGATATGAGATCCAGTGCTAAGCTTGCCAACTTGACAAACTTTGGCATAAAGGAAAAGCTGGTTGTTTTGTTTAAGCAGTTAACATCTCGTAATTGATTTAACTTTGGCGTATAGGAGAAGGCAGTTGTTTTGTTAAAGCAATTGGTTAAACTTTGGCATATTTAAAACCAACTTTTGTTGTATTTAAATTAAATATTAACATATTGCCTGTGAAGCACATGGCTCAGTGGTTATAGGCGTTAGGTCGCTGGTTCAAACCCCGCTGTGGTCAGTTGATGCTGTGTGTTGTTGCACTTAGACAAGGCACTTTATCTACATTGTCTCAGTCCACCCAGCTGAAATTGGATACCGGCTTATGCTGGGAGTTAACTTGCAGTGGACTGGTGTCCCATCAACTCTCATCCGCTTAGCACCACGAAAACTGGGGATGAGCACCGGCCTTATGCGCAATGGTGGCACGGAGAAGGATTAATTAATTTTTAATTTAATATTGCCTCATAAACCTAGAAAGATTAAGGAAATTCTAAACTTAAAATATCACGGTCACCTTATGGTAGTGCAATATCCCAGTAATATTGAGTGTGTTAATTTTGTAACTGTGTAACTAATAAGTGTCACTATACATGTATTCTTGTATATGAGTAACTATCAGATTCAAGAAAGAAATGTCTGAATATTGAAGCCATACACCTATGTGTTTTAACGCTTTTTTGGGGGGTATGCTTACATAGTACATGTATCCCTTATAATCCTTTAAGAACTATCAGTAACTTTCATTTTCAAAGTCATAAATTGTGCAATTCACTGGAAATTGGCGTAGATATTCCTTTTTAAAGTTCTCATAAACACAGCAATTCACGTCAAAAATTAAAATATTAGGAAAGAAACACTCTGAAAATGCTTTTTTTTCAATATTTTATTCTCCAACATGGAGTAAACAAAAGCTGCATGGTCACCATGCAAACATCACAACAAAGACCTAGTTAGCAGATTTATTCATTTCTAAAACAATTACTACCATGGTAGTTTAATAATAATACTTCAGTTGTGAATTAATAAGTCATTCTCACTTCTTATTTGTCTCTTGAAGAGGAACTGCACAGTATTTTGACATTGGTCTCAACTACAATCTACAGAATTCAATGTGCCAAACACACTTTACAGTTTCTGTGCATTTATAAATATATTGCTTTTAATTATAACACTCGAAGGAGACTCCGGGGTCATTCAAGAGAATCAATAAAAAAAACCTCTGACTTCTTCTTTACCAACAAAAAAAAATATACAATGTATAAATAAAATTCCGATTTTCCATATTATTTCTGTTTCAAAATACATGTATTCTTATGAAGGTGTTTAAGATATACATGTATATGAGCTAAAGCATAGATCATAGGTTTGGTCTTCTAATATTCATTATTTCATTGTTTGTGAAACATAAAAAGCAATTTTTTGCCTAAAGCCAGGGAAAACAGTCTGAACAAGTTTCACAAAGAGCTACATTTATATGCTAAAAAATATCAGTACCAATCTGCTTTTTAGTTGTCAAAAAAATTTTCAATTTAATTTAGTGAACTGGTACAAAAAGTAATATTCCTGCAAAGTTTTCTTCCTGTTTTGAGAACTCGTTTAAAAAAAAAATCTTTTGAGAAAGATTGAAATGTGTGAATAACCATTCTATTTACTGGATCTATTTTCTTCTCATTCGGACCTCTCTGTCCAGTTTTTCGTCAGCATCATCGTCACTATGGTAACCATGGCCGGTTACCGTTCCTTTCCTGGTGGCCTGCATCAGATCGTCATCCGGTCCTGTCCGGTTTTCGTACAACAGAACATTTAGGGTTTCCTCAAATATCCTCGCCTCTGGAAACTCAACCTGTAAACATTACAAAAAAAATTACAATCCAATTGAATGCTAGTAAGGACATACTGTACTTTTATAAAAAAAAATATTTGTGTTCACTAATTTTCTTGGATGAAGAAAAAACTCACAGTTGTGATGATACAATGATTTGTGAACATTGGTCCAACTGACAAGAATTGTTATGGGTTTTTTTTTTCTTCAATGAATATTCAATTTTGGTGATAGACTCAACGTGGAAATTCCACAAAAATGGGTGCTTATCAAATTATGATGAAACCACAGTATATACTAACTGTTATGGTATCCACTTCATCATCATGTTACTTCCCAAAATACACTATTTAAAGAACCCTTACAAATGCAAGTGTTACAATCAAGAAATAAAAAGCAAGTTAAAAAGTTCACTGGGATAATAACTTGATGGTCACGTGATCAAATCCAGTGAAGACCGATGGGCTTCTCAGAAGATTTGATCAAGTACCAACCAAGTTCATATCCCGGTGAACTTTTTAACATTGCTGTTTATTACATATATTTACATTTGAAAAAGTTAAATCCTTCAAAATTATTAAAATAACCATGGTTTTAATGTTTAGAGTAATGAAACCGTCAAGCGATAAGGCACGTGCAGCAATCATTGTGACGCCATTAAAAAGTTCACACGGAATTGAACATTTTCACTATTCTATAGGTTCATATAAGGAAGCATATTTGCAAATGTAAATATCATTTGTAAACTCAAAGTTTATTCCAAATGATAAAAACCTTGTATCTATTTTTAATTAGTCAATCTATTTTCTTTCATGTTAATGGGTTTTGAATTAAGAACAATGTATGATAATTAAGTAAGTCAAATATCTGCCCCAATTTTTACCAATTTTTAAATGTCATCATATCAAAAATATCTTTTCATTAAGCATGTACAATAAACAGGAAATGTTTATCACAATAATCATTTTCTTATTCATCATATATTGTCCAATAGCTGTTCATCTATGACATCACTAAAATGGGCAAATTTCAAGAATTTCGAAAACATGAAAAAATGGTCTTTATTCATATTTGGCTTTCTGAAGTATAAATCACATTGCTGTTAATGTAACATTTAGACTGTATTTTTTTTTCATTATAGTCAGTGTCTGTCCCAAGTTATTGTTCACATCACATTTGGGTGATTTTTTTTTTTTATAAAAATACACATACCTGTGAAAGAAGTACAATTGAAATCAATGAAAGTGAATTAAAATATTCAAGATGTCTTCATTGAAACATTGTCATTTTGCACTTGGAAAAATTCACAGAAACAAAAACAGATTCCTTACGGAGTTTTATAATGGGAAATGCTGACACCTTTTATTTTCCATTCGGAAGTCACTCATAATATCTCGCACGTCATTTTCGGTAATGCTCTGCTTGTTGGCGGTGAACAAGTTTGAGTTATCGGACTTTGAATTTGAAAAGTGAATGTAATAAAATCAGAGGAGTTCCATGCTTGATCACATTTTCACATCGAAGCTCTGATAAGTGAAAAGGGGAGAAGCGAAATTTGGAAGGTGCTAATGATAGGTACTAATAAGCAATAAAATTGAATTAGTGAATCCATTATTATTTACTAGTAACTGGCAGAACTCACTTGATTACCCAGACAGTTAACCTTAGTCCGAAATATCTGACGTTTTCCTGACTTTTTTTTTAACGATTTTGATATTTCACATGCTTTTCCTGGCAAGTAAAATATCAAAATCGTTAAAAAAGCCAGGAAAACGTCAGATATTTCGGATTAAGTTAACCTGTGCAATCAGAATCAGCCGTCCTAAATTATGAAAGGACAGTAGTTTTCCAGTACTAAAAAAGTGACTGAAGTGATTGTTTTGAAACAATAATGAGAATGAATACACATGGAGAACCATTGACGCACTAAAAATTTTAGGCGCTAAAATTTGAAGTGCACCATATTTTCTTGTTTTACAGTATCCTAAATTTTGTAATTGGGTGCCTTCTGAGTCACCACATCATTCTAACATTAGTTATCATTGATTAAAACCCACACTGTCTTCTTCATTGAAAATTAGGCAGATAGCAGCATATCTGTACTGTTACCATTTGCAAAATGTCAGACCTTTAAAGTTACATCTAATTGTGTGCAAAATATATAGAGCAAGTTTTTCACAGTTCATTTTAAACTGTAACATCAAGTTGCCAGGTGCAGATGCCAGATCACCAGACCTGATGATCTGCACATGACAACGAGACATGATCCGACTCTCTGGATCAAGTTACTATCTATTCTAATGATAAATTATACCCTTCCATTAAATGGAAAGATAAACAAAACAATCTTTGTTAAATTGATTCTACATTTTTTTTACCTTTGCAAAAAATAGGATCACATTTTGTAAAATTAACAGAATCAAGAAAGGAAAATTGATGGGTAAATAATAAATCCTATTATTCTAGTCACACTCCCAAAAAATACTGTTTAGTTTCTTAAACACCTCAGCATTTAATATATGTTAAATGCTGCCCTATTTATTTTAAGAGCTCAATTTTTATAAGACAAGAATAAAATTGAGTAATTCTTTTCAAATCTAAAATCACTGTCTGTTACATATTAAATATAGGTAGAAAATGTTTGTTCCAGAGAAAATAAAGATTAATGTTTTGGTCTGAGAGGACAATAAGTGTAGTTAGACAGATTTAGAAAAAGCTGTTTGAAAATATTTAACCCAGTACAGTAAAACTCATTTAGTACGAACACGGATATAGCGAAATTTCTGATATAGCAAATATTTTTTGAGACCCTGGTAAAATTCTTAACAAATCTTTGCAAAATGTTACGGTTATAACGAATTCGGA
This sequence comes from Magallana nippona, assembly GCA_033439105.1. Taxonomy (NCBI): domain Eukaryota; kingdom Metazoa; phylum Mollusca; class Bivalvia; order Ostreida; family Ostreidae; genus Magallana; species Magallana nippona. The sequence goes on from CM065922.1 coordinate 31,975,536, forward strand.
TATAACTAATTCACGGATATAGCGAACTGATTTTTAGTCCCGTAGAGGTGAACAATAACAAAATTTAACACTTTTATAACAAACTTCTTTATAGTTTAAAAAGTTTACAATACCATTTTACATAATACTTTGAATGAATTTATTTTCAATCCGATTATATATATTAAGGGTATCAAAAAAATGTATTTTCATACTAAGCCTCAATTAGCAATAATTTTAGTCTGGTGAAAGAAAACATGTATATTGTGAATTTGCTATAGTTATTATTACGAATTCATTATACGGATATGAAGAATTACAGATATAACAAAATAAATCCATTGGTCCATAGGACTTCGCTATAACCAAGTTTTGCTGTATAAATTGCTTTTACTTTGCCTTTTGTTTTTAGAATTTCCTAAATTCATAAACATGTATCAAACTGGATATGCTTATGTTGAAAAATACTATAAAAGGTGTTGATATTTGTAGGTTAGTTGGAATAAGGAAATGTACATTTTTTTTAAAGTACAGTACTTCAAACTGGTTCTTATTATTGAAAGCTCACAATTTGTCTTGTTTATTAAAATATACTGTCTCATTCTTATCATTTGACATTTACTTAATGGTTGCCTGCCTTTTCATGTTAATATCATAATTTTTATTTTAGATCTAAATATGCTGATCAAATACTAGCTGTTACATATGTATTATAGAATATCAAAACCATTCAAATGAATATCCATGGTTCTTGGAAAAAACTTCAAGTTACTAGTAGTACTTTCAAATTTGATTACTAACAGTAAAGTGTAAATTGGTTATGAATATACCGGTAATAGAATAAAAAGTTCAACTAAGTCTCATTACCTTTGTGTGCTTCTTATCTGTTCCATAGACAATGGAAGTACAACACACTTCTGAAATCTTTGATCCATGCCCAAAAAAAGACCAGCAGCAGATCTCATTGCTGCCTATCACGTCCTTTATAAAGAGGACCCTTCTGTTGAATCGCAGGGATAGCTTATCAAATAACTCCAAATTCTTCAACAAATTGTCATCAGAGTTGCTACAATTAAAGAATACTGTTTAGGGGGGAAAAGTGCAAAAAGAATACACTATCTTTAGATTTCTTTGAACTATCAGAGAACTTTTTAACAAAATTAAGAAAATTACTTTGTACGTACCTTGTGTAAGAATACTTGTTGTTGTGGCGATTGCATATCAACTTCACCACAGGCTGTAGGAGCAAAAAAAAATCATTATTTCACATTTCAATCAATCCAAATATATCTGCATCAATCATTTTCATATAGGCAAACGATAAAAGACGATCAATGCTTATTGAAAAGCAATACATGTACCTGTAAATAATAAAAAATTCTAATATTGGTCGTGTATGATATAAACATATATGATATAAAGATAGAGCAGGAATGCCTTAATTATGTCTGCATATGAGCATTAATTCTTGTGTGTTACTGGTATTTTATAAATCATAAACAGCAAGAGAAGTTAACCCTTTGTATAAGTAAAGTACAAGTAAACTTTATTTGTTTGTTGCCAGTGAAAGCAATAGAAACAAATCAAAACATAATTCTTATAATTCTAATAGTTGAATCCACACTTTACAATACTTATGTCCCTTGGCCATAATCTTTGGGGAATAAATGGTTAACCATACATTTCTCACAGTATCCTTTGAAGTTTAGGGGTTTGGAACTTAGTCATTTGACATTAAAAATCTGTTTCTGTTTGGTATTTTGATTGCACCAGGAAGGGGTTATACCCTACATTGAAGGAATACTGGTAAATTAAATCCAGAAATTTCATCATAGAACCCCCAAATATTTGGTAGATTCGCATTAAGAAAAAAGCATTTTGGTGTTTCCCTTTTGGCCTTTGGGTTGACCCTGCAAAGAGAATTAAACACAATCCACTTTACGAAAAGTGTGGATTGGTCTATACCTTTTGTGTGGATGAAATGAGATGCTGCTCCTCACGATGGGAAGTAATCAGTGGTACTTTGCAAACTGGTTCCACGCTCTTGTCCAGATTGCTTAGAGCTGCTTCTACAAGATTTACAAGATCCTGTACCAGGTAATACTTTGCCTCTTGTAAAAGCTCCTGCAGCTCTCTCCTAGTCTCGGGGAGGGGTATTGAGCCATCTCGCAGAAAATTTAGAATTGGGCCAAAGTGACGACCATTCCTGTCGATCAATATCCAACCTGTGAAAATGTGTAAGGCATACATGTATAAAAAATTGTGTAAACAGTAGAACTTACATTATCAGAATCCTGAGATAAATTATATGAATGCATTGGACAGTCAAACTGATAATGATGGCAGATGCATTCGATTTACGACTTGAAAATGGTACATTTAGTTTTTCTACATCAACATGATCAATGCATTACCTTCAGAGTCTGTTAGGACCTCCATTCTGCCGCTGAACATGGCCCTCAACATTGTGTCTTGTTTAGTGAGGGTCCCAATCGTTGTGTAGTGGAGGGACCCTCCAACATTCAACTTTACATATTTGGATGAATTCCCCTTTATTACCGTTTTAGTTTCGCCAGACATCATCTAAATGAATATAAATATGGGCTTATCCAAATGGAGTGTACAGCCCTGCACGAAAAGCCCAAAAATTTACATGGAAAATGTATACACGAACTTAATATGAACAAATCTATTTTTAACAATTTATAATTAGATAGTTTGACGTCATATTTGGGCGTGAAATTTAGTTTCGTAAATATTTCCTGAGATTTATTCAACAATTTAAGAACTCAAAAATTATTCGTTAAACATAAAAATGTGATTTCTATGATCACTTGGTTAAAAATTGCAAATACTTAGTTTAAATATTTCATTTCAGATATACGGAATAATTTGCGAAACTAAACGTAAACACTCACAATCTCATAAATGTTTGTTGACACCCGTTTTTACGTATAAATATTGACACTGACTTTTCCTTGACATTCCATTTGTTGAAAAATGGCAGATGAGGCACTTGCCAGATCTGGTCTTCACTTCGACGAATTAAACAAGATTAGAGTCTTGGAACCTGATGTAGCACAACAAACCGTTGAACTTAAAGAGGAATGCAAAGAATTTGTAGATAGTAAGTACTACATAGGATCCCATCATTGTTTCATACAATTTTAACTCTCAACAACTATGCCTTTGATTGCTTTTCCTTGATTTTCTCTCTGTTCTTTAACTTTAAATATGTACATGTATATATATTTAATCCATGATTTTTTTTCTACAGAAATTGCTGATTTTCAGAAGATAGTTGGGTCATTTATTGAAGTCGTAGACAATGTCTCAAAAGAAGTAGAAAAAGAAAAAATGAAGGTAGAGTTTTTCTGGTGATGAATATTTTAGTTGAAAAGTAGGCAATATAAAGTATATGTGTTTAATCAGTTAACAAGTACTGGCACCAGAGTACTGGATTTACATTTTTCCTTTTTTTCCCCCCCAAAATTACATATTTTTCGTTATCAAAATTTGTGAAATATTTATCTTTATTTAACTTAATTCTTACCCAGAGATTAAACTCTCCTGTAAATTACAAATTTGAAGTAAATTGCATTACATTGATATCGTATGTATCTCTAGTTCAAAACTTCAAACTTGTAAAAAAAAGTTCAAACTTTGAACCGTTTTTACAAGTTGAAAATGTGTGAATAGGGATTTATAGACATGATATCAATGTGAAGGAATTTACTTCAAACGCTTTAAATAACATAGCTGATATTGGATACCTGATTCTATTTTTCTTTAAATCAAGTTAGAGCCTCATTTAATCTCCCCATAATCCTTATATACATGCACAGATTTTGTTGCATGTTGTACAAAAATGGTGCCATATAACTGGGTATGGTTTTTTTTTCATGGCTTTTTGAAATTATTACATTTCATTGTAAAATTTTTGATAAATTCAAATATTTGTAATATGATTTAAATTTTGGTGTTTAATTTTGGTAGAAGTGGTCAATGATACTCAGATCATTTACTTTACTGAATGACTAGAGTTGAAGATGCACCCATTGATACCTAATAGTTTGACCTGTTGAATCCATATCAGACAGATTATTTTGTACCATTATATTTTATACCAAAATTATTTCTTTTTGTAGGCTCTTGGATCCAGAAATTTACTCAAGTCTATTGCTAAACAACGAGAAGCGCAACAGCAGCAATTACAGGCACTCATCACAGAAAGGAAAATGCAACATGAAAGGTAAAAAAATTTAAGATATGTGTTAGTTTTTATTTATAGAGTTACAGCTGTTTTAATCAGTAGTGAAAAAAGACTGCAAGGTAGATAGTTTTTGGTATTGTATATGATGTTCTTATATGATATATGTATAAAGAATCTTGCTCAAGTTTGTATTAATGTGTTAATGGTTTATAATTTTAGATTACGGATACAATATGAAGCTTTACAGAAAGAAGAAAATGAACAAAGTGAATTCATAGAACAATTCATATTGCAGAAATGATACATTTTGTCTCATGTGATTCCTGTTGTAATGTATTTGTACATATTTGTTTGTAAGATATTCTATGTTTTAAGCATTCTATGATAAATAAAGGGAGAAAGAAATTGTATTTTCCATTTGTAAAATTAAAAAAGTGAATGTTATGTTGAAAATGTTGAAAATGGTATAGCAGATAGAATAATTAGCTTGAAAAGGAAGTTTTATCTCAGCAACAGCTGCACACATTCAACTCAAATTTGATATACAGCAAAACTCGTTTATAACGAATTTCAAAGGACCATAGAAAAAACTTCATTATAGCCGTAATTCATTTTATGTTTATAATGAATTCATAAGTTGTTATAACGAATTCATTATAAAATAATCGGCTGATAGTTTTCAAAACTATCATAAGTTATAAAATCAGTATTACCGTCAACTACAAAAATACTAATACAACCTTTTCACTTCGATTTTTTAAAATAATCTGTATATCATTTGAATTTGAGTATTTAATATATGAATCTTTAAATTGCATGTATTTTCAATGGAAAATATTCGTTATAAAAATGATAAAATACATTAAAATTTTGCCCTCAGGGGTCTTAAAATTACTTTGTTATAGCCATGTTCGTTATATATGAATTTATACACGTATATGGCAATTTTCCATAGGATTATATAAGAAATTTGCCAGGACATGAATAAGAATTTGTTATAGCCATAAATTCAACATATCTGTGTTCGTTATATTCGAGTTTTGCTGTATGGAAACGTTTTCGGGATATGCCGGTCAATTTCAAATTTGGTCCAGGTTTAATGATTTTTGACAGTTCTTTTAAACTTAGAAAAAGTAAGAAATTTTCAGTTTTCGCTCTTTAACTTTTGAAGGAATGTATATGGTATATTAATTTGAAATTGCATATTCAAATGTTGTACCGGAAAATGCACGTCGATCATGTATGAATTTGGTTCAGGTCCGATGATTTTTGACACAGAGTTATGCCCCTTGAAAAAAAAAAAGAATTCTGTGCAACCAAATGTAAAACTAAATATGGCATTTAAAATTTTGGCTGCCTGTTTGGACATTTGTGGTGTTACAACACATACATTTTTTTTTTACTTTTTGCATCTTTGATGCACAATGGTCAAATATTTTATACGGATGAAGTATAAAATTATTGATGGAATTCAGACAATTTGATAAACAACTGCCATCCAGCTGGCATTGAATCATTCAGTTATGGATACATATCAAAACAAATGATTTTTTAAATTTGAATTTATTTAACATGATGAATATAACATACATATTATCTATATACACAATGAATTCTTGCCAACACTCCTGATTACTACTATACAAATTAACTCTTCAATACGTAACACTGATGTAACTATACATATATCACATAAATATGCACTCATTGATATTGTCATAAAAATGATTGGGGAAAAAAAATTAACAGACAGGAAAAATCAACCAGAATTTTTAATTCAAATTCTTGTTTTAGATTTATTTTATTATATTAATTAAAGTTGTGCATAGTCGACTCAAAGTGCAATATATTCCTTTGTACAAAAATATGTCAAATATTTTTTTTTTCCATTTTTAATAATACATATATTACGCACAGGTGAAAGCTGTAAAAATCGATCGAAATGCAAACCATTTCCAAAAATGACATGTAGGACAATTAACTTTAATTTGACATTTAATTCATTACTAAAAACTATCTCTTGAGGCAGTTAATATAATGAATAGCTTCGATGTAAAAACTGTTGAACTAAAAGTCAAAACCTAGTATATATTTAGTATTGCACATTCCCATTCTGAAATCCATCATAGCACACAAACGATATTCTACCTGATTAAGTAAGTACAAACAGTCAAAGTCAAATTAAAAAAACAAGAAATTTCAAAAGTACATTTTGGACATTTGATAATCAATACACAAATGTAGGGAATATATTGTATGAGAAGGAATATCATTTAGAGTACCGCAGCTTTCTTGATTTTACAAATAATTTTTTAACACCATGATCACATTGAAAACATAACAATATGTAAAATGCATTGCATGACATAGCAATTTCAAATATCATAGATCTAGGGAAAAAACTTAACTTTAAATTGACTTTTATAAGCACAAGGAAACCATTTCTCATACAATTTGAGACATTTTTTTTCAAGATTTCTCAAACACCCTAAAATAAAAGTGTTGTTTGTAGATAAATATAGAAGTTGTGAGACAATGCAAATGGAAGCACTCTCTATGAAAGACTAGAATGTTAAATCTATAAAATAAACTATACATAGTATCAAACACAACAACAAATATACATGTATAAACAGACAAAAAAACAAAGTAACTCATCATAGAGATGATTCCGACTCTGAACAAAGACCAAATAACAAACCCTTAATTCACTTGGAGATTCTTTCTCCGAACACATTAATATTTGTATATTATGCATCATAAATCTACCATTATGCATCATTAATCTACAATCTGTATCAACTGTTTAATAATAAAAAAATCATAACTTTCTCTATTATTCATACAACTGGGTATATAACTCCAGATTAGGGTGGGTATATAAAGACCAAATATTACAGGGATATAAGGATAACTGTATTAAAAAATAAGCGAGGTATGGTATATGTACTGGTGGGGTCTGAAAAATTTGCACCATGCATTTTTAAACCTTTCCCCTTTTTCTACGTCTTTCCAGTTTGTTGTAGAATATCCTTTTTATACACTGTCACTTGTTACCATAGTACATGTTGTAGTTGTAAGTTGTAGAATATTAGACATATAAGGGTAATCAAGAAAAATGGCACGCATTACTTAACAATAAGACTTACTAATATATATTTATTAAAGCACATGTTGATAACAGATTTTTGATGTTACTACCCTATGTATATAAAATGTCACAAATTTAAAATATAGCCTGTAGCTACTGTATTAATCATGACTTAGTCACTACATGTATTTAAAAGCATACCCTGGTATTTGAGATTTCCAAGATACTTACTACCAGTAAGTACCAGAAGGCAATAGATGTAGCTCATATGAGATGTCAAAGATATTCTGTCCATGATATTCAATAGCTTGTATGATATGCTCAATATAATCAATAGCATATCTATATTCTAATATTAAGCCCATTTCCAGTCTTCCAAAGGCAGACTGATTATGGCCCAACCAACTTGCTGAATTTTTCTCATTCTCAAAAATATTTCAGATTATGATTGACTCTTTGACATTATTGTGAAGGAAATCTAACAAATCATGAATGCTTACATGTGCATCTATTAACAACTGCACATTTTCAAGATATGATTTTCCTTTTATCTCCCAACTAAAACTTTCCATTTCTCATTGGTGGAATGAAAGTAATGAATATTCAAAATAATGAGACAAGTGCAATAAGTTCATTACCCACTTAATTGGCCCACTGTCAGTAAAGCATTTGGAAGACTGGCTGTGGATTTCCAGCCACCAAGCATATTGTCTGAATTGTAAATAGCACCAAGATTGTAAGTAGCATGTCTGCAATATGTAACATGTCTGAGAAAAACATATACCAATAAGATATTAAATAGCATGTCTGAGACAGTCTGAGATACCATACTTACATTTTATGCTCACAAAAGCAACTATTTCATTGATGAAATTTAAAAAAAAAAAACGTGTAAAAGCAAAATGTTGATTGAACATGATCATTTTGTCTACTTAACAAACAAACGTGGAAAAACAAAAATATTCGACCAAAGAACTCCCGAACACTTAGTGATTATACATGGACATAAAAAAATGAAAAAAACATTTAAAACAAGGTCCACACTCTCTCTAAGGGGTATTAATAAACATACTAAATAAAACAACTCTGAGACTTGACTAATGCCCTGTTTCAACTTTAAGGCTGTTGACGACAATTTTTCGCCAGCAGTAGCACCTGTTATAGTTGTGTTATGGCCTTCTCCAGCCGGTCCGCCTGATTAGCTGTTTTAGCACGACCTCTGACATAGGTCACAAGGTCATCCTTGTCTACATCCACGCTGATTATCTACAAAAGATCAGAGGTGATTATTAACAGATATAAAAGTGCAAATTTCTGCAGAAATTGAAAGAAGATAATAAATTCATAGTACCAAACAATCAAGGTTATATTTGTGTGTTGCAAAAATTGTGTAAATATGTTACTTTTTTAGTTTTCGCAAGACTTTGTTTGCAATTTTAAACAATTTTTCATTAGCATCCAATACCAATCATACATGTATTTCCTCCATGTTGTATTTTTGTGAAAGTGAATGCAAAAACTGTGAAAGTAGATAATCACAAAAATAACCATATATACGATCTATCTGATGAAAATAGTCAATGTACAATCCAAGCTGAGTTTGTTTGGCTCTAAGGAACTTGTGTACTTTGATTGATTGATTGATAAGGTTTCTGACCTGACCGCTGCGTGTGACTCCCAGAATTCCCTGTGTAGTGGAGTTCAAGGTGGAGGAGAAGATGATACTGGTGGATATCCTTGTGGAGCACAAACACGCACAGCTCTCCAGATCACAGAGGTACAAATAGCCATACTTGGTGATCAGGAAGAGCAAACCAATGTCTGGGGAAACCTAATCAACATCAAAATCAACTTAATTTACAGACATATAGTTATCAGTATATAATTTACTTGAGATATATGATTTAATTAACAAAGCACATCCATAATTAAAGTATTTGCTAAATACTTTATGTACATGTAAACTCAATTGTGACTTACAGTGAAATGGGTAACTCCAAGATACTCAAATCAAAGTTCATCTCTTTTATTAAAAATAAATCATTGTTTTAATTTTTTCAAATCATAAAATATTGAATTTTCAAATAAAAATTAAAACTTCAGCCATTTTTGACCTCAAAGATTAGGAGCTTGTGTGAACTAACTGCGCATGCTCTTAAGATTAATGTAATTATTTTTATTTCAAATAAAAGTGAAAAACAATATGGAGGTGTTCCATTTCTATTTCAACTGATAATACTGATGTAAAAGCTAACAGAATTTTACAAAGCAGATTTTGCTTCATCTACTTTTCTTAAAGTATAACTATTTTGATTTTTTAATACATCAATCATAAATTGGCAGCAAAATGAGCCTACATCACACTGTGAAAAGATTAAATTAAAACAACTGCGGACTTACATGGAGGGCAACAGGGAAATCGTAGCGGTCCGCATCATCTAGGAACTGAATGTGATCGTAGCTATTCCTTGGGGCAAAATTACCATTCTTATAAGGTCCTAGCTCTATGACATGAATCTTGAAAGCAAACAAAATTGCAAATTTAAAAATCTGTACCTGTTCAATAAATAACTTATACAACGGTAACTAATGTGGAGTCCATTACTGTAAAATGGAGTTAAAATGACGTCAAAAATTTGTTGTATTTTTTCTAAGAGAAGATAGATGAGCATTAATATTGACAGAATATCCATTCTTTACAAACTGCAATTATGATACTAAGTGCTACTGAAAGACTTTTTTTATTTTTTAAACTGCAGCTATCAGTAATATATGAAATTGAACAAAATTAAAAACATCTACTACTGAAATTCTACACTATAACAAAAGCATGCTAATATTCAAGGGGGTGAACACTCTTTATAAGTCTTACCTTCCCATGATCCTGTGCATCTCGTGACCCTACACAGAAGATGGTGGAGGGAGCCATATTGTCAGAGTACTGATAACTGCTGAAGCAGACAACATGGGCCCCGATACACTGAGTAATGTCCTCATCTACACTGTACAACTGTGTGGTCCCCGTAATCTTCTCATCCTACAGGAAATGGACACATATCACACAAGTGTATACAATTACATGTACAATGTATATCCATAAGAAAAAATGTAATGCATGTACCTTACATGTATTGTAGAACTCATCTAAACTTTGTTTAAAATACTGTACGTGTGACTCAACTTATTAACTATTATGGGTATATAAATCATGAAGTACTGTAACTCATATTAAATATAACATGTACTTGTTGAAGCATGAAGAACAGTCTTCAGTGAAGATATTTTTACCAGATTCAAAAATCTTGTATTCACATTATTATGCTTTTTGAGAAATGAATCAATCCAAAAATACGTGGGAATCTACCAGTACAACAAGAAAATAATACATCATTCATCGCATACATGTAGTTCATTCTTTTGACATGCAGTCACATACCCCTGAGACCAGATGGCCTTCTTCCTTACCTCAGGTATCAGGCCTGTTATAGCTAGCCACTTCAGGCTGGCGTCTGCTTTGTAACCAATGATCTCGCTGAATGCCAGGCGGCTGTGTCTCATGAACATCTTCTCTATTGGGTAGTTATCTGTGAACAAGTAGTTCACTAGTACAACGATTTTTCCAAAGTCAAATCACTTTTGAATGTTAACACCCATTTGAGATTTAGGTACAAATTACAAGTTTATATAAAAGGTATTGCATTAACTGCATTTCATACATGTCATAAACAACACTATTCTGACAATCTGCTTTTTAATATAAACAGAAACAATAAATTGGAAAAAAACAACATTCATATTCTTTCTATAAATATCTTATCTAATTATTTATACCTTTTCCTAAATCCCAATGGTAAATGAAATTTTCTGTAACCATTGCAATGACGTCTGTGTTAAGCCAGGTCCAAAAGGCAATTGGTTCATGAATCGTTGATTTGCTGATCATGGCATTTGTCTCAAAATTATAAACCTCCAGTTTCTGTCCACCTGTAGAAAGGAATATTTAATAAGCTACTCACTATACACTGACTGCAAAGACATACTAGTATATATATGTTGTGGTTTCATTAATATTTGTTGAACATAGATCCCTGTGGGTTTCATTGTTGAGCCAATCCTTGGGATACTCATCATAGTAAAATTTATGACATCAGATGATATTGTTAGGACCATAGCCCACAAATTTACCGGTATGTTTCCTTGAATTTGTGATTTTTATTGTGGTAATCCCATGAAAAATTGATGCCCACAAATATTGATTAAACCACAAAAGTGTGTACTAAACATTTCAATCTTCAATTTTGAATGCCTGACTTGCATAGACATGAATTACAGTAACTGTACTATTTCATGGACCATATTAAGCAGCAAAATGGCACTCAAATATGATATCGAACTGCTAAACTAAGAACATCTACAGTAATTACTGTAAACCAACTACAGTAATTATTTCAGTACAAGAGAGAGTTTGGAGTCTAAGGGCATTGAGAAATTGGGGGAACTTACACTTGACAGCTATGATTGGTTGTGATGGATTCACTTGAACAGAGTCTGCTTCAATGGGTTTGGAGTATTTAATGCTGCCATCTAATGGATTCAATACAGTCAACTGAAAATAAACGCAAGTAATTTTTTTTAAAAATTCAAGCCGCATTTTAATTTAAAGAATAAAAATACAATTTAGATATACATGTCATCGATGCTGATCAGTTGATGTCAAACTAACATGCACATGTATCACCATTCTGTACTGTCTTTTACGGTATTACAGCTACTAGCCTATATAGCACAAATTTATTTTACATTTCGTATACCAATCTACAAACACAAAAAGAGAAATTCAACATATCTAGTGAAAAAGAGTTCAAGTGATTTTGTTATTAACTCTAAAATGGGAACATTTCAACGCAACTCTTTCACTATATGTATAATTCACTGCATGACTGACCTGGGAGTTGACCCCATTGGAGCTGTGTCTTACTGCCATCCATTTGTCTGTTGTCAAGGCTACCCGTGACCAGGTAACACACTCCAAACCAATTCCAAATTCCGGCAACTGAAATCATCAAATACATGTTATCTTCAAATTTTTGATACTTTACCAATATAATAATGGTACATGTACTTTATATCATTTCTTACTGATAGTTTAAATTCTCATATAACAAGTCTAGTAAAGGCATTTATTTACCAAAATGTGTTGTTTGTAAATTAATTTGTCAGAAAAGTTTAATCTCTTGTTGAATTTCTACCAAGATTATTGCTTCCTCTACATTTGCACATCCATTCAAAATTGTTCACTTTCAACTAGAGTGTTTCTAGCTTAATCTAAATATTAAGGTTTGGGAGGAGTGAAGATGATAAGAAACCCTTGACCCGGAGATATTGCACAGGACTTCTTTCTCATGCATATACATATGTCTACTTTTTCTATCTTCTTTAAGCTCCAACCCATTTATATAATTATACTTTGACATAACATAAAAACAAAGTTTTTGTCAAAAATTTGGTGTTATAGTAACTAAAACAACAAGTTAAAATATTGAGTGAATTTTCAAGAGTATGAGCTCTGTAATAAAATTATGTTCGTGAAGAGTTCAAGACAATTCTGTACTGTGATTATACCAGAATTGCTGTATGATCTCCATATAGGCTAGGGTTAATGAGAATATTTTACTATAGTCTGTCCCAAGATATTCATGCAGCACATTTGGCCGATTTTTAATAAAAATACACATACCTGAAAGGGAAAATTTCCAAGATATCTTCATTAACATAATCATTTTTCACTCATAAAAGTTCACAGGAACGAAAACAGATTTCTTATGGAGATTTATAATGGGGAATGTTTACATCTTTTCTCCATTTGGAAATTCTCGGAATATCTCGCGCAATTTTTTAACGTTATCATCCGGGTCTGCTTCAATATATAATCCCCGTAGACATCACATTTTTTAGCCATGTATTGAAACATGATCAGCTAGAGGGGGCATTTCAACGGAGAAATCTTGGAAATTTTTCATACTTTTGAATGAACATCGTTTGACCCCTGAGGTATTTATAAATATCGAGTACTTAAGCAAAATGTGAATCCAGGATATCTTGGGACAGAGTATACAAATCAATATATGATCAACTTCATTGTCTAAAATAAAATAAAATAAATCATGGGTAAAATATACAAGCTCATATGTTTTAACAACATTTGAGCGCAACTCATTTGATATTTTAGATGAATTGCACTTTCTACCTGTGTTCAACCTTATAAAAATGAATAAATGATGCATAGACTAAATGATAACGTTACATGACATATACAGTACCTGTAATATTTCTTGTGTGGATACTGGAGGTCTTGGTTCGGTTTTTTCTTCCTCCATATTTGATCAATCATCCTTTTTACTACAGCTACTTAAGTACATCCTGGTAGCCTTATTTCCGATGTAAACCCCTCGAAGATGGGACGTCAAACTAGCTTCATCCTTTGAACTCTCTTGCGTCGAAGGTAAAAAGAGAGGTAAGATATTGCACTTCCGGTGATTTCCCAAACATCTGACAATGTGACGATGTGTCTTTTTACTGGTACACTGTATCTTCACTTTTCTGATTTGATTTGAAATGGCATATTTTCAACCAACTGGACAAAAAAGACTGACTAACGTTGCTGTTGTTAGACTTAAGAAAGGGGGCAAACGATTTGAAATAGCATGCTATCCAAATAAGGTAGTCTCCTGGAGAAACAAAGTGTAAGTTGCAGGTGTATTTGATGTTATAATTTAAAAGCACCTTTTATATCTGAATGGGGTATTTCATAATGCCACTTTCTGTATTTTGCTTATAGGGAAACTGACATCGACGAGGTTCTTCAAACGCATACGATTTTTGTCAATGTTTCTAAGGGAGAAGTTGCAAAGAATGAAGATTTAAAGAAAGTATTTGGCACAGACAACCAGCCAGAAATTTGTTTACAGGTACATGCATGCTATTGCTTTTATTTAACTGATATATTCCATCATTCATTACCTTTTCAAAACTCATTAGGGTGGAAATTTTTGATAGATATTTAAGGGAAAATTATTCTTTTGTAGATATTGAAAAAAGGTGAGCTTCAAGTATCTGAAAAAGAACGCCATGCTCAGTTGGAATCCATGTTCCGAGATATTGCAACAACAGTATCGGACAAGTGTGTTAATCCCAAGACTAACCGTCCATACACTGTGACGTTGATTGAGAAGGCTATGAAAGACCTTCATTTTTCTGTGAAACCAAATAAAAACACAAAACAACAGGTATATCATAATAATACAATACTTTTCTACATTGTCATGTTTTAATTACCATATATCCGGGTTTTTTTGCGTGTCACAAAATTTGCATCAAATGGGGAAAATGAGTAACAATTAAATTTGTGTCAGTCATTTTTTGCGATTTAAAAATTTTCTTATAGAAAATTATACAAAATATAATTTCTTTATATTAAAATATTTGCGATGTGAATGTGATTGTGAAAAGAGCAAAAATTTGATCATCGTGAAAATTACCAGGTATATGTGAACAGTTACTCGTGCAATTAAGTCACACATGCCTTTTTTACCGTAGGCCTTGGAGGTTATAAAACAACTGAAGGAGACAGAGACCATTGATATTCAGAGAGCTCTGATGAGAATAAGAATATCAGTCCCAGGTCTGTAATAAATCAGTTCTTACTAGTTGTGTGAAAGAAATATTTGTGGGGGCTCAATTTTCATGGATTCCGTGGTTATTCCTTGCCTATACATTCCCAAAACCATCTGCATTATCCATGATATTACATCCAAATGAACCTATAAGAAATTGAGATTCTAATTGAAATTGACCACAACAAATTTAAATGATATTCAACAGTATACAGTTTAATTAATGGCATATTTTGTTTGATCTTAAAGCTGTTTAATATTTTGGTCATGCATTTTGACCTATCAATACTTAAATAACATTAGACTTATTATTAGCATTGTTTTTAAAAATAAAACTAGGTAAAGATGGCAAAAAAGTCAAAGAAAAACTAAAGAAACTTGCAGCCAAAGTAGAAGAGGAAGATTTTTCTCCAGATCTTGAAATGGTATGTTGACTGGTTCAATTTCTTTTAAAGTATTCCTATAACTGCACAATTTATACACTATGTTGAGCATGCTTCATAATATTATCCAAAAGATCTAAAAGGGCAGGAGTATAAGGGGAGATCAAAATGCAGCATACTCATCCATAAAGACTATTTACATTATCGGGTATACATTTTATACACCGTCTTTAGAGAAATATATTATGGGCTGGCACTCTCTTTTTATATGCAACCTATAAGTAAGTACCCAAGATTGACCCTTCCTACCTCAAAGGGTATAGTATGTATTGTTTCAAGCCAACTTTGTGGTGACCTTGGCCTTAAACCTCTTACAAAAAATAATTAGTATGTTTTCTCTTGACTTAAGTACTATAGTAACCAGAGTATCACAACGATCATTTGACCTCAAAGACCAGTATAGTGTTGCCACCATTTTCTTCTCTACAAGATGTAGACAGGCACAGTGAACCCTCATTAATTCTAAGGAAATTTCAGGTCTTGAATCCATATATATACTACTAGTAATTGGCATTCAGGTTGCTTTTGGCAAGAAAAGCCGTATTTGTTTTCTACGTTGATGGTTTAGGTCACCATAAGCTTACTAGGAAATTCCAGATCTTGAAACCTTGGTACACAGGTTAAGGTCATCATTGATTTAGTTTTTTTCAAGGTCTTTGAGAAAAAGTGTCTCGTTTATCAAAACTAAGGTATATTTCATTTTAATACAAAAACTGATTAATGGGTGTTATCTCCCATTTGCTGAATTCTTGTTCCTTATGAAAAAAATTTAGTTCAAGAGTCAAGTCAGCGAAACATGAAAAAAATCAAACAAGCACATGTAGTAATACATGCAATATTGTCATTTGTGCCACTCTCCAGATAGTGAAATTACATTTGCTTATTTTGTTTTCTTTCATTTCCAATATCAGGTAATTTTAGTTGATCCTGGATGTTTTCGAGAAATTGATGACCTTGTGAGAGCCGACACAAAGGGCAGAGGTCAATTGGAGGTCATCAGTCTGAAGGACATTGAAGAAGGTGACGAGATGCTGTGACCTTTGTGAATGACTTCAATTGTGGAGACGTATACTCCACTTTAACCAGATTTTCTGAGCCAAATCAGCAAGATAAACCGCTCATAAATTAAACAAAGAAAAAGGAAGCAAATGTTATATTGCATTATTTATTGCAGTATATTAAAAAAAAATCAACAAGTACAACTCATTTTCTGTAAATGTGTACTCTAAAGCCATTGTCAGAAAAAGGCTACAGTACATGTACTAGAAATTTAAATACACATGTAAAAAAGGACATGAGTTGGGTGTTTTTCTTTTTCCAAACTTTCAAGTTTATAAAACATGTTACAAACAACTGCACTTGGAAATAGTAATACATAATGCACAGGATCTTTCAAAGTACATGTTAACATCAAATAAAAGACAAATTGACAATCTTAACGGATATTAAGCATCATATATCAACAGGACATAAGCTGAATATTGAAATAAGGCCACAACAAGAGAGAGAGATAGAGAGAGAGAGGAGAGAGAGAGAGCTAGAGGAGAGAGAAAGAGCAACAAAAACGAGATCTAAACATCACAAAGTTAAAAAAAAAAAAACTTAAGAAAGGCAGTTAAAAGCTATGAATATACATTATGCATTAAAAGAGACTTTTTGAAGAAAAAAAAATATTTTAAGTGCAGTGTTATAAACAACTCATTGCACAGATTAAGAGAATGAATGTACAAGCAAACTTGTGAAGTATGGATTTTAAAAATTGTAATAAAAAAAAACTAAAATGAAATAAATTCAATTTAAAACTACATATGGACGGAAATGCATTATTTATCACAGTAGCTATGGAATTTGAGAGTGTGCAGTCTTGTTGAATATAGAACTGGAACTCTGTACAAGCTGTGCCACCCTGCTACGTTGTTACAGGCCTTGGTTGGGTGGCTGTCAGTATTACGTTGATGTTTTCTTGTTGACTTTCCTGGAACCCTGTGTGTCCACTAACCATTTCACTGCAAGCAATAAAAGCACAAAAGTATGCAACTGGTTTGAAGTAATAATTCTATAGGTACACATCAATTGAGTTTTTGGAATGATGTCTTGCATAATTTATCCAAAGCCGTTCCATGAAGTTCACAGGTATTCTTCTTGTCAGTTGTGTTACAGTTTTATTGAGTATAATCTGCCTTTTTTGTTGTTTTAGACTGTTTAATAGTTCAGTTATTTGACTGTCTGTCATAAAGTAGCCTCAGACCTGTATGTTGTACTATGGTCTCAGGCCTATGTATACAGACTTTAATATATATAAGTATGTTGTATTGTAGTCTTAGGCCTACATAAATATGGACTTGTATATCATATTTTATAGTCTTGGACTACTGTAAACCAACATTTGTAAGGCCAAAATAAAATTATTGTTTGGAACTGTCTCCCGCCTCATTGAAATACTCCCCGCTGATAAAATTCTATTGGCAAAAAATAAAGAACTTTTTTTTATATGGAGATTTTTATCCAAATTT
Source organism: Magallana nippona (assembly GCA_033439105.1). NCBI lineage: Eukaryota > Metazoa > Mollusca > Bivalvia > Ostreida > Ostreidae > Magallana > Magallana nippona. Next base: position 31,993,448 of record CM065922.1, read on the forward strand.
TATTTAGTTAAACTTCAAGTTTAAAAAAAAAAAAAATTCCCCTCCTTCCTGGGTTTAGAAACCTCCAGGCGGCAATTCCAAACAAACAATTTTTTAAGGATGGCCAAAGTGTGCAACAAAATACTTGTGAGAATTTTGGCAGGATTTCCTAGTTATGAATATTTCTTGTCGTCAACAAGTCCTAGGTATAATGGTTTTTGTTCACGTTAGAGTTTACAAAGGTTCTGTTAACAAAATTAGGTTAAACACAGCTAAAAGTTGGTTTACAATATATGTATAAAGACTTGTACTCTCAGGCCCCTGTGTATATAGACTTATGGGTTTTATTCCCTGTTGCGGAAGGTTGCTGACCTGAAGTTGATCTCGCCGTCTCCATCACTGTCCAGTTCACTCAGCAGGATCTGAACCTCTTCTTGGGTCAGCTTAATTCCTGTGTCCTGTCAAATCACGACAAAGAAAGAATTAGCGAAAGTATTTTGCTATTAATTTTTTTTTTCAAATATCCAAACTAAAACTTCTCTTTCATAATTATTTTTTATAACCAAAGAAAATATTGTTAAAATATTTGTACACACAACACTCAAAATAAAAGTATACAGGGAATATATGTAATTAATATCTGTGTTAATTAAAAGTAAAGGATTTCAAGGATATAATACATGTTTGATGTATAATGCTTTTAGAAAAACGGGGTATCGAAAGTTTGACACATTGTGCTAACCAGGAGATTTCTAGAGGGCTAATCATAAGAGTAAATACATGTATAAATTCATCAATTTAATACAAAATTAAACATGAACAGTAATTATTTTGATCATATATATTCATTATAATTGAAACACTGTAAGGAGATGGGGAGAAATAATGACGGACCAGACCAGAATTCAAACCCAGGCCCCTTGAATCTCTAATCAGGTGCTCTACCTGCTGAGCTATCTGGGATCAAACTGGTCTGATCATCACCCCCCTTCCCCATCCCACTTAAATGGCCTATAAAATCCCCATCCCCAGGCTCTTTTCCCTGACAGGAGTTAACCTGTCACTTATAGGGGTTGGCACGGCACCAAATTTAATGTAAGGGGAGAAAAAATGACAGACCAGACTGGAATACAAACCTCACGGACCCTCTGAATCTCTAGTCGGATGCTCTACCTTCTGAGCTATCTGGTACACTGCTTCGAATCCCTGTATGGTCTGTCATTACTTTTCCCATCCTGTAACATTTGGTGCTGTTGCCAACCCCTGGAACTGACAGGTTAACTCCTGTCAGGGAAAAGAGCCTGGAGTGATCTTGAGGGCGTAGGTCAGACCAGTTCGAATACAGGCGCCAGATAGCTCAGTAGGTAGAGCACCTGACTAGAGATTCTTGGGGGACTGGGTTCGAATCCCTGTCTGGTCCATCAATATTTCTCCCATCCCGTTACAACACTAAGTTATTAAGCTACCTTTATGGTACGCACATTTTAAATAGAAGCCAGCTAGTACATTAAATTGTAAATAACAATAGCATACAGAATTCTGCATACATATACGTACATGTACTAGTATTTACATGTACTATATAAACTGTCTAGATAGCACTTGTATATATGCTGGTATATTGAACTTTTTTGATAGAGACTATCTACCGGTAGTTCTCATATTACATGCAACAGGTATGTATATCGATGTCAATGAATTCTTATGAAAACAATATTAAGAGTTGTTAACAGTCGATTAATCCATTAGTTTAATCAATTGTACCAGACAGTAATCAGTCATGAACTTTGTTAACTGAACCATAACCAAAGCATAAACTCACTCAAATTTGTTACGCAATGACATGCAGTATGTGATTTCATTCCAAAATAAAAGCACATTTCAGAGTTTCATTGCTCTCCAACGAAAAAAAATCAACTGCCCAGACTTTTTTGACAGTGATCTGTGAGATCAGGATGTGTAGTTTGGTGAAAAACACAACTTATGTGTCATTCTTAGTGAGCAATTAATCATAATTAATACATGTACAGTAATTTAATGGATCAGAATATTTGTAGCTGGACCCAAAAAAGAAATCAGACCTTTGCACAAATCGTAGATGTCCAGATCTTAACAGTAAAATTCAATTGCCTCAAGATAACTGAATTCAAATACTTTATGTCCTTTGAAAATGTGAGATATTCCCATTATTATTATTATAAAATCAGAATAAAGTCTAATCCACTGATTTTAATCTCATCCCCCTCCTCTATCGGTACTTTTTTGTTATTTATTGGTACAGAAAATCCTTTTTCTATTATTCTATAAATAATTAAATTTGAATGTATACAACAATATCAGTGTTATACATTTATAAAAATATCAGAAAATTATATTGATTCATAATTGATGGGAAGATGCTGCTGTTGTATATGTTTGAGGCAAAAAAAAACCCCTATTAATTTGTTTTAAAGAGAATTAAGAATTATACAATTAATTGCATTTGGAAAATACAATTTTCTCCAGTGTAGAGGTGTTAGTGAAAAAAAAAGAAAAAAAAAAGATACAAACACCTGGCTATTGACATTAACATGTGTCAGTCTGTATACACTGTTACCTTCAGGGCTTCGGATTTCACAAGTTTTTGTAAAGCCGTCTTGGCACACTGAATATGGCAAAAAATAATAGGAATAAAGAAGGGAGGAAAACATGAAACATTTCAGAAAATATAGTCCTTTGAAGTAAAGTTCAGAGAGTATGAGGTGATTTGGGGGATATATGGGTTTGCATGCAGGTCTCCAACATCCTGTGTGATCAAAACAATGTATCTATGTACCTATTTATTCTTAAATTCAAAATTTTATTTTCTCAGTCATAAGGAAAAAGGTTAATAGTTCTGTGAACGCTGTAAAAACAATAAATTAAAGGAAAAAAAGACTAACTTTCTGCATACACCCAGATGATTACATTGTCCATTGAAATAAATTGGAATTCATTTTATCAATTTTCATTTAGCTTCTGCAAATGGATGCAGAAATGAAATTAATTGTCCAAATATTAAATGAATTATAAAAAAAATTGTAGGAATGCATATAAAGGAAGCATACCAGGTAAGCATGTTTGTAACAAGCAATGCATTGTGACATCGGCATTTTATGGATTACTTAAAAAAAAAATTCCAAAGATATTGCCTTGCAACCAAAATAAATTACATTTTCTTTAAAATAAAATGAAGATATATATCCTTGCAACCATAGATAAATTACCAGACTATTTTAAAACAAGACAAAACTACGACCGTTTGAAGCCTACGGTAGGCTTAATTACCTCAATGCCTTGCTGGAATTCCTCATAGGTTACGCTCATACTTCCATCCTTGTCAAACTTATTGAAGAAGTCGACGAGGCGGAGATTGTTCTTTTCTATATAGTTGGTCAGTTTGACCATGGGGTGGATCCTGGCCCGTGGTTTTTTGGGTGGTTCCATGCCCCCATGCCTCATTTTGATATCGGGAACCTGTTCTTGCACTTGTTTGAAAATATCATCAAAGTCTTTGTTCACTAAAATGTCCTAAAACAAAACACAAATGACAATTAATGAACTTCTTGTTATTTGAAGTAAGAAACATGACAGCTATTTGTATTAAATTTATTAAACCATTGTTACAAATTTACTTTATATTCATGAAACTGTGCAAAATCTATGAAAATTAAAGCCAAAAAATATTAATGAAACCACAGAATATCATTAAGTAATTTTGGGTACATGGACTTGAGGAGTTTGAATTAAAACCCATTGCATATTGACAACTCGCACCCGATTATATATATACTGCTAAAATACCTTGAAATCCAGTTCTCTGAGTGCACAGTTTGGATTTCTGAGAATGGCAGCACAAATTCCATAACAGCCTGCTGTTTGCATTGGATTTCTACCCAGCTACAATAAAAATGCATGTTTTATAAATACATTTTGCATCTGATTATAAACACAGCATCATCTCAATCTCAAAAGCAAAAAATATAAATATATATATTCGATCAATAATACCCAAGTCATTTGTTTAAAAAATATTGTACTTTTATTGGATTCAAAATGCTTCTGCACAAAAGAACGATACAGTAATTGGGAGATAGTGCTAATAATTACTCTAAGTGTGGTCAATGTTTCATTCACAGAAACTCCTTTTCCTATCAAAACAGCTCCTTCTGAGGTAATTCTGTTGTTCCTGGAAACAAAAATTCTCAATATAAAAAACTTTTTCTACTTTTAAGAGCATTTAAATCTAATTTCAAATTAAAGAGTTGTTCCCCTTTTGTTCTTTTATCAATAGCCCGGCTTGATCTTTATGCATACGTTAAATCCAGCTCTTCTAGAACTTGGTTGCCCTTCAAAGCATCACCAAAAGCAATAGATCCTTCAAGTCCAAAACCATTCCATGCCAAGTTGATTTTCTTCATGTACACATTATTCTGGGGAATTTAAAGATTTTTAAAAAAAATGTCACCAAAATCTGACCAGATTTTAAAATATCTAACTTCCTTGCAATTGATGAATAAAAAGAAATCAAAAACAGAAATTCATTAAGATACTGTGAGCATATTACATTTGGCTGTGTATTCTAATCATATTTGGTGGAATGCAGCTACCGCTAAATAAAGTACTAATTCATGAACACGCCTTCTCAATAAAAAATATCCATACGAGAGACATATTACAGAACTTGCTATGAGAAATTTTCTCACAGGAGAATAAAAGTTTCTTTACAGTAACTGGACATGCTAGATCACCTTTACACCCTGAGCTATGGCCACGGCGCCTTTCCTGCGTATTGAGTTCCAGCTGAGGTCGAGTTCTTTCAGGGAGCTGTTATCAGCAATGGCCGGGCCTAGGATTATTCCTGCGTTCTCCCCAAACAAATTATGGCTCAAATTTAAGTACTCTAGTTTTGTTGTGTTCTGTTAAAAGAGGGGTTAAATAAACTAGAATGTCCCACACTAAACAATGAATTATAATGATGCATTGCTAAAGGGTCTTAAAAACTATATATATACAAATCCCAGTAAGCTTTGTGATGTATGTCTTAGCTATCTCCTCTGTTACTATCACAGGCTTAAATTTTAATTTCTTATTGATATAAACTACTGGTTGATTGTACTCATATCCAAGAAAAAAAACAAAATGCCAAATTTTACATCATACTCTAATAAAAAATGGTGTGCATCATTCTTGTAGATTTGAGTTAAAATGAAATATCAGTTCAACTCTACTAACTAATTATAACTTAGTTCATTTAATTCTCACCATTATTGCATCTGAGAAGTGAACTGCTGCCTTGTCATCAAAATCATTACCTGAAAATAGAAGTATGAAAATAAAATTTTTTTTTAAAAATCCCCAACAAATATCATCTCTGACTAAATTGGTGAAATGTCATATTAATTAGAAGCATGTGGGATCAAAAGTTGTTATTTAATGTTCATTATCATTTTTAATGTATTATTTGAAGCTGAAATGCTACATGTGACTTCATGTAGTTGGAAATTGCCACATTCCATTTCATGGGCAAAAAGTTTGAATACAAACATCTCACGTACATGTTGATCAATTATCTAAACATTAGGTAACAATTTTGGGAAAGAAATTTTTTTTTAAATTATACATGATTTTATTGTTAATTCAATAGGAAATATGTTACATCACAATATGGATGTTTTCCATTCCACCTCAACTGAGAGCAATTGTATTTTTTTCCATTATGATTTTAAACTCATATAATATTTATCAGATAAGACTGTTACTCCAGGTCAGTATACAAGTTAAGATAAACAAGAGATGTTTGTGAAACACTTAATATGCCTCCTCCCTTGGAAACTTCTGCGAAGAAAATGAATGGAAGCTGCAAATAATTGGAATTTTTTTTTAATTCCAAGGGCCATAGCTCTGTCAAAAATTGCTCGATCGTACCCAAAATCGAACTTGACTTAGAAATTATTGTAATAAATCTGTATACCAAATTTCATGTCAGCAAGTGCAACCTATGCGAAGAAAATGAACGGAAACTTGGTGGACCGACCGACAGACAGGCAGATCGACAGACAGACAGCAGCAAAGCAATATGCCCTTCTTTTTTTGAACGGGGGCATAAATATAGAGCAATGTGAAAAATGAACCTGTTACATGCATTTTTAGTACTCACCAGACAAAGTGACATGTGTTAGGGTGGAGTTTTGCTGTAGTGTTTGGGACAAAGATTCTGCTGTTTGCAGACCAAATTTGTTGTCCGATAAATTCTACAATTCAGGAAATACATGCAACATTAAATTTTGCAAAAACATGACAATTATTCTTAAAAATAACCCATCAAATAAGTTAATGTATACAGTACCTAAGCATTACAAATGAAACTCTGATGTGAAAATGTACTGCTTCCAATAGCATACATATACTTACTAAATGTGTAATGAAACAGTTATCCCTGAGCATTTCACAGACAGCATGGCCTCCTGGGTGTCCTAACCAGTTGTCACTGAGATCAAGGGTCAAAACACTGGTGTTGGACTGTCAAGAATACATTTGTATTTTGATATTTAACATTATAGAGCTACAAATACAAAACATGGTTTAATGGGTTCATATCATTAAACATGGAGATTCATATATGTACATGTAATTAGATTACCGATTGTATTGTAATAAAGTCAATTCCCAAAAATGACATGGATTTTAAAAAAAATGTTTAATAATGAATGTGGTGTTCTCTCTCTCTCTCTCTCTCTTTCATTCTCACATACACACACACACATACATTGCCATGGGTCACATACCACTAGAGACATTGCAATTGCCCTCATTCCCTGGGACCCCAAACCATGGTGTTTCATACTGAGGTGAGGGTCGTTCATATGGCGTAGAAAGTAGGAGGCAGGAACCACTCCTACTTTTTTGCATCCTTCAATGTAGGCTGTCCTTCCTGTAGGATCATAGGCAGTGGTGGTTTCTAGAACACAAAGCAAAATGTTTCATCACACTGTTTAATAAGCACACCATATACCATTTATAAGCAAAAATCATAGCATTTATTATCATGACTAACTTTCAGTAGAATTTCATAAATGTCATATGACAATAAAATCATTATATAGTTAAAAATATTATCCCTGAAAATAAAATTAATTCAATGAGACAATTTGTTTGATTCTTACAAAATAACTTCCTCAAAATAACAGTAGATTAGGATTATTTATAATTGTCATTGACCTGAAAAAGGCTAAGTTATTACAATGTACAACATCATCTACATGCAGAACACATTGAAAAGGATCAATTATTAATAAGCAAGAAACAATGAGAAGATTGTCTCTACACAAACCAATGATTAAAGCTATGCAGCTGCACACCGAGTAAAAACATCAACAGAAACTGCATAAATCTGCAACACAAATAAATCAAGATAGGTAAAGTTAGCTACTAGTAACTAGCTACTAGTAACTGGCTACGAGAAGTAAGAAAAGTTAGCTACTAGTAACTGGCTACGAGATCAAATCAAAGTTGGCTACTAGTAACTGGCTACCAGTAACTGGCTACGAGGAGTAAGAAAAGCTAGCTACTAGTAACTGGCTACGAGATGAAAGAAAACTTGGCTACTAGCTACTATCTTTATTTATCTCCTCAGCTACTAGTGAATTCCGTTTCATATATCTCTATTTTTAAATGATTTTGTCAATATAACTCAATTGCAAGTAGCTGTGTATATAGATAACAGATATCTTCATGAGTTGCTAATTTCTATATTCTGTTATGTCATGCACATGATATTACGACACAATATCTCAGATATCATTCTTAATCTCGCCAGCTACTTGTGCTTTTCGTTTCATATATCTCTATTTTTAGATGAATTTGTCAATATAACTCAAGTAGCTGTACATATAAATTATAGATATCTACACGTTTTGTTTATTTCAATATTCTATTAGGTCATCCACATGATATTACGACACAATTACTCAGATATCTTTCTTAATCTCGCCAGCTACTTGTGCTTTTCGTTTTATATATCTCTATTTCTAGATGAATTTGTCAATATAACTCAAGTAGCTGTACATATAAATTACAGCTATCTACATGTTTTGTTTATTTCAATATTCTATTAGGTCATCCACATGATATTATGACACAATTAGTCAGATATATACATTTATCTCGTCAGCTACTAGTGTATTTCGTTTCACATATCTCTATTTTTAGGTGATTTGTCAATATAACTCAAGTAGCTGTACATATAGATTACAGATATCTACACGTTTCGTTAATTTCTATATTCTATTATGTCATGCACATGATATTACGACACAATATCTCAGATATCATTCTTAATCTTGCCAGCTACTAGTGCTTTTCGTTTTATATATCTCTATTTTTAGATGAATTTGTCAATATAACTCAAGTAGTTGTACATATAAATTACAGATATCTACACGTTTTGTTTATTTCAATATTCTATTAGGTCATCCACATGATATTATGACACAATTAGTCAGATATCTACATTTATCTCGTCAGCTACTAGTGCTTTTCGTTTCATATATCTCTATTTTTAGATGAATTTGTCAATATAACTTAAGTAGCTGTACATATAGATTACAGATATCTACACGTTTCGTTAATTTCTATATTCTATTATGTCATGCATGTGATATTACGACACAATATCTCAGATATCATTCTTAATCTCGCCAGCTACTTGTGCTTTTCGTTTCATATATCTCTATTTTTAGATGAATTTGTCAATATAACTCAAGTAGCTGTACATATAAATTACAGATATCTACACGTTTTGTTTATTTCTATATTCTATTAGGTCATCCACATGATATTACGACACAATTACTCAGATATCTTTCTTAATCTCGCCAGCTACTTGTGCTTTTCGTTTCAGATATCTCTATTTTTAGATGAATTTGTCAATATAACTCAAGTAGCTGTACATACTGTACATATAAATTACAGATATCTACACGTTTTGTTTATTTCTATATTCTATTAGGTCATCCACATCATATTATGACACAATATCTCAGATATCTACATTTATCTCGTGAGCTACTAGTGTATTTCGTTTCACATATCTCTATTTTCAGGTGATTTTGTCAATATAACTCAAGTAGCTGTACATATAGATTACAGATATTTACACGTTTTGTTAATTTCTATATTCTATTATGTCATGCACATGATATTACGACACAATATCTCAGATATCATTCTTAATCTCGCCAGCTACTTGTGCTTTTCGTTTCATATATCTCTATTTTTAGATGAATTTGTCAATATAACTCAAGTAGCTGTACATATAAATTACAGATATCTACACGTATTGTTTATTTCAATATTCTATTAGGTCATCCACATGATATTATGACACAATTAGTCAGATATCTACATTTATCTCGTCAGCTACTAGTGCTTTTCGTTTCATATATCTCTATTTTTAGATGAATTTGTCAATATAACTTAAGTAGCTGTACATATAGATTACAGATATCTACACGTTTTGTTAATTTCTATATTCTATTAGATCATCCACATGATATTACGACACAATATCTCAGATATCATTCTTAATCTCGCCAGCTACTTGTGCTTTTCGTTTCATATATCTCTATTTTTAGATTGATTTGTCAATATAACTCAAGTAGCTGTACATATAGATTACAGATATCTACACGTTTTGTTTATTTCTATATTTTATTAGGTCATCCACATGATATTACGACACAATTACTCAGATATCTTTCTTAATCTCGCCAGCTACTTGTGCTTTTCGTTTCAGATATATCTATTTTTAGATGAATTTGTCAATATAACTCAAGTAGCTGTACATATAAATTACAGATATCTACACGTTTTGTTTATTTCTATATTCTATTAGGTCATCCACATCATATTATGACACAATATCTCAGATATCTACATTTATCTCGTGAGCTACTAGTGTATTTCGTTTCACATATCTCTATTTTTAGGTGATTTTGTCAATATAACTCAAGTAGCTGTACATATAGATTACAGATATCTACACGTTTTGTTAATTTCTATATTCTATTATGTCATGCACATGATATTACGACACAATATCTCAGATATTTCTTAATCTCGCCAGCTACTTGTGCTTTTCGTTTCATATATCTCTATTTTTAGATGAATTTGTCAATATAACTCAAGTAGCTGTACATATAAATTACAGATATCTACACGTATTGTTTATTTCAATATTCTATTAGGTCATCCACATGATATTATGACACAATTAGTCAGATATCTACATTTATCTCGTCAGCTACTAGTGCTTTTCGTTTCATATATCTCTATTTTTAGATGAATTTGTCAATATAACTTAAGTAGCTGTACATATAGATTACAGATATCTACACGTTTCGTTAATTTCTATATTCTATTATGTCATGCACGTGATATTACGACACAATATCTCAGATATCATTCTTAATCTCGCCAGCTACTTGTGCTTTTCGTTTCATATATCTCTATTTTTAAATGATTTTGTCAATATAACTCAAGTAGCTGTACATATAGATTACAGATATCTACACGTTTTGTTTATTTCTATATTCTATTAGGTCATCCACATGATATTACGACACAATTACTCAGATATCTTTCTTAATCTCGCCAGCTACTTGTGCTTTTCGTTTCAGATATCTCTATTTTTAGATGAATTTGTCAATATAACTCAAGTAGCTGTACATATAAATTACAGATATCTACACGTATTGTTTATTTCAATATTCTATTAGGTCATCCACATGATATTATGACACAATTAGTCAGATATCTACATTTATCTCGTCAGCTACTAGTGCTTTTCGTTTCATATATCTCTATTTTTAGATGAATTTGTCAATATAACTTAAGTAGCTGTACATATAGATTACAGATATCTACATGTTTTGTTAATTTCTATATTCTATTATGTCATGCACGTGATATTACGACACAATATCTCAGATATCATTCTTAATCTCGCCAGCTACTTGTGCTTTTCGTTTCATATATCTCTATTTTTAGATGAATTTGTCAATATAACTCAAGTAGCTGTACATATAAATTACAGATATCTACAAGTATTGTTTATTTCAATATTCTATTAGGTCATCCACATGATATTATGACACAATTAGTCAGATATCTACATTTATCTCGTCAGCTACTAGTGTATTTCGTTTCACATATCTCTATTTTTAGATGATTTTGTCAATATAACTCAAGTAGCTGTACATATAGATTACAGATATCTACACGTTTTGTTAATTTCTATATTCTATTATGTCATGCACATGATATTACGACACAATATCTCAGATATCATTCTTAATCTCGCCAGCTTCTTGTGCTTTTCGTTACAAATATAATTCAAGTAGCTGTATATGTATATATATTTCATTTACATGTATGTACAAGTTTGTTAAACTCAACATTCAATTAGGTCATCCCCATGATATTACGACATAATTACTCAGATATCTTTCTTAATCTTGTCAGCTAACCGTTATAAATATCTCTATATTTAGACAATTTTGTCCATGATACACAAGTTGCTGTACATATAGATTAAAGGTATCTACTAATGTTGTTAATTTAAAACTTGACAAACAAATAAAAAAAACTTTTCAAGGTCATGAAAATTCAAAAATTCTTATTTTTAAACGGGGGGGGGGGGGGGGGGGGGGGGCGAAGTGTACTTATAAGTTCAATTTAACTTATTATTTTCTTCCATTCACTTCAACTTTTCACCAGCACCGGAAAAAAGTATGGGGAGGAACTCTATGTTAAATGTCCTTTTTACGTGTAAGAAATATATCTGCTGCGAGAAAAAGTCTCCCTCCCCTGATGCTACGAGTACAAAAGAGGAAAAACTTATAAACATTGAAACGCGTGTGTTTACAGCTTCAAAGTTCTGCTTAGGGCTTTATTTGATAGCTATTAATTTAAATTGTCTTTAATAAACAAAGGATCTAACCTAAAACATTTTTCATGCACATATATATGCACTACTATAAGGAACAGATGCGTGGGGGAATATACAATACGGGACCGGTTAAATGTTTCCTATAAAACTAAGCATACAAACAATAGCATACACTTTTATTTTGTCTCAACTAAATTTTAAATTACAGGCTTTCCAGGCAGCAGATTCCAGTGAGAGTAAATCAGGAACGGAATTTTATAAGGTTTCATAGTGATATTACTTCCAGTGAGTTCGACATGACATAATCCATTGCGCAAAATTACTTGATTGACAGTCATACGTCCACGTATGTCCACCTGTGACTGTCTCCCGGAGACCAAGAGAGGAATGGAATTACTAATTTCTAACATCTATACTTATAAATTAATTTAGGCATTTTGCAAATAAACAACAAAATGCCTGTACCAGAATAACTGCTTATACCTTTCGCATTTCAACACGCGTGAGACGATGTCCGTAAGCTATAATTGAATTTTAACTGATAAGTAATTATTGTGAAATTAATCAAAAACCTACTTTCATTTTCGATAAACATGCCCGAAATAGCAAAAATAAGAATAAGGTGGTGGACACGCTTTGGTGGATCCAAGTCAGGGGTAGTTTGCATCAAAATATATGCTTGCAATGAAATAATATTGAATGATTACGTAAACAGTGAATATAATTATTAGGAACTTAATTGGATTATATATAGAAGTTAAGATTTGACAAATGTTGAGTAAATGAAATAAGGCAATTCGTTTCTTAAGTGAGTGATTTTAGTTTTGGAAGATAGAAGCTAGCGAAGCGCGACCTCTGGCGAAAGAATGGAATAGAACTTTCCAGAACGGGGTAACCAAGAACGCGGTTTGACTAATTAACGTAATCGCGAAAGGTGTAGGACAAGTTCATTATGCATTGCGGTCAGATATTCATACCTTGGAGGGGACATCTTTGGGTAATACAAAAAAGTTAATGAATAAAATGGGAAAATTTGATGCGATTTTAGTTTTGGTCGAAAGAATTTATTTTCCAGAACGGGGTGCCCAGGAACGCGGTTTGACTAATTTACACCATGGCGGAAATGTAGGGCGAGATACTTTGGATATGACAACTTTGGTTTAAACAATGCATATTAATATGCATACACTAGCGTTTTTTAATTTCATACATTTTTATACCACGACAGTTTGGTAGTAAACTTTAGACATTAATTTGTAAACAAGGAACATATTGTGTTATAAGTATTTATGTATGCACTAAACGGGAAGTAAAATTGGGGGGGGGGGGGGGGGGTGTTCAAAACAGTCTTTTATCTGAAATTCACATTTGGGACAGTGATAAAATTAAAGTGAAATTTGACCTAAAGAACAAAATTTAGAAATATGACATCCTAAATAACCACTCACTGGTTAAAAAAAAAATCTTTGTAATCATTTTCCACTCAGCTGCAACATGTATATATCATCCAATTCAGATAGATATTTTTTATCCCTTTTCTAAATATCCAGCTATGCATTTTGTTTTTATTTCAATTATAAAGAATAGGTTAACGAAAAAATTATGAAAAAATTCGGACACAGTATATACGAAAAATGAAAAAAAAAATATGATTTAACATTTTAGCATTGTGTCATTCATTTGTAAAGTGTTAGTTCCAACGCTTGAGCGGGATTTAATTTAGTTGAACATATATTAAGGAGGAAACAAGAAAAGTTCATTCATGTGTCCATCAAATATTTACATTTGCTAAGTATGTTTTCTCTTTCTGAAGAAAACCTATTGTGATTCATAGCTCTATTGAAAACAGGTCTGAAATCTACACGATCTAGTTCTTACCCGTTTATCGATAGATCGAAATCTTCAGCAACCTAAGAAAAATCACTGACTGCACGAACTTTTGTCAGACTTCAATACCCATACCTACAAGCTTGTAAAACTGCAGTTTATTTATAAACAGTTGTTATATAATAAGGGAAAATCTACATAGAAATAAATGATTACGCATTGATAAATCTCTTAATTGACACAATAGATAACCAATAATTTACATAGTAATCATAAGAGCTGTTACAGTTAGTGTTGATAATGTAACCCAATAGACCAGTAAAAAATTTGAGTTATCCTTTCCTTTTATCTTAGCATCTTTATTTTCATCATATTATATTTTCTTCATTCATTCATAATATGGGGAAAGTGTAGTAATAAAAACAAGAGACCCATGTGCACGAGTACATATACATATAAAGGAAATGAAAATTAGTGTTATTTTTCTGATTGAATGAAATTTTTCTTCTTTAATCACTTTTAAGATTTTGCTATCGATTAATCTCTCTAAAAATTGGCAGAACACATTACAGACAAGTTAACCCTTCCAGACGCTGCTGCAAATGTTGACACGTAGCCCCAAGAGAGCTATAACCATTTTCTTCGGTTTCTTTTGAAGTTTGTTTACCAACTCTGTGTATTGTAGTTCTATATTTTTCTGCTTTTCTATTAATAAAAACTGTGCTATTGAAAGGGAATTTTAAAAAATATCAGTTAGTCCATTCAAAATTTAAAAAGTCACAAAATATTGACTGCATGGCTTCATCATGTCATGTCATAGTGCAACATCGCCAACTTCTTAGGGGGATGATAAAGAATGCAAGTGGGAAACGGATAAAGTAATCAAAGTCTGTGACAGAGAAAAGAACGAATTATGAAAGCTGTGAGCCATGTATCATTGTGTATCTACCGAATAATATTTTGGACAAAGTCGGGGTGAAAGCTACCGACCCCACACATCCCACCAATACCGATGCCTATATGCCTTCTCATAATTGAGAAAACTTTGTCGTAATGCAGTTGGTTGATAACATTTGGAATAAATGGCCTTTATTATGTTAAAGTATTAATCATCCGTGGATCTGAATGGATGGCAGACTTTTGTAAACTCCGCCTTGCGGAATAGCATTTTTAGATATTTTTTTAGGGGGGGGGGGGGGGGGGGGGGCAAATTTAGGTTCCCCGGAAATTTCCTGAATCCGCGCTTGCAACTGTGGCTCGTTTCTTTGGAATATAAATATGCGATTAAAGTTATAGTCATATTTCTTCTTATTGAAGCAATAATATATTCGAAGATGTTATAGATTTCAAAGATTTAATTTATTATTTGTTGTTTAGTTTTGTATCGTAAAACAGTATAACAATTGTGAATTATTCAAATTTTTGAACAGTGTTTTTATTCTATTTTACTGATTTTATGAAAAAAAACAATCCTTTTACCAATGTTTTGTTTATTTCCATTTTTCATGTATTCCAAATTGGAGTTAGATTACTATCTTCATTCGTATACACATAAAGAATAATGAAATATATTTGTCTAACGTTCGCTTAATGTTTGTTTAATTCATTCACTTGTTTCTTGATGTTTTCACCAGTTTATTTTATATCGTATAAAGAATGTTGCCTACGTCATAGTAAGTCTAATGTCAAAAAACCTATCAATCCGCCTGACGTTACGTTTGAATTTTGAACAATTTGATGTCATTCTAAAGGTCAAATGACTTTTTTTATCTACAATTAATAGCAAAAAATTAAATTTTAAATTTTAAGCGATGAGTTCAATATTTATTAGTTTTATACGATATAAAATGGTTTGGAACCGCGGTTTATAAAGCGTAAACTGCCCCATACATTTTGAATTCATTCCATAAATACATGTGTAGGTTTAGATCGTTCTTTTTCCCGCGCACTGGTTCTTATAGCTCGCTTCGCTCTTTGGCGCGCAGCGCCGGCGGGCCACTCGCTATTATGCCAAAAAAAGTTTATCAGCTGGCATTTTTCGCTAGGATACTAAAAAATCAAAATGCAAGTAATTTATGTGCACATTTCTGATAGGCCTATACGTACAAATTGATCGGCCAAAAAAACCCTTCCTATCCCAACTCGAATACTGTAGGAGGAGTTATCCAGACAAAATGGGTACACTTATGGCAGCCACCCGCCCGACATTTTTTACAATTGAAACAATTGTTCCCACAGGTAATTTAAGATAGGATACCCCCCCCCCCCCCCGATTTAAACCCCCGGGGTAGATGGCTTTTTTTTTTTTAAAGAAAATCCTTAAAAGTCATGTTCCACATTTAAATATCTTAAAGTGAACAAAAAATAAACGTTGAATGTAAAACACCCCTAGCCCATAAAAAGATCCTCTTTTTATATGAGGTTGGGATTGTTTTAAATAAATCGTTTATTTTCAATCAATTTTCAGATACACTGGAAAGTTCTATTCCATTCTTTCGCCAGAGGTCGCGCTTCGCTAGCTTCTATCTTCCAAAACTAAAATCACTCACTTAAGAAACGAATTGTCTTATTTCATTTACTCAACATTTGTCAAATCTTAACTTCTATATATAATCCAAGTAAGTTCCTAATAATTATATCCACTGTTTACGTAATCATTCAATATTATTTCATTGCAAGCATATATTTTGATGCAAACTACCCCTGACTTGGATACGCCAAAGCGTGTCCACCACCTTATTCTTATTTTTGCTATTTCGGGCATGTTTATCGAAAATGAAAGTAGGTTTTTGATTAATTTCACAATAATTACTTATCAGTTAAAATTCAATTATAGCTTACGGACATCGTCTCACGCGTGTTGAAATGCGAAAGGTATAAGCAGTTATTCTGGTACAGGCATTTTGTTGTTTATTTGCAAAATGCCTAAATTAATTTATAAGTATAGATGTTAGAAATTAGTAATTCCATTCCTCTCTTGGTCTCCGGGAGACAGTCACAGGTTGACATACGTGGACGTATGACTGTCAATCAAGTAATTTTGCGCAATGGATTATGTCATGTCGAACTCACTGGAAGTAATATCACTATGAAACCTTATAAAATTCCGTTCCTGATTTACTCTCACAGGAATCTGCTGCCTGGAAAGCCTGTAATTTAAAATTTAGTTGAGACAAAATAAAAGTGTATGCTATTGTTTGTATGCTTAGTTTTATAGGAAACATTTAACCGGTCCCGTATTGTATATTCCCCCACGCATCTGTCCCTTATAGTAGTGCATATATATGTGCATGGAAAATGATTTTGAAAAAATATTTTAGGTTAGATCCTTTGTTTATTAAAGATAATTTAAATTCATACCTATCAAATAAAGCCCTAAGCAGAAATTTGAAGCGTTTCAATGTTTATAAGTTTTTCCTCTTTTGTACTCGTAGCATCAGGGAAGGGAGATTTTTCCTCACAGCAGATATATTTCTTACATGTAAAAAGGGCATTTAACATAGAGTTTCTCCTCATACTTTTTTCCTGTGCTGGTGAAAAGTTGAAGTGAATGAAAGAAAATAGTAAGTTAAATTGAAATTATAGGTACACTTCGCCCCCCCCCCCGGTTAAAAATAAGAATTTTCGAATTTTCATGACCTTGAAAAGTTTTTTTTAGTTGTTTGTCAAGATTTAAATTAACAACATTAGTAGATACCTTTAATCTATATGCACATGTGTATCATGGACAAAATTGTCTAAATATAGAGATATTTGTAACGGTTAGCTGACAAGATTAAGAAAGATATCTGAGTAATTATGTCGAAATATCATGGGGATGACCTAATTGAATGTTGAGTTTAACAAACTTATACATACATGTAAATGAAATATATATACATATACAGCTACTTGAATTATATTTGTAACGAAAAGCACAAGTAGCTGGCGAGATTAAGAATGATATCTGAGATATTGTGTCGTAATATCATGTGCATGACATAATAGAATATAGAAATTAGCAACAGATGAAGATATCTGTTATTTATCTGTACAGCTACTTGTGTTAAATTGACAAAATCATCTAAAAATAGAGATTTGTGAAACGAAATACACTAGTAGCTGACGAGATAAATGTAGATATCTGACTAATTGTGTCATAATATCATGTGGATGACCTAATAGAATGTTGAAATAAACAAAACGTGTAGATATCTGTAATTTATATGTACAGCTACCTGAGTTATATTGATAAAATCATCTAAAAATAGAGATATTTGTAACGAAAAGCACAAGTAGCTGGCGAGATTAAGAAAATGATATCTGAGATATTGTGTCGTAATATCATGTGCATGACATAATAGAATATAGAAATTAGCAACAGATGAAGATATCTGTTATCTATCTGTACAGCTACTTGTGTTAAATTGACAAAATCATCTAAAAATAGAGATTTGTGAAACGAAATACACTAGTAGCTGACGAGATAAATGTAGATATCTGACTAATTGTGTCATAATATCATGTGGATGACCTAATAGAATGTTGAATTTACAAAACGTGTAGATATCTGTAATTTATATGTACAGCTACCTGAGTTATATTGACAAAATCATCTAAAAATAGAGATATTTGTAACGAAAAGCACAAGTAGCTGGCGAGATTAAGAATGATATCTGAGATATTGTGTCGTAATATCATGTGCATGACATAATAGAATATAGAAATTAGCAACAAATGAAGATATCTGTTTTCTATTTGTACAGCAACTTGTGTTAAATTGACAAATTCATCTAAACATAGAGATATGTGAAACGAAATACACTAGTAGCTGACGAGTTAAATGTAGATATCTGACTAATTGTGTCATAATATCATGTGGATGACCTAATAGAATATTGAAATAAACAAAACGTGTAGATATCTATAATTTATATGTACAGCTACTTGAGTTATATTGACAAATTCATCTAAAAATAGAGATATATGAAACGAAAAGCATAAGTAGCTGGCGAGATTAAGAATGATATCTGAGATATTGTGTCGTAATATCATGTGCATGACAAAATAGAATATAGAAATTAGCAACAAATAAAGATATCTGTATTCTATTTGTACAGCTACTTGTGTTAATTTGACAAATTCATCTAAAAATAGAGATATATGAAACGAAAAGCACAAGTAGCTGGCGAGATTAAGAAAGATATCTGAGTAATAGTGTCATAATATCATGTGGATGACCTAATAGAATATTGATATAAACAAAACGTGTAGATATCTGTAATTTATATGTACAGCTACTTGAGTTATATTGACAAATTTATCTAAAAATAGAGATATATGAAACGAAAAGCACAAGTAGCTGGCGAGATTAAGAAAGATATCTGACTAATTGTGTCATAATATCATGTGGATGACCTAATAGAATGTTGAAATAAACAATACGTGTAGATGTCTGTAATTTATATGTACAGCTACTTGAGTTATATTGACAAATTTATCTAAAAATAGAGATATTTGTAACGAAAAGCACAAGTAGCTGGCGAGATTAAGAATGATATCTGAGATATTGTGTCGTAATATCATGTGCATGACATAATAGAATATAGAAATTAGCAACAAATGAAGATATCTGTTTTCTATTTGTACAGCAACTTGTGTTAAATTGACAAAATCATCTAAACATAGAGATATGTGAAACGAAATACACTAGTAGCTGACGAGATAAATGTAGATATCTGACTAATTGTGTCATAATATCATGTGGATGACCTAATAGAATATTGAAATAAACAAAACGTGTAGATGTCTGTAATTTATATGTACAGCTACTTGAGTTATATTGACAAATTTATCTAAAATTAGAGATATATGAAACGAAAAGCACAAGTAGCTGGCGAGATTAAGAAAGATATCTGAGTAATAGTGTCGTAATATCATGTGCATGACCTAATAGAGTATTGAAATAAACAAAACGTGTAGATATCTATAATTTATATGTACAGCTACTTGAGTTATACTGACAAATTCATCTAAAAATAGAGATATATGAAACGAAAAGCACAAGTAGCTGGCGAGATTAAGAATGATATCTGAGATATTGTGTCGTAATATCATGTGCATGACATAATAGAATATAGAAATTAGCAACAAATAAAGATATCTGTTTTCAATTTGTACAGCTACTTGTGTTAAATTGACAAAATCATCTAAAAATAGAGATTTGTGAAACGAAATACACTAGTAGCTGACGAGATAAATGTAGATATCTGACTAATTGTGGCATAATATCATGTGGATGACCTAATAGAATATTGAAATAAACAAAACGTGTAGATATCTATAATTTATATGTACAGCTACTTGAGTTATATTGACAAATTCATCTAAAAATAGAGATATATGAAACGAAAAGCACAAGTAGCTGGCGAGATTAAGAATGATATCTGAGATATTGTGTCGTAATATCATGTGCATGACATAATAGAATATAGAAATTAGCATCAAATGAAGATGTCTGTTATCTATTTGTACAGATACTTGTGTTAAATTGACAAAATCATCTAAAAATAGAGATATGTGAAACGAAATACACTATTAGCTGACGAGATAAATGTAGATATCTGACTAATTGTGTCATAATATCATGTAGATGACCTAATAGAATATTGAAATAAACAAAACGTGCAGATATCTGTAATTTATATGTACAGCTACTTGAGTTATATTGACAAATTCATTTAAAAATAGAGATATATGAAACGGAATTCACTAGTAGCTGACGAGATAAATATAGTAGCTAGTAGCCAAGTTTTCTTTCATCTCGTAGCCAGTTACTAGTAGCTAGCTTTTCTTACTCCTCGTAGCCAGTTACTGGTAGCCAGTTACTAGTAGCCAACTTTGATTTGATTTCGTAGCCAGTTACTAGTAGCTACCTTTTCTTACTTCTCGTAGCCAGTTACTAGTAGCCAGTTACTAGTAGCTAACTTTACCTATCTAATAAATCAATGCAGTTGCAAACATTATACCTAGTTCTACCATTACTTCCTGGAAACAATAATAGAGTAACTATGTGTTTATACATTTATATACCGTAATGTCCCTTTTATTAGTGCAAATATTCATTATTATGATTGACCAATTAAATTATACTGCCCAATGGTACTATGTATTACATTATATATATATATATATATATATATATATATATATATATATATATATATATATATATATGTATATATAGACATCCAGGGTAAATGTTTTTATTCATTAGACATTAATCTAAATAAAACCACCTACACTATATAACCCTTCCCTAGGCTTGTATACTATTTGAACTTAACCTTTGACCTGCCCTCAACCTCCACCAATCAAAATAGTTACCCATGTGACATCTGTACAGGAAGAGGAGCTCTGTCAGACTATATTCCTCCTCATCTGTGTAGGATATCAATGTTTTATATAACACTTCATTACTTTCCTTTAGAGATTTTCACTTATGATATGCAGTTACATGGTACTCGTATTAATGAAGTCTGATACAATTCTGCATGATACAGTACTAGCTGTTGTTTACACACAGTAAAACCATCAATTGTTCTTATGCCTTAATTGTAGGGTTTCTTTTTTCTTTCTCAAGAGTATATTTTTCTCTTAAATTGTAGACCTACCAAGTTGATTTTTTCCTGTGTTGGTTATATACCATATGTTCCTTTATATTGCCACAGAAACTAAGTCATGCTTTTCATGCAACATATAAGATATTCTTTCTTTTTTTTCATACAAAATTAGTATGTTTTTTTTCCCGTCTACTTTGAAGCAGTGTTTTATTTATTACCTCTGTAGATTAACTCTGATGAAAACAAATTTACAGTGCGCCAAAAATAACATTGGATGGGCCTACTGCCCATTTGCAAACACAACTTAAGGGAGATAATTCACTAATCTATAATATTCACACTGAAATAAGAAACTCAAAAACTGCAAATTAAAAAAAAAATTAACATTGAACTCCATAGTACATGTATCTACATGCCACACAAAAAACTCAATCCACTTAAAAATATGGCTCTACAACACCGTAATGACACACGGAGACTACAGAAACCTACTGAGAGCAGCAAAGAGATTATCGCTAAACTTGAGGTTTGTGTCTATAGCGTAAGCTGTTCTCAGATACTGGAAGTCTGCCACCAGGTCTATAGAAACTCCAGGGGCTGCACCTGCTCCTAATGAAAGCATGCAAGGGACAAGAAATAAAACAGAAATATATTACAGTTGAACTTTGATATCTCGAACACTGATATCTCGAATACAATGGATATGTCTAAGTGATCTGTAGGTCCCAACCACTGATTTTTTTAGTATTTCACCCTCGATATCTCGAATACTCGGATATCTCGAAGTATTTAAACAGTCCCATCTAGTTCAAGATAACGAAGTTTGGCTGTACATGCTTCACTCTTAAATTTAAAATAGGATGTGTTTAGTGATCTATCCTTTTCCAGGGAGAGCTGAATTCATTTTTTATTTTATTTTTTGCATATCATTAGTGTTTATGAGTTGATTTCTCTCATAAAATCAATGCCTGCCTAATTTCCTTTTTTCTTTAGGACTCATTTATATTTTCATCCCTATATTGAAAAAAAAATATTTGCATTGTCACTATCGTTTTGCTGTCCATTAATAAAATTTATATTTCTAATTGTCATTAATAAAACATGTTTAATGGTTTTCAGTTTATCCATTATTAATCATCTAAAATGCACTTTTTAAATTCTACACAGGCCATTTCTGACTTGTTTTGTCGGACCTTTATTGCTATTGTTTCTATAGTTGTTTACCGATACATTTAATTTCATGTTTCGAGACTGCAATATTGGTTCATGTAGCTTTGAGAGGGAAAGGTTAAGCAGAATAAAACATGATAAGTGAATTTCATTGAAAAATCAATCAAGCCTCCACAGTAAGCTTTAGTGAGATTTTTTTATAATCCCAAATTTGTAGTCAAGAAAAAATTTGAAAGAATTAAAAGAACTCTCATGCCCCGAAAAAAAGGTTTGTGTTGGTATAAAGTGAAAGTCTGAATAGGTGTGAAAACATTTGCATCTCTTTAAGGCATTCAATGAAAAAAAAATCAAACATCGTGAATTTGAAAAGATGAAATATTTTCTGATAAACACAACAGGAGATGTTTTAAGGATCATTACCACAACGGATTGGCCTTTTAACAGCAATAAACTTGTACCTTTATCCTCTAGATCAGTGTCAAAGGCTTTCTCATCATTGATATCCACTGTAGTGAAGTCTGCTATCTCTGGCAGGTGCTCTCGGGGTTTGTGGGGTATCTCGTCATCACTCTCACTATGGTCCGAACCGGGACCGAACCTCTCGAGTCGAGATCCACTGCTCTCTGGTCGAGACTTCCTACTGCTCGCTCGACTCACAGTCTGTAATAATAAATGACAACTATAAAGTCTACATATATATACTCATATATATTGTTTCAACTTTCTGACTATGCATATAAAATAAAATAGCAAAATTCTTAATTGCAAAACTCATTGTGATCATAGACTACTAATAATCACCCTGGGAAAATCATGATCAAAAGTGTTTTTGTGACTATCAATAAGTAGTATATGATCCATACAATATGGTAAAATGTAAAAAAAATTCCACAAATTTCCACAAGTACATGTATTTAGAAAAATAAAAAGATTTAATCTTCTATATAGTCTGTCTTATTATTGAGCTACAGAAATAAATAAATCTCTATCCATACAATACATCTATGGTACTCTAACACCATTAGTGACCATTACTGGCTTCTGATTCATTAACATTGCAAATAGGACAAAAAGCAAGCATCTTGATAAAATGGAAAGACACATATTTAATGACTCTCTAAGGTATCTACTATTTGGTTTCCAAAATGCAGTTCTTGAGTAGAGTTTTAACCAATGTACATGTATCTTAAGAGTTCTTGAAGTTAACATTCTCACACACTGATAAAAAGATTGTGAATTGATGATTTTTCGATGAACTAGTCCCATGTCCTGTGATTGAAATGGCCATAAAAGTTCCGCAATCTTCATTGTACCTAGAATCTCAGGTGCTACGAATTTATCATCAAACCGAATGAATGGCCTCTCTCTGGCCCTCCAAACGTTGTTTACACAGATGTCGGGTCTTATTTATCTGAGCAATATACTGGGACACAATGTAAATGCAGAAGCATGCACTGAGAGATAAGAAAAAGTCATTCATCTCTGAGTTAGTTGTTATCTGGTTGAATAATGTCACAAAGCACAACAAAAATCAAACAGAAGAACTCCTATAGCATAGCCATATTTATACACATTTCAAAAAGACAATAACATTTTAAATTGCCAAAAACTTTTGCAGTTAAACATTCATTTCTGTGCATGAAGACTTGACAGACTTATATAGGACTGCAGATCTTCCTTCAGGCTAGGTGCTCCATGATATTAAATAAATTAATATTAAACATCCCTGTTGATATTACTTTATTCTTTTCTAATTTTAATGCTTGAAATTACGGAGTTCAGTTAGAAAAGAAAAGAACACTCAGAAAGAAATATAAAGTAATCTTTTAAACAGTCAATTATGACACAAATTCTTAAATACAGGCTGGTACATCCACATTACCTTTTTATTACATGCAACACCTCGTGGATTAATAACTGGATGAGTGGACATCCGATAAATTGACATCCGAAGCTTGATATCCATCATGTACTCATGCATGCAGCCAAAAGTCACAAATCAAATTAATAGGACATATTCCCCAACAGGGGCAAGTCAAACACTGTATCTGTCAGTCAAGTTCACCTACTAAATCAAATATTAATAACCAGGAATCCAATCAGGGCCCCAAAATCACAGCCATTTATCCATTAGCTATCAATCACTCTCCCATAGTGGATCCACGACTGTTACCGGATTCAGCAGAGATTATCACCACGTAATCTCTCCACCTGTGTGAGAACAAATACCTGTTGAAATTATGTCTCAGGTGTTATCAGTATCCTCACCAAAGCAAACATGCCTTTTTAATTTGAGAATGATATCCTCGATAATCCCACCAAACGCACTCGGTCTATCTCAATGACACACCATCCTCCATTTCCAGTTTTGTGCCTCCGTGAAACACAATGTCATTGGATGCTAGATTCCTGATGCATCAGAATTTGTCATTAGCATGACAGTAAAAATTCCTGTGAAAGAGAGGGAGATCAAATTCCAGTTCTATTTCCAGTGTAAAAAATTAATCTTTAAAATGGCTTTTTTGTGTGGCAAATATAGAATCAGTAGACCTTTTGAAATTTGCTTGGGAAAAAATACAAAACTAGTCCTCTGAATTTCAATTCCTCTTTTCCACATCCAACAAAGGAAAAGAAAAGAATAACTTTATGAGCATTCCTATATATCTACTTGTTTAACTTCCAATGGCTTTTGAGGATATTGTGACAACAGGAAAAAAACAGTCTTCTATTTAAAGTCCAGCTCATGAAACCAAATGAAACTTGCCCATCAAATTTTTTTTCTTTTCATGGCATGCAGCTTGGAAACTTCTGTAAGAAAATCCATATTTCCTTCAACAAACATTTAAGTCACTGTTAAATTTCGACAGCCAATAAATAAGACTCTTCAACTATTGACTCTTTTTATTAAATAGATCCTCTCAAGTCCAAATTTATACTAACAGGTACACAAGTCGATCGTAAAAAATGAAATTCCCATCGATCAATGCTGTAAGAAATTATATGCATCTTAATTTATGAGCATAGTTTCTCCCATGCCTGTCTGTAGAATGTCCATTTTTTATATAAAAAAAATTCACGACCACCTCCTGTGAGAGGAGAAAGCTTTAAAGCTCTGGTCCTTAGATTCCTGCCATGAAAAAAGTCTAAAAATCCTTTGAGACCAGTTACTCAGAGGTCTTAAAGACACCCCAGTAAATCCACTGTGAAAAACATTGATCCGACCCTGTTGTATTTCGCCGCAGTGGTGCTGTCACCATCCAAAACCCAAAACCCAATTCAAACACAACAAATTGATCACAAAACAATGTCAATAACCACATAGGAAAAAAATTCTATTTGAACTTGTTTAACTTAGCATTTACAAAATTACTCAGGGGGGCATTGTTTAAAATGCACTTGTTGGGATGACAATGGCTGTAAGTAAATGCCAGGGTTTTTTTCACTTTGTATAGATACAGTCGAGTATTTTCTGTTTGACTTCTATTGGTCGTTGCTCAAAAGGATGTCATTGCCTTGCAACCCGGCAAAAACAGAATTATTGGGCGAATAATAAATGTCAAAACTGTTATCCCCACTATGCTGTTGTTATTGCATAGATCTCTCTACAGGTAAATAATAGCAAAATCTCTGGCAATATTGACACAATGAATTGTTAACAAGCAATACCGCAAGTACCGGTACAACGTAATTAGTTTTTTTCCTTTTCATTTACCGGTACATGGTGACAATCGTCAGTTAAAATATTTATTGCATAAACTTGCTGTGTATGGAAAAAAAATTAAATGATATTTATATTAAACGTAATATATTGTTGAGGAATGACATGTTAAAAGCCACACACAGTTCAGACATTTATTGCTTTGAAAGTAAATATTTAATAACTTGATTGCACTCTTAAGATTCTTTGGTTGATGGAAAGTTTGAATCAATTTTCAATTACTCATAAAAGACTTTCATCTCTCTCTCTCTCTCTCTCTCTCTCTCTCTCTCTCTCTCTCTCTCTCTCTCTTCTCTATTTTAAAATAAATAAATTTAATTTTGACTAGTTAGATCAAAGTACATCATGAAAATCCATTGAGCTTTCACCATTCTATGCATTCATAAACTCTGGAGATTTAAATCTCTGTAATTGTATGATCAGATGATGACAATTATGTAGATAGGCGTAACAGTCTCAATTCAATTTCTCCAATCATCTTCAGTGCTCTTATTTTCTGTCAAAGAAACAAGATGCAACAAAGAAAAGCCTAAAGCTACTGTTTTGTTGACAAGAATTTATCCAACATTCATTTTTCGTAGGATTATGTGTACCCCGTACCAAAGCAGAAAGTTTGAAACCTCATTCATTGAACAGAGACTTAAATATTATCATAAAAAAAGAAATATCTTTTTGAACTGCCAATCAAATTTACAGTTAATTCGGACAATAGCCATTTTGGCTTTACATTTCGTTGATGATGGTGTATGATACTTTAGTGTTGACAATTTCTTTATCCATGTATGCAACTAAGAGGATGTGCAATACCCTCTGCAACTTGGTTTAACTCCGTCTAATGAACCATAACATCAAATAGTAGACCCAACTGTTACTTCATTTTGAATCTGTCTTTGAATTGTTAAAGGAGTTGCATTTTGTTAAGTACATTTACCAGATGATATTCCTCCTTTTCAGTTTGATACATATAATACAATGATATAATTTTAATGTAATCAATTTTTGAAACAATAGATTAAAATACTGCAGTCTCAGCTCAGCTTGTGAGGTATGCTCTCATATCATAGAGGTACATGGTAATATAATGACCATGCAGGTATCAAAATCCCATTACGTTTTTTACTTATACAGAATGGTTCATCTAGTTTATAAGGAATGGCAAAGAGGGATTCCACCACATTTTTCTCTTTGGTTTTGATAGGTATGATCAATTGTATGATTTTTGAGGCATGTAAAACTCCACATATCATTTGTAAGGTACAATTACCACTTACTTCTTAGGTGAATTCCAAATTTTAATCTGGTTTGTTACCACCTCTATGAGGTATAATCTCCTTTCAATTTATGAGGTATGATTCCACCTCTTATTGTTGAGGTATGAACCAACCTTTCATTAGTGAAGTATGACCCACCTTTCATTGGTGAGGTATGATCCTACCTTCATTTGTGAGGCATGAACCTACAATTATTGGTGAGGTATGATCCTACCTTTCATTGTGAGGTATAAACCCACAGTTATTGGTGAAGTATGATCCTACCTTTCATTAGTGAGGCATGAACCCACAATTATTTGTGAGATACGATCCTACCTTTCATTGGTGAGGTATGATCCTACCTTTCATAAATGAGGCATGAACCCACAATTATTGGTGAGGTATGATCCTACCTTTGGTTTCCTATTGCTGAGGTGACAAAACACAGGGGGTGGTTTCACTATCAGCCGATCAACAATGGGGCGATGAAGATGAAACATTTCGTGTTATAAAAACAATTCATATATCAAGACAAATTATTTAAAAACCACACTTTGTCCACAATGTCCAGTTCACAAAATCCTAATATGTCATCACTACCAGCCATTACACTCCAATTTTTTACTTTATAATTATTAAGATTAGGTCTTTTCTGTGATGAGCCTTGTTATTCATTGAGAAGTATCCATCTCTTTACACAGTTATTATTAGTATCATTTATCGGTCAAATTTTAGACCTAATCCTGGCCTGAAATCCTTTAAATAAATTGAGACTTTGTTGCTGTGACACAATCACTCAATAATTAAGGCACTGTAAGAACACTGGTCTCCTGTCTTCTACTGCACACTGTGCTCATATCCTTGGAAACGGCATCATCAAGCAACTTTATTGCACTTTAATTCACAGGCTACTTTCAATTAACTACGAAAAAAAAAAATCAGTGCAAAAAAAAATCAATGGCACCGAATGTCTTTCAGTAAGAAACCAGAACATAATGACAGCGTTCCCAGCGAACTGGTTTACGATGGTCTAATATCCAGGTATAGTGCTTCTGTCTCCATTGCAATAAGGGTTTTATTTTCCTTTTTTTCTGGTCCAGGGTTCTACTGAGGCATGGAATCCCTATATGTGATGTCTTATTGATGTTTAATGTAGTTTGTCATTTTGGAACAGATAAGTCAGGATCTTGCCATGTGTAAGACACTTGGGTTTGGGGTCTATCCCCTCCATGGAGACTGACTGTCGCCCGGCTTGGCCATGTCTGAAGTGTTTTCTTTGCTCGTTGAAACAATCCAATCAGTCACTTGAACATGGAATTACTTTTAAGTACTTTGTTGGAAGACATAAATAAACCTAATAATGGTGGTATAAATTTCTTCCGTGTCAGTATAAGTATAGCATGCAACAAATCTTGAGCATGAACAAGAGAAATTAATCAAATAAATTTTGTTGGTATATGTGCTAAAAATGTTTGCTTAAATATTCAAGATAAAACATTCTTCTAGATTTTGATGCATTTGGAGTGGGTTTGCATGGTCTAAGTCCACCACCTTGCGAGGTTTTGGTACATGTAGGTACAATATCATATTTGTCCTTGCAACTATGAAGCACCTGTGGTATCAGCAAAATGTTATTCATTATACAGTTGAATGATGTTATAAATAAAGTTTTAATCACCATTTTGTGCAAGAGCACCCCCTCCCCCAATCTTTGTCTTCTCGTACGTTTAACATTCTGCATGATATCTCGCTAAAACATTGCTTTATCTGAGGAATTTTGAAAATTTGAAAGAAATAATCTGGTGGACGGTCCTTTCTGATTTAACGCACGGTTACATCACAGTATTGAGTGTGCCTAGTGAACTAGTTGTGATAAAGTAAGGCTAATATTACTGATAAAAGTGTCATTTAAACACCCCACTCCAAGATTACTAGTCATTAAATTGAAATTGACAGCTCTACCCGGATTTTCTGTCTTTGTTTACATTATAATGGAAAGATGTCTGGTTTATTGAAAAATACCAACAAGTCTACACAGAGACAGAGGGGCAAAAGTCACATGTAGCAAGTGGACCCCACCACCCAATGCACCCAGTTCTGACACCCCCCCCCCCCCCCCCCCAACAATGCAATCAATAAAAAAACTTATCAATTCATACCACTGTATCTAAACAGCATTTTCCATGCATCCAAAAAGCTCTAGCTGTCAGTTATTTATCTTTGACTCATGAGAAGGCATTTAATGATGAAGTGTTTTGCAATGACTTCTAAATCCTTTTGTGAGGATAATTTATATTGTAACATGAAAATTTAGCTTAGATAAGGCTTTAATTGTCACTTGGTTGCTAAAAGCATACTATTCCACTTATTCCAATGTTTGACTTTATCTAATAACTTTCATTGTTGATGACCCTTTATAAGGTACTTACTTGCACATGAACCTGTACCCCTCTTTCTCTCTCTCTCTCTCTCTCTCTCTCTCTCTCTCTCTCTCTCTCTCTCTCTCCATTTATTTGTGTACAAAAATATTTCAAATTGCTCTCATTGTTGATGCTTACATGTACCCAATTCTCTCTCTCTCTCTCTCTCTCTCCTCTCTCTCTCTCTCTCTCTCTCTCTCTCTCTCTCTCTCTCTCTCTCTCTCTCTCCCCCCCCCTATATATTTCTGAAAACAAATATTTAATGATTACATTTTCATTCTGTAGATGAAATTCTGCAGAAATGTGAAATGCAGTTTATATCATCATGTTATGAAAGACAATTATTACATATATTATGATTCCCCCCCCCCCCCCCCCAATAATATTTCTCTTACATGTTTCACATTTAATCATCATTAGCAAAAAAAAAACCTATATTACATGTAGTCATGTATCTGTGTCATATTTTCTCATTTTACAATATCTGTGTTTATCTCCTCTTCTTCTGCCAATTATACTCTTAAAACTTGCAATTTTTTCCCATCAAGGCTTACTGATCTGATGACCCCCCCCACCCACCCTCCATACAACATATTTTCTTTTGTTTATCACCAGCAGATATGATGACATATTCTGTAACGTGCAAGAAAAAAAAAGGGATTTTTTTCACTCTTTTTAAAAGCTTTTAACATAAAAATTCATGTCTTGAATTAAGAATAGAGAAAATCAAATTAACAGCCGAACCAGTTTTTAATTAGAGCTAGATGTTCTTTTTGTACATCAAAGAAAAGAAGATTTATAATACAAGTACGGTAGCTAGATTTTTCATTATAATAGATGATGTTTGTTATTAGATTTGCAGAGTTTCTGCTTTGTAGATTTCAATGGATCTCAGTGTATTTGTTTACAGAGATTAAGAATTTGAAAGCAAATATTGATATAAAAGTACAGTAGTCTTTTGTAGGGGCTTCTCACAGTTCTGAACTCGGATTTGGACAAGAATGGACAAAGATTTTGTATATTGGTAACCTCCTTTACAATTTCCTAATAAATATACTTCGCCCCGGTACCAACAACCCCTTCGTTTAGCTATGTCATTTTTTACTAACAGTTAAACTGTTATGTCACTGGGATGATATTGCTCGCAACTGGTATTCATATACATAATTTGTTAACGCTGCAGAACAAGATGTGTTTGTTATACAAAATTGCTTCCAAGTTGTGGCCATATTTAAGTGAACATTTTTAAGAATCATATCTGCCAAAAATTAAAGGAATGCTGATCCCGATTAAGTATGTTGTGCAATTCAGGGTAGTTATTGAATATAACACATAATTATATATTAATAACAGACAAACAAACCGACAGGGCCTTAAATCTGAGCAACATTTAAATTTTCACAAATAGTTGAATATGCATGCCACACTTGAAGAGTTTATATGCTAGAATATATTATATAGTACATGTAGTCTAATTGGTTCAACACATTGAGAATAATTGCATTTTCTCAGACAGAAAGACAGAACAAAAACATAATGATCTTTGGAGGCATTTCAATTTGAAAAGTAATTATTAAATCATTTATCGAGATTCTGAATATATCTGCGTGTCTGAGTGAGACATCACCTTATGAATAAAATGTCATCTTCATATTCATAAAATAGAATCACAAACTTAAGGTGTCTGGGTCAATCAAGCTCAAAATATATATTTAATGGCCAATATCGGATATTTGTGCTAAAATTACTACATAATAACTTACAAATTATAATTTATAACTACTGTACATTCATGCCAGTTGACATTTCTGTTTCTATTTAAAAAATAATTACAATGAAAATTAATGATCAATCTAAATGAGTCTTCTGACAGGCCCTCCCTACAATTAAACTAAGTCCCGTTTGAAATAATAGTCTTATTTTTCAACAAACAGCATGGTATCAACCACTTGCTAATAGATTCATAATCATGTTTGGATAATTGTTTTCACCTTATTCAAATTAACAGATCATCGTTCCAACAAATGTCTTTTAATTGTTATTACATTCAGGTGTACAAGAGGTGTTAATTTCCATACATTCAAGAAGCTAGCTAGGACATTGTACAGTTGAAGAGAAAATTTCTGAAAAAGCATATTTTTTAAAAAAGCATACTGCTGATAGACCCCAGATCAAATACAAGACAACAAACCATGTTGAGAAGGAGATTATCTGGGTCTGCAATTTCATCGTTATAGCCCTCATCTTCTGAATCCGCCTCATTTCCACTCAAACCCTCCTCATCCACCTCCTCGCATCGCGTTAACATCCAATCCATGTTGAATTGTCAAAATAATGAAAACTTCAACAAGCGCTTCCCTGAATATTGTCCGTTTATACCGTTGGGAAATATTAATTTTCAAATATGTCCGACAGGTCGGGTAACATTTTTCAATTTCAACATGAAAACTCCTTTATCCAAGTAAATATAAACAACCTCAAGTAAAGTGTTCCTTAATCCAAAGCACTGAATAGCGATAAGGTTCCCGTGTCTTTCTCACAAAATCTGTCGTACGTCTGCCAGACTGATTATATTATGTATCCACAACAGAGCCACTCAGAAATAGATTCTCTTGTTTTGTTTAAATTCCAGTTACAAAAGAAAACAAATTATGGATTTAATTTCCCACATCATTGTGAAGTGTCATTTCTGGTAAATTATGGCCGTTCCTTGTTGGCTCTCCATTGAATTTATCTTGGCAATCCAAAAATGCACTATATTGACTACCAATAGTTATGACATTTGCTAAATGACAAGCCTACCCAAAATATAAATCAACTTTAAATAGTGTAAGTTTAAATCGATATGTATACCAAACTGTTAATCCTTAATCCTTATCAGCTTAATGGTCGACAGTGGCCAATCAATGGACAGATTATCTTAAAGAGAAACACACAAATCCCAGCCAATTACTGCAGCTTCATAACTTTTAATTTTGAACACTTTTTTGGTCACAAATTTCAATCACAATTTTGAGAGGATTAAAAGACGCAAATCGATTATTTTTTTCTTTTTTAAAGCATGTACAGACTCAGTAAATATCTTTGAAAACTGTGGTCTTTTTTTCAGACTTTTTAATTGACAGATGTTTTATCAATCAGGCAGTTTAAAATTCAAAAAATGAAAAGATTTGTATTGACAGATGTACAACAAAGTTTACAAAAGTACAACTATTGAATTTTTTTCTATCTATAAAACATTAAACACAGGGTTGCCTTAAAATGCAATAATACTCAATTTCATGCCTATTTTGATTTAAGTCACCTGTGGAGACAGTGGAAGATTTTATTTTATGGAGACTTTAAAATGAAGAGAGCAAAAATAAATCTTACACTCTGAAAAAAAAAAGAAATGACAATTTTAGGATAACTTATACATGGATAAACCAAAGATAATTAATTTTAAAAACTATAATAAATGCCCTTTAAATCTACTTTAGTTTAGGGATGCTTAACACATTTGATGGATCTTTCAAGTATCTTTTGGCAGAATTTGTGTGATTTTTTTTTTTTTACTTTTCAAAGAAACTGGAATAAAAAGTTTGGCTGCAATTAAGATAATTTTGAGTTTAAAGCATAATACAATTATTTTAATATGTGCAACACATACCAAGAATGATCATGTAAACTTTTTAGTTAATTAAGATTATTTTGATAAGAAAATAGAAATTGAACATTTTTTTTTTGTAATCTCTTGAATATTTTTTACTTGAATTACATAACTCATACACTGAGAGAGCAAGATCACACAAATTTGTTAGTAGTTAGTGTGGGTATCTTAATTCTGCACTAACATTATGTGAGGAGGAGGTAATAGCCTTTAAATTATAAATGCATATTAGGATATGTGCAAAAAACTTTCATTTTATTCTAAATCTGATAATATTGAAATGCCAAGAAATTCTTAAGAAAAGTGTTTGAATGATGTTTATCTTCTCTTCAAGAATCTTTCCCAATCATTTTCCGACCCAGTCCTAATTAGCAGTGCAAAACCTTCAATCAATTTGTTTGAATTGGCTAACAGCCCTAGCTTGTTTGATTTTCTCTTTTTTTTTATTGGTTTATTATCGAATGTACTTTTTGAAACCTAAAATCAATTTTAATGGCTCATTCAATTGACAGCAAAGATAATTGGCACTTGCTTCCCAATCCCTACAATTAGCATGGAAAAGTCAATTTTTATCATACTGCATATACTGCAGTACATGTCTATTCTCAATTTTTAAAACTATGCACTATAGCTGGCATAAAATATATCAATTCCTGCCCTCTTTTGCTTTCGTTAAGAGAGACGTTGCAATGACTTTGATTTCAAGCTATTTGACATATATGGTACTTGTTCAAATATAAGGTGCTAACAATTGAATTTTACTTAAATCTCAATTGCTCTTATATATGCTGGTATATCAAATATGAAAATAATAAAACAGAAATTTCCTGGGGATTATCAAATACTTTTGACAATACACACAAGAAATAATATTGCATAAATGTCATTTTATATTTAATGTAAATATTACAATGCCGTGGAAAACAAATAGAGACCAGCAATTGGGTCTATATGCAAACATTCAAAGATCATTCTTATAGATGACTGTATTGTCATAAATGTTTACAGAGAGATTTTTGGTTAGTAACTTAAATAAAACATGTGGATGATTAAAGTATTGATAGTAAATTTCTTCCTTAACCTTCAGTATTCTATTCTTTTCATTCTTCAAAAATTTGGTCATTCTGACTTAGCAAAATGAGAATAAGCAAAAGGGAGGTAACTCATTTTGTCTTTGCAATACATGCACTTTTCATGAGCACCCATAAATCTGTAGCCCTTTATCATAAATAGACCTTTACATGTTCATTATAAAAAAACAAAATACTCTCGTTCTCTCTCCCCTCTCTCTCTCTCTCCAATACTCTGGAATCATTTAAATTCATGGGGGCCATTCCGCCAATTTTCGTGCACTGTGGCTTTTTTTGCTAATTCTTGGGGATGTAATTTCGAGGCTTGGTCTGAGGTTTCAGTTTCAGTAAGAAAGAAAATTCTTTCTAAATTTGTTTTTGTCAAGGATGTAAATTTGTGAGGGAGGGATACCCATGAATTTTATGAAAATTGAGCACCATGAATTATAATGATTCCACAGTTAACTGCTTCTGTGTACCAAAAACAGAATGATAGATAAATTCAGAAAATTGTTCAATACTATTCTATAAATATACTGAATTTGCATTTAATTAATGTTAAAAGCCATAATGAACAAAACAAACTTTCGAAAATTAAATTGCCCATGTGTAAATATCAGATATGAACTTTTTTAAATCATAGTATACCTGCAAACAGTAAAACTTTAAATAAATGTAAATTGGGATTTAAACTTTCTAACATATCAGATTTTAAGCACAAAATGTAAACTGAAATGTTCCAATGCAAGATTTGGTTAGAGGAAATTTTCTTATCAGCTGAGACACAGACATATTTAAACTTGTTAATGTAAACATATGCATATATGTCCAGAACTGTCTATATTTACTTAGTAATTGAGCTATTCATAGCATGATTTATCTTTATATCTGCTTGTGTAATAAATCCCATATTTAAAAATGATTTTCATGCACATCTAACTTATTGAAATGCACAGAGTGCTCATTTGTCAGAGTAATATCAGTGGAGTGGGTAATTGCATAAATATCAAATTTTGAACATTAAATATTTCAGAACCCTTTATACTTGTATGTTCTATTGTACTTCTACTATGCTCAACAATATATATTACAATTCAATAAAAAAATCTTCTAACTGTAAATCAATTAAATGTGTGTGTGTATATATATTTATATATATATATATATATATATATATATATATATATATATATATATATATATATATATATATATTTATCTCTCTCTCTCTCTCTCTCTCTCTCTCTCTCTCTCTCTCTCTCTCTCTCTCTACTGGTATTTTGTTAATACATATGTAGTAGGAAAGGAGGAATGAGCATATACATATTGAAAACATAGGGTTATACTTATACAACTTGGTGATTTGTCTCTTTATTTTTTTCTAACTTAAACTTTTAAATTAAATGACTAACAGAAATCCCCTATAAGTAAAATGATACCTTTTATTTGTAGTTTAATTCTTCAGCATCAAAATATAAAAGGCAGAACTTACTTTTCTGGAGCCAGTTCCTGGACGACATGATCCTGTGGAGCGAGTGCTCCCTGGTCGAGGATATTTTTTACTGGACGATGGGCGACTCTGCTGAGGAAAATGTGTCTGTAGACGGCCTTTACTGGTCACTGGCCGAACTTGGTCAGTTGCTGCCTTCAGTTCCTCCTCCGTCTCCTCCCTGATCACCGATATCGGCTCCTCCTGCGACTCTATGGGCCATCTTTTGACTGCCTTGCTAGTATTTGTGCTTTCCTTTTCTGACGATTCCTGTTCCATCACACATCAAAAGTAATAAACAAAGTCATGAAACTGATATAAATAAACTGGTACTAGTACACATGAATAATGTTGACACACAGCAGACTAAAGCTGAAAGGCTTAGGCAAACGTCATGATGGAATCACTCTCAGCAGGG
Source organism: Magallana nippona (assembly GCA_033439105.1). Lineage (NCBI taxonomy): Eukaryota > Metazoa > Mollusca > Bivalvia > Ostreida > Ostreidae > Magallana > Magallana nippona. The sequence goes on from CM065922.1 coordinate 32,030,007, forward strand.
TCTATTTACCGGAACAATTCACATGAAAGGAGAGGTTTGGGAGCTTCAAATTAATAGTGATTGATACATGTACATTATCAACACGGGTAGAGTTGGTAAATTGGAATTCAATAGCATTAGGATTGACATAAGATGTTGTCAAGTCAGGTTATACCGTATAATTATGTGTACACCTTTTACTTTAATAAAAGCATTGATTTTATTAGTGGAAGGGTTATACAATGGGAAATGGTTCGTCGTCATGGACGCGATAACGACCCTTGTTGAAATATTGGATGACACACAAGCCGTCAGCCTTAGTGGAATATTTTCATTTATGCTTAACTGTCTATGACTATTGTCAGACGAAAAAGTGATTTAAATGAGTACCGCACACACTCTTTCTGTTACCTTTAAATTTCAGGAAGTAAGCAGAAGACATTTTCCGGTTAACACATTTTAGATAGATCAATCAATGATTTATTCGTATCTTAAAAGATGCCTTTTTTCCCCATTCTTCTAACTACTGGCTGATTGATCGATATGTTGTCGGCTTAATCATTGTTAATGATGTCTTCTATATACATAACGAAAGGAGAAATTGGCTCGTGGACCATAGTGGGCATGTTCAATAATTTGTAGGCTAGCCTTGCATGAAAATATGACCATGGTGAAATGACTATATCGTGCCAAAATGACCTTGGAATGAGGCAGATCATTGATCCAATATTAAATTTCCAAGGCTTATTTTCATCAAAATTTGTTTTAAAACTTCTGAGTGGTAGATGATGCATTTTCACAAAATCACATTCAAATTCATAAAATTAAAATTTTGGGGTTTTTTTTATACAGAAATCTTCAACCAATTTTTCATGACGCAACGGGCAAATTGGGCGCAACGGTTTTAAATATAAAGGCGAAATCTTCCGTGAGTTTTTTTTTTTAAACAACTTAGACGGAAAGATTGCATCAATAAAAAAGAGTTTTTTCCACCTTCAGGTAAATTCCTAGAGCAACTTTTAATGAAATCCAAAGAACCTCTTTAGTCGGTCTAACTAGTACTCCGTTTCGGATTTGCATCCTTCTGAGAAAAACAAAATAAAAATTAACAAAATAATTCTTCATCGTTAGTTTTTTGAAAGTACCCACCAAGAATTAAACTATGAACAAAGTTGCACAAGAGTAGTATAATGTGAATTTAAGACCTGGACTTTTCTCAAATAAGTTCTCACTGACAACTCTTTTTCAACAGTATGATTTGTTTTTCGCATACTTACTCTTTCAGTAACCTTTTACTGTTAGAAAAAAGTAATATAATTATAGAGAATAAAAGAACAGAATATATTCATGATTTACTTCGGCGTGTTTTTAAACATGTTAGTTAGGTAATTTAAATTTTAACAAATCTTAATGATTGATATATAGTGATTAAGATTACTTACAATTACTAATTCTTCCTGGAGTCTTTGGAGTATAACATTGTGTGGTCAAAATCACAAAAGTTTTTTCAAAATTGAACAACTATTCAGGAAGATGTTCCCAAAGAATTCCTTGTGAAAATAATCACCTAAAAACTCTAAATCAATGATTTTGAGCATTAAAAGCGTGATTTATCTTTCTACTTTTGGAATAGACTTGATCGTGTCCACCCTGTTTAAGAATAGTTTCCTGGGCACAAAGTCGTCGTCCAACCCATTCTCCTCGATCACGTGATAAGTCTAACAGAAGGAGAATATGACATTTTACCTAACAAATCAAATACTAGTACGTAGAAAAATTGCTTCTTTTAACTATGAAAGTTGTCTTTTAATTTTGTCTCAATTAAATGTGTACTAACCAACAACTCTCCCTCTATAATTTGTTTTCGTTTTATACCCTCTCTTTCCTTGACTTTAGTAGTAGTTGACTCACAGTGTACATGTAACTATACTCTGAGCTTGGAAATTACTTACTTAATTACTTACTTTATTCAGATTAGCTCTTCCTATACTATAGAGTCTTTGGAGGATGACGTTGTGATTTCTTAGTTTCTTCTGGGAAAAAAAAGAACAAAAAAAAAAAATAAAATAAAAAATAAAAAGGGATAAAACCAAATTCACGTATAATGATTTTAATAAAATTCGAGCCATAAACTTGGAAGCCATTTGAGGGCTCATTTATAATTTTCCTATGTATAGACATGCATCATATTTATACATGTACATGTATAGTAAAGACAATAAAAATTGGAAGACTATCAAACAAGCATGAATTTTTATCTGAAATCTGTTCACTGTATTTAAGAGAGCTGGATGGTCGTGGGCCATTTATACAAAGTATTCTTTTCCTTTAAACGAAGAACTCTGTATAAAAATATAGGAAAATGTTCACATTTTAAAGTAAAAGTTTTTGGATTTTTCTGTACTAAATCATAGTTAATGGTAAAAAATATCATATTAAAATTTTAAGATAAATCTGATGGATAATTTGTTGATCATCCAGCCTCATTAATTCTTAGTACTAAGTTTACCAAGATGGTGTCTGAAATTTGCTCTCAGTTTGCCTTGTTCTGTAAAAACGCAATTTACATAATTATATGAAATAATATCATATACACGCGTTTTATCATTAATATTTCGTTTTCTATGACGATGTACACTAAAAATAAATTATTTATTTAGTCACCTATGCATCTAATGTAGTTGTCCATTTGTTTCGGTTCGCTTCCTGCGAAATATAAAATCACGTGTTTTTCATTGCAATTGATGAAGTGAAGTTTTGTTTCCAAAGTATGTTTTCGACATCGTAATAGCATTTAAAGATTTCACATGAATTGAACTATAGTACAAAGTACAAAACAAGAGAAAAGCTGTCAATGTGACAGCAAACTGGATTTTCTTTTGTGTGAACAGTATAATCCATTTGTCAACCCTGAATTGATGAACACTATCTATCCAGAGAAATGGGGTACTCTACACGCAATGTTTTTCCCAAAAAATAACTAAGTTCGACAGCTGGTATTTTTTCATAAATAATCAGAAATTAAAACTAGTGGGTATTGTTTTTTAACAAAAAACACATGTCTCCCCTTTGTTATGTATTTGTAACAAAATGGAAAGAACCTGAAATGGACCTTCAGTTTTAAAAGATAGGAGGGAAATTTTAAAACAAAACATCTTGTTACATGTACCGGTAGATGGTATATTGAGCTGACCCGCCTCTTTCTTGCTCTTCATGGCCAGAGACTTGAGGATATGTGATATATGTCATATGTGATATATGTGTCATATGTGATGTAAAATAAAATTAAGTTTTATTTCTATTTAGTAGGTTATATACAATCTATCTATGATACAATGAATGAATGATGAAATGCTTGACCTTGAAATAAAAATTATAGGTCAAAGTCAAAACTTTTGGTGGCGTGCACTCCTTCTCAATACCATCTACCTATGTTCCAAGTTTGAAGTCTTAATGTCAAAGGGTATTAAGGTTATGACCCAGACAAAATTTTATTATTTTTTTTCTTAATTTGACCTTGAGTAAAAGAAGGTCAAGGTCAAATATTATTCAATAGTACACCTAAGTGTATTATTATTGTTCTTTGTTTAAGTATATTCAGAAGTTGAACAATGAAGTTTTTTCTAATATGACCTTGAAATAAAAATTCTAGGTCAAGGTCAAAAATTTTGGTAAGGTTCAACTAGGTTATATACCATCTATCTATGATACAAGTTAAAAGTATGTATGTTAAAAGAGTCTTGTGTTATGGTCCGGACAATATTTTTTATGAAAAGCTTGATCTTGAAGAACAAAATAGGTCAAGGTCAAAACTTTTGGTGGCGTGCACTCCTTCTCAATACCATCTACCTATGTTCCAAGTTTGAAGTCTTAATGTCAAAGGGTATTTAAGTTACAGCCTGGACAAATTTGGATGAAGAAGAATAAGAAGAATAAGAAAGTCGACAAAAACAATATGTCTCCCCTTTGAAAGGGGAGACATAATACTAACACCTCTGATATATGTACAACTGATCTGCAAAAGAACAACTTCCTATCTAGAAAACTGTAGGAGGAGTTATCCGTACAATAGGGGTACCCTATATCAATATTTTGCCAAAAAATAACGAAGTTCAACAGCTGGTATTTTTTTCATTAATTATCAGAAATCAAAATACTAGCAATATGCACACCTCTGATATACGTACAATTGATTTGCAAAAGAACAACGTCCTATCTAGAAAACTGTAGGAGGAGTTATCCGTAAAATTGGGGTACCTTATATGCAATATTTTGCCAAAAAATGACAAAGTTCAACAGCTGGTATTTTTTTCATGAATAATCAGAAATCAAAATACTAGCAATATGCACACCTCTGATATATGTACAATTGATCTGCAAAAGAACAACTTCCTATCTAGAAAACTCTAGGAGGAGTCATCCCTACAAAAGGGTACCCTTTTAGCAGCCGCCCGCCCGCCCGCCATTTTCACCATTTCAATAACCGATTTTTTCCTTTGGAAAACCCGGTTAAAAATCTGGTTTCTATACATTGTACACCTTTATTCTGATTTAGCTATTTTTGTTTTGTTTATTCTTTGCCCATACTAGTCTTATGGTTTGTAATGTTCATGCCAAAAAAAAAAATGAACTTACCCGCAATTCCTCGTGGACATAAACCATTTTGGAATGATTCTCTCGAATAGTTTTCTGAGAATAAAAAATGGAATATTCACTATCGATATCTTTATTAATAAAGAAAATATCATCACTTAAAAACGCATTAATCATATTTTTCATACATGGCGAGTTTTATATTTCAATCTTGCCATCAACATTACAACCAAATGAAAAGTTCTCTTTGTTGGATAAATCTGTTCCTGTAACCAAAATTCTGTAGATGCAGTTACCAAAGTTAACATTTAAAACAGTGTAAATTTAATGTCTAAGAATGTTTACATGACAGCACAATAATCCTCTCTATCTATCAAGAAGACTTCTTTGTAAGTTGAAGTGTAGTATTACACTAAAAAGCCATTAATTTCTGCCAAGAATTTCATTGGCATTAGTTTCAGTTTAGACGGAAGTACTGCTGAATGTGGTCTTTCGGGTCCACCATCCGAAAGATTCGATCCGTTGGTTACCACACACAAAAGACGGTATGCATTCTGTTGGGTGCGGTCGCAAGGTGGTTTTTCAAACCCCTCCTGTTTCTGAAGGTCTTCTGGCATATTGTGGAATCATCATTGTTCGTGGGGGGGGGGGGGGGGGGGGGGACCAATGTTCGTGGCTTTCGTGGGTAACCCTTGCCCACGATTTTACATCCCCACGAACGTATATACAAGCATTTGGTTAATATTTATTAAATTTATCCCGAACTTGCAACCAACAAAATTACGTCTCCAATAATCAGGAAAACTCTTGCTACCCACGAACATTGGCTCCCACGAATACAAATGATTCCACAGTATGCTGCTATGTACCTCACCCTCAGCGTTAAACATTTGAAATTGTACGCAAATGTTTCAAACGGAAGTAGTCGATAGTTTTTCAGAATTGACCGTTTATACATGTTTAGTAGACACGAAATATTTTACAAGAGTTAGATATTTTATTGGTTTGGTTGCAAAGTCCAACAGAGAAGATTATCCAAATGTATGCACCTTCTTAATTTTATGTTATGAATTTTGTGATGCAGAAGATTCTTTACTACGTTGGAAAGCATTCCATTTTGGCAGACAATAACATGAGATTGTTGAGTAAAATGAAATCGTTCTTTAAATGTCAAATACTCAGACAGTTTAGCACCTTTGGAATCCAGATCAAATATCACTTGAGAATTTTCTGCAAAGAAAGTGGAAATAAGCAGAGTAACATTGGATTTGTAAATACAATGTATAAACTATCTTTTTCTTTCTCTACACTGACCAGTAATTACATTATAAAATCTTGGTTATGAAGGAAATATAATGAATACCTTGCATATGAATGCTTACTAGCTGATTTATGCAGTACTTGCACGTTTAATGAATGGTAGTGCATTCTGTTTACGAAATCTGCCTCTTGAGGCCCTAAGGGTTTGGTTATTCGAACATGTGTACCATTAACACACCCCAACTATTGGAAATCCTGTGAAGTATATTTTTTCAGGTAAATGAAATAGAACGAATATTCTGAACTGGTCGAAATTCACCAAACTTACACTCCTCCCAAACCCCCATACATTTAAAAAAAATCCATGTATACTTGAAAAGGGTATGGTTATCTGTTTCCAAACGAGTTTCATTAAAAGTAGTGTATTAATCAGAGTTAATGCTTTCGTTATAGTTATTTTAGTAAGAATCGGTCTTTAAAAACATGCAATATGCGCAAACTCCAGCATAACTTGACGTTCCTGATCATCCCTCGGAAAGCTAAAAAAGTGTGGTGCCAAACTTGCAATGAAGGCTGATATCCTCCTCATACATTGCCCCGCTGTTGATCTTCATATCTTCACATTATCACCAACAAGGATGTGAGCGGTATTCTTAGTGTCACCAGCAACTGTAGGAGGGGTGGAATCGGGAGGTTCCTCTTTTTAGGTATTGCTAAATCAGGGAGATGCCTCAGGAGATCCATAATGGTATCTGGATGAAACCTATATCTTGCAAATATGTCAGTAGCTGATAAGTCCTCCAAAGGGTTGGACCTATCCCGAAAGTTTCAAGGAACGCGTTTTTTATTGGCTATTCGCTGATGTGCAGACATATTTAAGAAAGCAGACGACACTCTGAACACAAACGTGAAACTTCGAGTAAGCTCTGTAGCTTACTCGAGATTTAAGCATTACATTCTCCATTTGGAATACGTTTTCCTTACTCGAAAGTTTTATAATCACAATTCGAATACGTACTCCAGCTCGAAGTTTTCGAGACAACTTTGTAGCCAATTTTGGAGCCAGAGTTTGAGCCAGTTTTTATAACCTAATATTATTTGGAGCCATACTCCAAACCTGCTTTTCGAGCTAGAGTTGGAGCTGGAGCCCGAGCCAGCGTTCATAACCTCCTAGCCAGTAATAAGCATGCATATACTTGTTAGATAGAGTGTATTATGTTAGAAAAAATATCTAGTAAATATATTCAGGAGCATTAACATAATGAAAAATAAATTGTTAACATAGTATTCTAAAAAGACTTGAATTTTTGTATGAAGCAAGATATCCCAGAAGTGTTTAATTATATAAAAAATATAACTAATAATTAGTTAGATTTGTAAAGGCTAAATAGGTTATTGTAATTTTGTTTTTAATTTCCCAAATTAAGCTCACAAAAGAAGTAGGCGTTAAAACGAAATCTGTAAAGAGATGATTGACTGAGAGGATTGGGAAATTTATGTGTTACGTAAACTCACGGTGGCGACTGGCATATCATCCACAACTAGAGTTGATTTAACAAATGTATGCATCTGCAATTATGCAACAGTAATTTAATCTTCTTCAAAGAAGGGATTTGACTGAATAAGATGTCATGTTAAAGCAACAACTTGCAGTGATATTTTTTGGTTACATCGGTAATTATTTTTACGTTTCAAATCCTTTGTACGTGCTCTAGTTGTATTAGTGTGAACTATCTAACAGAGTTTACCCTTATAGACCAATGCATAAGGATGCCAAGCAAAGTCAGGGTGTTCTTTACAGAATCCAGCAGATTTTGCTCTAGAGAGTTCTTCAAACAGTGCTCCAGGGTTTTGCGCTTCAATTTTTTTTTATTCCCTGGATGAGCTATGAAACATTTATATCTATTTGCCTCTCCCTTACCAAATGTCATGCATTATTGAACCTGATAGTTGTGCCCTATCCCAATCTTAAAGGTATTTGTTTTCTTTTGCATTAAAAAAGTGGCAATCAATTTATCTCTCCACAGTAACAACTTGTACAAGCTTTTTTTGGGGTAATTCTCAATGAATAGGGGGCTTGTATACTTAATGAAATTGGCCAAAATAACATCTGGGATGTTTTCATATGGAAACTTCCAATTTCAGTAAGTGATATCGATATCAACCGCCTCTCCCAATGATCCATTGAACAACCCATATTTCATATTTACAAGCATAACCCTAGCCCCCCGGCACATAAAGACTGTTTGGAGATCATTCGCACTGGGAACACAAATAACCCATTTTGTGTCATTCTGTCAAGTAAACATTGACCATGACTCTGCTTTAACGAGTCCCGTAGAAAAGATTGAATCCACTTGGCTTTTTGGGATCAAAACTGTAATTCTGCAGTGCCATCAAAGAAGTTTCAAATGTTCTCATTCTCAACCTGACAGTGTGACAGCAGTTTGAAGATCCTTTCAAACGAGACCACTATGAAGTGCTGCAGGTTGTTGGTATTGCATTTGTTTATAGGGGAATCCCAGACCGGCGGAACCCGAATGTCTTCACAAAGGAATACAACTACTAGAAGGCCACCCCATGATGAAGAAGATTGAGAACCAGAGTTTATACAATATCGACACATATATTCAATCCAACCAACAAATAGTGTCGATAACACATCAGACTTGCTTTAAGAGGAGGAGGAGTCATTTTTGGGTCCTGTTGGTATTTTGAGAAAACTGTAAAGTGACTCCTGAAATAAGATTGTCACTGTTTCTAGTAGGACACAGAACTTGCACTCTCTTGTTTGATCGAAAGAGTTCCCTTATAGACTTCATCAGACATTTAATCAAATAACCTTTACCTGACCATGCAGTACCAGCAACAATCATTCTCAAAGGTTGATATTTGAAGGTTTATTTTTGTATTGTATCAAAATATTGAGAACTTAACTATAGACAAAAGTTTGATCATTTTTTTAAGACAGAGGGTATACATCAGGGAGATCTAACGAAGAGGTGTTGACTTTCTCAACATTGAGCTTTTCAATAACCTTGATGCCAGTATCCTCAGGTTATGGTATGCTTTCTAAGCACCAATCACAATCTGGTCCACCATCATCAAAAACAAACTATGATTAATTCAAAAATAAACGTTCAGACTGTAATGTATCTTTTTATTTTTTAACTCGCGTATATTGTCAATATGTGTGAAGAGAATAAATGATATGTTATAACAGTAATTCCTTTAAAATGTTAATATAAGACATGTTTTAAATGGACCAATTTCAGGGAGTTGTAGGGAAAACACATCTGTATCGTATAATGGTTTATTTGAACTCTGACTTATGTTATGATCTATATCGAAAAGTATATGACGTCACACCTTTATGACGTCATGGTACGGCAAAGGTAATGTACATTAATCATGGTATCTTTCCAGTTAGGAAGGGTTATCTTTCCTTGTACATTGAATTTTGTACAAATAAAAATAAAAATTAAAAAAAAAAATTTGTTTTATTTGGGTATATTTTTATTATACAATACTAGTAATAAACAACAATTGAAATTGTAATTGATTAAGAATAAATATGAATAAAACAAAAATACCTTGTATTGTATTTTAAAACTTTAGATAATTTTTATGAAACCTACATATTTTTGTTATTAAAAATCTTATCATAATTGTTGAGAATATGCTATCTGAAAGTCTGTGAGGCAATTGCATTTACAGACAAAGCAATTGCGATTATAGAAAAATAAATGCACTCCTCGGTGTGGGCTTGTAGTGGGAAAGTACAATGGATATGCAAATATAGAATTATATTCAACAAAGAAGTATAATAAAACTGTGAAGAGTTCCACGACATTCATGAGCCGTCAAAATGTACACAAACTAATCCAAATAAGAATTATAATGTTCTTCGCGTTGTGATTTGTAAAAAAAAATAATAGGAAAGTTTCTCGCTTCTCCTCAACATGTTCTCTGATTGTCATAGTATAGGAAAGTCACTGTATTCTTGGACAAATTTTCCAATCTTGATTTATTTAATGTAGTTCCTGTTCTTTTGTGGTAATACCTCTGATGTATTCGAATACTGTGTTCTCCAAAACCTCTGTACAAGTTGAATTTCTCTTAAGTTGTCATGGGTATACGGATCCAATTTCCAAAGTTGTCTCATTAAGGTTGAGTTTTGTTTCATCATCTCCTCTTAAGAAGCAAAATTCTCTCCCATCTTCAGATTGATCACTCTAGCTCATCCAGGTAGTGTCTCAAGTCTGCTGCATCTTCGTTAGCCATTTTCTGTGATACGTTGAAGGTCTCACTGCACGGTACCACGTTGGTTTGAGTTTTCTGCGTTTGAGCTGGTTGTTCAAATCTTCTTGACTCTTCACCTTTTGCTCTAAATCTGATTTTTCTCTGTATATTCTGGATTTTGTGACTCTTGAAATATGACTCTTCTTAGTTTTATAAGTTCTCTCTCCTTAACTGCAAAAGCTTTTTCACTAGGCCCCAGGGCCATAAAACTTAGACAAGGCTCTCTTTTGATCTCAGTCTCACTTTTACAAAAGGAATATATAGCAGAAAAGTGGGACTGATATCAAAAGTGAGCTCGTATAAGTTTTATGGCCTCAGGGTCTGGTCTTGTGCTAGGTTTTCCTTCTCTCAATTATAGACTGTGTTGGAAGCTGATTTTTTTCTGCTGGTTTGTTCTTGTCTGCTGAATAGTTTATCCCTTCTTTATTTTGGTTTCCAGTTTTTTAATCAAAGGACTATTTGTCTCCTTGGTTTGGGTACTTTCTCTTCCTCTTTACATCCATCTCAATTCAGCTGTTTGAAGTAATGTAGTTGGAACAACTGCTCTATAGTTGATTTGATTCTTTCTCCTTTGTTCTCCCTCAATTTGTGACTGAGCTCTTAGGTAATGGTTTCAGGAATTGTGACTTGTGACATATGCTGGTGTGGTGAGTCTTCTAAAAATCCTGCACTTGAAACATGACTGACAATTATTAACTTTCTGTTTCCCTATACAGTTGAAGCATACTCTCTTTTCTTTTATCGTGGATATTCTCGCTTCACAATCTTGAATAAAATGGCAAGTTGTTTGTGAATGGTTTCCATTGCAGAATAAACATTGCCTAACATAGTTTTCTGGCTTGTTAGTCTTTTTATGGCTTGACCCAGCAACAAAGTGAGCTGCTGGAATGAACCCATGGGATTCTTGGCTTGATCTTGGATTGCTAGCCTTCCAGCATCTTGAATGTATAGTTCCTCCTTTACAGCTCTTCTGAGTAACTAAAAGTACCAGTTATCATCATCAATATCTTTTTTGTTCACAGTAATACGAGTCTTATGGTTTCTTAAGTTACGTTGTGACGTGTCATTGCATGGCGCAAACTCTGGTACATTTCAGTTAAATTGATGGGTGTAGATTGATAAAAATTCTTATGTCTTCTTAGATGAAGCGTTCTTTGTCAATTATGCTAATTTTAGTCTTAAATCTAACATGTACTCATCCAATTATTCCATCTCCGTCTGTATCTCCTCTTCATTTACTAATTATTGTTTACAGTTAATTGTCTCCAATGTGCCCCGTTTTCCCATTAGTATCTTGATAATTTCAGAATGATCATTCTCATTGTCGGTCTCGGAAATTCTCCTCAAAATTCTTGTAATAGCTCTACAATGTCCTGAACGAATTGCCTTCAATTTGGATACAATCATTTTGCATATGTAATCCTGGTCACGGCACCAATGTCGAGAATGTTGTGGGTCGCTAACCCGAAGACATGAAAAACACTTCTGTTCTGTTCAGTGTTTATTTGAATACTGATCTAAACTGTAGTAATATAGCATTGAATGATTTATTTTTGACGTCGTCGTGTCAAATTTTAAACCGCATGTCTTTGCAAAACGCCAAACCAAATGGTTTTGGGCCGGAACACAGTAATGCCTATGGAGTCATTTCTACCTCGTCCACGAAAAAGAGCTATAGCAGCTGATGACATTGTGGGAACTGTTGCACATTTCCAGAAAACTTATCTAAAGCTCATGAATATGCCAGAAACATTTGCAACAAAATAGAGATTTTATGATCTGAGAGCTAAAAAACGCTCTTTAGCAGTTGGATTGCATGATAGGCCCAGGAAAGTTGGTGTCTTTACTAAATTGACCTCAAAATGGAAAGGGTCGTATGTAGTAACAAAGAAACTAGATGACTTAACAAATATTGTTAAGAGATTTATGAAGCAACCTGCAAAAGCATTTCATCTTGTCAAACTTGTGTCCTGTCAAGGCAAGAATTGTCCTTGGTGGTATAAAAGATTCACACCATGACGATAATCTGACGGTTTGAGATTAGTCGGAGTAAAAAGGTTTTTTTCTAAATACAATATGTAACAATAAACCTGAGCAAAGCAGAAAGATCACACATGGCCCAACTTGGAGCAGAGATCCTACCATTAAGAATCGAATCAGGATGATACTTAGGAGAACCTCCAAACGAATGATTGTGCACTCTTTGCAATCAACAAGCCATTGAAAATGAACTACACTTCGTGTTTGACTGCCCGTTGTATAAACAGTGTTGCATTGAGACCCTCGGCGAGCTGCTGCAATCATCAGAAGTATAATGGACTGTGATAGAAAATATGTGTTTACATATTTAATGAGCTGTAAATCTAGACAGTTATGAAAATTTGTTTTAAAAGCATATCGATTTCGTAGACAATATCTTTATAGATATTTTAGTCAGTTGTTGATATTCGCCGTGATATAACATTATAATATACTAGATGATATCCTGCGCAAGCGCGGAAATTAACACTTTACACACCAATGGCACAATGCTAAACTGTTGATCCATATTTTTTTCATTTTCTAAATTGCTTTCTTAACCTATTCTGTAAAATTGAAATAAAAATCAAACTTCATGGCTGGATATTTAGAATGACGGATGAAAAATCTAAACTGAATTGGTTCAATTGGATGATATAAATGTACGTGGTCTGATTTCTTTTTGTTGCAGTCGAGTGGAAAATGATAACAATGAATTTTTTTTATACCAGTGAGTGGGTATTTAAGACGTCTCTAACTCTTTAGATCAAATTTCACAATAACATATTATAACTGTCTGAAATGAGCATTTAAGATAAGGACTGTTCTGAAAAAAAAAACAACATTTGGGGAAGGTGCCCCCCCCCCCCCCCCCCCCCCGTTTAATTTCTCCGTTTAAGGCATACATCATTTATTGATATAGACATTCTTATTTATTTGCATATTTTAAACCAAAGTTGTCAGATCCAAAGTATCTGCCCGATGGTTAACTCGCCTTACACTTTCCGCCATGATGTACATTAGTCATTGCGTTCCTGAGCACTTCGTTCTGGAAAAAAATTCTTTCCATTAAAACTAAAATTGCATCAAATTGTTCCATTTTATTTGTTAACTTTTTTATATTAACCAAAGAGTCCCAACCAAGGTATGATTATCTGCCCGCGATGCATGATGAACCCTTCCTACACTTTTCGCCATGACGTTTATTAGTCAAACCGCGTTCTTGATTACTCCCTTCTGGAAAGTTCTATTCCCTTCTCTCGCGAGAGGTCGCGCTTCGCTAGCTTTTGTCTATCATAACTAAAATCGTGCATAGAAGAAACGAATTGCCTTATTTCATTTATTCAACATTTGTCAAATCTTAACTTCTATGTTTAATCCAAGTAAGTCCCTTATAACTTTATTCTTTGTTTACGTAATCATTCAATATTATTTCATTGCAAGCATATATTTTGATGCTAACTCATACTGACTTGGATCCCCCAAAGCATGTCCACCACCTTACTCTCATTTTTGCTATTTCGAGATTGTTTATTGAAAATGAAAGTAGGTTTTGAATTTATTATACAATAATTACTTATCAGGTAAAATTCAACTATAGCTTACGGACTTCATATAACACTAGTTGAAATAACAAAGGTGTAAGCAGTTGCTCTAGTGCGGCATTTTTTAGTTTATTGGCAAAAAGTCTTAATTTATAAGTATAGATGTATCACAACCCCAATATGATTACACTTGTTTTGTTTAATCCGTGATAAACTACTAGTATATAATTGTTAATTTAATCAAAGGTGACCTATAGGTCCAATGAGCCGGGTGCCTAATATTTAATGTACAACTAATTGATTAAAATTGCATTATACTGCACAATTGTACATAATGTGCATATGTCACTATGATAAATTAATTACTTTCTCTAATACTTATATTTAAAAGACACATGTTGATGGAGATTGCGCGCCATCCTAGATGAATGTGTAGACATCAACCGGCCACTGCTGTTGTTGCAAATCGGATGGCAGTTGACTAGGACTGGTATTATTTCGTGTGCTTAATCTTTAAAAATCAGGACAACAAATTCGATCTGAAAAGGGGAATGACAATCATTCTGGTTAGAATATCAAGACACTTGGAACTTCAAACGAAGATTAACATTAAAAAATATATATAATTTCCAATTTTTCTTCCTACAAAATATACAAATCATTGATATGCCCGAGGTCTGAGATATACCGGTAATTTTTGGCAATCCGGTTTTTGCGTTATATTATTACCATAAAAGAGTGTGTGTGCGTGCGGTGGAAGGGCGAGGGGACGAAATGTTCAGTAAATGCGTGCTAGTAATAACGATAGTGATCTCCAGCATGGTAAATGAGATTTCTCGAAATTAGTTTATTTCTTTAGCATTACATTTTTTGTCATCGTTACACGCGTAATGGCTAAGCTGTATCTAGCTAGTGACAGTAAGCAGTTGGCTGTCCTATATATATGGAATTCCATAACCAGTTTTGTTTTTGATTTGGGTGGGTTTTTTGGGGCGGGGGGGGGGGGGGTAGATGAAAATCAACATGTTAGAAGTTTAATTTCCCCATTTTTGAAATAATACACGGTCATTTGAATTTTTGATGCAATTGTAAGAGGAGGGTGAAAATTAGATCCGGGTTTGTGGTGTAACGTCCATTTCCGCTAACCACGGTGTTTTTCAATTCACCCTTGGCAGACTGAATAGAGAAATACCGTGGATCGTCGCCCTTGGCAAGCGAAGATGAACTTAGTGTGGAATACTACAGTATTGTGTGCAGAGAAGCAGTCTTATAGCAAACTCGCGGGGACTTAAAAATTACTTCGTTGTAAGCATCATTTGCTATGTCCTAGTAATGCTGTCCTAGTAATGATTAGTTAATTTGAAACTTTAAGGAAGTAAAATCTCTTAATAGTAAGTATGATAATGAATATGTTATTTAAGTGTTCATAATAACAATGTTTTATTGTAATCATTGAAACTGAAGTGCACCATTAGCACCAAAAATGAAGCACCGCACTACAACATTGTGTCATTTTAAGATAACAGAGACTTGAAGAAACTAGAAAATTGAGTTTTTCTATCACTGCTTTATTTTTGAGTATTATTACTGCACATTAGTATATTAGGTTTTTACTAACTCCTTAATTTTCATTACTGCTCTGTTGTTTTAAATTTAAATTTTATCCTCTTTTTTTTAAAACCGCCTTCTAGGATATACCATATACTCAAAGGATTGCAGACATCAAAAACTTTAAATCTGTTACGATTTTTTTAAAGAGTAGACTTTGTAATTAGAGAACTAAATGAAAAATTCATAAATGTAACATTGCATAACTATATGCGCTATGTCTATTAAAATTATTTCGTTTAAACTAAGATTTTATACAAAAGCATACTTTGAATGTTGTGCGTTTGATTGTGAATTTGTGAAAATGTACACTCTATCCCAAATAAGTAGACATGCAGAAGTAAGTTTTGAAACAAATTTTGATTTTTGCTCGAAATGTTTATTTCACCATGGATCAGACACAAATTCACCTTGCATCGGACAGTTTTCAATTCATCATTTTTTTCTAATAATTAACGTGTGAGGTTTCCATTCTTTTCACTATAACTTAAATACACAGTAAAATAAATTTAAAACAATAATTGCAACAATATTTTTCCTCGGATCACTCAAAACCCGAGTCTTATGGGATATAGCATTTTTAAAACCAAAGTTCCTGTAGGTGCTGGCACGATAAAGAAAAAACATTAATGATAAATACCCTTTTAAACAGAGATAGTTAATACTAATCTAAATTTCTGACTGTAAATACAAGGATTTACTTGACATAAATCTAAATATCAGTTTAATAAATTTAGTAACCGGACCTCTGATTATTTTGCATAAAGGAAAAAAAATCGTTATTTTTAATCTTGTCTGTATGGTTGTTCGATGCTTGGTTAATATTGTCTGATCCATCGTAAAATGGCTGTTCTGCATTTAGGCATATCTATATCATATTTTAAACAGAATCACTATTATTTTTTAATTAGGCTATACTTCTATTTGCATGTTGGGTCTTTGCCAATTATTGTAATTGTGTATGTGTCAGTAAAGTATTGGTATTTGTATTATTAAGCAAGGGAAAAACATGTAACTTTTTAAAACAAGCTTTATTTTTATATACGGACCATAATTGAGGCATAATCAAAAAGAAAATTCCAAGGGTGTCATATGCATGGGGAAATCACCCTAAATACACCAAACTGCAAAACAGTCCCCGTTTTTTAATAGCAGGTGATGGTAACTACTTTTACCCTTCTCCCCTACAAACGAACTTTCACGACTATGACGTATTTTCCCGAAGATTACGAACGACCAATGAAATTTCTTGGAATGTTCGACATTGTACCTACCGTTGTATAAGTTCAAGGGGAAGTTGACATTGTCATTATTGGAAAACGGTTAATAAGAAGAAATACAGCGTTTGAGTTTTTATTGAAGACGTAAAAATGCCACGCAGAGGACGAGCTTCGTCTCCCAGATCTAGCGGAGGATCCGGTGGAATGTTTGGTGCGAAATCGGGGTAAGATTTTGTTAAACGAGATGTAAATAAACGCACATGGCCACAAGACGCACATGACGAAATATTCATGTCGACAGCTTTCTTTTCTTGAATGATATTTTAAAATATCAAAGCAGCAATTTGTGAATTTGTATTTATTTTGTAATCGTGTGACGTTCTTGTGTGATCAACACAATGTTTTTTACGAAATGCGTTATATCTTTATCTTAGAAAATTAATGAATTTACTTTAGACCCCCTGCCCGTGCAGCACCCCCTCCACCACCACCCATGGTAGCCCCTGCCCAACCCCGACAGCCTGGCCTGATGGCAAACATGGCTTCCACGGCAGCAGGTGTAGCCATTGGTTCAGCAGTTGTAAGTTTTTAAAACTTTTTCTCAAAGAAGTTATCTCCCCCTTTGTCCTTGTCTCACAGTATTCCTTTGAGCTTTTCATTTGGTACTGGTTAAGTGAAAATACACACTTATATAACTCTTCATAAAAGAAAAGTCTCTTGTCAATGTGTTTGGAATGAGAAACTTTGAAAGAATTACACAAGTGTATAAACTGTATATCCATATTGAAAACAGTTATATAATCGCTCAAAATGACCAAAACCAATATTACACCTTCAGGGACATACCATTGGAGCAGCAATGACAGGAGGATTAGGAGGCGGACAAAGTGAGCCTGCACAGGCCCCCGCTCAGCCTGCCTACCAGGCACCCCAGGAGTATCAACAGGCACCTGCCTGTCAGTACGAACTCAAACAGTTCATCGAGTGCACTCAAACTCAGTCAGACATTTCTCTATGCCAAGGCTTCAATGAAATTCTGAAGAACTGCAAACTACAATACGGTAAGTTTTTAACTTATTGAAATAAGATTTTTAAACATAATTATGTCTATTGTATTTTACATGTACCTAAATAATTTTGGCCACTTTAAAAATTATTTCATGCTGGTTTTACTGTAGTGTGTACATAAAAGAGGTTTTATAATGTATACTGTAAACCAACTTTTTTTTCACGTGAGAGAAAATTTCACGAGGTTCACAAGAGGCTCGTGGTTGCAAATATTTCTCATCGCAAATCAGTCATAAATTACTCTGGTATATAATCGTTTTTAATTTTTATTGCAAAAATTAGTTGCCGCGAACTAGTTTATCTCTGGTATATCGCGAAATTTGTTGAAGCAAACTAAAATTGGTTTACAGTGTGTCATTTTTTCTAGACGGAAATGAAGAATAGTGATTTTTATTACTACTTATTCACCTTTACACTGTATTTTACAGGTATGCAGTAAACAGTTTGTCCTAAATTGGTCTGTGATTTGGAGATGAAGAAAGTGATTTTGTATGTGCCGAATACATGAGGCAGGCCAAACAACTTGTTTTGTGTGTAAATAAGTAGTGTATGCACTGTTACATATCTTTTGTACAGTAAAAAGTACACTAATAAAATAATGAATGCATAGACAGATTGTGTTGTTTTGTTCTTAAAAATGTTATGTGACTCAGAAAGACTGTTATGAAACTGTATTTATGCAACTGTCGGGGAATTGGACCCTATCCAAATCATTAAGCTATACGTGTGTATAAACATTGTGTGATAATAATACATGTACTTGTTTACCAAATGCACGTACTTAAGGAAGATGATGTAATTGGCCAAAAAAAAGGTTCAGTGATTGAAAAACTGATCAGGCTTGATTTTCTTAAATTGACGTTTAGAACCAAGGTTTAAAATTATATATAACTACTGCTCGTGGTTTTGTTGGCTTGATAGAAGAAAGAACTTGAATAAGTAAGTTAAAGATTTAACAATTTAAGAAGTGGTAGGACGTATTAGTACAGTTTGATAAGATAGTTCTTTCACATGCAGGATGTAAACATGTATTGTGACATTTTAAATAAGAATACTTAAAACGTGTTGGTAAAGAGAAATTGCAATTCTAAAAGCAACTGTCATTTTTAAGGATTACATAGATCTATAGGGAATTCGTAGCTTGGTGAATTACTATATATCTTATTTATTTCTTCTTTTTTCTGCGAGTTAATTAAAACACTTTTCTGAGTCTAATTGCAAGTTTATTTGGCTGTTTAATCTAGGAATACTCTATCATTAATATAGATCAAATTAGCGACTTATATGTCATATTTCATAGACATAGGTAATAAACTGTGATCACTTTCGAAAGAAATACAAAAAAAAAACAACAACAAAAAGCCGATATATTTTGCAACTTCAACAAAAATGATGTAGTTTCAACGTAGAGATAGCATGAACATTGAGGTTTTTGTTATTTTTCACACTTTAATGTGTAAAATTCACACAATGTGTAAATTTTAATAATGTGTAAAATTCACTCTTTAACGTGTAAACTTTAATAATGTGTATACTAGTAATTCACACGTTAATGTGTAAATTTACACATTCATTCATTTGTAAATTTTACACATCAATCTATTTTAACATTTTAATCTCTACATGTTACATATTAATCTAAATTCTAATCTGTAGAATAATCTTTTGATGATTTCAGGGGTTGGTGGGGTTTATCCCATAGCTAATTTATTTCGCATACATACCCGACTATACCCGATGCTGTGAAGAAAAATAAATTGCATCATAAAACTATTTATTTTTAAAAATGTTTATCTCTCGTTATCAGTGGGTTTGTTGATACCATTAGGTAAATAATCTGTTAATCATAAGACCGGTCACTTAGTAGACGTCCAGAAACGGGGGAAATATACAGTGTATACGGGTGAGTCTATATCGCTTATTGTTATGTACATATGGCCACTGTCTATATTCTCTACAGAACCATCTCGGCTATTTAGAATTATTGGCGGAGAATCGATTAAAACTGCGTGCTGAAGGTTGTTTCGTGCAATGTGCTGACAATCGGGGGGGGGGGGGGGGGGGGGGGGGGGGGGGGGGGGGTAACAACCAAAGTAATCTAATCAAAAGGAGAAGTCTATGATACACTATACAAGTATATAGAGTATCTTATGGGACGTCACATTAACTGCCTGTGAATAAGCATAATAATCTTACAAGAGTTAATAACCATTATGGTATTGGAATCGATCATGACTGATCATGATATTCCTATTTGCAAAAAAGAGCTACATGTTAAGGATGCACCGTTGTTGTTTTTTTTTTTATGTCCTCCCTCGGTTTTCGCACCTGAAACTTCAGATAACGCTAACAACCAGTAAGCTCATTCATTTTGTGGTTCATGGTCCAGCAAGAATAACTTACTCCACGACCGTTGTAGTGTATGGCAGCTACTGAAGTACTTCATGGTTTTACATTTTTCTAGAGAAACAGAAAACACTACCAGTATGTATCTAAAGTTTCTTTCCCGGACTGGAGGGATGATTCTTCGTTTCATCGAGTTCTTCCTTTTTAAATTGGTGAGTATTGTGCTGCGCAAATTCTGTACTCGCACACAATGTTAAAACTTTTTTTTTGAATTATCTAGTACATAATTATGCATATACAATTTCAGATGGATTTATACGACCAGTTCTTGTACACACCACTGCAGACGTCACTTTTACCTGTCGTCTGCAAGGTTCCAAGAACTGTGGTTTTCTGTAACAAGACCTACACAGTTTTTACAGCAAACATTGTGTCTTACTCCCGAACAATTCTGGTCATACCCATTGCAGTATGCTTGAAGTACGAACAAAATAGCACCTTTTTCTCACTTCTGTGGTCTTTTTCGTTAAAAATCATTTTTTTTAAATACATGATTTGCAATTTCTACACAAGGTACCAGTACCACACGATAGCGTTTCTATTGGTCATCATGCACGACTTCCTGGATCACGTGGATGGAATCGTGGCTAAAGCCCACCGACAGATGTTTGGGCAGGTTGACGATCCACTGCTGGGCGGATTCATGGACGCTTTCTGTGACAAGGTTACTAGAATACGAACTTAAATATTTACACGCTTCCCATTCTTTGAAAACTGCAGGCACGTAGCAACAGGGTGACAGGGGCCGTGGTCCCTCTTTTTTTGTTTATTATAAAATGTATCCTTCTTAAATTTGCAATAGAAAAATAAACACACAAGCCAATAACTAATTGCCTCTCCACTTTTTGTTTGGCCCTCCACTTTTGAAAAAAAGTTTGTTGCATCATGTTTTTGAAATTTTGCCATTCATTTTATACTAACAGATTGTAAACGTTCTGGCGCTTTGGTCAATACTTATGGTAACGGATTTTAGGGAATTCTCCTCAACTGAAGTCTGGCTATACGTTGGAGCCTGTGGGGTTATAATAGTCTATGAGTTTATCCTGGGCGTGGTTAGGGTCCAGGACTATTTTTCGGCATATTATGAAAGGTTTTTATTTGACGAAGATTATACCTGGTCCAGTCTATTTGATCCACAGCCTACGTCTTCGAGAAAAATATGTTTTAACATTTGACATTTTTTTAAAATTTAGATTGTATGGTAAATCGGATAGCTCTAGCAACTTATCCAAAAGCAGCACTGCCGCGGTGATGGAAGGGAAACTGAAGGAGAAACTGGAATCCACCGGCATTGCCTGTCTCTGTTTAGCTCAGGCCAACAACTGTTCTGCCAACTCTATCTGTTAGTATAGTACAACATATGACACCATTCGTGCTTTCGCTTCGTAAAATAACTGAAAACAGGAATCGGGCAGTGTTGAAAAATATCAAATGTACCGGGTATTTTAAGCGTTCGCGAGTGGCAGAGAGTTTTCGACTTTATAAAATATTAACGCACACAAAATATAGAGCTTCTATCCTCTGCAATTAAATTTCACGCAATTAGAGCCAAATTTCTTCGTGTCGGCCAATTTGTTTCAATAAGATACTATAGTATTGGTGCGTAATACAAAAAATGCGTTTTTAAGTTGTGTGATTGTCGTAAAATTAAGTACATTCTCCTTGTTTTAAGCTGGTATCCTAGGGATTCTCTGCTTACTTCTGTCCATACGCCTGGCCCACGCAAGTCTTCAACACAAGTTGAATGCCAGACCCACAAGCAATAAGAAAGAAGAAACATGTTTTAAAGAGCTCCAAGACGAAGGCAAATCAGACCCCGAAAAGCCAACAGACTCAGCAGACGACGCCAAACCAGTAAGTAACCTTAAAAAAA
The DNA here is from genome assembly GCA_033439105.1 of Magallana nippona. NCBI lineage: Eukaryota > Metazoa > Mollusca > Bivalvia > Ostreida > Ostreidae > Magallana > Magallana nippona. The sequence continues at coordinate 32,051,879 of CM065922.1, forward strand.
AACCCGCCAATCAATGTCTTACCAGTGATTTCCCGGTCACTTTTAAGTTGCCTATCTCAAACGCAGATTTCTAGAGCAATGTCAGCTTTTGACTTGTCCGACGAGTCAGAGAAAGAGAATAAACTTTTTGGCAACACCGACATCAAAAAAGAAAAGGACAACCTCAATAGAAGACGGTAAAGTAATTTTGAATGATGGGATAAGTCATGAAATGATACACGTTTAAAAAGTGAATATGCATTTGAAGTTGATGTTTTTAAAATGATACATACTAATACAATGATTTTTCCTTGCTAATTCTTTTGGGATTGTAGGATCGAGTCAACAAGTGGATCGGAGAGCACAGAGCTAGAGGAAGACAACAACCAAATCAAACGACTCAGACGGCGTTCCTTCACCCACGCTAAGACACATGACGACCGAGTAGATCGCGTCTACACTGTCGGCTGCTTCGATCTCTTTCACCAGGGACACGTACGTCTGCTGCGAAGAATGCGAAAATTAGGAAAAGAGGTATTGGAGATATGCATATTTTTTCTCACGAAGTACAAAAATTTTCACTATCACGGTACACTTGGTGATAATTATTTTGATAAACAGGTAATAGTGGGAGTCCACGACAGTCGAAGCATTCTGAAGTTGAAATCCAAAGTTCCAATCGACAGCACTGAAACTCGCATGGCAAACGTCAAGAAATACGCTGACATAGTAAGTCCATAACAAAATTGTTTTGTTCGGAACTTTTCTAATCACTTTTTAAATTGATTTGCCATTTTTCTGTCGTCTTTTACAGGTGTTCTGTGTAGCTGGCACGGACCCCACTTCGTACTTGGGATGCGTTGCCAACACTAACGCTGACCTGACCAGCATGTATGTTCGCGGTGATGACATGCAGAATTTCCCTGCTCGCCAACTCGCTGAGAGCATCATGACCATTAAGTTCTTGCCCTACTCCGAGGGAGTGTCTTCCACCAAACTCCGAAAAGAACAATACAATGCCTCCAGTTTTGGTCCTCATGTGAACGCTGATGTTCAGTCCATGTTTTATTGATTGCTTCAAGAATTGAACAAGTTCAATTTCTGTAGTTTTTTAAAAACAAATCTTGACTGCCATTATCAGTTTAAACTACATTCTTATGGACTGTTTTGCACGAGACAATTTTCAATTTTTGTTATTTTTCACAATTTCTGCCATTACTGCACTAGAACAGACAATGTTTCATACATGTGGTAAGATTTTGCTTGACAAAAATGAAATTTTTCATTATTATATGTCATGAGCACAAGTGCCAATAATTCACAAGGTTGAAAGAATTTCTATCACCATTCTCTATTTAATGCAAACGTTACTGGTGAAAATTGGACAGCTGTATCTGTAATCAAGTCGCAAAGCTTCTTGTCTACCACTACCAATACCCTTTGTGAAACAGACAATATAATGTACCCACACTACCAATGTAACCATTTAAAAAATTAAATTCTCATAAATATATCTCATTAGTATATATTGGAGCTACATGAGCTTGTTGTGAGAGTGTTCGTACATATGTGTTTTTCTTTTCAGACCAGTGAGAACTTCTTTAAATATAACAATTCACGTGATCGATTATTTACGTTTGGGTTAGTGGGTTTGGTTATATTTACACGTATTAATAGAATAAAGATGAACCCAAAACACTGTCTGAATCTCTAAACATACCGGCCACACCAAGAACTCGAGTTAAGCTTTATAGTACTTTATTATAAAATTTTGAAGCATGACAGATCTAACAATTTCATATCCAAGTCATAAATTTTAACCCCGAAGCACAGTACAGCGAATTTAATGTTGCTAATACTGAGAATGATGTAGAATATCGAAATTAATTAATTTAACAGAAAATGCTTCTTTACAATATAAGGAGAGTAAAAAATAAATGGACTATCAAAACAAAGTATTCAACACATGGGTGTAAAGACATGAAGAAAAAATGAAAAGAAAACAGCATCTAAAATCATTCATAAAAGAAAAAAAAATAATTGAAAATACTAGTACTAAATCTTCAACAACTGAGAGAAAAAAGAATAAAAACTTCAACTTTTAGGTAGACCTGCTGTAGTAGTAGAAAGGAGAAATTCTGATCATTAAACTTTGATTTTGATATAGCACCAGCTGTTAAATAAGTGAGTATTCAATCAATTTGATCAATAAATGGGACCTCTTTGGTATCACCTGAATAATAATAATAATAATAAATGCTGGAGCAAGACATCTCTCATACCAAAAAAAAAAATAAACAACCTCGATCAAAATGCGTCAGTTTGAATCATTTACCCTCTGTACCAGATCTGGATCAGTTCATAAACACAGCTCCATAAACACAGTCTCCCTATCTCAGAGTATTGGAAAAGATTAGTTGAGAGTTAAAAAACATGATAAAAAAAAATCATAACAGTGTACATACACAGAACACAAAGCTAGCGAGACTTTACTACATAGATGTAATGCATGTGCTTGGATACTACACAACTTTTAAGTTACAGTCATGGGCACCTGGCGTTGAAATTATTTCTATTTATAGTAAGATACCGGTAATTTCCTGTACTATAATAGAATAGTACAGAAAATTTTCTCACTGTAAAAGAAAATAATTTTAATGTCAGGAGTCTGTGGTTACAGTGTACATTAAATCTTTCAGCAGTCACTGATTTGATTTAGTCTCTCTCACATAATATCATAATAAACACTCAATTTGATTACACTGGCATGAAAAAAATATCTTTTAGGGCATTAAAAGTCGAGCATATAAAAAGCACCTTTAATATAATGTTAAAATATAGTATACATGGATAATTAAAATCAAAACTCTAGAACCGGGTACAAAAATATCGAAGTTCAAATTAACATAAATACCTACGTGGAGCCATCTACAGACAAACATATACATGTACATATACCAGTTGTGTCACAGCTACACTTTTAAAGTGCTAAAAATCTTTCAACATAAAAAACTTCTATAGATAGTGGTTTCCCATCGTAAAGAATTGTACAACTAAATAAACAGAGAATGCAACTCGCGTACATGTCAAAAAACTGTACCGATCCAAACAAAAAATTCTCTCATCTTTGTTAACTGCATGCATAGAACTTGAAATGGTTGTGATTTAATTCATGTACAGTATGCGACTTGGCATTGTTCACAACTAAAGTCAATTATTTTTAAATACACACATTTTATATACGACTTTGTTCATTCAGTTCGGTGGTTTACTTCTTGTTTAGGCAGGGGCGGACATTGAATCCCCCTACAGCGTCCTCGGGGAGACGCAGTGGTCCCTTATCCTGTAGGTATATGTCTGATATACATCCACTGTAGTTCTCCGTGTACTGTTGCTTAGTGATCGTGGATACCAAGGACACACCACCTTAAAGACCAAAAGACAAATAGTGAACAGTGCTGGGATCTATGGCAACCAAGATAAACAATAAACAGACTGAATTTAAAGAGAAAAACAAACAAGAGAAAATATGCAATCAAAATATTTTTTATTTATGCCTGAGTTTACGTATAATCATATTTTGACAATTACCTCACAAAAAGAGAATAATAATTTTTATTAAGTTGCTTTAGGTAATAAATTACTTTGCCATAAATTTTCCATTAATTTTCCCTTTCATTAAGATTGAATTTTAAATGTAAAGTATTTCTCACCTAGGTAAACATTTCCCCCGGCATTCAGACTCTGTAAAAGCCCTTGAGACTGGCCAGATGTTGAATAAGAGAGATTGTTGTCTATTGTCAAGCTTCCTTGACGCCCTAACCTCGTCACCTGGATGATATGTGCATATCCATCATTGATTCTGATTGGTGATCTTATTCTGGCAGGACCACTTCCAAGTTCAAAACTGCAAAACAACAAATAGAGAAATCAAAGAACTGAAATGCATTTAGCATAATGTCATGTTATTAAATCACATGCTCCTATGAATGTTGACAATTGACATTATGTGATAAAACTGAACCTGAAAACACACTGCAAAGAAACTACAGTTAATACAAAATCTGGCTCAACCTGGTTATTAATTAATGGTCAATGAAAGATCCATTTTTCTATTGATATCAATACATTTATGCTAAAACTAGACAAATTGCATTGCTCCTTAGAAAGATATAAACCATAAATCGCTGTCTAATTTGTTCCATAAGGTCCTAAGGAATGGTAAGTGAAATACTGTTCCACTGGATCTCTGGTTACCTGTATACGACATATCCATCCTGTAATCCAATGGATAGATAGTCGATGCTTCTAGGTCCCTGGAGAGGGGTGGGCTGTCCCTTCCACAGTACCAGTCCATCCTTCTCCGTTGTCTTGAGTGTAAATTTAATGACTTCTTCCTGCTGGGGGGTGGCCGACAGTAGAGATTTGTTAAACTCCACAAAGCCGTCACGGTTCACCTCGATGTTTTCTCCCAGTTGGATAACTGTGAAAAAGAAAAAATGTGGATGAAATGTATATAAATGAACTAGACATCATTGAGATGGTAACCATCTCAAAGGGCCCCTCTTAAATAATGGAAAATCGGAAGAAAAGCATTTCAGAGGGTTTTGCTTTGACCTTGACCAGTTGGCTTAGAACTTTAATCAAGCTCATTACCCCCCACAAAAAAGGCTTTTTTGGGTTTAATCTGAGCAAGATTAAGTGAATGGGAAATAATTTATGGTCTAAAACTAGATTTTAAAGATATCTTCGACAACCTTCACATTTGACCTTGAAACTTGGTTCCTAGAAACATCATTCAAAGTCACTGCACACCCTTTGACCAAGGGACTCTGTTGGTGAAGTATGAGCCAGGTTGGAGAGAATATATGATCTGGAGAAGGATTTTCCAGATAATTCTGCAATGACCTTAACCTTAGACCTAGAAACATGGTTCAAGGTCAACTGCACACTCTTTACTTAAAGGCACTCTATGGATGAAGTATGAGCCAGATTGGGCCAAGGGAAGTGGAGATATTCTCCAGACAAGTTAATCGGACAGACAAACTGATCACTATTGGTCGCCAGCAGAGCGGGACCCTAATTATGTTACAGTGTCTTCTCAAAATTAATCTCCAGCTATATTACATATTATGCAACTACCACAATGATTAATTCCACAAAATTGAATCCTGTCAATAATGCTACAGTGTCATCCTAAATTTAAACTACAGCCGGATTATAGTAAAACTCTGTTATAGCAAAATCCAAGGGACTATTTGATTTACTTTGCTATATCTGTAATTCATTATAACCGTATGGCGAATTTGTAATAATAGGCATAGCGAATTCATAATAATTATAAATGTTTCCTTTCACATGATCACCATTTGTGTTTAATTATAAGGCATTGAATAAAATTACATTTTTAGAATACCTAAATAATGGAATTGTGAATTGCAAAATGTATGTAAAAATAAATTCATTTAAACAATTATTAATAAGTTTTGCTAACTTTTAACAATTTAAAACATTTAATTATAGAAAATGTTAATTTCATTATTTCTTTGGGGCTCAAAATTAGTTTGCCATGTCCGTATTTTCGTTTTAACTGAGTTTGTTATATCCGTAAATTTTTACAAGGATTTGTTAAGAATTTTTGAGGACTCCACAAAACTTCACTATATGCAAGATTTTGCTATATCCGTGTTCGTACTAAACAAGATTTACTGTATATGCAATAACAATAATTAATTCTCCAACAAATCAAATCATTTTACCTGCTTCACAATTTTTTCCCATGAATCCTAGAGGACAGTCGCATCTGTAGCCAGTGCTGGTAACGCTGCACACTCCATTGTTGCGACACGGATTCTGAGTCAGACACAGGTTGATCTCGACCTCGCAGTTCTTGCCCATGTAGCTGGCTGGACAGCTACAGCTGTATCCCACAGCGGTGCCACCCACACACGAGCCTCCATTCTTACAGGGGCGTCTATTACAAATGTCTGACTCTCCACAGTCACGCACTTCCAGGGTCTCTCTGGCATCTCTGGTCAAATCCATGGACAGCATGTTTATTTTCAACTGAAAAAAAATATTTAGTTACAAGTTGGCAGCATCTCTCTCCCCACAAATAATTTTCTGAAATTCTTGTCAATAGACAATTCTTTTTTTTTCGGTTTAAGTCATAATAATCAGTTCAATGTAAATATTGAGCAAATCTTGCAACCCTCAAAGTGCCACTTTTCCCCCAAAACTATTGTTTTGCTACATCAAAAACTTATGATGGTAATATATAAGGACTGTTTTCAGAAGCATTCCACTGTGTTCCTCCCTTTATCACTGACCTCTGCAATACATCCGCGGAATCCACTCTGTACATCCACATCATCCGGAAGCCTTCCATCCGGATCCACTCCTCCCAAGTATAGCCTGGTCTGCAAGTTCAATCCAATGTACGAGCCTGGAGAAGTTCCTGAAAATTTGAGAAAGAAAATTTTATTAAAGACCATGTGTTTCTTGTAACTGGTGAAAGATATATTATAATTTGTTTTGCATATGGTTTGCATATAAGGAATAGTTACAGATGTGCAAATTTTCTTTTTATTTTATGTACTTTAACAATTCATAGACTACCTGATTATCATATAAATAATTTATTTATCTATTCAACAACATGCAAACAAGTGCATGGGTATTTATAGACATGCAAAACCTGGTGTTAAACAGTGAACTGATTTAATAAATTTCTCATATTATTTCTAAGACCTTTGCATTACTGAACTATTGTTCAAGCATAATTATTCAACTTACAGCATATTTTTATCTACAGTACAATGAAAAGGGAACTATAAGACCTACATTCAAAGCAAAAGAACTGAATTTGGATAAACCTGGCTTTCCAAAGACTATGGTTAATCTATGAACAGCATTTTCTGACATGCAAAATATTGAGGAACAAGTCACCAATACTCTGTCCATGAAAAGACATCCAATCGGAACAAGTACATGTACTTGAAAGCTTATGAATATGAAGATCCCACTGACAGGTTACTATGGTTACAGAATTGTGACAATGACTCAGAATTACCACGGTGTGAATACATCAAATGAGAACTTGTTTAAACAGAAAGCAACAGAGCACTGAAAAAGAAAGCTGTCTGTGACGCATGTGAAGGAGTACAAAGTGGAAAAAGTGATGAAAACCGTGTAAGAGCTGAAGGCTTCCAGAAAGAATACCAAAAAAAACACCTGCTTGTCTCCAATATATATGTGTAAACACATGCAAAGTAATGACACCCAGTCAAACTGCTGAAATGCAGCAACGCTGGCAACATAGAGCAAACTGAGCAACGCCAAGCCTCCAGTGCAACATGTTTACCTCGCTTGTACCGATATCGTCTACGCAAATAATAGTTGTAGTTGTTGCGTAAATTGTTGTAGTAGCTCCAGGGCCAAACTAAAGTCAAAGTATTGTTATATTGTATTAAATATCAAACACAGAAATTACATGCAAGCGTCTATATTTCCCCTGTAAGGAAAGCTGTATCGTTGAGGAACTCTTAAGGAATCTTATTGATTAATCTACAGAAAAGCTCCTAATTTGAAAAATAAATGTTTCTTTTATTTCCTACTATTCAATTTCATAAACTAACAGTTTTATTCAGATTTGAACAATTGTTGGAATCATCCACATTTACATGTACAGTATACTCTTTCCTGCAATAAATATTAAGCTTCAAAGTCAAAGTACCATGCTGGTAAATAATTCATTCCAATCTTCACAAAAAAATGCTTTTGATGGGTTGAAATACATATATTTCATTTTGGTATCTTTTAAAGCAAGTATAATAGATATGATTAAAAATGGCAAATTTTCATAAAAGCAAAAGGAGCCATACAATTTTATGTCAGTACAATATTTTCCTTAAAAAAAACCCCCTTTTTATGCATCCAATGCAAAACTATCCTAAATAGTTAGCAGAACAGTCTATTAGGAAAATTTGTTTTTCTATAGTGCAGAGAAATCATCATTTTGTGCATTGTACATTGGGATAAGACTACAGTAAGATTTTTAACTTGTTTATTTTCTACATTATACCAGTAGTTTTGGAAATTTTATTTTTTTAAGGTTGTGCAAATTTGCTTCATGCTGGTATAAAGCAGTTGCTGGTTCCCAGTCCCCAACCTACCTTTAACTGGTTCCTCATCATTGATAATAAGGCTTCCTTCCTGTCCTGATTTGGTGGCAGTGATTCGGACCCACTCATTGGACACCAGCTTCTTCTTACTCTTCATCAGAGCTTCACCTGGAAAAAGAATGACATTTCTACTTATCAAAATATCTCGGTTCACAACATCCTCTAACTGTACTGTCTGTGCTTCAAATCAAACTGACACAATACGTTGATGCAGCTGCCATGTAGGTACCCTGATATTTACAGTTATTGTTTATTAGAAGACACCATCTTTAATGTACATGTAAATTTTGGCAGCTATAGAACCTATCGTACAGTTATATGTACTAAGTATTGGCACAAAATGAAGCAAGGAAGAGATCTGAGACATTACCTGATCCAGTGTTGTAGCGGAACTCCAGATATCCGTCCTTCATCAGGACAACCACATAGTCTCCGGATCCACCTTCGTTCTGTCCACTGTACAGCAAGATTCCATCGTCCAATGACTGCGGTTTGATCTCTATTTCAATTTTCAGCTGGTAAAGGGCATTTCTGATTGGATCGTAGGATGAGAATGATGAGCCATTGAATTGTGGGTAGATCACTTGTACTGCTGTAATGTATGATATATCGAGCTTTTAACATCATAAACATCGTAACTTTCTAAAGAACAGCCAGTACAAAAAATACTGTTTTTAAATCGAAAATACATGTCCTGAATTTAACAGTATCAATTCTCTTACTCTGACGACACCCAGAGCCGATTCTTCCCATTGGACAGATACACTGGTGACCTCCTGCTACATCTCGACATCTGCCACCTGGTCCGCAAATGCCTACAGACAAAAATCATATATATGTATAACCCATTCCAATGTTATGTAACTCTAACCCATTGCATTCGATGTTAGCCAAATTATTATATGACATTATAATATCATAATATCATAACCAGATCAAATGAGTATTCTATCCCTTATTTCTTAATATTTACATTCAGTGTATTTCCCCTTATGTTTGCATTGGAAATCCATGACGTTCAATTTTCTATGAATACACTTTGCTAATTTATGCGCCATGAGCACAGACATTAACGTCTTCACGAGTTTTGAGTATATTTATTTTTGTAAGATTAAATGAAACGTTCAATCTTACATAACCAATTTGATATGTCTTTTTGAAAACGTGCGGTATCCAATTTGTCTGCACCGCTTGGTGTGTTACAGGACTACAAACCAAAAATAAGCATTCAATGCTTAAATAAATCTGATCAAGTTATGTATTTTTTCTGCAATGCTTCCTACCTTCATACCCCAAAATAAATTCAAAGCATTTTATTGTGTGTTTAAGTAAATCCACCAAGATTGAAACTTTTGTAATATGAAAGGAGGAAATTAAGAAAATATACGAAGAAAATGGCTGTATTGTGAATTGAACCCAACTTCTTGGGCCTTTCCGGCAGGCTCGGAAAAACACCTCGAATGTATTAGATAGGCATCCATGACAACCCCCCTTCTTATAGAACTTTATATAAATACAACACCTATAATGACCTGTTGAGATGTGGTCTAGGCTTCATTAAAGTCAATGATATACACTAAAATATACCACAGAAGCGACATACAAGGCTGTCTAGACGATACTTATTTTAATGGGAAGCGACTACATTTTGTATAAAATTCTAACATCCGGTATTGTTAATACGTTTGAGGTGTTTTTCCGAGCCTGCCGGAAAGGCCCGAGAAGTTGCGATTGCCCAGGACCCCTGCAACTCCAGTCAGGAGCTCTACTACTGAGCTTTTTAGGCTAATATCCTCAGTCCATATATAGCCACAAAATAAATTCAAAGCATTTTATTGTGTATTCAACTGAATCCACCAAGATTGAAACTTTTCTAATATGAAAGGAGAAAATTAAGAAAATATACAAAGAAAATGGCTGGACCGTGAATTGAACCCAGGAGCCCTGCAACTCCAGTCCAGAAGCTCTACCACTGAGCTTTTCAGGCTGATCTCCACAGTCCATATATAGCCACAACTTTATTAATATACCGGTACATCAATAGTAACAGATTGCATGTTTGACTCCTATTCCACTTGCACAATCTAAGACTCACCTGGATAACAGCCTCTCCCTGTGATCTCGCAGCGATTTCCAGTGAATCCCGTGGGACAGTCACACTTGTATCCATACTTAGAGTTAGCAGGAAGGCACCTGCCCCTGTTTTGACATGGTCGGTCCTTACAAGCATTGTATGGTTCAATACCCTTCAGTTCTAGAGCATCCGCCCCCATGTTCAGATCCTTCCCATTTATTATGACCTGACTTATAACACCTGCAAAATTGTCAAACTTAAAATTTAGAAATGTTAACATTACGTACATTATTACCTGTTAGTAAAACATATTCATTAAAATTTTGCTATGATAGCATCTTTTTTCCGATGCTGAACTTGGTTTATTATTCAGTAGATTCCACATCTTGTAAAGAGTAGAAGAACATTCAAAATAAGAAAACAATTTTTTACCAACAAATCCAGAGGAGAATCTTGCTGGCTCAGGAACATTGTTGGTATCTGGAACATTACCCAAGTACATGTTTTGACCCAGATCCAGACCGCTAAACTGTCCCAGTGAGGAGCCGGTGTACAGTGGTTCATCATTCACCTCCAGGGTTCCTGTAATCAGTGATCTTCACACATGTATACAATAGATTCCAAGTACAATAAAACTGGTTATTTTTGCGAGCGTAATTTTTGCTTTTCGAGTAAAAATAGTAGCCATTGCAGATTTTTCTGTTTAATTTTTTACGACTTCTAAATTGGTGAATATAAGCAAAACAAAAAATCTCCATTTTTTGCAATGGTTATTTTTTTTGCTCTTTAAAAGATACTGCAAAATTTAACAAAAAACGGCACACTGCAGAAAAAATCCTGTCTAGTACAATCTAGGTTATACAAATGTATTAACACTGATGATATCTAACTTTAAAAAAAATCTCATATCAATTAATTAAAACATTCTCACCAACAGAATTTTCTCTCTTCAGTTTGATAGAGTTCCACTGGTTCAGAGAGAGGGTTTTATTGCCCTGGATGAGCGCTGGACCGGAACCGACATCAAATCCGAACTCTGGGTATCCTCCCCTCATTCCGAAGCATACATAGTCTCCTCTGGCACTGTCATACTGGCCGTTGTATAGCACCAAGCCTGGAATATCCCCAAATCAACAACATGTAACACAAAACGTCTCAGATTTCCTATCGCTTCTCAAAAGGTAGCTACCTCAGTATATATGCAATTGTTTCTTTCAGAATAAAAGAAATAACTGAAGTGTGTCTATATGATTATCCATGTATATATTTAAGACTGATTCATTGTAAAAAAAAAAAAAGATTGTCATAATAATCTAATATGATTTCAAACCTGCAGCCTTCATGAATACTCAAATAATTGTGTTTTAGACCACAACATATGTTGGATTAAAAAATAGATAGAAATTGTGTAAGACAGGTTTTCCTGTACTTTCTGCCCATTACCATCTGTGGTTTCTGGTCTGAGGGAGAGGAGAATCTCGAAGTTGATGTGGTGATCTTCTATGGGAGGATAGCTGATGTAGGAGACTGGCTCTTGATCAAAGTAAGGAACCAAATCTAGGCAAAATTGAAGAGAGAGAGAGCCATTAACTACTGTCAAGTTATACATTCAGATATGAAGTAAATATATATATGATTTAAACTGAATCAACCATTATTAACATAGATTTTACCTTTTCATTTTTCACCTTTAACCTTACAAATTGAAAATGTGATTTATGTGTGTGTAGTACCACATACTTTATCTTTCAACAAAATTAATGAACTGTTTAAATTTGTTCAACAAATAGATAGCTATATGAATTTTATATAGGTAAGGTAAATGTGCAATTTGTTCAAGATTTGATATACAAGAAGAGATTGTAGAGAAGAAAAAATAGTAATACAAGTAGCAGAATTGAAGTAAACTAGCTGTAAAACTGACATAAATGTTTCATTTTATATTTGATTTGTAGCATCACTTCAAGAATGAAAAGTTTCAATATCATGTAATTCTATTAGAGAAATGTAATAATAAATCGAAAAATTAACACAACATCTAAATTCACACACAGATGTATCATATCCCTTCACCAGCAGTGGTAACATCTAATCTATACACACAGATCGAATAAGTAACAAAAAGTACAACAAAAAGAATTAATAGACTATACCCCCGACAGAAAGGTTATAATCTTTTTCATTTTGACCGATATCATTCTGGGCTTGACAGACATAAGTGCCCTGGTCTCCTGGGTATAGCCTGGGTATCTCCAGCATTCCATTATCTACTGTGTAATCTCTGAAAAAGGACAGACAACAGTGAGAAAGACAGATCAACACAAGGCAGCGGCCATGTTTCCTGATGGTACATAACTTGGCGGTGAGATAAAGGACTGCCGAGCGGAGCACCTGCTGAAAAGCTAATCTGGGTGAAAAAGCGGGAGTGGATCCAGTGACTTTCAATAGTTAATCAACCAAATGAATTCCGTACTTACATTTACCCTTTAATTATCAATACTATAAACAAAAAAAATGTATAAGATTTTTAATCAATATGTTTGATTTGATTATCCAGTGACTTTCAAAAGCAAAATCAACTGAATGAATCGGTAATTTCATTAACCCTTTCATTAACAATATTGAAAATGAAAAAAAAAATTTATTGTAAGAATGATATGGTAACAATTCAGTTCCAGTCACAGAATCCACAAGCCTGTTAGCACAGATACACAGCAAGCAATAGAAGGCAGCAATGTGTGTCAAGGCCTTACCCCCTACTACCAGACTGGTCGAATGCTCATATTTGCCCATATCATTTTGTGCATTACATATGTAGGTGCCTGCGTCCTCGGGTCTTAATCGGTCGATTTTCAAGGCACCTTCATCAACCGAGTAATCTCTATAAATCAAGTGAGAGTACACATGTATGCGGGTAAAATCATTTTACACATTTCTATCTGTGAGGTTCTACAGATATTTCAGCATCTACATTATGCTAAACAACCCTTGTAACATTGTAACATGTCTTGCATATATTTTCTTTACTTTAATAAATAAATCCTATCCACATAAATACCAGTTTGTAAAATGCTCATATCATTTGTTTAACTCTACATTCAATCAGAAAGTTTTTATTAAGTTTCTGAGCAGAGAATTAGAAAAAAAGTTTCATTCTAACAATGCTTAATTCATTCATTGTTTGACAATTTTTTTAACAATGGATCACATTATCCCTTATTAATAAAGTGGTTTCAATTCTCAGTGTTTGAATCCTTTGATGTACATGCAGTGTACTTTTATACTCCATACCTTGGCATGGATCCGCCGCGTTTGTACCAGCTGATCTCGGGTTGTGGGTATCCTGCTGCCTGACATGACATAGATGCGCTTGACCCCAGGGCGGCGGTCAGTGACTCAGTGCCACCGGTGATAACTGGCTTTGCTATTAAAATTGAAATAAAACACAAACTGCTTCAAAAAACCTAAAAAATTAATTTCACAAAAAACTAGTGGGTATTGTTTTTTAACAAAAAACACATGTCTCCCCTTTGTTATGTATTTGTAACAAAATGGAAAGAACCTGAAATGGACCTTCAGTTTTAAAAGATAGGAGGGAAATTTTAAAACAAAACATCTTGTTACATGTACCGGTAGATGGTATATTGAGCTGACTCGCCTCTTTCTTGCTCTTCATGGCCAGAGACTTGAGGATATGTGATATATGTCATATGTGATATATGTGTCATATGTGATGTAAAATAAAATTAAGTTTTATTTCTATTTAGTAGGTTATATACAATCTATCTATGATACAATGAATGAATGATGAAATGCTTGACCTTAAGATAAAAATTATAGGTCAAGGTCAAAACTTTTGGTGGCGTGCACTCCTTCTCAATACCATCTACCTATGTTCCAAGTTTGAAGTCTTAATGTCAAAGGGTATTAAGGTTATGACCCAGACAAAATTTTATTATTTTTTTTCTTAATTTGACCTTGAGTAAAAGAAGGTCAAGGTCAAATATTATTCAATAGTACACCTAAGTGTATTATTATTGTTCTTTGTTTAAAGTTTGAAGTCCTTCTGTCAAAGTATATTCAGAAGTTGAACAATGAAGTTTTTTCTCATATGACCTCGAAATAAAAATTCTAGGTCAAGGTCAAAATTTTGGTAAGGTTCAACTAGGTTATATACCATCTATCTATGATACAAGTTAAAAGTCTGTATGTTAAAAGAGTCTTGTGTTATGGTCCAGACAATATTTTTTATGAAAAGCTTGACCTTGAAGAACAAAATAGGTCAAGGTCAAAACTTTTGGTGGCGTGCACTCCTTCTCAATACCATCTACCTATGTTCCAAGTTTGAAGTCTTAATGTCAAAGGGTATTAAAGTTATGACCCAGACAGAATTTTAATAATTTTTTCTTAATTTGACCTTGAGTAAAAGAAGGTCAAGGTCAAATATTATTCAATAGTACACCTAAGTGTATTATTATTGTTCTTTGTTTAAAGTTTGAAGTCCTTCTGTCAAAGTATATTCAGAAGTTGAACAATGAAGTTTTTTCTAATATGACCTTGAAATAAAAATTCTAGGTCAAGGTCAAAAATTTTGGTAAGGTTCAACTAGGTTATATACCATCTATCTATGATACAAGTTAAAAGTCTGTATGTTAAAAGAGTCTTGTGTTATGGTCCGGACAATATTTTTTATGAAAAGCTTGACCTTGAAGAACAAAATAGGTCAAGGTCAAAACTTTTGGTGGCGTGCACTCCTTCTCAATACCATCTACCTATGTTCCAAGTTTGAAGTCTTAATGTCAAAGGGTATTTAAGTTACAGCCTGGACAAATTTGGATGAAGAAGAATAAGAAGAACTAGACTCTTGTTGCTATAGCAACAAAAAGGTCTTCCGTTCCTCATGTATTAATCTGTAAAAAAAAAAATGCATTTTTCTTGTAAAAAGAAAATGGATATAATATATACTGTTAAGGAATTTCCCAGTAATTATTTCTATGTAAGACAAAACAAAAAGACAAAAGGTCAATTTTTGAGTACTTCCTGTGACGACTGGGAGCTACAAAGGATCAGAGAGAGCATAGTAAACATATCTTCATACATTGTTCTGACTTTCCTCAAAGTTTGGATATTCAAGTTTTTGTTAGTTATGAGATCTCATTGAGAAAATATTTTTGTCTCGGGACCAGAAACGGACAAACAGAAGTGATTAAAGAAATTAAAAGTAAATATTTTTAGTACATTTACCTACGGTACGTTACTGTTCATCACCCAGAGTAAAATGTTTAAAAAATATAAAATTTTTAAAAACTTCATTTGCTATAACTCTTCCAGTGAGAATCGGAAGTGACGGACGACCAAATGAAACACGTAAAACACATGTTCAATCAAATGTATATCATCAATTAAAGTTATGTATCTTGATCTCTTACAGTTTCTGAGACCTCGCGGGTACAAAATTTTTATAAAAGAAAGCTATCTGAGATATTTAAAATGTCTCACCGGAAGTAGAATTTCTTCGTTTATTTAACCATGTGTAGATGACCTTTTGTATTTCTATTTCTGAAATGTTACTTCCATGCCAAATAACTAAAATATTTTTTGAAAAAATCAAAATTTGGTGTACTTCCTGTGACGACCGGAAGTTACGCCGGATAAAACAAAAAGTTTAAACACATGTACATACATAGGTCTATCATCCCACAAAGTTTAGTTGATAAAGTTTTTACTGTTTTTGAGATCTCGTCGAAATAAGGTTTTATATCTCGGGACAGGAAACGGACAAACGGAAGTGCTCAATGAAAATTAAATTCAATATTTCTTGTTCACTTGCCTATCATATATTATTATATATCTAGCAAACTAAAACTATCAAAGGAAACAGTTAAACTGATAAACAGCTTGATTTGTTTGAACTCTTCCGGTGTGGACAGGAAGTGACGGGCGACAAAATGAAACCATTTAAACACATCTTCATTCAAAAGTATATCTTCCATGAAATTTTCGTGTCTTGATCAATTACAGTTTCTGATATCTCGCGGGTACAAAATTTGTTTTAAAAAAGTTACCTGAGATAATTGAGATATCTCACCGGAAGTAGAATTTTTTTGCTCATTTAACATCGCATAGATAACTAATGTGAGGATTTATACTTATATATTCATTCTCTGTAAAATAAATTCGATAGGTAAATAATAAAAAAATTGAAGTGCTTCCGTTGACAACCGGAAGTTACGACGAACAAAATAAAATAGTTTAAACACATCTACAAATATAGGTCTATCATTCCACAAAGTTTTGTTGTTCAAGTCTTTCTCGTTTCTGAGATCTCGATTAGACAAGCTTTTTGTCGCGGGACAGGAAACAGACGAACGGAACTGACTTTTGAAAAAATGAAAAAAACGCCTAGAGATATTTATATTTTCCATCACTTCTGAAAATTTGACGAAAATCTATCCAGCCATCTCTGAGAAATCTTGTGGACAAAAAAGGGGGAAAAAAATAATAATAACTAGATGGTTCTCGTTGCGAGCAACGAGTGGGTCTTCCGTCCGATTTTTGAAGAGATTCGATAAAACTCATCATTTTAAAGATAAAATCGTAAATCTGATCGAAAAATGAGTGAAAAAATTTTGCGGCACTCGGGACTTGAACCCGGGTCGCCTGGGCCATGTCCACGACTCTAGCGACTGAGCTACTCGGACTCTCGCTTCAGGACTTTGATGCTTAATATCTCGAGAATGCGTTGATCGATTTTAAAACAAATTACATATTCTGAATCAGTAAAAGGGTCACTATTGAGTGTAAAAATTTCAAAGAAATATAATAAAAACTAAAAATATTGAAAAATTAAATTTTTCAAATTTCCTTCCGGTGACGACCGGAAGTGACGGAGGACATTCTCTTGACCGAGGTACATTAGAAAAACGGTAGTTCTATCATCTCTGAAAATTTCAGCCCAATATCTTTACTCATTTTTGAGAAACGTCACAGACAAAATTCACTTTTTAAAATCGTTTTACGACGATAACTTCCGACCGGAAGTGTATTTTCAAAAATTGAAAAAAAACAATCAACTTCAGATAAAACCGCGTTAATCTTGAAAATTTGAATGAAATCGATCGAGCCATCTCCGAGAAATCGTCTGCACAAAATCGGTAAGAAAAAAAAAGAATAATAATAATAATAATAAGAAAAGTGAAAAAGAAACAATAGAATAATAGAAGGGTCTTCCGCTGAAGACGGAAGACCCTAATAATAAGAAACATTACAATCACTATAAGGTCTTCCGTTGGAAACGGAAGACCTTAATAAGAAAGTCGACAAAAACAATATGTCTCCCCTTTGAAAGGGGAGACATAATAAATACATGATTCTATAATCTAAAATTACCACATAGGTTTTTATAATTATTATTTTTCTTTTTTGATATTGTGTTACCTCTAACAAACAGGGTGACTTTCCTTGTAACTCGTCCACCAGTGTTCTCCACCGTGCAGACGTAAGTTCCTGCGTCTTCTGGACGGATGGACTGAATAATCAGGAATGCCTCGTTGACAATGGCTCTCTGAGGAAGAGGTGCATCCTCCCGAGACCATGTGACAGTTGGCAGGGGAAACCCTGTTCAAAGAGTTCAATCAAAGTTATAGCTTGAAATTCATTGTCTTTTTACCTCGTATAGAATACCGGTGCATAAAGTCTTTTAACAAGAGGCTTACCTGTTGAGACGCACTCCATTTCCACTTTTTCACCGGCATTAACAGTCTGTGTGTCATACTGGATAACGCCTCCGTCACCTCCACCTCCACCTCCTAAAAGTAGAGAAATCATTCAATGTAACAAAGGCATGGCAGGATAATGATTACAGTAAAACACAGTTACGACGGGCATCCTTGTAATGAATTCACACATTCAGCAAAGTCAGTTTCATTCCCTTTATCTAAAAATTGTATCTTATTGGAGATATAAAATTACATTCATAATGAATCAAAATCACTTGACGTTGTTCTAAGCTTTAACCATGTTCTACTGTGCATCAATCAGAAATCATATTTTATATAATTATACACGTCAAATATGATTGATCTTAATTATTCAAACTGCACTGTATATCATTTGTTAAGAACAAATTATTTTTTTGTTTTTTTTTAAGTACATGTCCATTACAGAATGTTGAATGTACAATAAAAAGTGATAGAAGCGATCAATCACAATAAAATACAGTGTAAAACTAATACAATGAAGATGAAGTGATGAACTAGACATGGAGTAACCACTGACCCGAGATGATTGTGAGGATGATGTCGCCCTGGGCTGATCCCGCTGAGCTCCGAGCCCTACATATATAGCGGCCAGTGTCCTCTTGTCTCACATTGTTGATCCTGACAAAACGAAGTCAAGGTCTCCAAAATATAAGTTGAAAATCAATGGCAAATATTCAAATATTTGATTCAGCAGTTTATCTTTCAGACAAAAAAAATAATAAAAAATCCCAGAATTGCTAACATTACATTTTACCATTTAATATATATTTTTTTTTATTTATTTTTTTAATATATATAATCAAATAATGTTGTTTCATCAATATTTTTGGGTTTCAATTTTCCATTGATATTGTAAAATTCATAGTTTTGAGGATAAAATAAGTTATGGATAATGGTCTTGCCAAAAAATTATTATCACATGCATGTGTAACACTTTCATGAACATTTCAATCATTTAGATCATTGACTTAACAACTATGCCCAAAAACTGATATTCAACAAAATAATACTGATTTCATTGATAAAACATCCCATCTTGGTAACTCTCACTCTATCTTTTAACTACAAATCTTACATTGATTGATTGATAAAACATCCCATCTTGGTAACTCTCACTGTATCTTTTAACTACAAATCTTACGTGAGAACATTGTTCCTGATGTCCGAGTTAGAGGGTAATGCCCCGCCCAGCCTCTCCCATGTGACCTGGGGCTGTGGCGTACCTGTGACCTGACACTGCAGGGACACCGTCTCACCTTCTCGTGCTGACTGGGCTCTGTTGGGGACCACTATTGTGGGAGGCACTGCAAAGTAAAAGTCAAAACATCAGAACCAGGATATTGTCTAACAGATTCTGGAAAAAGGTTGGCTCTTCAACAAATTATCCATCAGGTCTACCTTAAAATCATCAAAATGAGATAAATTTATCTTGAGGTAAACTTTCAAAAAGAAAAATTCCACATACTAAAGCTCTTTACAAATTCAGTGTACAAATATTTTCCTATATTTTTATACAGAGATTTTATTTTTTAAGAGATCTCTAAATTATCTTAATACACATGTATAATAAAATGGCCATGACTACCTAGCTAATTTAAGGAAGCTTGTTTGTCAATCAATTGCAAACTTTAAAAAAGATTTCACTTCACTCATTGCTTAAGACAACTTCTAGCAATGTAAAGATCACTCGTATTCTTCTACTTCAGATTGAAATATTAATGGCCCAAACACTCTACAACTATTTCTAAGAAAAATTCTTTCTTTTTTTACCAAATCGGAAAGAAAAGGGAATTAAAGAGATATGCATGATTATTATAAAATCATACCCTGTACAATAACAACAGCGATGCCATCTGAGGATCCTGCAGAGTTGGTAGCGACACATCTGTATCGCCCAGCATCTGCTGCAGTAACCTGTCGGATCTCCAAAACACCGTCCAAAGACTGAGTTGCCGAGGGGGACAAAACTCCGTCCATTTTAATCCACTCAATGTTAAAAGGTCCCTGGCCCTCGGGCTGACATCTAAGCCTCACGGTCTGTCCAGCCCTGGCCTCTACCTGGGCAGGTGAGATACTCAAGATTGGGGTCACTGTAAAAATACACACAATGATAATATAGAATCATTTAAATTTGGGGGGGGGCAATTTTTTGTGGGTTTTAAAATTTTGCTAAGATTCATGGGAATGTAATTAAATTTCAATTAATTTGTATTTATATAGAAGAAGGCCTGTTTTTCATTTTTCAATGATTATATTTTTTTTGTAGTAGGGATGAACCATGAAATTTACAAAAATTGAGGCCATAAATTTTGATTATTCCACATAACATTAAATCTTTGAATTTCAATTTTCAAATCTTTTGTGTTTACAACAATTATAAAATGACTAAAATATCAAATTGTATTCTCAAATGAAACATGGATCTGTAGACAAAAATCCTTTAACTAAAAAAACATGATTTACTTTTAGTATCGTTCTGAACTTCAATTTATTGTAAAGGTAGTTATTTACGCTGGTGGTTAAGTACATGTTTTTTATAGTCAAACAATACGTGGTTGTTTGGTTAACCACTCTTAAATACCAGTAAGTGCGGGGTATTTTACGCGTAAAAAAACACTTTACAGTAACAGTCACACATGAACTGTTTAGTACAAAGTCTTGCCTGTTACAATGATGAAGACAGATGTCTCATAGTTCCTCGCTGGTGTGGTAGCTGTACAGATGTACTCCCCGGCGTACTCCCTCTGGAATCGTGGGATGTAAAGAGTACCTCCCTGGATCCTGTGGTTGGGGGGCAACGGTCCCTCCTTTCGGCGCCACTGGACCACCGCATTGGATAACCCTACATAGAGTTCATGTGAAACTGAATTAATGCATTAGTTAACCCTATATAGTGAGAATTCACTTGAAACTGAATTAACACAATACTTAATCATAGATGGAAAGAATTTATGTAAAATTAGACATGTTGATGCATGTGTGTATGGAATCAAATAAATAAACTGAATAAAATGGTCCTTTCTTACCTTTGGTGTCACACCTGAGTGCGACTGACTGACCCTCTGTTACCGACATTGTCTGAGGGCCCTCAATCGTCACACCGGGCACATTGGGATTTTCATCATTAACTGCAACAACCAACACTCATAAATCAGTACATGTGCAATGAGTCAGCCAAAAATTAATCTCATTCAAACACAGAAGAAACTTGACAACATGGTTACCGATAATCTGTGCGGTGTTCTCTGAAGTACCAACATTATTGGTGGCAACACATACGTAGTTGCCAGAGTCAGTATTTGCCACGGAATCAATGGTAAGAGTGGCGGAGCCTGCCTGCGGTGAAATGAGTGGCAAGTCTCCCCTGCTGGGGGCGGAGTCATATCGCCAGTAAACATTGGGGGTGGGGCTGCCCTGGCCAATACATTCCAAGGTGATTCTCTGTCCAACTACTGCATACACCGTTCTGCTGGGCTGAATGATTACTCTTGGCGGCCCTGTAAAATATTGAAACAAAGGTTATCATATAGTATTTTTAGCATTTTTGAATACCATTGACTTAATGAAGTTTCAATTATTTAAGAAGAAACCTTCTCTCAACCAAACTCAAAACATTAGGCAAAAAATTACATAAAATGTTCAAGAATCTATTTATTACTTATGAGATACTTGAGGCATCCTCAAGACATATTACCTTTGTAAAAATATTTTACTCTCCTTCCCTTACCTCCAACCCCCCCCCCCCCCCCCCCCCGACCTTCCCAAAAACCCAAAACAAATGACTCTGATACTGTAATGAATGCAGTGGGAGCACTGAGACATACCTGCAATGAGGAGGGTGGCTGAGGCACTGATTGAGCCCATGGAGTTAGTGGCCGTACAGATGTAGCTGCCTTGTTCCTCTCCTGTCACTCTGGTGAACATGAGCACTCCGCCTTGTTTGACCTCTGTGGTGGCTCCCTCAAATGACTCTCCCCCAGCCCTGTACCAAACAATCAATATTTACTGTAAACATATCATATTTAGTGTGTATTATATTTGGTGGAAATTGATTTTTAAAAAGTTAACAAAATTTTATTTTCACGTATTTCTGAGTTTTTATACACTTATTTATAAATACTGTAAACCAACTTTGATATGTGTGCAAGAAATTTTCGCAAGGTTCACGAGAGCCATGTCATCACGAATATTTCTCGCCGCGAACTAGTCCTTGTTGTATTGTTTTATAACAACACCAGTGTTGATAAGGCTTTGTCGCAAAAATTAGTCGCCGCGAACCAGTTCATCTCAAGTAAATGGTAAAATAAAGTCATGGCAAATGAAAGTTGGATTAGTGTATAAATATGATTTTTGGTGATGTATTTGATTTAGTGGATGATATGCTCCACCCCAAAAATACTTATTAGATACACAGCCAAATGTATGGTAATAGGTTTACAATAGATAAATCACTACCATTTTTCTGAAAACCAATATGTCTTGTATGTCTGCACCGATCCAAGAACTCACCTTGTCCAGGTCACTGTGGGCTGAGGCTCTCCGGAGGCTCTACACACAAACATGGCACTCCCTCCTATGGTGGCTGTAGCAGTCTCCTCAGGGTAGAGCGTTATTGTTGGCTTTGCTCTTGCTAAAACAGGACAAGTGAGCATGAACATGAAATCAGAGTTTATATACTTGTTAAATATTAAGAATCTTTTTTTTTTCAGGGTACAAAGAAGTCTGCAAAAAATTTAAATAACTTACGCATAACTTCTACAATAACCCAAGCCTGATCCTGGCCTGCTGAATTCTCTGCCAGACAGATGTAAATTCCACGGTCCTCCACTTGAGCTCCCACAATTCTCAGGGTTCCTCCAGTCACCTATACAAAATGCAGTTCAAAGCCGTGTCATTCACACAGAAAAGTAAATAATTGTATATATTTCAATCTGTTGTGGTGCCATTCTTGGAAACCTTACTCTGTGTCTGTCAGTGAGGTCTCCTCGGCTCTTGCTCCATGTAATGGTGGGCTGTGGTGTTCCCGTCACCTCACACCGAATGGTTGCAGTGGTTCCTTGGTCGATGGTCAATTTCTGGTCTACCACATCCACGACAGCAGTTGGCCTCACAGCTGTTAAAAATTCATCAGTCATCAGAAATCATACATAATTTATGATTTATTTTTAATTTTTCAATATTATTTTGTGATCTAATATTTTCACACATTTCTCGCAAGATTCCCATCCCCATTTTAACTGAACACAAATCTCGAATAGGTTATAACATTTTTAAGACCCTTTACATAGCTGCATAGATCCCCTCCATAACACTCACCAATAACCTCTGGGTTGACAGTGATAGTGGTAGTAACAGTGCCGCGTTCTCCCGTTGTAGCAATGGCTGTACAGATGTATCGACCGCCACCTGATAGCTGGATGTTGGGAATGGTCAGGACGCCATTGGTCTGGGTGGAGCCTACAGGGAGACCACCAGATCGGGACCACACTAACTGTGGCCTTGACCCATCAACGTAACAAACTAATTCAGCGGTGCCACCAGCCACCACTGTTACGGTGCCCTGTCTGACCAGCACTGTCAGATCAGGCCTTGTCTCATCTAAAGCAAACAGAACAAGTAAAGAAATGACTTCTATAAGCAGTAAAGCTAAGATATAGAAATTATTTTACAGCATATTTTCAACAAGGGAATTTACAGGAAAATACACAAAAAAAGTATTAACATACGCATATGTTTTTCCTTATACTGACGCATATGTTTTTCCTTATACTGACGCATATGTTTTTCCTTATACTGATGCATATGTTTTTTCTTATACTGACGCATATGTTTTTCCTTATACTGAGTAAAATTCATACTATTTCACTGAGAAGTATATTTCAATCAAAAATGTCTTTGTGCATTGTTTTCACCTTGGATTGGTGTAATTTGCAACAGATGAAAACATCAGCATTTAAATTACGACATTGGTTACTTACATTACCTGAATTCGTATACCAGTACTTTGTGCTCCTTACTCATCATTGTATCAACAGTTAACTAATTTCTTTTATAATGGCTGCCTGCTTACCTCTCTGAACAAACAAGATGGTGCGTATCTCCGACATTCCTGCCACGTTGGTTCCTTTGCAGTAGTATTCTCCTTCATCCGACTGGACAGCAATGGGAATCCTGAACACGCCATTGTTGAAAGTGGCTGCTGAATTCATCGGGTATCTACCCCCCTCCTTCCTTCTCCACTCCAGAGTAGGGGTCGGCCGGCCAGAGATCGCCAGACAAGTAAACACAACTTCCTGTCCCTCCTTGACGGTCTGGTAGCGGGGCTCGATTCTGATTTCTGGAGCAGTCTCTGTGGCTGATGTAGAATATTAGAATTAATAACCACACCAAGTTAAGTATCACTACATTCTAGTATGCACAGTTGATAAATGATCTAGCGGAACTGAAGATGAATCAATAATATTCAATAAATAAATAACAAATAAATAAATATACACAAATTTCAAATTGAAAAATTCTCATTTCCAACTTTTTGTTTGGGATATTTTTCAAAAAAAAAAACCCCCAAGAAAACACCTCACCAAGGCCTCAGATGACTAAATTGAGAGAATAGTGTAAAACTGTTCACCAGCTGGACAGCTGTGAGTATCAGTACCTACCACTGACTGTTAGTACTGCCACTGCGGTATCAGTGGACATGATGTCAGACCCAGTACACATGTACGTCCCTGCATCCTCAGGCTGAAGATTGGGGATCACCAGTACTCCGTTTCTCTCAGTTGCCTTGGATGGAAGGGTGCCACTTTGCTTGGACCAAGCCAGGATGTAGGTCATCTGAAAGAGAAAACAATTTCACTCAGATATCAAGAAAATTATGAACATTTTTAACCCATTTAAATGTTGAGAAAATTAATCTAAAAATATTATAGTGCTGGTTGCAATCGAATATTGTGGATGTGCGTATTTTGTTCACCATAACAGCCTTTAAAGTCTTTTCTGGTGTATGCAGAGGTCTGGTTTTTCTTTAGTTAATAAAAAAAAACAAAACATAAGGTATAAGTTTATCAAATCTAACTCCGCCATTTTATGTCACTTACAGTGTTTGATCCAGAGGCAGTGCAGACAAATCGTACAGACTGGCCCTGGCTTTTGACGACTGATGTTGGCTCATCAATTCTCACACGAATAGGCTGCTCTCGACCTTCAATACAAAGATTTGCAAGTATTACAAGTATGTTTCACATCCATGTAAAAACATGTAAAACAGTCATATAACAAAAACGTTCTCAAGATCTACATGTATTAACATCAAATAGAATTCTAATTCTTTACGAAGAAAAACTTTGAAAAATCTTCCTTTTGCACAAGTGTAAACACATTCTTTTAAGAAAAAGTAAAAAATGCAGAATAGTATAGCAAAATCTTAAAAAATTTACTCCACCACTAAGGAGTTAGCCTCTCCTCCCATTTCCAATGACCCTAAATGCTAAGCATTACCTGTAACCTGCAGGGTTACGATTCCTCTGGTACTCCCGTGAATGTTGGTGGCAGTACATATGTACTGTCCTGCGTCCGTCTGCACCAGATCTCTGATAGTCAGGGTGTAGCGAGAGTTCATGTTGGCTCGAGATGGAAGAGGCTGTCGATTGGCTCGAGTCCAGAGGACATTGAACGGCCCAGGCCCACTGACCTCACAGGTAAATATCACGGTGTGTCCCACGGGCTCCTCTACCCTTATTGGGCCAACCTCCACTACAGGTTCCAATGAGGCTGTAAAGAACCAAAATCAGAGAATGTACAATGTATTCAACTCATGTGGCATTTGATAATTTCAATTCACATGGATGTCTTTTATTGTACCAGTACACCACTTTACAGAAACATACCTCCTGGTGTGCAAGAACCACCAATTTCTCTGGGATTTCCAGTGTAACCTCTGGCAGTGTCACATCTTGAATTATAAAAGAACAAATTAATGCCTTATATTCATAAGATCAAGTACAGCTGAAATGGTACTTGAAATACATATCTTAATGAGCATGCTTGACATCTATATGCATGAACATATACATTTGTATGAAAAAAACAGATAGACATACGTTCCACAGTCCCTGCCTAGGTAGCCCACAGGACATCTATCACAGGTGGGTATGCCGTCAGGGTCCAGTCTACAGGTGCGAGAGAATCTGAAAGCATACAACAGTCAGGACACTTACATATGTACTTTTCCAGTTCCAATGATAAAAAGTACAGCCAAACCAATTAATACTCTCCAAAACTAAAATTAATTCACAGTTATTAAAACTGCAGTCCCAACAATCAGTTGGTGATGAATCATGGGAACTTACTGGTTTGATGGGATGGTCAAGGGGCAAGGACAGGGTCTACAGTCAGAGGCTGTTCCTGAAGTAGCATCGCCATAGAAACCGTCGGCACATCTTTCACATCGGTCACCTTCAGTGTTATGTTGACAGTTCTACCCAGGAAAACAAGCAAATTAGTACTGTCTCTTAACAGAAAACATGCATATTTGATATACATGTAAATCTACTGTTTGGTTAGATAAGAATATCTTGAAATATACACATAAAATTTGAGAATCTAATCATTTTAGGGGCATTTAGAATTTACTGGCATTCCTCTGAATAAATTAATATTGATTAATAGTTTGCAACATCCTTCTGGGGACATTCCCTGGGAGACATTTACCAGACACTGGCCGGTGCGGGTGTCACAGGAGTCGGCGTGGTTGTTACAGCTACACCGGACACACCTTCTCCCCACTCCGTCTTCCTGGAGGAGGTACCCAGGAGCACACTGTTCACACGAGGACCCGGTGTGACCCTCGGGGCACTGGCAGCTCTCAATCTGGGGCATGCGGCCGAGGGTTGTGGGATTAGGGGAGGAGGTCTCCATGTAGAGGTCCCGCAGTGAGGCACTGCCCATCAAGGTGTGGTAGGTGGCCCGGATCAGAATGGCCTCAATGTTGGACAAGACAGATAAGAAGGTCTCCCGTGAGGGGGAGGTACCGTCCAACATTCTAAAAGTGCTCTTTAATACAAAATATTGTTTCAACTTATACTTACTTTTCTTTGTTAAATGATGAGTTGACATGACAAAAGAAATACTGTTTTTAGTAAACCTCATTTAAATGCATTATTTTAAAAAAAAAAAAATTCAAAATCTCTCAACTTTTAGTGTAAATACCATTGGGGATAAATAGGTTAATTTGCAGTTTTTGTAACAAAAATGTATAAATGGTAAATTCTTTTATAATCAAATTCCCTTCTGGTTCATCTTTCAATCTGAATTCTTATTAAATTGTGCCAGTAAGATAACAATGGCTGACCTCCACCAGATGGATTTTGTAAGTTTCGGGTTGATAAGGCTGGGAGGGAGGGTCAAACAGATAATACATTCTCTGTCGCTGGCCCGGTGTCTACAGGGAAAAGATACCATTATAATTAACAATCAGTTATAAACAATCTTCAATAAATTGAATACTTTGTTACACTTGTTGATTATCAAAAGTGATGAGCATGTTTTACAGTGAAATTCATTTACAAGGAAAACCTACAATGATTTCGATGTCCACATCTCGGAACGTTTGTCCTCCATCTAAGGCCACCACAGTCTCCAGAGTAAAACTCAGGTATCCTCCATAGGAGGTCACCTGTATGATACAAAATGATACAACATTTTTTTGACAGTTATGAAATATGAACTATACTGTGTATAGGAAATCATTATGATAATACATTGGCGGTAGCAATTTATATTCATTCAATTTAATAAAAAAAAAAACCCAATGGAATCATAGAATTCAGGTACTAGTGTAAAATAAGAAATCTAATAAATAACTAAAAAACTCTGCATTAATTAATCAGTAAGTGACATCAAAGAATTACCTTATTTCCTCTGAATTTGGGTGGAAGACTGAAGAAGAGACTCTCACGTTCCCGCTGAATTCCTGTGAATTGATTGAACAGGATCTCATTTCTGTCTGTGTTGATGACAAATCCATCGGTGATGGAGTTACTCAGACGACGATTGGTCAGCACAAAGTTGTGTGTGTCCGCTCCCGAGAAATTTGGATAAATCTGCAAGTGGCGATATTGCTTATGTTATATATATATAATGCAAGTATAATGTCTCTAAGCTGATAATTAAGTTAACATAATGCAATATATTTATTTTTTAAAAGAATACATTGATTTCATTAAAATTTGGAAAGGGGGGCATGTTTGTGGATTGTCGGTTTTTAACAGGTTCATGCCATTAGGCTTTCATGCATAAAGAACAAAGATTAAGTTTAATAATTCCGTATTAAGGATTGAAATTTGTAGGGAGGAGAACACATGAAATCCACAAAAATTAAGCCACCATGAATATCAATGATTTCACAGTAGTGACTTTCTGTGACTTACCCTGTCTTTATAGAAGGCGGAGGAGCTACACTGAGACCCAACACCTGAGCACCAACAAGACAAGCAGCCCTGTGCATTTTCTTCACTCAAGTGAAAGTAGCCATCTTTACAGAAACGACACTGCTGACCTCGAACATTTGCCTAAAAATATCACATAAACTCATATATACATTAACAATAGAAAAATAAAATAAAGTACAATTCATTTGCAGCTGAATTTCGCAAAAAGATCAATATAAAACAAAATATTGCTAAGTTATGTGTCATCATCAAATTGAACTGATTTATAAATAAAACCCGACTGTAAAGAATGAGTACTGACTTTACACTGGCACTGTCTGCTGGCTACATCACACTGGGTGTTGGGGACAGTTCCACGGCTGTCACACTGACAATCGGGGCCTGAATAAAAGCCAACACTCAACCACTGTAGCTTAACATTTCACCATTACTGACTAACACATCATGAAACTAACAAATTCATAGCTGGTACAATATACATTTACTTCAATGGCATATTGCAGTGAAATAAAATTTTATGTTTATCACCGGTAAGGTGTACATTAAGCAAAAGCATAAAGTCTCACCAGTTGATATTTTACAGTAATCTCCAGGTTGCATTGGATTTCCAGTGTATCCCTGAATACAGCTATAAAAAAACAAAGTTATATACAGTTTAAAAAAAAAACCTGAAAAAATAACAACCAGAATGGTGTACTTAACTGCATTACTTAGAAGCAGTTAGTACAAAGGAATCTTGTATAATTTACCTCTCACATCTGGAACCTGTGTGACCCGCAGGGCAAGCGGTACAACTCACTTGTCCACCTCTACCTAACTCACATGTAGGGCTGAACCTGTGAATAGGAAATTGTATATCATAATGAATTGAAAGAGAAAGAGAGAGAAAGAGAGAGAGCAAGAGTGAGAGAGCATGAGAGAGAGAAAGAGTGAGAGAGCAAGAGAGAGAGAGAGAGAGAGGGGCTGACTTACTGGTTGGGAGCTTGTGTCAGAGGACAAGGACATGCTTGACAATCACTTGGTGTCCCTCTTGTGGCATCACCATAGAAACCAGTGGCGCATCTTTCACAGCTTTCTCCATCCGTGTTGTGTTGACAATTCTGATTTAAAAACATGTCAATGTAACTTGGCTACTACAATTTAATATCATTCTCCCAATATCATTCACCACTAATATAACTTTTTGAAAGCAAAAATCAAGTATCCTTTAATTTCTTCCAATTTCAATTTTTTTGCCATTATACAACGTGCAAGTAAATGAACATCAATACATGTAAATGTACTTTGATTGAAAAAGGTTCACACAAACTGTGTTACCTACCCTGCAGCGTCCGGTATCTGGGTCACACTCTCCTGAGTGGCCGTTACACTGACAGGGTTCACACGTCCCGAGATAAGCTCCTCCCCCTCCATTGCGAGTGTATCCCACATCACAGTCCTAGAAGGTGGATATTTATGAATTAAAATTTGATTATCAACAAAAAAGTTACATCCCAAATACCAATCACAAAATGACATGTACTGTGGCTTCATTAATACTAATGGCCAATGATTTTATCAATACAATATTATGCTCTAAGAAATTGCACTTCAATGAAAATTTATTGTAAAGGATAAAAATAATGAAATCCATAAAATTGGTATTCAAGGAGTATTTATAAACCCAAAATATTACAGACACTAATCCCATTTATTTTCTTACCTCACAAGACAGTCCTTTGTAGCCCCTGGGACACTGGCACTGTTCCACTGTGGAAGCCCGACCTTGACCTGTGACCCGGTCTTCAGCGATATCCATGACAACATCTCTAATGCTGAAAGACAAACATTTCAAAATTCAGTGACAATTCAGTCTACTTTAAAATTTAAACCCTTATAGTGAATAATATTGTATACTAATATCCTAATTCTCTTATGCTAATATCTTAGTTTGCAATTTTTAAAGTAAAATGATAATCAAATCAAAGTTGATTTTTTTCAAAATGCTGATTTTTTTTTGTTTATTTATATAAAATTATACCTTGCTTCGTCTGTGTCTCTGGTGAATGTTGCTCGGATCAAAATGGCGTCCAGATCTGCCAGAGCCATCAACAAGAACTCTCTGGATGTTGCCGAACCATCCAATGCAGTCCAAGCATTCTGTATAAATACCAGTACATACACTTAGAATGTTTGACCACTGAAAAAATGTCTTTTAAAAATTATGTCATAAGAGGATGGCTTTGCTCAAAAGTCTACATTTTCTTTTTTATTTCTGCCTGATATTGAGATTTTGACACACCCCTTACCTCAGTGAATGGCACCCTGTAGGATGATGGGGTGTTCGGTCGGTGTTCCTGTGTGGACCGGTGAATTAAAGTGACTCCATTTCCCTAAAAAAAAATGTAACATTTTTTACATTTATTTTCTTGAACACCAATGACAGTGAATGAGCTCATATCTAAATCTCACTAAATATTAAACTGTTCACAATAATAAATGCTATAAGCAAACTCTAATTCACAAGCTAGAAATTTTTTTTGAGATTCACAGAAATGTCATCATCACAAATACATATATGTCTAAACGTTGATCAGTCTTTAAATCTTTAAGTGGTTTTTATAAATATGAAAGTTCATCTACATAGGTTCATTCATGATAATTTGTCGCAACCAACCAGTTAACCATTGATTAATCACAAATTAAAGTTGACAGTTTGTTCATAGTAATTATGGTAATACAAATAAAAAAGACGAAATTAATTTCATCAAGAAGTTGGAGTATCTTAAGTTTATAGTCTTTTATAAAAAGTAAGCATAATAATCAGTGAACCGAACACTCACAATGAGTTCCACAAGTGGGCCGTCCAGTTGACTAGGGGAGGCATCCAACCCCGGTCTGTAGACCAGCACAAATTTCAGGTACCCTCCGTAGGAAATCACCTACAAACAGATAGCGGGATCAGGTTATGAACAAATTTTTTAATTACCAACGGTTAGAAATATACCATCTACAAGGTTATATATTCCAGTGAAACACAATTGTAGCAAAGCACTACAGATGAGCAATTTTGATTTGCTTCAACCGTTATTCATTATATCCAATTAGTTAATAATGCATTTTTAAGATTTTGGGAATAAAACTGACTTTGCTGTGAACATGAATTTGTTATAAACATGTTCACTGTAACGTGTTTTACTGTATATATGCACGCAGGCCAATTTTCACAGTATGTGTCCAACTACATAAAGGGCAAGTTTCACTGAAATGTCTAGCTGGGCATTGACTCACCTTGTCCCCGAGGAAGCGTTTGGGCAGTGACCAGTAGTACACCTGCTCCCTCTGGTTGTTGAAGTTGCGATACACCAGCTCCCTGACATTGCTGTTAACGGTTAATCCCTCGGATATTGTCTCTCTCTGAAGCAAGTCCGTCAGCACAAAGTCGTTGCTGTTTCTTGAAAATACAGCACCAATCTGCAAGTGAAGGTGGGAGGTGATAACATCTATTTATAACTATTGTGACTGAATGCATTGTTGCATGCTTGATATCAAACAGTTTTGCAATACTTACATGTACCTAATTAAAATGTTTTAATTTTAGAAATATTAAATATACATATATATGATGCAATTAAAAAAAAAATTGAAAGTTAAGCCAAATTAGCCAACATATCAAAACTACCTAGTAAGTCATTTAGACTAATATATATAAATTTTTTAATCTGTATTCTGTACAATCATGTAGATTGGAATATTCACATTCTATGACACTAGACTGTTTGGTCCTATAATTAGCCACCTCTAATTACAGACACAGAGAGCTTTCCTACCTGGGCTTTGTTCCATGAAGTACTGGTACACTGCTTGGTCACTCCCATACAGAAACAGCGCAGGCAGCCGTAGGGGTTGTCAGCGTCCAAAAAGAATGTATTCTCCTGGCACTGGTCACAGTTCTTCCCCACAACGTTAGGCTAAAGAAAAAAAAAACTGAAAACTTGCAGGATTTGTGTGTGTAAAAAATCAGAAAGATGACATTTTTGCTTTACTGATTAACAAGAGAGTTTAAAAGCTTGAGACAGGAGTGTTAACATGGCAGTCTTACCTTACATCTACAACCAGTCACTGGGTCAGGCTGTCTGCTGTAGCTTCCTCGAGAATCACAGATGTCAGGTACTAAAAATATCAAAAACAGTTAAAGACTACAAATCTTGGCCAAATCTTTTGCACCATCGTCAATTTTTGACAAATCACACATCTGAATTTTACACCATCAACAAAAGTACAGAAGCACATATCAACAAAGTATATAAAAAAAAAAATTAAGGTGAGATTCTATTTTAAACAAAAGTAGTAAGGATTTTACGAAATTCAACAGGCGAGTGTCCATAACTTACAGCCCACTTTGCGACAGTAGTTCCCTATCACAGAGGGTTGGCCAATATATCCATCGGCACATCTCTCACAGTTCCTGCCCGTGTAGCCAGCTCTACAAGCTGTACAAGTTGGTCTGCCATCGACATCCAATCTACAGGTGTCGCTGAAACTATAATAAGCCAGGGAGTCAACAGTCAGCTGATTAATTGAATTGTTGGAATTTCTTATAAGTTCTGCTGTGTGTAAGCAAGTTTTTATACTGAGAACCAACTTTTTTTCCCATGCAAGAAAATTTTGAAAGGTTCGTGAGAACATTGAAATCACAAAAATTTCTTTTTATGAACCAGTCTATACATATCTTAATTTCTTTAAGCTTTTAAATTTCATACTTGATGTCGCAAAAATTGGTTACCACAAACTATTTATATAAGGAGTTTATACTGATAGGTTACTGATTTCATGATAAACTTTATCATGAAATCAGTAACTTATCTGTATGTGTATTGAATTCTGGGCTTTTTCTGACTACGTACCTGTTTGTTGGGGTGGTCAGTGGACAAGGACAGCGCTGGCAGGCATCAGGGGTACCCACCCTGGCATCTCCATAAAATCCAACAGCACACCGCTCACATTGGCTACCCTCCGTGTTGTGATCACAGAACTAAAACAAAATGTGAGATTCAATTGAACTCCATTTCTTCAGCTCCACCTCAATGAAAAGTACTGGTAACCATTCATACCATTGTGTCCTTTATGCATCATGACATTTTCATTGCAATATCATCAATTTGACCTTGAATTCCATGAATGACCTTGAACTTTAACCAGGTAATTTGCCTTTACCTTGATCTTTAAAAGTCAGTTCAAAAGTAAAGAGGTAAGAAAGAGGTAAAAAAAACTATTGTTATCAGTTCTAATTCACTGTGAGATCACAGCCTTACCCTACAAGCTCCGGTCAGAGGGTCACAGTCTGCTGAATGTCCGTTACAGTTACACCTTGTACAGATTCCCAGGTACCTCCCACTCTGTACTCTCGTGTAACCAGGGGCACAGTCCTATAATTAAAATACACAATAGAGAATTATCATGCCAACTCTACATGCAAATAGTCCTCTGTAGATAAAATAGGCTTGTTGACATTCAATTTGACAAACAACTTAGGGGCTGAGAATGACATGTTCACATATAACATGGGGCACCAAGAATGACATGTTGACATACTACTTAGGGAACCTAGAACGAGATGTTGACATACAACATGGGGACCTATAATGACATATATATTGACATACAACATGGGGGGGGGGGGGGGGGGGGGCTAGAATTACATATTGACATTAAACATGGGGGATTTAGGGTTGTGTACCTGACAGGAGAGGCCAGAGTATCCCGGGGGACATTCACACTTCTCCACATAAACTGCTCTTCCTAGGCCTGTCGACTCCCTGGCACCACTGCTTAGTTCTACATTACCAATCCTAAAAATACCAAAGATTACTCCCACATTTATAAATCAGTGTAATAATCATGTTTCCTTATAAAAATATTCCTCAGACACTCAGTAGCAACACCAGACAGCTCTTTTTGAAAAATACATTTTGAAATGGAAGAAAGTATGTCAAGAGTACTGGTTAAAAGATGTAATTTTTACAGTTTCAGATTACAGGTTTAAACCAGGTCATATATAGCCTGGTCACCTGGTGAGAGCCATGCTGGAGTCAAAGGGGACCTGATATAGATATACTCCAGACTCACTCTCTCTCCATCTCTCTCTCTCCTTCTCTCTCTCTCTCATCTTTACCTGGTGAGGGCCATGCTTGAGTCATAGAGGAACCTGATATAGATATACTCTCTCTCTCTCTCTCTCTCTCTCTCTCTCTCTCTCTCTCTCTCTCTCTCTCTCTCTCTCTCTCATCTTTACCTGGTGAGGGCCATGCTTGAGTCATAGTGGGACCTGACATAGATATACTCTAGGTTCTCCAGTACCATCATCAGGTCCTCCCTGCTGGCGTACTCAAACACTGGTGTGTCCCCACGACGCGGCATATCACCCTTAGTCCACGCATTCTGACAAATCACGATAAAAACTGCTTCAAAATTGAACACTAGTCTTATTAGTTTAGTTTACAAATAAATATAAACAATAAAATGTGTACAATAAAACATGGTTATAGCAAAGTGCCAGGATAATCAATTTTGATTTGTTATATCAGATTTATAATACATTTTCAGGTAAGGTGGAATATAACAGTAATAGAATAATAGTGAATTCACTATAAGCATGTTTGAAATAACTCTGTTTTACTGTATATAAAGAGTAATACTAACAGGAAGCAGAGGGACTTCAAATTGAGTTTTTCCGTCTGGTACAGCGATGGTGGAAGATCTATGGTAAAGTGTAATACCATTACCCTGAAATCAAATAAAATACAACAGAAATCATTGAATGTATACTGATTCATCAAATAAAATTCTCATTACTGGACAGAATGAGAAGGAGTCAACTTACCCTCATAATCACATCTGACTGGTCCAATATTCTAGATAGTTGCCGACCCAGTGAATAGTAAATATCATATCGCAGGATTCCTCCATAACTTGTGAGCTAAAAACCAATTAGATATACAAAACCAATAAGATACACAAAACAAAAACATTTCAGTAAAATCCAAAAATAAAGTCCAACAAGTGACAACAGCAATCTTTCTTTAATTACCCTGTCTCCTAAAAACTCTCCAGGAAGTGACCAATAGTAGATTCCAGGAGGAACCAATCTGAGTCCATCTCCGACCTGATAGAAGCCGCCGTAGTCTCCAGATGGCAGAAACTCCACGTAACGCTCGTCAATCGAGAGGGAGGTGTTCACATTCACCATTTTCATTTCACCCACCAGATCAATCTACAAGTATCACAGATTATTTTTCCCATTTTAAAGAAGCATTGCAAGAATTTGTGGAGTTGAGGAAGTGATGGACCTGTAGCAGTATGTAATTACTGTTCTGACAAACTCTCACCTTGGAAATCTGCAGATCCGAGCTGAAACACTGAGTAGTGTGTCCAAAACAGAAACAGTCCACACAGTCGCTGTCAATGGAAGCTTCCACGTTGAATCTCGGAGGCTCACAGATGCCCTGGGGAGTACCTATAATCATGTCATATACCCGTCAATTAGTTGTAATATTTGTGTTGCATTTAAGAAATTAAGTAAGAGTTTTCGTGGATATTGCATGATGAACCTCCAAGGTCAACAAATGTTGCTTTGAATATAAAAGCCAAGGCCTGAGCCAATTTTGGTGGAGAATAATGGCCGTAGCATTATTTTATCTTGGCAATACCTTTTCACCAACTTTTCCATAAAAAAAGATAGATGAAGATACATCCGTTCCAGACAACACCTGAGCAAGGATGAAGATTAAAGATTATTCGAATTAATGCAGGTGAACATTTGAGCATACTTTGAAGCAATGACCTAGATTCTGTAGAGGGACAAACCACTTTGCAACAGTATGTGTGTTTTCCTATAAGCAAAAAATAGGAAGCATGAACATGAACATGTTCTCTATTCAACCATACAGAATATCTGACCAACACCAAAACATTGAAAATTGACAGCAAAAATTGAACCTAGCTGACCCAAAATTCACCTTTGATGACACATGTGCAAGTACATGGAAAATCTGTCGTAAGATCCAACAACCAATATTCATGAATGAACACTTTCCATACCACCATCATATTCTATAAATCCTCAGTCAAATTAAGCTTAACGATCTTTTATCTCTCTTACAACTTGGGTAGGTGCAAATTCTTTTGCAGGCCAGGTGCTTCCCGTGAATTGATAGACACCGAATCTGGTCAAATCTACCGTAACCCAATACTTCCTTTACTTTCTCTGTGGAAAAAATATCACATCTTCCTCTCAAATGACAGCATCAGCATTCAATTTTCAATTTGAAGATAGAATTCTTTAAAAATTTATGATGTTTTCTGTTCTGAATGTTAAGTGCCTCTATGATTTTGCAAAGACATACCCCTTTCCAGATGAAGGTGATGTTGTTCATATCCAACGTGGCCATATAACTCAATGACTTGTTAAAACATTTTCATGACATTAAAATGTAATAAATATGTATTGTTATCTATTTCAAAAGAATCTTTAGATTGATCTCAATTTATCTGCTATATATATAGTACATGTTTATCTGAATGATCAGATCTCCCAGCAAACGAAAGAAAAAACCCACAAAAATCATTCTCCCATGTCACCATTCCATGAAGAGTAAATGATACATAAACAAAATTATAGAAAATCAAATATACATTTACATGTATATATCAATGCCATGTAATGCATATATCCCATATTTTTGTGACAATACCTTAAAATCCACCATTACGATGTTTCATTATACAATATCAATCTAACAGTATGATTTATTTACTGTAGATTCCTAATTAAACACATTGAGGAATTAACATCTGCATAAAATCGCAAGAGGTACATGTACATCTCACAGATTTTAAAATCTTGCTTTTATTTTTCAGACAGATGTAAACTAAATGAAACTATGATAAAAATTTGGCGTTCAAGACTTTATATTCTTGCTATTTGAATCACAGAATTAAAAACTTGTGCAAAATAAGGAATCTAAAGTACTTAAAATGTGTTACATTTATCTATAACAGCAAATTGATTTTGAATACCAGCTTCTTTTCATAACCTTCAACCTAAAATAAACCTCACATCTACTGTGACCTCAAAAAGCAACAGACCCAGGCATATTCCGCAGTGCTGATCCCATTTGCCATATATGTACATATAGGTAGCTACCTTGGTATTCCTGGCGAGAAAGGTCTGTTACCTTTTTCTCACCAACAACTACAAACCCTGAAAGTAAAACTCGATCATACCAAACTTCCCTCTTTGCCTGTATGATAGGGTTAGATTACCATATTCCATATGTTTTTATAAACTTTTTAAAAAAAGATTGTCTCTACTTCCTTTCAAGATAATGTCTTATTACCTATATTGTTTTTAAAGTATATTGTATTTTGCATTAAAAATGTTGCATCATTATTCAAACAAGTACAAATTCTTCAACTAGTCATTTATCTAAATCTTGACAGCCAATGGATGTCGAATGCAGATAACCCTATAATGAAGCAACTAAAAAACAAAATTGAATAATACTAAGACTGTAACACATGTTGACCTCTTCTTCTTAACTTACGTCTCACAATGATGATAGCATCAGGAGAGGCGAATATACTTCCTCTCACATTAATGGCCTCGCATGTGTAGGCCCCAGAGTCCTCTACCCTTGCGTCAGTGATGGTCAGGTTACCCCGGCCATTAATACTGGACACGTGGACCCTGTCCCCAGTGGGAATGTTTCCCCAGTTCAGCCTCCATACAATCAGGGGGGTGGGGGTGCCAACAGCCTCACAGATAATTGTAAAATATCCCCCGATTTCAACTTCTATGTTTGGAGGAGGAGCAATGTTAATGGATGGAGCAGCTAGATTAAGAAAAGAAGAGTAAAAAAATTAAGTAAAAAATTTCAGATTGTCATAATATTTTGGGTACCGGTATTATAAACGCTAAGCAAAATATCACAATAAGAGCTCACCACATCCGATTTCGTCAGACCTGTCCTGGCAGTCGATTTCTCCGTCGCACTGATAGGAGGCCGGCACACACTGGTCCCCTGATGTACACTGGTACTCTTTGGCATCACATGGGTCACCAGGCTTACGACTTGCTGAAATCAGATTCGAGATTAACCTCAAGTGGGTTTTTTTTTTTTTAAATATACTGGTAACATACTAAAGGCAGATATAGTATTTTCAAAGTACATGTACCCAGTGAGTTAGGCAAAAAAGACATGTTTTAGTTCTCAGGCACTGCCACATTAATTTCATTGGCATATTGAAAAGGGGAATAACTCAATTTTCAATTTAAAAATGAAAGTTAGAATTATTCCCCTTTGCAAATCTTACAATTTAAGATAAAATACCTGCCTGTCAAATTAGATTTTTCAGTTTTTGCTCCGAGAACCAGTACATTAAAATTTTGGCCTTAATTCTGACAGAGAACTTACGACAATTTTGTTCGTCTGAGTCATCGCCACAGTCATTGTCTCCATCACATCGCCAGATCTTCATCGCACACATTCCGTTAGAACACTTGAACTGATTGGGCTCACAGAGTTTGTCAACTAATAAATACATGTATGTATGTGAAAAACCAAAATTATACAGGATGTTCTTACAATTCAATGAGAGTCATTTCACATAAGTTACATCTAACTTATTTACTAAATTACAATATATATCATATCTATTTAACTGTAAACACTGCATTATATCTGGAGGTTTGCAATCATAATAACTCATATTTTGTACTTTGTATTTCATTTGCTGTCAAATGCAGCATATCAGTATCTATACTAAAGCACAATCATGATAATGTTTTTGAGATGCAGATTCCCGACATACATAGTGAGAAGACTACAATCATTAAGTCCAACAATCCCGTCAATATACATTGTAATTATATACGTACAGTTACAGATGTTCGGGTCTTCATCGGATCCGTCTTCACAGTCTCTGTCTCCGTCGCAACGGTAGTCAGCATTGATACACTGCAGGTTTTTACACACTGCCTCCCCGGGGCGACAAATTCCCGTGGGTGGGAGGGTGGGGGGAGTCACTAAACAAAAACACCAAAAAAGACTCTTGATAGATCCTTCATCACTGTTTTCAAGTTTTCTAAATTTCAAATCCATGTGATAAAATGCAGATGACCAACATGATACATATTCATTTCCTGACCATTTTTCGGGCCTTTACAGATTTATATTCTATGGTTTGTTTAAAATTACTCATGAACATCAATTTTCAAGGATCTGGTAAAATGTATTTCATGGATACATAGATAAATGGACAATGATCCTATCAACAGACAATATTATAATTTTTCTAGCTTTGATATAAACATATAATTTCATGCATCAACTCATTGACAACAACAAAATCTACCACAATTGGTGTTCAATTGAAGAAACTACAGAAAATCTTTTAATAAACAGTACATGGAGAGAAAGGTCAAGAGAAAAAGAGGAAATTAAATGCAATACCTCTATAAACATTGCAAATGACTTGAACTCAACACTTACGTGACTGCACATCTAATGTGGCAATGGCATAGTATCTTAACTCCTGTCCCACCACAGAACACATGTAAGAGCCCGAGTCGGACATCTGGAGCTCGGGAATGGTCAGGAGGTTGCCCTCTATGGACGCT
Organism: Magallana nippona; assembly: GCA_033439105.1. NCBI lineage: Eukaryota > Metazoa > Mollusca > Bivalvia > Ostreida > Ostreidae > Magallana > Magallana nippona. The sequence continues at coordinate 32,091,982 of CM065922.1, forward strand.
CGGTAAGGCATGGACTACACAAAAAAGATCACCAGAATCAAGTGTATTTCTAAATTTCTATATATATTTGTACTAACCACGTTATCATGTGATTGAAAATGAAAATTTCTGTAATGGTCATACATGTGCCAAGATGCAGAATTTTTTGTTTTTTATTTTTTTTGGGGGATTTTTTATTCCACAAAATCATATCCCAATGAACCTTGACAATCCAAAAAAATCAACCCCTCATAATCTATATGATTCCACAGCATTAAGTTATTTCAAATTTCATGGATTTTTTTTTTAATCATTAAAGAATACAAGAGGAGGAATAGATGTGTACCCCATTTCCGTAACGAGTCCATTGGACAGAGACTGGTCTGCTGGACTGACATCGGAACTGTGCCTGACGTCCCTCCCTCAGCCTCAGACTGGGGGGTGAGACCGTGATAATCAGGGGCCGCTCTGTCGGGGCTACAGTGGTTCGTGCTTCAAGAGAAATAACAAACCAATAGGTCAGTCAAGAGAAACCTGATTTAAAGGCACAAAGGTATATTACTATCCTTACAAAATTTATATGTAGGTGAAATGGAATCCATTATTCATAAGTTTACCACCAAAATCATAATTGAAATGCATATGAATTTGTTACACTCTTTGGGGTAAAATCAGAACTGCCTTTTTTTTTTATTTGACAATTATTTATACAGTGCTGGTGTTCATTTATCCAAGTCAGAATTATCTCTCTTGACATATGATAAATTAGCCTTAAAAATATCAGTTCATTGCCTGCAATGGTAAATCATGCTTTATTTGTAACAGACATGCCACTCTAAACACATCTTTTCATAGCATAGTTTCTCTTAAGAGCACCCCACCCTCTAAAACAATTGAGTGAAACACACTCAAATATCTTAGCATTGGTTTTGTGATACCTGCAAATGGAAATTTAACAGATGGTGGAATGATGTTCTTGGTCATGAAAAAAGATCTCCAAAAGTACAAGTACTAAAATACCTGTCCCTTGTTTTACACGTAGACATGCTTATAAACAACAGGCATGAAAGGAATAGCTTATACATGTGAACTATTGCTTAAGTGAGCCCAAAATACAGGAAATAAATGTCATACAATTCGTAAAGACAATGAGTCAACTCATACAAAAGGCAGTCCAAATATACAGGCAGAGGAAATGATTGACATGCTGTAAGAGAGTAAACCTGTATAAACAGACACATACCTAGACATGAAAAGGAATAGAAATATAAAGGAATCACTACATATGACATTTACAAGAAAGGAAATCAAACCATTGACTATCCAACCCCTCCCCCCTAAAAAAAATAAATAAAAAAACCCCACTAATGAATCAAATGACAGGCCCATGGGCCATATCCCTAACCTGTGTGAGATTCTTGGGTTAATTTTAAAATGTGTCACCTCATCTTTATTTTCTTTCACTGAACTCTGATTTCGCATCTTGGGATCAAGGGTCACAATTGAAAGAAATTTAATTTTAAATTTCAAGTACAATTTCAATCCAAATGCTTGAAATCTTATTTTTTCCACCTTTCTAAGTAGGACTATGCATCTCTCAAAAAGCCCTATCAAAGGGCAGATTTTTTCCAATATTTTTTCCTGCATAAAAAACTTTAAACCCTCATTGGGGCCCCTTTTTCACCCCCCCCCCCCCCCCCCCCCACATCCCCCACCCTGAATCTACCTTGTTTAAGACAGCTTTTGTTGTGCAAATGTTTGATAATACCAGGTATCAAGTTCTGGAGAAAAGTATTTGCATATATCCCCAACCTTTCCATAACATTTTCAAGGTTCCTAACTTATTTCTCTTAATTTGGAAGGGGGCATGACCCTTCATTTGGCAAAAAAATCTTGAGAGTCTTTCAACAAAGAACACCACATAAAAAGTTTGGTCAAAATTGGTCTAGTATATCTTAGGAAGGATATGAGGAGAGATATATAATTTTTTTAAAAATGAAGAATGATCAAAAGCTTTAACAGATTCAAACAAATTTGGATCAGAAAAGCAAGCTTTACGCCAGCTCTGGCTCAGGTGAGCTAAATATTAACAAGAAAACACTGGAGACACACACAGTATGAAAAGACCTCAAATGTCATAAAAATCAAACACCTAAATCAGACAAGACAGTTGTAGACACAAACAAACAAACAAAACAGAACATCAGACACAGTGGCAGGCCCGCTTACTCACTGGTACACATTAACTCATCAGAGCCATCAGGACAGTCAAAATAACCATCACAGTGCTTGATGGACTCCACGCAGCCCCCTCCTGTACACTGAAACTCAAACGGGCTACAGCTCTCCCCTCCTTCCGGACACAAACACATTGGACACAGTGAATTAATAACACGTAAGACAAGGACACATTTTGGTAACATGAAAAAGCACATTATAAACATCATAAAGCAAAATATACATAGAATAAAGCATTATGCTGATGTTGAAAATCACATGATCAAATTATGATAATTTCACTGATTTTAATTTGTGTATATTTTTACAGATACACTGCGTCAAATGCTAATTAAAATGAGAAATTTTCAAACACATATACACATAAAAAAGTTTGGAAATTAATAGAACGGAAACAAAATCAAGAAAGCTTTAAAGAAGCAGAATACTAGAAAAAATGTAAATATCATTTGCAAGATTTTTCCCGTTAATTTTAAAGGGCAAAATAAGTGAAAGATTACATGTTCCTGGTACCTCAAAATCCTTGAAGGCAGTAAATGAAAAGAGGAAATAAAATTCAACCTATAGAATATCTTTTTTGGCCTTGAAGATATTGAAAAAGTGCATGATAATTTTAAGATAAGATACGGTTTATGTGCGAGTTAAATTGAAGTGTATTTTATACTCACGACAATCGTTTTCGTCGCTGCCATCCTGACAGTTTTGTCGTCCATCACAGCGACTTGTCCGAGGCACGCATTTCCCATCAGAGTAACAAGTGAACTCATTATCCAGACATGCTACAATTATACAATAAATTAGCGGTGATACAATAAAATCATCATTAAATTCTCAAACTCGGTCCAGGTCTATTTATTAACATTATAAAAGGTTAATTTTATTTCAGGAAGTGATCAAGGGGCTACAATTCTCTTAAAATAATTTAAAATCAAAGGAAAACATAACTATTCATTTTTTAGAGTTAGAATTGTTTTTCTGAGGTGTGTTTGCAAGTAAATCTTAACAAGCAATTTTTTTCTATAGATTTGACCACAGTGTTATTATCTTGATGTTTTTGAGAATTAATACTACAGGATCATGAAATATTGTTTCTTATTTTCACATCTTATAACAATTTTAGCTTTTAAACTGGCAATTGATTGCAATAAGACTTCAAAAAAATCAAACGACAAGCAAAAAAAATGTTCTTACGACAGTCGAGTTCATCACTGCCATCTTGACAGTCCCTCTGTTTGTTACAGCGCCTTGTCAGTGAAATGCAAGTCTTGTCAGAGAAACAGGTGAACTCATCAGAACGACAAGCTACAAAATCATAAGAAAAATATACATCAAAGCTACAATAGATATCAAAAGTAGGGCTGGGACGATATGTTGTTTTCTGTATTGATATTTATAATGATATTTGCATCATGATACAATATGTATCAAGATATTTTTCTTTCAAATAAAAAAAATTGTATTCAATATTAAAAAATACATATTTGTTCAAATTATTTGAAACCGAAGCCTTGAAAAAACAACACTTAGCTGCCATTGACATGTATGGTTACCATTTTGAATATAACGTTGTTATGGGATTTACATTTTTGAATTGTGAGTTCTCATTGGATAATATTTCGTATGTAAATAAAATTTAAAGCATAGAATGAAAAGGCCAGGAATTTAACCTCCTGTATACTGATATTATACTCTGTCCCTGTATTCAAACGATGTTCATCAAATAGTATGAAAAAAAAAAAAGATTTACCCTTTGACACGCCCCCTTTAACTTGTCAGATTTCAATACACAACCCAAAATAAGAAGTCTAAGGGGATTTTGCATTGTAAACAAATCAAGAACCCCAGATGACAACTTTAAAAAATTGTGCGAGGTGTCCCAAGTACTTACGAATGGAGAAAAGATGTATCGGTAAACATTTCCCATTTTGAATCTCCGTAGGGTTTTTGTTTTTGTTCATGCAAAATTCTCAAAAGATAAACAGACGATGTATCAATGAAGAAATATTGGATTTTTCCCCTTTTATTGATTTGAATTGAACTTCATTGACAGGTATAATGTTTATTTTAATTAAAAACATCAAAAAGTGACAAAAGCAATAACTTGGGACAGACTAAAATACTTAAGTATTAATATGTGTATCATCTGCACTTGATCTCAATATTATTATTTCGATATATATTGTCCCAATTTTAATCATGAGGCAGTAAAATCAATATTGAAAATTATTTTAAAAAACACTGATTTCATATTAAAGGTTCATTTCAAAAAAGTTCAGAAGTCAGATATCAAACCCATGAAGGCTGTGCTTTTCTAATATTGTCCCTTAATTAGGTAATTCAACATTTCTCCTTCATTATAAAATGGTAATATGCTACTGCATGAATGACGAACTATTGGATATAACCAGATTAAAAGAATTATCTGTAGGGGATCGATTCCTGAGTTTCTGCGATTGATTTAAAAGGAGAGTGACCTCAAACTTACCACAACCGATTTCATCAGAGCTATCAAAGCAATCGGTAACTCTGTCACACCGCTTACTGATGTCTATACATTGGCCGCTAGCACAGGTAAACTGACTGGTTGGTGAACAAGCTACAAGAAAGTGACAATCAATCAATCAATCTTTCATCAGTATATCAAATCTGCATGAAGTCTAATGGTGTATTCTCATCAAAATTAATAGCGCATATAAATACATGTATATTGTGCTTACATATTTTCTACATGTAAATACATGTATAGCAAATAATACATACAATTACTGGGTATTTGGGCTAACCTATTTTATTACATTATATGTGGTTTTCCCCCCTGTATATAGATATGCTCTAGGTATGTAAACATCTAATAATTAATTCACATTTAATTAAATTGATTAATTGATCGATTATTTCTGATGATCCACAACATTTTCCTATAAAATACATTCAAATTATGTTAATTAACTTACACGAAACATGAACAAACTTGCAGAAAATATGATAAAATGAAATGCGTGAAGAACACATACTAACTGAAAAGTGTTGAAAAATTTGACAGTGTCAAGCTAAGAAATCATTCACAGCATTGTGCAAATTAACCATTGCAGCAGACATAAGGAACATTATCTCACAAAGAAGTGCTGTTTAATTTTTACATTGTAGATGTTAAATTACTCAGCTCGATAAACACAAACCGAAAGTGAGCTAGAACCAAGCTCATTTGATGAGCAGAAAACAAAGTACATTCACAAATTATCAGAGATACCAATATATACAAACATAAAACAAGTGCATTTAGATCTTCTAGACTTGACACTAAAAATAAACTCATACATCCAACTCAACTCTGCCATAGCCCATTATCATCATTGACAGCAAAACAGTAAAGAAATTTGTATAAACAAAAAAAAAAGAATAATGTACATAAGAAAGTGCACTAAACAGCAAATTTCATGCCATGCAGTGCTTTGGCTCCATGCCAAGAGTTTCTGTGTGCAGAAACAATATGGCAGCCAAAAGAAACAGGCAGAAGAGTTTCTGTGTGCCGAATCAAGTATATGGCAGCCAAAAAAAACCAGGCAAGACACTTACAGCAGTCCCTCTCATCGGACTTATCTACACAGTCGTCAAAACCATCACAAACCAGCGAGGCATTTACACACTGATGCTCAAAAAGACATGTAAACTGGGAACCACTGTCACATTTTCCTGTAGGAACGGCAAAGACATCACAAACACGCAACACAAGACAAACATTATACAAAAGGACCTATCTTGGCCAAAATGCTTGCCCTACCCTTTACAAATTTTATTTAGGAATGATACAAAATTTGAAGTAATGGTTCAAGAAAGCAATTTGAAAATATATTTGGTAGCAAAATTCTTTTTAAAACTGCAGTTTAAAAAAAATTGTATATAAGTTTTAAAAATTGGGAATTATTTCACTTAACTGCTCTCAATTGACTTTTAAAAAATCTACATAAAATTTGAAAGAAATAATTTACAGAAACTTTGGAAGAAATCAAATTCCTATGAACTTATTGGAGAAAAGTTTTGAAATAGTTCATATTTTCAAGCAAAACTTTTATTACCCATTCAAAAGATCAAGTCAACAACATACATTTTCCCAGAATTTATTTAGACACACAGTTTGAACAAATAAATTTTATACATAGTTTTGTTTTTAGATTAACTTACGACATGATCTGTCCTCTTCGTCTGATCTATCGCTGCAGTCTGGATATCCGTCACAAAGTCGTCGCCTGTCAATACATTGTCCGTTCCTACACGTAAACTCGTCAGAGAGACAGGATACAGCTAAATATTCAAACGAATAGGAATAAATTCATTTACCGTATTTTTCGGACGATACGACGATATATTTTTTTCTCTGAAGCAGAACAACCGACTTATTGTCCAGATCGACTTGTCTAAGGCTCGAGTTCGGAAAATTTTCCAAAAATAGCATTAAAAATCTTGGTTTTAATCATTTAAAATTGGTTGTGTGAATGGATATTACCTTGCTGAAATCTTTGTTCATCTTTATTTATTGTCGTTTTCACTCATTTGTTAACATTAGTATACATAATAATACCAGTAATTAAAAAAAATGGTCCATGTCTTTAATCAATTAAAAGTTTTACCGTTCCGTAATTTTAAACACATCGTCACATGGTATCCATATACTACTAGTGGGAAGATAACATTGCGCAGTAAAATTGAAACCAAATTCGAATGGAACAAATTATTGCGGTAAGTCCTGGGAATGTTTAATTATAAGAGATATTTAATTACATATTACTAAATGTGTGTAAGTTGTATTAGTGTTCATCTTTTAATTGATAATTATCGTAGGTATTTTTGCATTTATTCACGGTAGGCTGACACCGATTGTGTTATTAATCATGCCCTACGGCTGAGATCTATATGTGTTCACTCATGGTTTTGAGAGAATAAATGAATTGAATTGACTCTCTGTGTATATAAAGTGTACCGTTATACGGGTGTTTATATTTCACTGATTAATTATAGTCCAATTCTTTGATTGTTGTTAAATAAACATTGTAAAGAAACGTATGTATGTCGTATATCGTCATTATCAAGTCGTACAAATGATCGATCTATTTTTAACAGTGTCTAAGTAAAGCAATAATATTTAACTGCATAACTGGACACAAAGTAAACAAGTAAAATCGAATCAAAATAATTGCTAATCTTCCTGCACTTGAGATCCCCCTTTGAAGTCCGACACGAGACAGGTGCATGCTTTTGACACCGGAAATTGTTAAACAAAGATTGACCACGCGCCGAGTCAACAGGTGGCTGGTTACGTAATGGCGAATACACTGGCGATAACTTGTTTGATGCAAGGAATAGTGGTCAGAGTGGATAAATATTTTTATACATGGAATTAAATATTTTTGACAACGTAAGTTTAGTTTACACTGTTACAACCTGTATAACACGCGATGTCAGGAATTGCATGCAAGCAATTTTATAGATGTTACCGGTATTTAAAAATACCATGCATAATTATAAACGTAATTGTTTAAATGTTAATCATTAATAATAATTGATAGCAATATTGGGGATGTCCTTTGCATCATACACTGATTATGTTACCTCCAGTTTGATACGCCATTTTGAAGCGATTAGATCGACGTATCGTTCGAATCGACATATCTAAGGATTTTTTTTAATTTTTGGCTTAAAATGATCAATTCGACTTGTAGTCCACATCGACGAGTCGTCCGTAAAATATGGTACTAACTTAAAATCTAAATATTGAAAAGAAGACACTTGAAATTTAAAATACAGGTACAACAAATTCAGCCATAATGTATTGTGTTTTAAATTTCTCATGTCACAGCCGAAATGGATTATCCCATATGACAGTGGTTGAACAAACTTTGATCACAGTTTTCATATACATGTAACATGTTATTTCTAATGCAAATACAGAGGTACCCTTCAAATCTTTGTCTCTCTCTGTCTCTCTCTCTCAATTTACATGATTAAAACTTACTGCAATTGTTAAAATTTCTCTCTCTCTCTCTCTCTCTCTTTCACTTTACAAAACAAAAACTTACTGCAATTGGCATGCTCATCGGATCTGTCTGGACAGTTGATTTGACCGTCACACTCAGCTGCCCTGGGAATACAGCGCTCTCCATCAGCACACATGAATTCACCACTCCGACAACCTGCACAATGGACCATGTCAATTGATTGCACAGATGTGTAAAAAACAACATATGTGTTCTTCTATCAAACCTAATTCTACAAAATAATTGCTGAAGAATACAATTAATACTTAGTTAATGTACTAAGTCATTTTTTGCGCCACTTTAACAAAACCAATGAGCAACTTAATAATTTGAATCCATGTGAATACATCTACTTTTTTTCTCAAATGTTCACTGTAAATAATCCCTTTTTTCTACTTTATTTCTTCAAGTTTTTCTTTTTGAAGATTGATGATAACAAGTTTACAGAGTTTTGGATATTAGAATGTTGACAGATTGCTACGTGTTATCACCATATCGTACCACAGTATCTGGGGAACTCATCACTACCGTCTCCACAGTCGGTCTTTCCATCACAAAGAGATCCCGAGGGTGCGCATGTTCCGTCATCACACTTATGCTGACCCTGAGGGCAGTCACGAGTGGTGGTGCCTATATTCAGAAACAGTGTCATACAATATAACTTTGCTAAAAAGTTGCTATTTCAACCTAAAATCAAATTTTCAAGAAGATTAATACATCTGTAGACTTTGGGTACCAAAATTTTATCTTCATAATGCTAAGAGAAAGATCAAATAATGTAAAAAATATAAAATCTCGAGTACTTCTGAATGAGGAGGAAGTTAATTTGTCAGTCCCCCACATATTCAATAAGTGTACCTTAAGAATCTATGAACTGAATATTCTGACATATTTCTATCAAATTGCTCTTTCTATCTGTCAAAATATACTATTTTACAGATACATGTATGTAAGACAGACTTTCAACAACAACAACAACAAAACACAGTGCAAAAACCACAACATATACTTTTAATAGATAATTCAAAAACAGACAATGTGAAAAATCATGAAAAATTGGTGATTTGCAAATATACTGTATAGCTATATGGTAATAAAAGACGTACAAGTGAATAAGAATGAGAGTGATTGAGACTTACAGTTCCTTTCGTCGGCCCCATCCACACAATCGGGGAAGCCATCACACAGATAAGCTTTGTCTACACATGAGCCATCATAGCAACGCAGCTGGTCATCCTTACATGCTGGCGCAAAAACAAAAGAGGCATGCAAAGCAAAGATGGTATACAGAGGACATAAAATTTACAGTGAGGTCATCATTAGACTAGAAATCAGTTCTGATGAAACATGTACACACAGTGAATGAAGGTACTGTAGATTTCTAATTCAACGTGAGGAATTAATATACCCATAAAATCTTGAGAAGCAAATCTTGCGGATTTTGCGTTTATTTATTTAATTTTAAAATCATGCTTTTATTTTTGGGACAGATGTAAACTAAATTGAACAAAGATAAAAATTTGGTTTTCGCGATTTTATGTTCTTGCGATGTGATGCAAAATGGTTAAAATTACGGAATGAAGTACTCGCGTAAAATAAGAAATCTACAGTATACAGCAACATTGGAAACACTTTTGGCATCTTGAAATGGCAGAAACCTTAAGATATTTAACAGTGTAAGATAAAGAAGCTTGTACATGTAGTGATATCTAGATAATAAATGTAAACATGTTGTATATATGAACAATTATAGTTCTGTTTAATCTGCCAATTACTGATTAGAACTATTAGAAATATAATATGCTCATTCTAACATTACATGTTTACAAATTTTACAAAGTACCATTATTTGTATGGAGACAGATATACACTAGCTTATCAATTAGTATAAAGTACACAATCTTTTGTATTGTAATAAAGGGAAATACAGTAAAACACACTTATAGCAAACATGCTTATAATGAATTAACACACTTATAGCAAAGTGATTTTCGTTCCCCTCAACTTTCAAAATATATTGTCATGAACATTTAACGACTATAAGACACCAAGTAACGAATTACGCTTATAACGAAGCAAAATCACCACCCCGGGTACTTCCTTAAAAGTGTGTTTTACTGTATGTTTTTCTCTAATTGCAAATTCTGAAGAATCCAGGAAAATTTAAAGTTTGACACACAAATCTGACATAAATATGACTTAGGACCATAAACTTTGACATAAAAATGAAGGTCAACTGAATGCAAACTCCACCCCAGCAGCAACAGCATGCAAGATTATGAACTTTAATGATCATCAAAACGGCATATAACAATCTTTCATGTTTTCTGGTCCTCATTGCTTAACATGTACTACTAAGACATCATATTCAGATGTCAATTACCTGTACTTTGCAAATTGTTTGATTCCATCCTCTAACCCTTACTAAGATTATGAAGACATTTTACACAAGGCACTTTCTCAAACTTAAAATTTGATTATCATACGTTATTAATAACAAAATGGTCAGAAGATTGATTTCCACATCTAAACAATCGAATACAAAACAACTTAATTAACCTGAGGAATGAATGTAAGCACAAGCCCAAAAAAGTAAACCCTTGATTCACAACTTCAAAATTTTAGTTCAGGTGAGCTAAGCTGACCATGGGTATGGCCTATGTTACCTGGTATAACTAGGAGATCCACGGAGGCTTCCCCTACCCCTGCTACTGTCTCTGTGTAACAAACATAGGCCGTCACATCATTCATTGTCAGGCTGGGAATGGATAATCGCCCACTCTGAAGTACGGCTTTGGCAGGTAGAGCCTAGGTGTTAAATCAACAGGTGATTAGTCTGTACACTTTGGCCTATTCAGCAGTACTGTATACAGGGTTATTTTCGCGCCGTGTTATTTTTGTCCTTAGCAAAAGGTTTCGTCCCGTCTTGAATTCGTTGTGAATAAAGATAGTTTGAGACATGGGAATTCGCCCAGTCTTAAATTCGCCCGCTGACAACGAGGGCGAAAGGGGCGAAAATAAAACGGGGGCAAATATTTCCCTGTATACAGTATTAATATTCCACAGAAGGATCATTTACCTCCAACCTGAGCTAGGTTGTAAGCAATAGTGTAAGTACAAATGATGGCAAAATATGGGGATTGTATGAATTCCAGGTAAATTTTATAGCAATAATTCAATGTTTGTCAATTTATATTCAATTCAATCTAATTCAAAATCTATTTTTCCATATTTAAAATGATAGCATTAGCTTCAGTTATATGCTAATCCAACTTGAAAAAAATCTAATTATTGCTGTTGCTCCTTAAAACACCATTCACAACATCAATCATCCTAAAAGCATTTTCTTGTGGAATTGTATGTATCGTACCCCATCCTTGGTCTTCCATTGAATAGTAACCCCAACATTTCCTGTTGCGACACAGTCAAACACAGCTGTTTCTCCCTCATTATAAATCTGCTGAGACTGCTGAATTGCAAGCCGAACACGTGGACCTAAAGAACATCAAACATCACACCTTGTTTAATGATAAATTAAAATGGCCCCACTGTCACCAACTTTCCTCATCTACACATGACATGAACTGCCTATGTGAATAAAAAAAGCATTAACGCCGTTATTTAGCAGCTCTGATTGTATGCTCACCAGGGAGCTGGGGATGTTATGGACTGTACAGGTCTTGCCAGGGGGAAATATGAAGAAGTCGTGCGAGACAATTTACGGTAAACCCTACCTTTACCTTTTCTTTAAACTGAGGTTTTACCTCAAATCTTTGCACCCCTCCTTTATGAATTTGAGTTGAGAATGAAATTGAGTAATTTCAAAATGTTGGTGATGGTGAATCCTCAAATCTGAGGTTTACCTCAAATTTATGCATTTGTATAAATCTTGCAAGGATTTGAGTTGACAATTGCCTTGGGTGTCACCAAAATTTTCAAATCACTCAATTTAGTCCTCAACTCAGATACTTGAAAGAAACGTGCATGAATTTGAGGTCAAAACTCAAGACTCGAGGCCAAGTGATGGTAGGGCCAGGTATTAAGATATATTGTTGTCTTCAGTATGATGCATGATACAGCAACCTAAGACAATAAAACAATGGTGTGGTACATCTGTAGTTGATTTTGCTTACCACAGATATTGACACTCTCATCTGAGCCATCCCTGCAGTCCCTGACAATGTTACAAAGAGTATCTCCCCCTACACACTGGCCGTCATCACACCGGAACTGCCCTTCAGGACAAAACGTGTTAGTGCCTGACAAAACAGAGAGATCATCTCTAACATTACAGCTGTTTGAAATAGTTCAATCATGCATACTTTTCTAAACATTAATTTCATTTGGCCTCTATTAAGAGGATTGAAAAAGATGATAACATAGCTATAGTATACAATTTGACAGTCATGGCTGAGGGAATCAGATTTTTATCTACTGACCACACACAGAGAGAAACTCGTCAGAACTGTCGTCGCAGTCGGGAGTTCCGTCACACTTCAGGTCCAATGGGATACACATGCTGTCGTTGCATTGGAACTGGTCGGCTGTGCAGATTTCTGGTGGGAAGGTGGGAGGAACAGTGACCACCACTTCAGAGAAAGAAAACAGTCCCACATCACAGCAAAGGAAACAACAAACACACAATGACTGACTGTACGGTATATATTCTTTCATTAATAATTTTAAAAGGCCACACCTTGGGAAATTTGTATTATAAGATAAGCTTACCACAATCATCTTCATCGGAGCCATCGTAACACTCTGGTAATCCATCACACAGTTTCCCTATGACACAGTCTCCATTTTTACAGCGTATCTGACCGGCTGGACATATCTCGGGGTCACCTGTGAATGGTAACAACCACTGACATGTAAAGGTCATTAATGTATATCAGACTTGGCAGACTTTGGAACTTGGCACACTTTGAAAAGAATGGACCAGCAAACTTTGAGTGGTGCTCAAAATCCAATTCCTTTCACTTGACAGGGCTTAATTAGCACAGAGCTTACATTTTTACAGCTATGAAAACTATATGATTGTACAAACGATGTGAATTTCCACTACTACAGTCAAACCCTGGAATCTCAAAACATTGTTATCTCAAATACCTAGGATATGTTGAATTGACTTTGAAAGTCCCAACCACTGTTTCTCTGTGTCTTACATGGATAACCATGATATCTAAAATCTTGAGTATCTAAAAGTTTTCTTTTATAGGTCCCATCAAGTTTGAGATAATAAGGTTTGACTGTGTTTAAATTGTACATTTAGAAATATGGATACTTTATGCTAGGCTAGCTTACCACAGTTGTTCTCGTCCGACCTGTCCTGGCAGTGGAACACTCCATCACATCGCTTTCCTTGGACACAGGTGCCATCTTCACATCGGAGTAGTCCCTCCGGACAGGACACAGATATATCACCTAATAACAGATCACAAAAGTCCCTATCATCAGGATTCAGGTATTCCTATCATCTTTGCAGGTGACTAAATTTTTCAAGACTCTGTCTTGCTACACCATTTGGTTTTTTGTTTTGGTTTGGGGGAGGAGGGTTGTTTGAACATGATTCATGTGCAATGACTTTGTTAGAGTTTTATTGTTAAAATATATATCCATGTAAGGACTTATTTCTCACAGATCCCCCCCCCCCTTCTCCCTTTCCCTTTCCAAGGGCACAACAGATGGGACAGACAGAAACCAAACATATATGTAGAGAAATATGATTAGCAGACTACCATGATCATGGCAATTAAGATCTCAAGGGTGAAAATCTGAATAACTGTACTGTTGAAAACTATCTAACAAGTCTATGATGGATTATGGACTGCAACTGTGACATTATATTTCAATAAGCTGATCATAATCTGATCAAAATTAAGTCTTTAATAATTTCAGAAAGATGTAATGCCAAATTTCATCAATTTTTGAACTGGGTATTCAATGAATCGAAAAACAGATCCCTATATTTATAACCTGGCATTGAACTTATCTTTACTCAATTTATTTTTTATTTCTAAGCTCTATTTACCAATGGAAAAAAATGCAAGGCACAAAAAAAGAATGCAAAGTATGCATGAATTCTTTATAGCTGAAATGAAACTCTAGAAGGCCATTCACTGTTTGGGTCCATTTCATACAGAACAATGAAGGAAAATTTATGAAAACCTAAACACCTGCATTTGAACTTAAATCTGTTCAAACTTTTTTGTATCATTAAGTTATAGAAAATAACAAAATATGTACTGGTAATATAAAATGAATTTTAAAAAAAGATGTGAGGGTTAATAAACTTTTAGTAAAAAAAAAAATGCAACCATTTCCACAAAAAATTACATTTTTAAATGAGTGATTTTAATTATGATACCAAAGCATCTTGCTCAAATACATTCACACTTGATTCATCTAATAAATATAAAATAATAAACATGTATGTTTCTCTCCATTTGATTTTGCCCCTTCCCCTGACCTATCAATATTATTTTATAGTTTCCTCACTTTACAAGAGTTTGGAGATAGAATTAATGTTAACTACCACAGTTGGTTTCATCTGAGTTATCTGTACAATCATTGGGCACCCCGTCACATCTATAATCACGATTGATGCAGTCACCGTTACTGCACTGGAATTGCTGCGCTGAGCATTGGGGATCTACAACACATAAAAATAGCCAACATGAACAAAGATCTTATTATGTCTCACTTGTTTACCAGAATGTCTGCCAGACTGAATCATATGTTAGCCCACTCCTTTATGCTGAAACTGTGCACAAAAGACCACAAATTGACAGACACGCTTCAGAATTACGAGATCTGTATATATTCCCACCAAACTATTTTGTGACTGATGTTCGACATTAAAACTTACATGGATTTGATGGGCTAAAATGTTTGTATGTTCACAAATTAAGATAATTCAAACAAGGGGTGTCCCTGTTAATAAAACAAGAATTATTAGCATTATTTTTGTAGATGCTTCATTCATGATTTCAGTATGACACGTACCACACCTCTCCTCGTCGCTGCCATCCAGACAATCCCGCTGCAGGTTACACACGAAGGCAGCAGGAATACACTGCCTGTTATCATTGCATCTGAACTCATTTACACCACACTCCGTCACAGCTACAACAAATCAACAACAGTCACTACCTCAATGTCAACTTACAAGATAAACAACCTATGTAACAACGCAGCACATCATGTCTACAATATCTGTATACACATTGTACATAACTGCAGACCAATCAGTATAACATTAATACCTTAAAACATAAAATAAAAGCTGACTAATGACAGTAATGTGCTTCAAATTTAAGAACCAAGCACAACAATTTCACCAAAACAATGAAATAATAAACTAATTAATAAACTAATAATTAATTATTTCTAGCTTAACCTCAAAATTGTTATATGATGGAATTAACAATTATTGCTAGACCATTCATCATCTTCTTTTTTTTTCTTTTTTATTTTGTACATGTAAAAATGGCTGGTGTCTTTTAAGGCACTACCTTGTATGAAAAGTCACTACATCATCATTTCATGTACTGTATATCAACAATTTAATACTTATTCATATAAGCATCGTAACAAATAAGTACTGTACACATACGACAGTTCTTTTCATCCGATCCATCAAAGCAATCCTGCTGGCTGTCACACCTAAATATCGCATCAATACAGTCGCCATTATCACACTGGTACTGACCAGTCAGACACGTCTTGGGGGCTTTTCCTACAATTAATAACATGAAAAAGTCAGTTCTCTCATACTTGTCCATACTTTCAAGTAGTTAATTACTGTAAATTCCTAATTAAATGTGAATAAATAATACTCACGTAAAATCGCAAGAAGTACCGGTACATCTTACAGATCTTAAAATCTCGCATTCATTTCTCGGACAGATTTAAACAAAATGAATCTGTGATAAAAATTCAGTGTTCATGATTTTTTTTATTCTCGTGATTTGATGCAAAACAGTTGAATTGCTGAATTAAGTACGTTCATGGGAGCAAAATCTCGTAGATTGAGACAAGGTTTAATGGGAGACATTAATACAAAAATATTAAAAATCCTTGGATTTATCATTTCCTACAAACTCTACAAATTATGGTCCTCCATGAAAACAGAAACAGAAGGACAACCAAGTTTAATGTTTCTTTCATTAAAATATCATATCCAACAAGTTTATAATACAATATTAAAATTAGGGGAATGAAACTGACTTTGCTGTCAATGTAATTTGTTAATTTACTTTTAGTATATCATTATCATTGTTTGTGATATTGTAAAGATGACCTGACTGCGAGCTATAAGCAATGGGAGTGTGAGGGATATTTAAGTTTTTTTTTGGGGGGGGGTGTTGTTGGTGGTGGGTCCAGGGTATATGTTTGGTAATTATACAATGTAAATTTACGTAATTTGAATTTTCCAGGAGGGGGTCTCAAACCCCCCCCCCCCCCTTCTAGATCAGCACATGTGATTATGATCATGTTGAATGACCTTAAAGTTAATTTATCAGTATCTCTGATCTTGACTTTTAAGGTCACCAAGTTTTACATCTATTTTTTGTCTAGTTCAAACGAAAATTTTTTGAAAAGAAATCAAACTGCTTGTCAATGAGTCTTTCCATATTTTTTATTAGACTTTGTTTACTGTGTTAAATCAAAACAAATAATATTTCTGCAGAACAGGCTCAAAATTATTTTCCTACCTATAGAAGTATAGTCCATAATGGCTTTGATGGCAAAGGTTGCTTTAGTTTCCTCAAACGTGGTTTTCTCCAAGTTGAATTCCGACCCAACTGTAAAATCCTCATCATAAGCGGTAGCATAATAGTTTGTGTAAAGTTCCCTGTTAGAAATTCCCGGGGTCTCGTCTGTAGCACTAGCCACAACACCCTCCTCAGTAAACCTTGAGTAGAACACACCAACAAAATCCCCAGCCTCTGCCAAGATAGGAGTGGGCAGCGTCACGGTGATGTTACCCACTGTGTTTATTACGGGTAGTTCCGTTTTCCCAATGAGTGAGAACTTGTAGTCATCCGTCTGCCTCCAAATGCCCACATAGCCTGAGTATCGTGGAATGATTCGGTAATACTGCCAGGCGATGACGTAGCCACGGCATGGAAAGATGTTGTTGATCAGGAAGTTGGCCCTGTTGTCTCCGATCCTGGGCAGAGACTCCGGATCTCTCCCGACATATTCCGGACAAAGGCTGCCATCTTTGGAAATGAAAACAAACTAGTTTTATTGAAACAGACACACAACATTATAATGTTTAATGAAATAGATACACTGTAGTATAAACTTCAAATTATTGGAATAGAATTTGGATACCGTGTCATTTTTACATGCACTTAAGACTTCAAACCTTCATCATGATACAAGACAAAAATATACCGGTACCAATATCGAAATTTTTTTTATTTTTTATTACAATTACTATTGTCAATATTCTTTCTATGATCAGTCTAATGTAAAACCATTATGACAAGCTTGCGGTCAAACTTTAAACTTTTGCATCAATTCCACCATTTTTCACTTGTAACTTGCACAATACAGTCAACACACGAAAACACACCACAAAGCACAGAAATGAGGCACTTTTCAAACTTGATTCACAATATTCTTATAACGTAACACTTCAATTCTAAGATTTGCCAATTGATAAGAAATGTCGAGTACACTTAAAATGATGGAAACAATGGATGGAACATTTCTTGGAACTGTAAAATTCAAATTCAAAAATAGCTTTCTTTTAGATATGAAAGCCATGCAGTCTGGTAACTCTCACTTTCAACCTTATTCGACTGAAGAGACCTACATAAATGGCTCCTATCAGTTGATTTGACTCATTGAAGTAATTACTCTTTAAAGGTCCTTGTTGTTAATTTCAACTTAATTTTCATCGAAAGATTTTGAAACATGCATGATGCATCAAGTCAAGGGGATTAACTTAGTACTGAATTCATACAATATAAACTTGATTGGTCTGGACAGTTTACACTTATTAACCATGAATTAATTATCTATGATTATCATTAAGCTCTGTATCATCTTGATATATTGACAGAGAGAGACAAGAAGCACATACAAACAGACATGCCACATCTCTTAAAAATAACACTGAAAAAAATCTATGCTGGTGTGTAGAATTGCAAGAGGGACAAATATTTGAAATATTGTGATACCATGGCTGACAGAATTACGCAGTAATCATTCCATTCCATTCTATAAGTCTCCCATTTCATTGCTCAAATATACTGCCAAGTCACTCCAAAGGGATCAACACTTTAGACAAGTCATATGATATACATTTATATAAATTTATTCATTTTTTCAAAGGTTTTTCTAGATATAATTGTTTACAGTATTACCCATATAGATACATAGACAATTCATTAATATTTTTAGAAGGGTCTTCTAGATATATCTGTATATATACATAAACAAGTCCAAAGACATGCACATTTCTAAAATGTGGTTTATCCCACTGAGTCCTAGCTGTATCAACTTTAATCCCATGTGACAAATATGATTTATTACACAACAGTAACTCTTCCTTAGCTCATGCCACAACACATTCCTATTTAACCAGCACTCTTCATCAGTTAAAATTCATCCCCACGATTCTGATGAGAAACAAACTGGTAGGCAGCTGTCAGAAACATTACCGATAAGAATAGAGCTACCAGGTACAGCGCATATTGGTTATTGTGGAGAGAAAAAAATCATTTTCACGCCACATACCTCCCATTCTCATAAAATGCAGTCTTCTCTCAATGGATGAAAAAAGTTGTTATTTGTCGCAGAAAAAAAAATCTCATTCAATTTAGAAAGTTCAAACTTTGGGTACAAACCTTGCAGAATCAACTTTGATGTGAGGTCTATAGCGTACACATAAAAACAATTTAAAATGCAACCTAAGGTCTCTTAAATCATATTTTCTGAGTAATGAAGGATTATATCACAATATAAAAAACTGAAGAGAATCTGACAGCTCTTCCCTCTTGAAACCCTTTTCTGATCCAAAAGTTTTAAATGATGCTAAATTATTTGCAATTTTTCAACTTTGAAATTTTGGTTTATGTCATAAACATGTCCACAGCATTTTACTTCATCTACTGAGAAATAAATAAACTTCATCTACTGAGAAATAAATAAATTAAGTCTAATTTTATCACATATCAAAAAAATAACAATTTAGTTAACAATCAATCTTATATCCAGCTTACCTTGTAAGGGTCTGAATTCAAATCCGACAGGACTAACAGTAAAAGGGGAAATAACTCCACCCTGTAACGCATTGTTAAGTGTATCAAACAGAGCTGAGCGGTCATTAAATCCTTCAGATCCCAAATCAAAAGTCACCATCAAAGACCCCGGGCTGGAGAAACAAAAGAAAACATGTTTAATATCATACAAATATTAATTAATAACTAATGGAATCAAAATACCTGTCAATATATTTTCAATGTATCCATAGCAATTAAATTTCAAAAAAAGTTTTACTACAATGCTTTGAACAGGAATAAGTTTGCCCATTGCTTCTTTCCCTAATTTACTTTTTCTTTCTTTAATTAACTTGTTTAATGTGTATTAGATCCAATATAATGAATAATTAACTATCATAAATTCCCCCAATTGAACAGTGCGGGATGTGGATAAAAATATCCCTGATTTATACTAAATTACTTTTTAATCTAGGAAAAATTACCCTTTTCTTGCAAAAAATTTGAAGGAATCAATCACTACTTGTCCATTTTTTTTTAAAACGGGAAATTTAACATGTGTTGGAACTAAAGTAAGAAAATACAAAATCAATCTGTAAATCTAAAATTCAGTTAATATAACTCTGTGTGTTACATATCTAGGTGTTCTGCGACTGTTTAAATTTGTTTTCCTCACCTGAACTGTAAAACCACCACGGTTTGCTGTCCTGGGACCCCATCAAACTGAAGCTGTATGGCCGAGGCCACTTTAACAGACAGTTCCCTAAATGCCACTGAGGAGGTATCGCCCAGCTCATCTTGGTACTGTAGGCTAGTGATGTTGATTGTACAGCGGTAAAACTCTGAAAGAGAAATTAAAGTACAAAGTCTGACTGCAACTGGTCAAAACTCAAAAATACGTCGTCAAATTTTTTTTCTGTGTTTATATTACATTTTTAATTGTTCGTCTACATGCATGCAGGCTTTACATGATTCTTTTATTCTTTTGAAAGAGGATAGCAGCAGATTGCTCCCAAGATAATGCTGTTTTAATGGCTCATAAACACTGAATTCACAGAATTGAAGTGTTATAAAAACTTTGGAAAAAAAAAATTTATTTTATATTTTAAGTCTTGTATTTCTTTCTTAATGTACATGTATTTAAATGTTCCATGAAACTTATGTAACCATTAGCTGTGGAAAAATCCAAGCATCTGCTACAATTCTTGACATTTGTACAATATTATCAGACATTAATATATCGCAGCAGCATGCACATGATCTAAGAATTTGACATATGAGAAGTTCAAGATAATACATCAGTGTAGCTGATACTGGATTCATTTCTTGTCTTTTTTCATTACAAAATGGCAGGCTTTTTAAAATTAGAACTGAATTGTTAACATTACAACTAATTTAAAACCACTCATAGGTTAGGGATCCATCTTTGCTAAAGCCAAGAGTTTTTGGTCCACTCTGCTCACCATAAATGGAGCAAAGTGAACCAAAATACCCTCGCCTAGCGAAAATGTTAGTAATAATATATAAAAAAAAAATATATTCGTTTTTCTTTGCTAGTAACATTGTACAAAATAATTCATGACATTCAAAGTCATATTTACATCTACCGAGTATTTTCTCCTCTATTTCTTAAGAAAACTGATTGTAATTCACACTCACAGCGCTGTAGATATTGACAGGGCTGAAATCTACACAATCCAGTTCTAACCAGTTTATCGATCGACTGAAACCTTCAATAACTGAAGAAAAATCACAGACTGCATGAAATAATCATGATGTCAGACTTAAATTCCCATATAAGACAACTTGCTATATTTCTTCTATCGATCTAACGTACTGAAGTACTTTACCGATAATTTAGTTAATTTTACCTACTTTTTACAATTAATTCAATAATTTGTTAAAGGAAAGATGTAAATATAAACAATAAAATGCTTCCTTTGATGATTCATTTGGGTTATGAAGGTAGTGATCATAGCAGAAAAAGTATACATAACCCCCCGTAGCTACCATCATACCCCATATGAATCACTAAAGGAAGCATTTTACACAAAGGCCATCAGTACTCTGTTTGTCACAGGCTCCGAGTTTGCGTCTGCTGTACAGATAATTGTCATCTGTGACATTAAGGCAATAGATATAAAGCCATTATTCCATTAATTGTTGATGAAAAATAAACAGTTCAAATTTCCTCCAGCCACTATGACTTCTTACAGTAGCACATTTTGTTTGATCATGCATTCCAATGACATTCCAACCATCATAAGATATAGCGTCTTGAATGTCTGTGCAATTCAACACAGTGATCATATAGTTACTTTCAGTGTTCACCAAACACAGTAGTTGTATTTATTTATCAAAACTGTCTTGTATTCTGACAAATATACATGTGTATGTGTATTTTTTATTTTTTTTGCATAGCATATTAAAAAAACCCTCAATTTTTTCATTGCATTGCACAATTAAATAAAAAACTTATTTAACCAGTATAGTACACGTGCATAAGACAATATAAATCTTTACAAGCATTTGTTGTTCTTATATCTTTAAGTATTTGAAAGATACGTATGCAATGCTATAAGCTCATCTTGAGAAACCTCATGATTTTGTCCCGTAAGCTAGCTACTTATTACAACAACAAGAGAAGAATATATAGTGCCAATAAAAGATAGGTAGAGCATGCATAAATGATATTCATCACATATTTGCTGATTAATCCATTGTGATCTAATCCCTAGGTGCCCCAGAAATTACATAATCTGCAAAATTCGACTTCATGTGATGTAATTCACACAATACATGCAAAGATTTTTGGTATATTAAAAATCCATATATCACAAAACTTTACAATGAGAAAAATTCTCTTTCACAACTAAATAATGCATCTGCATATCTAAATAGTGGTAATTTGACAGCTTAGCAACCATTCGAATTTCTTTAAAAAAGCAGTATATATTGTTTACGATTTATATACCATCAATTTTGGGCTTCATAAAAAAAGGGTGAGAACATGTGATTAAAAGAACCCCCCATGGTTGGTGATTAGATAAATGATTTTATCCTACTCATTCCTTATATCTATATCCATCCTCAGGAGTAGAAAAACACAACTTGTTGAATATACTGATAATCTAATTCAAACTCATGGGAGACCTATATGATACATAATTATTTTTCCATATATCTTTCAACCAATTCAAAATCACGAAATTGAAACTGTGAGTTTTTATACTGATAAGCGAGACATTTAAAAACTAATAGCTGCTGTGTTCCACTAAATACTTCATATCAATGTGGGTTTTTTTCTATACACCATCCTCAATGTATCAAAACACTTAGAGTCTGTACATAGAACATTCCAGTGTTTTCCCTACAAACATGTAAATGAAAATTTGCATGAAAACAAGCATGCAAGCAACAAATTTTGAAATTCCAGCCAGTATTGAATTCAGTTATTTGGGGATTAGGCTCCACTGTTTCCCAAAAAGTGGATTTTAAAAATATAACAGAAAATGGCACTTTCTTTGTGTGCCTGCTTGCAGTGCATCATGCCTGATTAGAGACAGATGCAATACTCTGTAATGATCGACAAAACTTTTCTTTCAGGAAGGTATTCAAGTTTCAATCTAGTTTCAAGGCGCAAATGAATACTGCCGTAAGCTTATAACATTGTGATTTACGGGACAAAAATAAAATTCTGAACAATTTTAAAAAAGTCCTTTGTATGTTGATTGACGAGTCATCTCAGGGCCAATATGGGCCATATAATATCAAAGTTTCACAGTCGATCAAAAACTAAAAGCAGATAAACTTTCGGGTATATGTCAACGTGTCCTCATATATTCTGGCCAATTTGTTAATTGTTAACAATGCCTTTATCATCAAAACTTGAACAGCAGCTTCAGTATATGTTAAAAAAAAACATTTTCCTATTTAAATTTCATCCTACCAGTTGTTTTATATTATAAAGAAATATGAAGCTGTTATTCTACCAGTTGATAGCAGATGCAGCAATGCATACTTGGATCCTTCCAATTTTTTTGTTGGTCGACAAATAACTTTTCTAAAAATGACCTTGTTATGGGGCTAAAAGGAGTAAGACCCTAAATATAGTGTAACATAGCTATACACTTTAGCTAAATTTATAATGTATTCAATTTTCACATCCATGAATTTTCTTTATTGAATTTTTCTGACAAGTGACAAGAAGATCGAGATTTCATGTCCCCATAAATATTGAAGGTCAGGTGAGCCAAAGTCAGATGGAATTCACCCCAGGTGTGTAGTGCTGGGACCTAGTGTATCTGATCCCCCAAGTTATCTGTATGAATACATGACAATAACACCTGCCTTATATACCTTCAAAATCTGGCTGCCATCATAAACGATGCCAAGTTCTTTTGAAATTTCTCTGTTTAAAAATCCCCCACCATGAAAAGATTGTCTAGACAACATCATGAAAAATGATTTTTTTATGACTTCCAAGTACGAACACATATGGATGATGTTTCACTATTATAGATGTGGGTTCAGCTGACTTTTTCACCAAAGACAGATTGAATTCTTCTGCCATATATAAATGAACAAAAAGAGTAAATAATGGCAATTTATACAGCTATGGGGGTTTAAGGTTGTATAGGACACCTCCATATTGTGACATACTTCCCTTTGAAATAAACAATAAAATCAAGTATAATTTTATAAATGCTTTCTTTCACAAAATTGTTACCTACGGTAATAGCGTAGTGCAATGGGTTAGCTAGAGCATAATTACAAATATGTAAGTCATGAGTTCAATTCCCTCTGGGGCTTTTATAATTATTTCCTTTCAACAAAATCTTAAAATATATTTTTTTGGTCAAATGTTGTAAAATTTAAACCCGTGAAAGTACATGTACTTTGATTATAATATACTTTTATCCACATTAATATTGACAGGTGTCCCATACAACCTATATAGAGTTTTGGAAAAAAAGTTTACAGGTAATATTAATCGTTTGGGGTTTGGATGGTTAATGGAATATATCATACCTGAATAGGACAACTTCAAAGCAAAACTGAGTTTGAGTATAAAGTGTTTTAATCAACTAATTAAAAAATCTACATATTTACTAGTCTGGTCATAAATCTTTTATCTACTGTCATCAAGCATTATATACAATCTATTTATGTTAGATTCATTTTCAAATTTCATAAAACAGGGAGCGTCAGTCTTTTAACGTATCTATATTGATCAGTGTAAGTTTTTATAACAGGTTGATATCTAGAATTGACCTGATTACAAGATTTTATTCACAGTAAGGATCTAATGCCAAGATGAGCCTTATGTGGATTGCTCAGGTTACTTAACAGATAAGGTTTGTGATCAAAATTGTATTCTGAAGGTAAAAATTTCCCTACAAGGTACAACTTTATCAATGTCTGATGTCATTGGACGCATTAAGGTAGCATTTCTGTCCATAGTTAATGCATCAATTATGATAAAGCTGGTAATATAAAGTATTCAAAAATAATAATAAACTGATGTGACTCCATTTACTTAATTTTCATCATCATATACATAAACAAGAAATAAATTAAAGTCCTCCTAAAGCACTGCAATATTGCATAGAGCTCTAGAGCTCTCTCTCTCTCTCTCTCTCTCTTCCCCCCCCCCCCCCCCCAAAAAAAAAAAAATAAGTCAATCCACTTGTCTTTTTAGTTTAGTTCTGACAGAAGTTTGGTGTTTCTTAACTTCCCTTTGTCACAAACTACCAGCATTGTTGTTCATCAATTAGCAAATACTCTCCTACAGTTCACAGACTGTTTGCATTATTTGTTTTCTGTACATCATAGAGCATAGAGCCTAATCATCTCTCATTTCCTCTTTACAAGTAGCTTTTCTAATTAAACTGAAGCAAGAATTATTTGTATTTTCTTACAAATTTGCATGGCGTGTGTTAATTGACATCAGATCAATGCCAGCTCCAATCATAAACTTTCATCTGCCTCTTTCTTTTGACCCTTATAGGGGTTGTGATCATTTAATACACCCTTGAGTATTGTGATTTAAATTCCTCCTCAATTAAAATGCTGACTTAGTCAGTTCCCAATCTAAGATAGTTTATAGCCCCCCCCCCCCCCCCCCCCCCCCCCCCCCCCCCCCCCCCACCACCACCACACACACTTTAGGTGCCATATGGTAAGGTCATTATTGAAAAAGATCATAATATTTTATTAGTTGCAGGTATTTGAAATATTGGCATCAATATTAGACATGCAGATATCAGATATGGTTCACAGAAAGTAGTCAATATAAGCATTTGTTTCCTTTACCAGCGTGATAATCTTACAGGAAAATTTAAACTGATTCACCCAGAAATCATTGAAACTTTATCTCTCGTTAATCAAAACTGTGTCTGGGCGAATTCAAGACGGGTGAAACTGTTTGCAAGTGTAGAAGGACGAAAATTACATGGGGCGAAAATATCCCAATATACTTGCAGTAATTTTCATATATTTTCTATTCATTATCCAAAATAAACCTTATAAATGCTATGTTTTCATTGTAACACAAAAACCTAAATAACAAAGTCTTTAATTAACAACATAATCATGATATAATGGCACAGATTGGACAATTTTTACTGATAACAAACTGTTATTTAACCCATACATGCATATGTCCCTCCAAAATACTTAAAAAAGATTACATGTACACATACTATAGTATTTGAAAAATAAAAACTATGCCTTCAATATTCATATGTCTAGGAATTTTCTACCTCTTGGAACATTTCAAAGCTCTTAATCACTAGCATACAGTGTCTGTATAGAGAATTGCCAAGATTGACATCCTGCTTGCTATTGATAGATCTGTATGTATTGTCTTCTTCATGGCTCAGAATTCGGCCAGAAATCATCAGTCAGTGATGAAAATAAAGAAGCAGTTTGGCTAATGCACAAACAACAAGATTATTATGTTAATTATGCTTACAACATCACAACACCCAGCAGCTTTTTTTGGGGTTTTTTTTTTTTATCTGGAGCCCCCTGAGATCAGATGGCAGTCAAGTGGCTGTATATTATCTTGTGAAAAAAGATACATTAAGAAGATTACGAAAAAAAAAACTTCATAAAAACCTGTATACTTTTTATCTTAACCTGCAAGGTAAATACATAAACAAACAGTCACAAGGGCTGGTCTACGGCCAGTGCTTGGGGGCCCCTCGTCTGTGTGAGAGTTGACCTACACTGAAGTAGCATTGTGTGTGTGTCTCAAGGTAGACAGTCTGATGAGCCATCAGGGGATCGGATCAGGAGTCAGCAAATGAACAATGCTAATCTGTTAACCCGCTGCTACTACCTCTGCCATTAACAACAGGTGAAGGATTTACTACACCTGCTGATGCTAAAGAGCGCAATTTTCTTATCTACATATTGACATATTTTGCACTTTATCTCAGAGTTTTTTTTGTTTTGGTGTATTGCAGCATTTTGTCAAAAATATGAATAATTCCTCCAAGCCAGTTACTTGATATACACCTGCATTAGATTCCTGCAGTTTTGCTAGATTATATCATAAACATGAGCAATATTCCAGGTTTATAAATATATAACATCGTCAATAAAAGAAGGGTGGTATTTGTATGTAAGAGAAGTATGCAGTGCTAGCTCCCACACAAATCTCTTGATCTTTCTCCCATCAGCCCTCTGCCTCTGTGGGCTGTCACACTCACCTGGTGCTGTGGCTGTGGGGTTGACTACTGTCACTGTTCCACTGCCCTCCTCATCTCCTGACCCCTCGTCTCGTAAAAAATCCTCGTCATCTTTTAATGTGTTTTCTACTGATCGTTTCTGGACCACAACCTGTGCATCCTCAAATTCAAAGTCCTTCTCCTGCAATAGAACATAATCGATGATGCAAATCATTCAATGCTGAATTCTATTCATTTGAATTCTTTTTTTGATACCTATGTCAAATAAATCAAGAGCTAGCAAAATTATTTAATGTCAGTTGGTTAACGCTGTTTGCGTACTTGCAGAATTATTGAAAAACACATAGCTACTTAGATTTAAAAAAAGAAGAAAAAAAGATGTTTCTTCTTTTAATGGATGTTATCATGAATCTTATTTTATAAGAAACCTGATTTTCCTGGTATTTATTCTAGAGTCTTGTGTTTTCTGTGCTTGTCAATTTGTAATTTTCGATGTTAAAACCTAGTTCAGAAGACAGAGTCCCGTGCATTCCCTCTTTTGATCGATCAGCATCAAACTCTCTCTTGCGAAATCCTTGTTAAAACTGAAGAGATTATACACAAAGATTTACATTACACAGTCTGGCAAACTCTTGAAGTTTCCAGGATTCTGGGATCTTGCTTGAGATGCATTTCCTGCACTTCTACATTATACCCTTTAATCCCCTCGTCATCCGAAAGAAAAATAATTAAAAGCTTAGTCAGACCTGCCCAAAATTTATCTTCACAGCATCTTACCAGATGACTAATCTATTTTTTTATTCAAAAGCTGTTTAGTCTGGCTCCATATTTCTTCAATAGTAGTAAATACAGCTTCTACTCTTTTCAATGCTATCCCACCCAAAATGTTGGGCAAGTGTGAGACACTGTGTCATATTGTTGGGTGATCTTTAAATCTGGTAAATATTGAAGAATTCATGCATACAATCTACCCAGATTATCAGAGATAGGTGACATGTTTATCAAGTAACGTTATGCCAACAGGAAGATAGGGCTTTAGGTGATCTGTGACAAGGCAGCACCTGACATATACAATACCACACAACAAGATACTCTTACACAATGACGGGCTACTCAAATCCAGCAGTCTGAAAATCTCAACTGTGAAAGTCAAAATAGCTTAAACATTTCAGACGCCAAGGAAAATCTCGAGCGAAATTTCTTGAGAAGTTTATCTAGTTAAGGAATAATTAATATGCTGGTTTACAACCATCTTGTAGATTGGACCCCCCCCCCCCCCCTTCAAAAATAGAAATCCAGAGACGTAGGTGCACTGTTTAATTTTTGTGGTTTCTCCAAAACAAAGCTCATAAGAAAGTTGTCAAGTACATGTCTGCATGACAGGAATTACATGCATCACCAACAAAGACATTTCATAAATTTTATATAATACATATATATTGCAAAAGTTGTTTTTCTCTTCAAGCCTGATTATTTTCATTATACACTGTACACTTAACATTCCTATTACATGTAGTCATAACATGGTTATGGCACACACACACCTGCACAAATTTCTATCTATTTGTGGTAGAACATGGAAGGCTGTTTTTGTTCTGCACAATTCATGTGCAATATAGAGTCCCATTCAAAAAAAAAAAAATTCTCTTTCATAAGAGATGGCTATGTTCAAGTCCAAAGCTTAAAGGATAAAAACTGCCCCCAGAAATAGTTCTATGGAAGCAAAGTCTATTCCTCATTTCATCACTCTTATCAAATCAGCTAGTCTCCATTACAAGCTGATAACAAAGCAGCATACAAACGATATGCTATTGGGGATGTTTCGCTATTGGGGATGTTTCGATGAGTATGTCAGATCAACATCTTACATTCACGATGAGCTTGGTGATTTTAGCCTGTCCAATTGTTTGTTTAACAAGCTTTAGACCTCTGGACTAACTTTCCAGTTTCCTACAAGCCAACACCAATTTACACTCAATTCCCCAATTTTATGGTACATAGATCTTAATTGCCTGGGAAATGGCCAGGTGTCTAGTTTAGTACCTAATCTACCCAGATTGACAATAGTCCCGAAATTACTCTTAAAGCCATGTATATTCACCTGAGACAATTTAATGCATTTGCAGACACTGAATATTCCCGATTCTCATGTCAAGTTTAATGTGTCCACCATTGAAAAAGAAAAAAGACCAACTTTTATAACCATTCAGGTGAACATTTGACAAGTTGTGATTAACACACATCAATGGCTATGATAGATTCTCCCAAAACATGCAAACAACAAGCCAGCATGTAGCATGCGCTGATCTAGGGGGTGGGGAGTTGGGGAGGGGTCTGACTGAAAAATTCAAATCTCTTTAATTTACATAGTAAAATTACCGAAAATATGCCTCGGACCACCGCGGCAAGCTTAAATATTCCTCGGAACCCCCTCTAGAAAAATTTCTGCACCCACACATGGGTAGTGCTTCCTAATTTTATAGTTAAGGAAGCAAAATATTAAACCATGTACCCAATGACTTGATTGAGTCAACGCAGATGCAAGGGTAGTGCAGCAACTATCAAAGAACAGGGTCACAGCCTGATCCAGGATTTCAATAGATCCTCCTAATATCTTTTACAAACTGTGAAGGGGGCAACAGCTTTAATGGTCAAAATGAAGGTCTATTTCCCTGTGAAAAATGGTATGGAATAAGAGGTCTTGTTGCTCTTTGATAAAAAGAAACATTGAATTGATATAGTGCATGGCTCTGTGGTCATAGAATTCACGGAAGGTCTGCTGCAGTTTGGCAATGCATTTGAACATCTGGCATTGCAATTGAAGTCTGACATTTCGCAATGGATCTTATCCTATGAAGTATTGCTGCAAGCAAAGGAGTCTTATTATCTTCAATCATACAACTTCACAAAAACCTAAGGTGCTGAACATGAACCCAGAGAACTAGCAAATTGTTCAAAGAATTTATAGTGTGGATCTGCACCAGTTGCACTTCAGATATTTGTGCAAGTACATAATTATTCTTTTTTTCCTGGAAAAAAAAACCTCCTCCATGAATATTTTTCTTGGTACAAATAGTAAAGAAGTTGGGGAGTATTTTTTCTTTCCCCATCTTGTATGAGATGAAGCCCTACTGGTTAGAAATGAGTTGCATGTAGAGAAAACAGATGCTGTGTGGGTAGTTTTAATATTTCTAGACCACACAGTCTCAGCATGTTGCATTATTAAGCCAATTACTGTGTTGATTTAATTTTTACTTTTTCTCCCGTTTTTCTTTCTCGTCTAGCTTAATCCTTCGGTCTACTCTAAGCGGAATTGTCCTAATTATATTTAATGAAAGCAACGGGAACAAAAATATTATTGCAAAAGGATCCAAGAAATTCCCATTTAGATGTTTATCCAAGCTCCATTCCCCACTCAAGAGGCTCAAGAGATGGTTATTAAAAGTCAAAAACAAAGTTGTCAATCACCAAGGCTTCTGCTTGTGCCTATAGGTTCAGAAAATATAAGGATAACATAAGATCAGATGCATTAGCATTTGTTTTTCTATCTCAGTTGTGTACAACTATCATACATTTTTCTCCTTTTTTTTTTTCAAGAGAGGGTAATTTCAGTTGTACAAATATTTACAGGTGTAGCTATACACTCAACCTTTCAGACATCCAGGTGTTAATCGTCGAAGTTAGGGCAGGTAATTTACACAAACAGAACTTTGTTTAGTATAGATATATATTTACCTTTCAAAATTGCTTACTTGGGGATTTTTTTTTAAAAGTGTTTAGAATTACATACGCAAAACTTGAGATCTGTCAAACTTTTTTTTATGAAAGAAAAGTTGTATAGAACAAAAAGTTAAATGCCATTCTTTTAATTTTCAAAGTTTGTGTTATATTATATCTTAATTGCGCAAAATTAACTTACCGCTGACTCTCCATTCACGGGTCCATGCACAATTAAGCACACAAAGACTAATCCTATTAGGAGCCCGTGGGGTAGCGACTTTACTGGAGACATCCTCCTCCGCGAGAGAGAGGTGCAAACACTTATTCTCCCCCACTTTCAGGACCCTTCGCTATTAAACGACCCGTGTCTTGCTTTTGTGAAGGAGAGGGAAAAACAAACGCTCTGTGTTCAGCGCATTCGCCTGAAACACATCTAAGTCTCTTCGCCTTCGGCTGAGCACAGAAGTGATACTCTGCAACCCTTACCTCGTCTGCTCTCACGCCCTCGTACGGTGTACACGTGAAGAAGTGAAATTTTTTACCGGGTGACCTACATAAGTTCGTTACTAGGGTTTATTGTTCTATACAGCTGGAATAATGCAATTAACATTCTCGTCATCTTTTACTTCTTATTCATTAAGTGGTAAATACTTGTAAAAGTTAACAAAAAAGGACAACTGCATGACGCTATTTGCACACTGATAAGGTCTGTGATCGAATTACGGGTAGCACCGTCGAGTCAACTTTTTATGGGGGTCAATAACTGTCAAGTGACATTGGGGGCAATTCTGCCGGATAAAAGACCTCAATTAAATTCTGCATCGAGATTGACACAGATAAATTATATGTAAGTTCCCATATCTGTCTAGAATGTTGAATGTCCTGATCTCGTTAAGAAAATAAATTTGGTCTTCTATAGCTGTAAATTAATCACGCGTTTTATAAGACATCAAATGAGTAACACAGCTCTGTAGTTAAAAAAAATAATTGTCTTTGATGTTTAGTAAAGAAAAAAAAATTACTTGCTTATTTAAACTTCTGAATCAATGCAGTTTACACAGATATCATTATTTAATTGGAATAATTATTTAATTGGAATATATATGAGTGAATTGATACGGTTTCCATCTAAAACTGAATTTTTACCTGTATATCGTGAATTCGAAGTTGGAAATAGCGAATACCCAAGGGTAAAATTTAGACAAGCTGACTAATATAAATTTTATTGATATAATGAGAGAGAGAGAGAGGAGAGAGAGAGAGAGAGAGAGAGAGAGAGAGAGAGAGAGAGAGAGAGAGAGAGAGAGAACGCCGACGATTCCTGAAAACGAATGACCATTATTACATACTTAGCAAATTTCATCATATCATATTGTATCATGCACCTATTGACACCTAACAGTGATCGTTTTTGAAAGGGGGAGGGCAGACTTATCCGAAAAATTGACAAGCAAAAAACTTAATTATTCGCAAATCTGAGTGGGGGGGGGGGGGGGGGGGGGGGGGGGGCTTGACAACTTGACAAACACAGAAAACCCTTGTTGCAGCAAATCTTTTAAAATCCTAAAGGGGGGGGGGGTTGGGCGCGAAGTACCTAGTACCTAAAAAGTCTATTTTAAAGACAATTTTGTTAATTTTCCTATAATCTTATACCTGCATCTAAAAAAGTGTGTGTGTGTGGGGGGGGGGGGGGGGGGGGGGTCTCACCTCCAAAATTCAATTTTATTCATATGTAAATTTAAGAGAAAATTTTGTTGCGAGAAAAAGAGTGGGACCAGCCCCCTGCTCCCCCCCCCCCCCCACCCATGCTACGTTTCCTGCATTTAATGTAAGTCATTCACGCCAGAGCCTTTGAAGTTACACATACATGTATCAAAACTATACTGTTGTATTATTTGCTTGTTTTTTGAAATATGAAAAATAATCTAATTATGAAAACCTAGTAACGAATAATTTTTACATTTATTGGTAGTGTCCGATAGTTTAGTCTCAAAGACAATTATTAACAATCGCAAACTACAGTTAAAACTCTTATATTAGTATTTATAATCATGACTCTGATTTCTCACTGTTAGATTTCATTAAACATCTTATTTTTCTTTTCAATTTTCCAGGACAACAGAACATTCATATTTTAAGGCCATTGCCATCGTAGGAATGTGTAGTTTATCCGGTAAAACCGCGTATAAGTGGACGAAAGTAACGTATTATCAAAAGAAATATTTTCGTGAAAACATACTTTTGGTAATATTTATTTCCCTTTGATAAGGAGCTCTTGACAGTGACCTGGTAGAAGGCGGACACACACTTTAGATCATTAGCATGTGCGCCTCCATATCTGATATCAATTTTAAAAGAGGAAATAAAAACAAACATTGCCCTTGTTAAGCACGTACAGTGAGAAATGAGGAGATGACTAAAAAAAAAAAAAACAACGACAACAAACAAAAATACAAAGGATAGAATTGATTCTCCAATTTTTGATACTGATAATTTTCAGTATAATCATAATGCTTCCTTAGAAAGGTAGGAGGATTCAATCTTTTCGAAAATAAAATATTCCAATTGGCACTTAATCTCCCCCCCCCCCCCCCCCCCCCCCCCCCCCCCCCCCGACGACTGACCGCTTTTGTCATAAAGGGATTCCTGCAGATTCACTTTACAAGTGAGCATATCAATTTCTAACGCAAACTTATGTTATTGGTTTTTTGTTCTATTTTTTAATTTAAGTTTTTTAAATAACGGACAATTTCATTATTCACAGCGTAAAGCCGGAACCTGACGTCCGGTTAAGTTCAGGAAAATAGGTTTGCGTGGCTTCCGGTCCATAATATTGTCAATGACGCTTTCTGTTAATAGATCCAGAATTTTTGCCCTTAAAGATGAGGGAAACCTTCGAAAAAGACCACATGCATGCATCTGATCTGTATGGTCCTAGGATTTCAGAATGGAGGGATAGGGAATTACAATTATCCCGACTGCACGAGGAAATGTAAACTTTATTTAACGTTTTGTTTTTGTTTTTATACAGTACAATTATAAATAAATGTAACTACTATAAGAATTGATATTGCATTTCAATTGCCAGTGGGTTTTTATTTTACATCAATGAAACTGAATATTAGATCTCTTCATTTGACAGAGTGGGAAAACGTGAGAGTCATCTAAATTATAGTTTAGCGTATGCACAGAACAGAGCAATGAGACTGCAAACAAATCAGTTAGTGGATATCGAAAAATCCCGGCAAAGGAATGAAAAATACCTACAGGTGAGGAGGTACATGTAATATACAAGTAAAAAAGTTAAATTGTACATACAGATGTGTCTTTAGAAGCAATTAATCTGGCAATCAAATTTGATTGTAAACTTTAGAATTTCAATATTAAAAACTTTTGGTTATCTAAAATTTTAATTGCAAATTTTCAGAAATTTTACCAGGTAATACTAACTTTTTTGCCAGGATGTTATGTTAATAAGTGAGAGTTTGAGAGTAGATGAAAGCAACCCCGTAAGTCCTAGACTGGCCACTCTTCAGGTTGGTTGAAAGTTCAATGATTTTAATTTTTGTTTTATGCATGTAAAAACTTTCTTGCCTATGTCCCAGTAACTTTGTCTTGAAATTCAGGAGACGCTACAGTTAGATTTTGTAAAATCTTATTATTGAAAGTTTCTGTGATGTACTTAAATTTCATTTTAATTAAATTAACATATTAATTTTGTTCTATATTTCATTTTTGTTCCATCTAGTGTCCAACACTTTAGTTTGTTTAAATATATCTGTTTCTGAACTGTATGTCAGGGGATCTAGCTTGAGTTTTCTACATTTATGAAAAAAATGTAATGCATTTTATGATTAGTTATAGGTGCAAATGCACTTCAATTAACTCAACTTCTTCCTCTTTTGTCAGCTCTGAATCTCTATGAGTAAGAACATTTATGTTTATGCTATGTCTATTTTCTAATTATGGATTCATTTTGGTGATGGATTTCCAAGCGCTTTTACACAGGAAAAAGAAACCTTTTGCCAGAATAATGCTTTCATTTTGTTTAATTTAGTGGAATTGTTTGTAGTGCTATCAGCTGCAAAGAAATATAAATAGTTGAATTTCTGCATATAAACTTCATCATTTGTAGAAAAAAAACCCAAAATATAAAAATTTTGGGGGAAAAAATGAATTTTTACTTCGAGCTTTCAATGTAGAAATATAAATGATAAAATTGCTGTTGTTCTACTACATGTATACATGTATGAAATGTTTGAAACAGAATACTAGAAAACTTTTCCTCCTTTTCATTTGCAGTCAAATTACTGGGCCATGGTTAAAAGCCTCAAACCACTGTGGGAAGAAAATCTACAACCAACCAACCTCAGGTCATCTAGGACAGAAATCAGGACACCCAGGGCAGAATCCCTTAACAGTGCCCGGGGGCAGCAAACGGGGGCAGGGGCAATGCCAGGAAGTGCTCGATCTCAGAAATCCACCAGCGTTAATTTCAGGGCTACCGAGCCGAACATTGCCAAACAGACTGTACAAAAACCTGAAAGAAAGTCTATATCAAAGAAAAATAAAACAAAATAACAAAGGCTTTAACATTTGAAATATTTAAAAGTATTTTACAATTTAATTGCTGGGTAGATTTTTCCCACACTGAATCACTGTTGTATGTCCCTTGCAATAAATGTATGAATGTTATCATCACTCATGTATTTGTACGGTATGTAGAAATAGCAGAGGCATATTAAAAGTGTATATACTAATCATTAAGAATGAAATGACATTTCATATCGTTTTCATCACCCCTCTCCGACAGCTCAGTCATTTTACCACTGTTTCCCTAGGCCTAATAAACTTTATTCAGTGACAGTTTTAAATTTGATCGTATTGCAAAGATTATCATGTCGAGGTATATAAGTGTATATGTATTTTTTTTTTTAAATTAAATTTTGTTATTATTCTACAGTATTTACATGTTTACATTCCTCCATGTTTTTCTTATCAAGTTCAGCTAAATTCCTAATGTTTGTTCAATGCTTATAAATGCAGGAAACTTAGGGTATATGGTGTATGTTATTTTTATGTTTTCTCAAGAACTAAGTTTAAGAGTTCTAAGTTTCAAATGTTTCTTATAATTACAGTTTATGTACATATATATAAATATATGACACCAATAAAGTTGATATTATAGATTTAGCTTGCCATAGAGATTTTCTTACATTGCACTATATATTTTTATTTCTCCAAGTCATCACAACCTGCTGCGAGGTAGATTTATCAATAAATCTGTTGTAGAACAGTGTGATCCTTCTGTTACTGTTGTACTTCCTATATTCTACCTTTTACAGTCAGATTGATGTAACTGCTGAGTACACATGCAAACATGGTCACCAAGATCCACCTGTCTTCCATCGTTTTCAATCTTAATCTTAAAACCACAAATAGATTATCAAGAAACTTTGTAGTTGTATGAACATAATGTGTAGATGTGCATATTCATTTACCAAGAAGTTTTTTTCCATTATTTTTCATTTCTTTTAATTTTGCCCCTTTTGAACTTAGATGTTAGCCATGATAGTTGAATATTCTACTCAAGTACAGTAGTTGTCAGCACAATCCTTCTTTATTCACAGAAAGAATTTCACAATCTTTTTAATAAAAACAATGTATAGGTGTGCATAAAAATTTAATTTAATATTTTTTCATGGAGTTGTGCCCCTTTTTTAAATTAATTCATACCATGCCATTCATTATGTGTACCATTGTCATGTAATATGGGTGCATGGAGCATTTTCTTTTAATTCCAGTTTTGTCATACATGTAGCTCTCTAGGACTGTACTGGGAATCCTCAACAACTAATCTCCACTGGGAATACCCAGGCACATCATCTAAATTTATGGCACATTTTATTTGCCCAGTCATTACCTTTCTCTGGTAGGCTTCCTCGCATTTCAGTCTCCCCATTGGACATTTCGTTCCACTATGATGATATTCTTCATAAAGTTACATATTTTTTCTGTGAGTGAAGCAATGCCATCACAAACTGAAGCAATGTGATTCTTAAAAGAGAATCTTAATCTTTTGCATATCTCTCCTTAAACTTTGTACAATTATTGCTTTATGGTAACAGTTAAAACAAACTTCCGAGGTACATTTTATCAAGAATTTGCCTTTTGAGGTTTAACAAGAGAAAAGCTATCAATGTGACAGCAAACCAGGTTTTCTTTTATGTGAACAGTATCCATAATCCATTTTTTACCGGGTTTTCCAAAGAAAAAATCCGGTTATTGAAATGGTGAACGGGCAGATAGCTGCCAAAAGGGTACCCCTATTGTACAGGTAACTCCTCCTACAGTTTTCAAGATAGGAAGTTGTTCTTTTGCAGATCAATTGTACATATATCAGAATATATCATATTGGTATAATTTTGATTTCTGATAATTTATAGAAAAAATACCAGCTGTTGAACTTAGTCATTTTTTGGCAAAATATTGCATATAGGGTACCCCCATTGTACGGATAACTCCTTCTACAGTTTTCAAGTGAAGAAGCTGCCATTTTCACCATTTAAATAACTTGATTTTTCCTTTAGAAAACCCAGTAATAAAATGAAAAATCTCCCTTTTAAGAAGGCTTTGGAAAAACTTGAAACATCATTATAACGATGCTTTGTATCCAGTTTGGCTCAGTGGTTCCATGCGCAACAGAAACAAGGTTAATTTTTAATAAGTTAACTTAAAATGATGTGAAATTAATAAGTTAAATCTTTATACCCACCCACCCCTCCCATCTAGCAAGCACTTCCTGAGGATGCTTTTACATAAGGTTCAGCTTTGCTGGCCCCATGGTTTTTTAATAAGAGTTTTAAAAAATGCCAACAATTTTTCAATGACTCCTAATTATCTCCCTTCTATTTAACAAACTTGAATCCACTCACCAAATGATGCTTTGTGCCAAGCTTGATTGAAATTGGCTAAGTGGTTCTGGAGATGGATTCCAAAATGAGAAAAGTTTATAGAAACGCAGTACAGTTATGGCGGCCAATAAAAATATTGGCGAATTTTTTGTGATAAAAAACATGTATACTTTAGTTCCAATGGGCATGTCCTTTTTAAAATCAATAACAGTCGCTCAAATGCAATATATTTCTGAAATATATATATAACAGTACAATATTTTATGTTCATAATGGTCACGTGATATGGCAGTCGCATGGTACAAGCAGATGAATTTGTGGTTTTGAGGTCATTTAAAAATTTCAATATTGCAACGGCATAATCATGTCAAAATTCACAACTGAATTATAAAATAACTTGACGTTATATTGTAGACTTTGAAAAATGTTGCGAACTTTTTAAGATAAGATTATTTGTTAGTAGAAACCATAATTTATAATGAATATATTGAATAATTTTGAAGGTCACAGTGTTAATTTCATTAAAAAATAATTAATTTGTAAGATTTCACAAGGATCTCAGAAGTTTTTAAATTACGTAGCATATTTCAAATTCACATGTAAAAGTATGTCACGATCAGATAAGTGTAAGCCCTTGGAATTGAATGATTTATTTAGGTACCCAGCTTTAAGATATACGATATTTTATACAAAACTGAGGTTGCCTCATTATATGATGCATAATTATAACAAATTTAAAATAAGACTATATAGATAACATTCTACTAATAATAATGTTGAACAAAATATTCACTTATAATTTTCCGTTAATCAATGACATTTATTTTTCTTCGCTAAAAAATTGCATGATAGCCTTCGATGACTTAACTTAATGCGTCATTTTGAAGCATATGACGTCATATTTTGTAGTACAGCGAGTACGACTTCTCGCTTATTTTTCCATGTGTACGAAATAAGATATCTGTGAGCCAATGCTCACTAGTAATACCCCCGCTCTGATTTGAATATGCAAAATAAGCAAAGTCGACATTTAAAAGGAAGTTGGCATCCAATTGGTACAAAAATAGATCCCACGATATAGCATGCCGAAATAAAATAGTGCGTTAAAATTTCAAGCAGCTGCGATAAATAGTTGCAGAGAAATCTGACGAAAATTTGTTTAAAAATTTCAAGCAGCTGCAATAAATAGTTGCAGAGAAATCTGACGAAAATTTGTTTAAAAATTTTGGCTAGAAATAAACAAAGTTGTCATTTAACAGGAAGTTGACGTCCGATTGGTACAGTATACATCCCACGATAATGCATGCCTTAAAAAAGAGTGTGTTAAAATTTCAAGCATCTGAGATGAGTAGTTGCTGAGAAATCTTTGACGAAAGTTTGTTTGAAAATTTTGGATAAAAAAAACAAAGTCGTCTTTTAACAGGAAGTTGAAGTTTAATTGGTACAAAAATATATCCCACAATATGGCATGCCGAAACAAATTGTGTTAAAATTTCAAGCATCTACGATAAATAGTTGCTGAGAAATCTTTGACGAAATTTTGTTCGAAAATTTAGGCTTAACATAAACAAAAACGTCATTTAACATGAAGTTGATGTCCGTTTGGTACAAAAATATATCCCACGATATGGCATGCCTTAACAAATAGTATTTTAAAATTTCAAGCATCTGCGATGAATAGTTTCTGAGAAAAATGCGACAGAAATGTTTGTTACGGACAGACAGACACACAAGGGTAAAACAGTATACCCCCTTCTCCTTCGGAGCTGGGGTATAATAACGGACATCGAAATTGTAAGTAATAGCATTTGTTGTTTTTAATTAAAAGACAAGTATAAATTAATTTTGCTAATGAATGAATTAATAAGTACTTTCGAGGTGTGTAATATACTGTGATGTCATCATGCATATTTCCCGTACTTTTTGTCTGAACGGAATTTATTGACAGCCTTAACTGTGCTGTGCAGACTGACAGATGCCGGACAAAAAGTAATCAGAAAAGCTCACTCAAGCTTTCAGCTCAGGTAAGCTAAAAACCAAACCAACGAAACTGAGTAAAATTTTATACATTTTTAATATGATTACAAGTTTTCACTTAAGATAAATGATGTTTTTTTCTTTTTTCACACAAATTCAGTCAATCTCTCTAACCACATACATATAATGTATGATCTAGTCATTACAAACATAATTGACCATATGTTTCACAACTCATCACTATAAAATGTGATCCATAACGTATGTAACATTATTGGTTTTTGTTCTTGTGATCCTGATTATCGTTTCTTCAGATTCTCTAGGTTAGAATCAAAGTCTTTATCTGTAATGTTCAGCATCAAATTGCCAGATTGCAAGTAAACACGGTTTTGTGAAATAGCCAACTGAAAAAAAAAAAAAACAGAGAAACTTTCAAGAACAAATACAGGTACCATTCATTTCTCATAAAGATCCCGCATAGGGAACAAAATGTCCTATTCACTTCACTGGTATCTCTGCTTATCTTCTGGCAAAATCTCCCATTTAACACTAGGGCTATGAATGTAAGAGTATTCTTTAAAGTAATATAGTTTTATTAACCTGTTGGGTTTTATAAACAATTATTTCTTACTTTGAATATAACCATATGCTAACTCACAAATGAAAGTAAAAGATTAAAGAAATCTTTTGGGTCACATTGCCCTATTTGCTGGCAAAATATCACATTGCAAGGCACCTGCCACTAAGGTACTCTCTGACGTATGAATTACACAATATACTCACAGTTTTAGCAATCTTCTGGGCTGCTTGGATTTTTCTCAACTTCAAAAATCCAGGATTCTGTTGAATAGCCTCTCCAATGTTCTTTGTGTCAAGGATCATAATCAAACATATCAGATAATCACTAATGGTATATGTACACGTATATTGAAACAAAATTACTTGTAATTTGGCTAAAATTATTAATAATATAAACCAATCCAAATGATAGTTTTTAACATCTGATCATTTTTAAATTTTGCCTTAAAAAATTCTATTAAAGCTGAACACCACTCATAAAAGGCATTGTCCGCCTTATTTCTCTTTCATTGTTGCTATCCCTACAACCCTTATATCACCCGCAGACCTCTAAACTGTTCAAAGAATTTCGATGTAGAGGTCTCACCTGTGTGGAAGTATATCTTGCATCGCCGTATTACTTGGTCTCGATGAAATTATCAAACTTTTTTCCAAGCCAGCAAGACAGTAACATCAAATGTACAGGTCAATGCTTTATTTATAAACAGAAAATGTTCATAAAACAAGAAACACACAGAATCTAAGATAACGTAGGGAATACATGTACATGTCGACCACGATTTTCAGGCGCAATCG
This sequence comes from Magallana nippona, assembly GCA_033439105.1. Lineage (NCBI taxonomy): Eukaryota > Metazoa > Mollusca > Bivalvia > Ostreida > Ostreidae > Magallana > Magallana nippona. The sequence goes on from CM065922.1 coordinate 32,133,150, forward strand.
GATGTAACTAAATCGAAGGGATTAAATACCTGTGTAATGGTGCCTATTTATGTATCATGTTCAGCTTTAAATCATCAATCTAAGGGTTCTTAAGATATAGAGCAAGACTGTTATACAAAGGACTTTTACGATATAGACACCAGTAACACTTGGCAACACTCTTCTGAAAAAAAAAAAAAGATCATTCATCAACCAGCAGGTTCAAACCAATGTGCCCTTTTTTTCAAATTGTTACCAACATCTACATATATGCTTTGTGTGATGAGTTGTGTGAAAGGATATGAGTTTAGCAGCCTGCGCTTCACCATCAGCTTGGACTATCTTCTGTTGCTTCTCCTGCTTGGCTCTCTCCACATAGAACTGGGCTCGCTGTGCTTCTTGTTGGGCGACCTAAACATGGACAGCAATAAATTAATGTACATTTTCTCTAACTTACAACAGTGTTGTATATCAAAATACAAATTTGTCTTGCATGAGAATAGTGCCCTGCTGGCCTATTTGAACACTGTCAATTTTTACCTTTGGTTTACCGTTTATTTTTGGTTAAACAAAACATAAGCAGCATAAAATCTTTAATCCAAACCCTTAACAAGATTTCCTTCCCTCTGTCACAACAGGACATATTAGTGGAGAAGTCTGCAAATAAGATTATCAACTTACTTGTTTGGCCTCAACAGCAGCTGTGTACTCTTTTCCGAAGCTAAGTTCTGTAATGGACACATCGTCCAGAATGATGTGGAAATCCTGAGCCCTCTCCGTCAGTTCCCTCCTGATTAACATACTCACTTGTTGACGTTGTGTGATCAGTTGAGAAGCATTGAATTTTGCAACAACAGACTTTAAAACCTGTCGATTGGAACAGAAAATTGAGACCATTATACAAGGAATACTACTTTGCAGGGTGACTGGTAATTATATATATACTCATCTATCACATATGTAGATCACAAACAACTCTTTGATTAGGAAAAATTGTTCAGACATCAATCAAATCTTCAGTCTGACATACCTCATTACAAATAGAGGGCAGTACTCTCTCATCATAGTCTGTGCCTATTTGACGATAAATCTGGGGAAGAAATGTTTGATCTGGTCGTGCCAACACTCGTAAAGATATATTCACCATTTGAAGATCTGCAATTGAAAAGAAACAATCTATATGACCAATCTAAAAAAAATTTGTTAAGTATAAATTTTTGAAAAACAATATTACCATCCCAAAAGTGATCTTTTCAATTTTATTACTTTATTGTCTGTTGATAATCAACACAAAACTCCAATCTGATCCATAGTTTATCATTATGAAGCTTCACAGTAAGTTTCAAATCAATTACATCTAAAATTTAAAAAAAAGTCGGGAAAACCAAAGGAACTAAAAAGAATTTAAAGGACATATCCTCACCTTTGCTTCCAGTTGGTGAGGTGATCTTTCTTGGTCTGGCTCTTATGTCATAAATTATTGGGTACTGAAACCATGGTACTCTGAAAAGGAACAAAAAACACAGTGGATTGACTATACTACTTTTCTTGCTTATTATCAATGAAAAAAAAATGCTAATGTAAAAATGCCTGAAACAATAGCTGAAACAAGAACCTAAGTACTTTATGTGTTCAACCTGCCCAAAGCTTTGACCATTATAGCAAGTGCAGCTCTCCGACAACGCCTGAGCAAAGAGAAAATTCAAACTACTGCTCCCTTTGTATTAGTATTAAGGGAATATTTAAGTATTTAATTTTCTTTCTATTTTTTGAAATCACGTTGATGCATTTATTTAATAAATCATGCTAATTTTTTAATTTTACATAATGATACACATGACTGTATCTGGATGTACATGTACCAATTATAATTATATGCTGTTCTCGCCCTAACGGTCGTACCGTAAAACATATTAAAAACTAACATTAAAGTTGTTGGGAACCTGACAACAAACCTAATCATGGATAGTTCATTATTCCTACCTATTACAACTGATTCAATCCTTTCAGTACAAATAATGTGTGTCTTTTAGGATGCAGATTTAAAGTTTGGTCAAAATGGTTGGACAAGACAGTTGTAGTGTTGTCAGCCCATTTGTCTTGCACAATTTCAATTAGATTTCAAAAGCTCTGCTTCAATCTTTTACTGCCAAAGATGCATTTTTTGATACATTAGCTTTTAGCTTAAATTTAAAGTCAGAGAAACACTTGGCTGTTAATTTTGATCATTGTTATCAATCAATGGATTGTGTCACTATGTATGAGCCAGTCCTATGATATCGCAGTAGTTAAATCATTTTGTTGAAAAATCTATCAATACGAAAATATTTCCAGAATCTAATGTTATTGTGAGTTTCCTCTATTATATAACTCAGTGATGTTAAGCATGCGTCTGTTTACCTAGTCCGAAATATCTGACGTTTTCCTGGCTTTTTTAACGATTTTGATATTTTACTTGCCAGGAAAACATCAGAACCGGCGCCATTGCGAAAACTGGATATTCACCGCCTCCATCTGGAAGCGGCATTCTAGACTCGATGTTAAATAGATATATATTTAAAGTCAATAATACAGCTTAAAATATAATTTTACTGCACATTTTGATAATTACACTGATAAACAGTAGGTTTGTTGACCTATTTTCTCACGAGATTTCAAAAATGCACGAAATCTCAACAAATCTCAACAGTTGGATAGAATGTGTTCAATAGTCAGTTTTTGGGATGTAAGGACCCATAAAAGCGATATTAGTGAGCAGTAAATCATCGTCTTATTAATTAGTTGTGAGTAAAACATTTAATTCAACTTGTAAATATTTAAAATCGAGCCAAGAATGCCGCCTCCAGTTGGAGGTGGCGAATCTCCAGTTTTCGTAATGGCACCGGTTCTGACATTTTCCTGGCATGTAAAATATCAAAATCGTTAAAAAAGCCAGGAAAACGTCAGATATTTCGGACTACTGTTTACCATGCCTAAAAATATCCCGACGTCAAATGTCAATTTCAGCGCGTCAAATGTTAATTTCAGCGCGTGCTACTATACATAAACAGAAATACCGCGATACCATAGAACCCGCGATATGATAGGAATATACTATATACCTGAAATGAAGACCTTCAGCTAAAACCTGCTTTTGGACACCACCAATTCGACTGAAAATTATAGACCGATGACCACCATCAACTGAAATGTAAGAGCAACATTTAATTGGAATTGAAATTTAAAACCCATAAATAAACTCATAAAAGATAATGATGTAATTTTTTTCACTAGGTTGCATAAGATTTTTACTGAGTCTTATTAAATTTGTGATATTTTAACGATTTGTCACCTGTATAAAATGACTGTTGAATTCCTACTGCAGCTCCAGCTAATGCCATTAACCCTATTCCTAATTTTCCACCCCTTTTACCACCTTGGGTAAGTAAATCTTTCAATTTTTTAGGATCCATGCTTGAAACATTCACATGTGCACCGGACAACTACGTCCTTGAAAAGCTTCTATCATCTAAAAATAGAAAATTTACCAAGCGGATTAAATTGGGCTTCTTTATGTGCTTTGGATAGAATTTTGAAGAAATGTGTGGCATATGAATTTCTCTTTACTTTTATTAGTAACGTTTTCATATCACATATAAATTTTAAATAATAAATCTTGTGATCAATAACTTTTTTTTATTAAGTACGTTCCGTTTATATCCGACAGTAAGGTTCTTGCATAAGGTAAATGATGAAGGTTAATTTTTATCCCGGACAATTCGCTTCGCAGTTTCTAGGAAATCTGTTGACCCTTTTCAATCTTTATTTTGATAATTTATTGTAGAAAAAATAATTGTTGACAAAACATTCGAGATATAATCATTAGTAGATATTAATATTGTTATTAGGCTTAGTTTTTTCACCATCTGATGAAGGGCCGAATTTACAGATATTTAAATCAAATTGGAACCGACTATCATGGCGCTGAAGGTGTCTGCAAGTTTACCTAGAGTAGTCCAGTTTCTTGCTACACAAGTTTTTAGAGGAGGAAAAACCAACAAAAATGTTTTGACCAGATTTAAACCAGAAATCCAATCTAGCTCGTAAGTTTTAATCGTCAGTTGGAATTGTTTGAATAGAAAATTTATACTTTGCTCTTGAGGTTGAAATAAATGTCAATCCACTTGCTGATGCCTTATGATGTTTTCCACTACTTTGATGTTTTTCTAGACGAACCAGGCATACATTTTCTTTCTCAATTTTCTTAATTCTTGGATTAGCTTTTAGTATGCTTTGATCTTAAGAACTTCCATATTGTAGTGAAATTGGGTATTGCTATGTTTATGTTCCCCTCAATACCTCTACGCATGACCTCTGACCCTGGTCTACCCCTTTACTGGACACATATGCAGATAACGCCCTGTGCTATACAACTACTGTAGTCCAAGCCTAATTTCCTATACATGTCTCTCTCAGACAGAATTGGAATGGATGTGCATGCACAGTGTATGCAGATCCTGCAGAAGTTTTGTGGATACACTTGATGCCAATTCATGTCCACTGATTTATGTGATATACTGAACCGGTCAAATTTAAGATAAAATGGATGGATAATTTGTTAAACACCCAGCCTCCTTAAGTGATAGATACGGCCTAAAAAAAAAATATTGTGTTTAGGGTAACCCGACCTAACCTACAAAAATGCCCAGATCCTACCATTTTTAGATGTCTATTTTTATCCGATTGTGATTTTCATATTATTTCCATTAAAAACATGTTTTTAAATAAGACACAAACAAACATTCTTAGGATTTTATATTTGTATTTGTGCCCTCATGCAGAAAAAAATATGATAAAATTTAAAAAATCCCTACCTACCTAACCTAATTTTTTTATCAGTGTTACCCTAAACACACAATTTGTTTTCTAAGGCCTACCTATGATGCTTCGATGGGGTCACTTCGACATTTGCATTTTCGCCTTTATGGCGAAGATGCGAGAGTGAAGTTGCAAAGGCGAAGGCAGAGGAGAGGAAGATGCGAAGGCGAAGGAGTAATTCTAATATTGCTCCTTTGCACTCTTGCCTTCGCACTTTCGCCTTTGCCTTTTTTATATTTGTTGAGCTCTTCATTGTTTAAAGATAGTTTTAGCTGTAATGACATCTGCGGCAGAAGACGAACTTTTGGGAATTAATTTTCAACAGCCTGCACAGATCCATAGTTTTTTGGGGGTGTTGTGTTTTGATGCATTTTTTTGGTAACTGTACTAAGTGAAATTAATAGTATTAAATTGAATTTTCCCGGGGGGGGGGTCCAGACCCTTCTCCCATTTACTGTGTGAAATTAATGATATTGAATTTTCCAGGGCCCGGGATGGGGGTGGGGGGTCTGAACCCCTCTCTTCCTTCTAGATTAGTGCATGAACAAGGAATGTCACATAATGAAATTAAAATGTTACTGTGTTTGAACAGTATTGATTTAAGGTAAGCAGACAGCTGGTAAATGACAGAAGTTTGGGAGTGCATGTGTACACATTATGGCGGACATTACATTTTATGTGGAACATATAATGATTAGGCATAGCCAGCACTGGTAAACATATACCAATATGTCACATAACACAGTATAATATTAATAAACTTTCATAGTAAACACGATTGCCTAGTGCATGCATACCAATAACATCAGAGATTAATCAGTAAATCTTGGGCAAGTACGGTGCCTGCATCAAATTCTATGTAATCGACCGAAACTTCCTGAATGCAATCAAAAAAGGCGAGGGCGAGAGTATGAAGGCAAAAGAGCAATAGTAGTATCGGTCTTTTGCCATTGCACCTTCGCATCTTCATGCTTTGGCGTCTCATCTTCGCTCCTTCAACCTTGCACTTTCATCTTCGCACTCTCGCATCTTAGCCCTTAAGGCAAAAGTGGGATGGTTGAAGTGGCCCTATCGGAACACCAAAAATACCATATTTTTTCTGAAAACTAGCATTGACATTGGAGCGACCCAAATTTACCAATGGCATTTCATAATACACAATCTTCTTTTTTATGCCTCCAAAAACCTAAAAAGTTTCACTTTTTCGTTGATGGATTCAGAATTCGTGTATATACATTTATGATAAATACTGTTAAGTCTTGTTTATAGCATGCACTTTTTTTTTATCAAAAGTGGGGGGTGCATGTTATACATAGGAACAAATTTTTTCTCCATTTTTTCAGAGTGTGTTTCTGGATATTGCAGGAACATGACTACCATTATCGCATGTTATGCAAGTTGTATGAGTGTACACTAAACTTATTTTGTCGAAAATAGCTTATTCTTAATTTTTTTTCCCATGTTTTTATCCACTCAGACCACTGTTCCTTGCATGGTGTAATTATACATATACAGTTTACTATTTATCATAAAATGTCCAAACATGGGACTGTTTGTAGAGCCTTTTGCTTAAAACTTACAGTGTCCAGTTAGTTGTGACAAATGGAATACCAGTATACATGTACATGTATTCACACACCAATATTTTTTTGTCAATTGAAGGTTTTTCCACACCACAAGGAAAAACAATGATTTGATGGAATTTTTTGATCCTGCGGTAGATTTGGAAGATGGACCAGTTGCCTGTGGTAGGTGTTATCATGAAAACTGTTGAAAGAATTGTGGTGGGACAATTATTTTACACTCATTCTTTTAAGACATTACCGAATCAAGAGTAAAGGGAAGGAAAAAAACAAGATCATCTATATTTTCTTGATTATGGATCAAATACAGCAGATCATTTTCATTTGCAAATTCTTTTTGTGAGTGTAAAAAGGTGATGCAGGCATATACATGTATCCATTCACTATACATTAGATTTACAAATATTTATTAATTAACATTTACCTGTATTAGCAAATTTTCATTCGAAAGAACTTTTCTTTTTAGTCTTTCACAAGTACTAATCAATAAAGTTTTTTTTATGTTAATCGTGATATAAGTTATTAGCAAAAAATGATAAATTTTTCATAATTTTTTTTTAGAAAATATCCTAGTGTCATCTGCCTAATCATGTATATGTGATAGAGGAACTTCTTTTAAAATCTTCCTCCAAAGAATTAAATTGTTATGGTACATTGTTTGTGACCTCCAGGGCAATGATAAGGAAACTGGAGGTTGACAAGTTCAATATATATAGGAACAAATAATGGAAAATCCATTAAATTCTATTTCACAAGAATGAAAGTTCAGCAGTATGCAATATTATGTTGTAAGCATTCTTATATATTGTACAAGCCATGACCCTTAAACCAGTAATGGAGTTCCTGGAGCTGTTCAAAATTTTACAAAGGTATATATGGGGAGAAATCTTTAGGAGTTTTCTTATTAAGATGCTACATTTGCAATAATACTATACATGCAAGATTGCATCCACTACCAAAGTCAAAACCTGACAGGTGAGCTATGTCCCATGTGGCCCTCTTCATTGGGAATATTGCACATGCTTTCTGTTAAGGTTCTTAAAAATCTGTGGCTGTAATCATGCAATGTATAAGTACTAAGAACAAAATGTTTGAACAGAAATTTCTTCTTATAGGAAGACCATGGAGAAAGGATGAATTACGAATCAAAAGCAATGAAGATCTGCACAAGTTATGGTGAGAAATATATCTGATTAGTGCTATTTCAAGAAAATGAGGGTTTTCAGAGTAAATTTATTGGAGAAAAAGTTAATGTACATTTTGCACATTTAAGGCTATATTCATCTTTTTTCATTGCAGGTATATTCTTCTAAAAGAAAGAAATAGAATAATGACACTTGAATCTGAGTTAGAAAGACAAGGATTGTACATGACAGATGCATGGAGAATGGAAAAAGTAAGTCAGAATAAGCTTTGAAGGCTTTAAATCTTTATCGAGAAACATATAAAAGAATTCTCTCACCCTGCAAATGGATGTATTAGTGTTTGGCATATCTGTCTCAAGACTCTTGCATAATCTTTTCCTGAAAATTGTGGTCCTTTGCTTTTAAAAAATATTATACTGTTATTGAGCTATGTTAACTAAAATTTTCTCTCTGAAACTTCTTTGAAGCTGTAACAGATCATGAAATCAATAACTTTTGCATGAAATTTTGATTCTTGATTTCAAGTAGCAAATATTTTTCGATAAGATGTAAATTACTGTAATATGGCAGCAGACAGAGTATCGTATCTTTTTGATTTGATTTTGATTTAAATTTCAGGTAGAGGTAAGCATGGAGAACCTGTTAACTGTGGTGAAAGAGAGAGACATTGCTCTTAATATGTTGGAAACAGGACTAAGTGGTGAGCCCTGTGAGGTTACAGCCCGTAACGCCCTGGGAATCAAGTACCGACGTGTGGAATCAGAACACCTAGTGCCCAAATACATGAGCAGAAAGTACAGATTATTGCACTCGAATTACCAGCCCTGGATGGCCCAGTGGATCTTGAAATATGAGGAAGTGAAGCGAGTGAGGCAGGAAAAGAGAGAGAAATATTACAAATACCAAGCTAAAATGCTACAGAAAAACTATGGAATCTCAGAAAAAGAGGCAATCAGGTCGATCAATTATATCAGACAAAAAAGCAAGAAAATGCGAGATTTCACTGTCTAATTTTCATAATAAAACTTACAAATCCAGTTTTTGGTGTGTTTTGTTTGGATTTGATTTGAATTTATTTAGGCAAACAAAGATGATTAACATAACAAATTAATGCTGTACATGTTATTTTCTACATATTTTGGGCAGGTTATATTTTGCAACTTTTTGACATTTACACTTGTTATCTGGTAATTAATATAATCAAATTATCAAATGGAAATTGATTTTAATTTCTTAATAATAGAAAAACAAAAAAACTGATTTGATATTATTTCAAGTTTATTCATAATGTTAACCTTGGGGTCATAATGGTGCCATCTATTAAATTCAATTTCTACAATAAATTAAGATATAAGATAAGGTTAGATATGATTTGTCAAATTAATAATGAAGCAAACTATTATAGGAAGTTTTGAGTTGAGTTGGGAAAGGAAGGGTTGAAAAAAAAATCAACTACTATCGTATTTGAAAGAATTCAGACGGACCAAAATGGGGCATATTAATATTTACTTATGAATAAATGTTATCATGTGATTCAGTGCATGTGATAGGATTTTATGAATCATAGCCCCCCCCCCCCCCCCCCCAAAAAAAAAAAAAGTACGTGAAAATTCATGTCAAGGGACACATAAAAAATTTTCTTAAAATTCGTGAGGATGTTCCAAGTTCAAATAACGTTAGGATTATTTATTATTTATTTCATTATCTAAAGCTTGGTTAATATATATTATACCCTTCATTGTGTATTGTTCATTCGACAGTTTTTACCAATGCGTACGGTAATTTCTTTTTATTAAACTTAAAACGTTATTATTCATTACAAAATATTTAATTATTACCAAGATTTTATTTTGTTTAATGCATTTGAAACGATCAAACTACATGTAGGACATACATGTACGGAGCAAACCTAATAAGGTCAGTGGGTCATAAGGGAACTATATACATGTACTACGAGGTAAGGACTTATCTCAGTTTGGAGTACTTTGAATAATCTATAGTTATAATAAGTTATTGACTTATCTCCATATTTATGTCTGTTAAGACACATGTTGTCTACAATTGGTATCATGAGAATTAATTGCTGATTTTACATAAATCCATAGCTATATTTGATATCCCACCAATATTTTGATACTGATTTTTTTCGGTTGAGTGGGGGTTTAGTCCAAAAATTAATGAAGGTTTAAGACTTTCATGTATGTTTACTTTTTGTACAAAATGTGCCCACAATCTCTAAAAATAATATATCTAATATCTAAAGAAGCTTAATTCTTAATTTTTTTTTCATTTTTTTTTTTGGGGGGGGGGGGGTGTAATTATTATATCAGTTTACATAACGTATTCGTTCAGACATTGATTTCACTAGATAAAGAGGGCGGTGGGTATTTTTTATGTCTTTAACCTCAGAAATGCACAATGACGACATTCACCTAGACCGATCTATTGAAAAATCGTTAGAAACACAACAAATTTTTACACATTTTCCTCTTTGAGATATTTTTTTTTTCATTGTGGTCACTTTACAATATTTTGTCTTGAATTGTTTAAGATACGCATTTTATAAAATTGCACCAAGTAATGCGCAATGGAAATCCAAGTTAGTTTCAATGCATTCATGAAAAATGGTCACCGAGTGGGTCTTATCACTATACCATCATATAAATTAATTATACTAAAGCAAATATTTCTTTTTGTTTAATTACAACATACCTATTTGCTTTTCACCTGATGCGCCCAATTCCGGCGAAATATTTTTGACGTTTCCCTATCAATAATATATGAAACTGATGAGTATATAATTAACAATTTACAATCATATGCAAAAGCAGACGTTCAGAGGGTGCATAGTTTGTCCTGCATTACCTATTTACTACTAGTTCTTCTAAATTGTTGGGTTGGGTTTTTTTTTGCGTCTAGAGACACAATAAAGACAAGAGCAAACAGTTCTTTTGACCATTAATGCTCTCTCTCTCTCTCTCTCTCTCTCTCTCTCTCTCTCTCTCTCTCTCTCTGGTGGGGGGGGGGGGTATTTTCATTTTTATCAATTCTGTATGAAACAGTTAAATGTTGTTTATCGAATAAATAAAGGTGTGAAACAGAATTTTTTTTATCAAATCTTGGTGACGTAAGATCCCAAAGTGAAATTCTCCATCAAGAAATTATTAAACATCGCTTCCGAAAATCTTCGAGTGTATCCAAGATCGCATTGTTTATGAATACACATCGTCAACTGTCGCCAAATCCCTAATCAGAGATCTTAAAAGCTGTTAGGTGGCTCGGGAGGAAAGTGAATAAATGGACACTTAGCCTTCTCTGCCAATTCTAATACCAACAGCAAACACAGTTATCTCTGAAGTCGCTGATTTTTGCTCTAATCTGTAACAATAAGTCCGACTTATTGCAAAACCATCTCTGATAACAAAGAGATCTGTCATTTACCTGTGCGATTGACATAAACATTTTATTGGACAAATTGGTAGCTCTACAAATTGTGAGAGTTCACCATATGTCCGGTGTAGATAAACTTTTGAGCAGCGTCAATCTTCATTTGACAATCAGACCGCCAATTGAGAACGAACGAACACAGACTGGGCCCAGTTTGACAACAATAGTGTTTTCTTCTTGCAATGTCTCATCACAACAGACTCTCTGACTGCTGTCAGCATGAGTGACTTCTGCATCACGATGCATTTTGCTGTCTTCGCCTTTGTAACCGTTCAGTGTTTCCATCTTTCCAGTAACCCGTTTGTTTCAACCACTACCAATTCTGATGACTTGCCAAACATTTCAAAAGATAAGCGAGATGCCCATGTTCTCCAGCAACTGGAGAGTCAACTCCAGAGACATTTATATGAACATGTACTGAAAGAAGATGGAGATTTGAAAGCACCAAATAAACCGTTTCCTTTAAAGGGCGGTATTTTAAGTCAGCTCTTCGGAAACCAATTGGATTGGAGTTATTTACAACCAGATGAACAAGAGTCCCCTTCTGGAACTGAGGAAGAAGACGCGACCGAAGAGCTAAGATTCTATAAAAGATTCGGAAAATGCATAGATTTCCCCATGTATTCCCAGAGACCCATCTTTATGGTGACGAGGTGTCCATTTCACTCACCCGACAAACAGGCGATCGCGTTGTGTCATGGAAACTACGACAAATTACCGGAAGAACAACACAAGTGTGTGATAGACTTGCAACACATCCCTGTCCAAGATCTCCGCGGCATTGTGTACAGAAACGTCTACTGCTCCCGCTGTCACGACGCTAGAAACGTGAGCTCATGGACTGCGGACCTGGCCTTCACTGACATACCAGTTCTCAAACTGATGGACAGTTCCATTAACACCTCTATCAGTTTTTTGAAAAATATGGACGAAATGGCATTCTGCTCAAAGAAAATTTTCCCTTACAACCAAAACGCCATTAGGCACTGTGAAAACCCTTCCAAGAGTCATAATCATGGCGGCCGCGCGCGAGGCATACCAACTAACCAACAGATAGGCAGTGAGACGAAAATGCCGTTGTCGTTCCAGATTCTTATTAATTTTGGTATAAACGGCGAGGGGCACATAATATTCAGCACGGAGACGACGCATCCTATGGAAACTATCTCATGTCCCCAAAACCAGATGTATTATAAAGGGCACTGTCGTGAAGTCACGTGTGACGAAGGCTATCATTTAAAGAATTACGTCTGTCAGCCTGATCCTATAACCAACAATTCTGGATATTCGTTGTTGCAGTTGAAAAACGCAACCGAAAAGCTGTCGTTGACGTTTCGACTAAACGCAAGCAAAGATGAACTGTATATTTTAGAACAAGATGGCGCCGAGGAAATGATCATAGAAGAAATCGCATTTGTCTTAAACGTCAGTTCTAGTCGAATAAGAAATTTGACGATTTCTGTCCGAAACGGAACTACGCAGTCCCAAATGATAGAGATTGCTCATCCAAGACGTTTGGAGAAAAACAGACTTTCTGGTGTGGATGATCAAGGTTCTTCAGAGAAGTTTACAACGCAGAACACTTACAAGAATACGTCATTAGACGAACTGGAAATTACAAAGGAAAAAGTTTCCAAAGAATCTTTGTTTACAGTTGAGTTAAAATTCGATTTTTTACCCAGTGTGAAAAAATCTGGAAAGTTCAGCTCTTCTTTATCCACTGTCGTTAATGATATGAACCAAATGATAAAAACTCAAAGTTTTAGCTTAGAATTGAATGGGTCCAATTTCAAAATAACTGAGATCAAGCAACAGCAACAAAACGTGTCTCAACATTTGATTACTTGGTGTAATGGAACCAAGAAAATGAAACTAGGAAACGAGGTGGAGATGAAGAATGCCACTGATAGTCGAACCGGACGTACAGTTCAAGGCGTGTTCGTGAATGAGACCGGGAAATTCTATGGACCGGATATGTACGATTTTTATATTTATGTGCAGGGTGAGTTTGGAAACATCAACAACGTGACTGTAAATGCTATCGTGTTTCTGTGTGATACCCCAGAGTGTGCTAAACTGACTCTAAATTCCACCTCATACAAAAAACTTTTGAATAACTCGATTCTGTATGAAGGGGAAGTGTTCGATCCCGATAAGTACGAGTATGTCGATGACACCCACGTTAAAGTTAAAATATGTATCTACAGCCAAGGTGTTTCTTCGAGCATCTTGAAAACGTCTTGTTCAATGGAGTTCCAAAATGTTATTGTTGCCGAGAGCTACTTGAGCTTTGTCTTGGGGATTATTTCAACAGTGGTCACTTTTTTGTCGTTAATGACGTATATAATATTCAAAGAAATGAGAAATTTGCCCGGTGTGAGCACAGCTAACTTGACTTTTGCACTCTTTCTTGCCGAGTTATTATTTATTGTATCCGGGGTGCAGAAGCCGGACTGGATGTGTCCTGTTATCGGGATGATGCTACATTATTTGTTTTTAGCGTCTTTTTTCTGGATGAACGTGATGTCTTACGATCTGTACAAAACATTCGCTAACAAGTGTATCCTCACACGAGTGAGGAGCAAGACAAAATATCTACCGCGCTATGCATTGTACGCATGGGGAACACCAGCTATAATAGTTGCTGTGTGTGTCGTTATTGACTATACAAATTTCATACCGAACTTGAAAATAAGATATGGCGGTGGATCTCTTTCCACCAATAGCTTTCGGGACCTCGACTTGAGTGACACTTTCGAGAACAGTACAATGGCGCGACGGATGGAGTCAATGGACGAGAACTTGGGCAGCTGGATCCAGGAACCCGTGGCAGCATTGATCGCTTTCGGTTTCCCAATGCTCCTCATTCTTTTTTCAAATAGCGTCATGTTTGTAAAAACTATTTACTGCATTCGCAAAACTCTGAAACTTGCAAACATAAAAAAGAGGCGGTCCTCCCTTAATCACGTCACTGGAAAATCTGACGTCAGACTTTATGTGCGCATGTCAACAATGATGGGTTTCACCTGGATTTCCGGGTTGGCGTCGTCCATTGTGAGTGCTTTTGCCGGAACTCCAACGTTTACCATCTGCACTGTTTTACATGCACTGAGTTTTTTGTTTATCATATTCAACTGTTCACAAGGCCTGTTTATCTTTTTTGCGTTCATTTGCAACAAAAGAGTGAAGACATATTACAAAAAAATGTTTTTAAAGTGCAAGACACGGACAGCGATGCCAGATGTGTTGAAATCATCCCGAATATCAGTCAGCACCATAACATCGTGGACTTACACCCTTGAAATTGTTCAGGTCAACGAGAAAGACAAATGTCATAACAATGATAAATAGAAACTTCTTGCAACAAGTGATGTTTTGACGAGAATAAAAAATTCCCGAATTCATGAGAAATGCGCGCCATGTTTTGGCAGTAATCCTCCATTGATTGAGAATAAGATTTTTGACTAGTGTCACAATGAACAAATGCGGTACAAATAAGACTGGACCCTGTGTGGGTATGATATTAATTTGTGTACCAAACTGCCGTACGTCAATTTTGATAATCTAGCTAGTAGATATGTTTTTTAATATTTGTCAATTCTTGTAAATAGTACCGGTAATAGTATCAATGAGTAACAGATGCAGTTTTTCCCCAGATACCGTTTTTATATTAATAAAATTGTCCGGTATTAGAAATATATATATATATATATATATATATATATATATATATATATATATATATATATATATATATATATCAGGAGAACGTACATATGATATTTTTTATATATCATAATTATACGCATCTTTTTCATAATTATATGTGTTCTATAAAACCATATCATGTTCACCATACCTCGATTAATGAATCTCCAAACGCGGAATCTGAAGTTCGACTGAAATGCTGATAAATTTAAGAGCTTTCCTTGCGGAAAAATCAACAGAATTCGCATTTTTTTCAGGAATACATTTCAAAATATATAGTCTTTCTTTAAGGGTAGACAATGTACCGTAACTTCAGATAAACGCTTTTGCATAATTTTTGTGCTTGGCTGTTTCATCCCTTTTTGTGTCTGCAAAATTGTTTATGATTGTTATCATTATCCTTAATTTTTTGTCTCTTTTTTTGGAGAGAAATTGAAATAATCACAATTTTTGATTTAATACTTCATTTTGACAGATTTGTTGCGATTAATTTTTAACCGGTCTTTGTTTAACTAGTATATGTCTCTCCTATGCCTTGTTATTCATTGTTAATGCATTGTTTTGTAGTTCTTAGTTTATAAACAAATCAGATTAAAATATTGAATTTGTTAATTTATCGATGAAGTAGATGGGGGATAAGATGACGCAAATGCCCATTCGTTTTATCGTAAAACAATATTTCAAATTCATTTTTCCCCATTGAAATCTATTTTTCAATAATATAATGCTCTTTTGCAATTTTTAACACCCGGTGTTAGTCAGGTTGAATATTTTAATTAACACAATTTTTGTTCAAATTACCTTATGGTGATATGAAAAATGACAATAACAAACTGTCAACAATCTCAAAAATCCATAAAACGAGATACAAATTCAAAGCAGAGCAACACGGACCTCTAAAAAGATAGAGATAGGATCAGCTGCCTAGGAGGAGTAAGCATCCCCTGCCGACCGGTAGCACCCGCCGTGTGCTTATTGTCAACATCATGAAAAACGGAAGAAACCGTAGTCAGTCCGGTGTATAAATAATGGTCTAACAAGTCTGAAAAACGTCAGTCAGCATGTGTCTTAATGAAATATTGTACTTGCTGACAAGGTCATTGTATCGACCATAGAACTTGCGTAAAGATTTAATCGAAGTTCTTGATATTTTTGTTCCAACAACTTGTTTGTTAGTAGTTTGCCTCGTTTAATAAATTGTTCGTATGTCGAGCATGCTCTTGCATAACGAATAAGCTGAGAGACATAAACCCCATAAGCAGGTGATGATGGTATGTTGCTACATAAGTAAGGGAAGTTGACGATGGAAAAATTAAAATCATCACGTTTATCACATAGTTTGGTTGTTAGGTTACCATTAATGTTTTTTTTTTTCTAGTAAAATATCCAAATATGAAACAGTTGTTTCAAAATCTGTGGTATCTTTTATTTCAAACTCACTAAGATATATTGAGTTAACATAAAAGTGAAAGTAACAGTAGTTAATGGATAAAACATCATCAATATATCTAAATGTCGAGATGAAGGCCCCAGCTAGAGCTTTATTCTTTTCTTGCACAATCTTTTGAATGAATTTTGCTTCATAAGAATATAAAAATAAGTCAGCCAATAGAGGAGCACAATTTGTGCCCATGGGGATTCCGACTGATTGTTGGAAGACCTGGTCTCCAAACACTACATAGATGTTGTCTATCAGAAATTCAAGCATCTTTTTATGTCAACTTCATAATACTTGTGTGTGAAATCAGAATGGTTTTTAACAAAATAATTTTTTTAGATTTCCAATGACAAGGTAAGGATTTTTACGAGTTCCATTTTTATTCAAGAAACAACTGTTGATATCAAAAAGCCTAGATTTTATTTGGCATGGGGAATGGTTGTATAAAGCGTTGAAAATTCGTACGTTTTGATGTTTTTGATTTTGGTAAGATTTTGTGACCTCAAAGTCTCTAATAATTCTTGAGAGTTTTTTAGTATCCACATCTGATTGACACCACTTCTGGAGTATATTTTTGTACAGTACGCTTGAAGTTTCTCCTTCACTACTGTAAGAACTTAGTAAGGAGTAAAGAAAGGGATTTGGTAGAACATTTACTGGAACGTGCTATCTATCTCTGTTTGTAAGGACCTTTGTGAAGCTTTGGAATCCAGTATAAATATGGTAAATCAAATTCATTTTGTTTATCGGGGATATTAAAGATATCCAAAACCAATTTATGATTATGAAGTATTTCCTGCTTGGAAAGGCTGCTATGGGTGTAAGTAGGATTACCATATTACTCTATCTACAGTGTAGTTCTTTTCTCACTTCTGCTTTATTTAAAACAGAAGGATAGATGGTTTTCATTTGGCCTCTCAGTCGTTTAATGCGAGATTTTAATATACATCTGATGCTTGTAACCCACTCTGACAAGGTATCAATGTCTTCTTTTCAAATTTTGCCCATCGCTTGGTGTAATCTTCAACATAATTCATGAAATGAATAAAATTACGACACCATGTGAAGGATCTAGGCTCCATAAATTTTGGTCTTTTCATAATAAGTTATCTTAGGTCTTCGTTGTTAACTAAATCAACATCACCAGTAATGACTTGTCCGGCAGGACTATAGTTGTAGGTGAAGAAGAACATGAACACGTTGGAGGATTATCTTTCAGATGTTCGATATTAGGATCTTGTAAAGTTTGTTTGCAACTGAAGAGTTTGGAAGCAATGGTTGAAGTATAATTGTAGGAAATACAAGGGTTTGACTTTATCTTGAAATATGGCGGAATGCAGGGCTGAACATTTTGGGATTAAGAATATTACCGATATTAACGGCATCGATTCCCTTGTTTATGGCACGCCAAATTCACAAAAATGAGCTAAACATGGTTTTACATTTGATAAATTAGGTTTATCGACTGGTAACTATAGTTTACGAATCGCAAACTATAGTTAACGATTCGTTAACTATAGTTTTCATCTGCAAAACTATATTTAACGGTTGTAAACTATAGTTTATCTGTCTGCAAATAAAGTTAACGATAGATTTTGCTGATAAACATAGGTTCACATCTGTAAACTATAATTTACATTCGTTAACTATAGTTTAGAGTTGTTAATATTATATTTATCAGATAAATCATGTTTTGCAATTGCAAATGGTTGTTTTCAGTGTTAATTATAGTTTTACACTTCTAAAACATAGATGATCGCGTTGACTATGATTTACAGATGTGAAATATAGATTAACGGCGTCAAATAAAGTTTCACAGATGATAAACTAGGTTTATCGACTGTTAACTATAGTTTACGGACGCTAAACTATAGTTAACAATAGTTTATTGTTAACTATAGTTTACGGTTCGTAAACTATAGTTAACGATTCGTAAACTATAATTAACGATCCGTTTACTAAAGTTTTCATCTGTAAAACTATATTTAACGGTTGTAAACTATAGTTAACGAATGATAATCTAAGTTTATCTGTCTGCAAATAACGTTAACGATAGATTTTGCCGATAAATATAGATTCACATCTGTAAACTATAATTTACATTCGTTAACTATGGTTAAGAGTTGTTAATCATAGTTTCACAATCGTGAAACTATATTTATCAGATAAATCATGTTTTGCAATCGCAAATGGTTGTTTTCAGTGTTAATTATAGTTATTTACACTTCTGAAACATAGATGATCGCGTTAACTATGGTTTACAGATGTGAAATATAGATTAACGGCGTTAATTATAGTTTTCTGTCCGTAAACTATAGTTTACAACCGTTAAACCTAGTTTATCGACTGTGAAACTATGATTATCTCATTTTTGTGAATTTGGCGTGCCATATTTGTTGGTATACTGCAGTTTGAAAACAAACCTGGTGCATGAGCAGTATTTTCTGTTTGTGTAGGTTTAAAAAGCCGATCATAAGCAATATCCATAATCATGGATCCGAGTCTGTATTCCGGTGTAGAAAAATCAAAAAGCGGCTTTTCCTTGACTTTTTCAAGAAGATTATTTAACTCTTTCAAAGGGACAGAGTAAAGTTTGGTGCGAATGTAATGGAGACCCATTTGTTTATTTACAAAATATAGTAATGAATCAAAGGAAACATAGTGTATAATTGGTTTGGTATAAGACCGATGTCCATGACTACGCCTACGTCTCTTGGTGTTGTTAAAAAGTCCCATTACATTAACATTGTTACACTGAGGACTTGAAAGATTCCCCACACTTTCAACATTATCGTTGCATCCATACGGAAAGGCTGTGCCTCGTTTTCTTATCCAGAGTTCTTCTTGTTGTCTACAGAATGGCGTACTTAGCGATGGGCTATTGGTATGATGGTAAATTTTTTCTTGAATTCAAACTATCAACCTAAAATGCCTATTTCTATAAGGTTATCAAAGGTCTGGTAGTCTAACCACTGAGCCGTTTCAGTCACATCAAAACAGTTATTTAAATGCCATATGCGACTTTGGCCACGAATTTACGAACATTATTTTCCTAAAACGTTCAATAGTTGAGATAAAAAGTGATGTTTCTAATGTATAGTGGGTCATCTCTCTAAGTTTTTGTTATTTGAAAATGGTTCGTTTTCCGTTAGACCTTAATAAGACTATGACAAAATTATGGAGCTCAGACCCACTATATAAAACAAATAGCATTGAAGTTCTAAAAATGGCACTATTTGAATATTTTGGTACGCATATACCGGTTCAAATTAATATATTACAAGCAATGAACCTATTTAACCGATGTTATGTTAAATACACATTGTTTTAAACGATTGTTTGACAGAATTGTCTTTGTTGATATTTTTATTTTTTCAGTAGTTTATACGTCCTCATGCAGGCATTTTACACGCCTTATTCCCCCATCTTCTTTGAAGGAGACTTCACGGAGTGAGGTACTTGATTCCTATTCATTCCAAATTATCGCTCGTAATCAATTACTGTTTGTTGAAAAAAATATAAATAAAGGAAACATTTGTGTAACACAATGAACAACACGTTTATTAATTAATACTTTTTCCAAACATCAAATGATAGACATCTACAGGCACGTAGCATCGTTTTTGAAAGGGGGGGGGGGGGGGTCCAGAGTCATCAAAAAATCTTGACAAGCCAAAAAAAGAAGCGAAATTTAAGAAAAATCTTTGCTGCGCGAAAAAGGGGGGGGGGGGGGGCAGCCCCCCCCCCCCCCCCCCCCCCCCCCCCCGATACGTGCCTGATCTATAAAGTACTTGACATGATAGGATGGAAAGAAATATTTTAAAATATGAAGAAACTAGAATTAACGGACTATATTTACATTTACCAGTGTCTTTGTCTATGATAACACTACCAATCGATTTGTTATGTATGGCCCAATGGATTTTATCAATGACTATTCTAATATTAAATCGTACAAAAGCTGAAAATTACATAAAATAAGTAATAAGGAACCTTTATTTGAATATTACGAGGTGATCAAATACGGTCGGGCGTGATTAAATCTATCATAAAGCCCTTCGAGCGTTTTGGATTTGATCTCCTTGACCGTATTTGATCACCTCTTAATATTCAAAGAATGATTCCTTATTCCTTAAATTGTGTAATTTGTTACAACCAAGAACAACGCAACTCTGTGTTTTGTTATTAAGTTCGTGGAGGCGCACAAGACTATCAATTATTTTCACATAGAACTCTATACAAACCTTAGGATCTCTCAGTACTTTACTATAATAATAGCATCTAAATCTTTGGTATCATTTGAAACTTCATTTTAAGCACTTTCAGAAATAACAGAAAAAATATGGTCATTTATAGGTCAAATTTGCACTTGTTTACAACTTATAGCGATCCGCAGTAAATGGCATTCTGCATAAAAAAAATAACCCCCACTTATACAATCTCCCCTGGCATTCCTGCATTTACTGAAATATTCCCTCATCTCATCATTTCTTTCAAACATTTTACTTGGCTTTAAAATGAAAAGTAGAGGTACTGTGAGCAAGCTTACAAATGATACCCCCGCTAAGAAAAAAAATCATAGCTCAGTTATTTTTCTATTATACCGAGCGCAGCGAGAAGCCCGCCTCGCGAAGCAAGGCTTAATGGTAACACGTATATATAAGAAAATCATCGAAAAATGAGAGTTGAATCGGGGGTACTAAGGGCTAAAAAAATTTCTTCAAGCCCTGGGCGCCGTCATATTGGCAGCCATTTTCTTCGACAAAGTTAACTCGATCATTAAATCACTGGCGCTTGTCGATGTGTTTTGCCCCTAAACTCTAATAAAAATTTTCCAAGGTTTCAAACTAAAGTAATTTAAATGAAAATAATTTACTTTACAAACCAGATAAATTACAACAGCGCTTTAATCATGAAATACGACTTGTTTCACGTATGTCTTATCAAATTATTTGATGAAAAAAAAACATTATCATCGACAAGGTACTGATCTTTTAGATACTGAATGAAATATTCAAAGGAAAATTTATCAACTTATGAAATGAATAAGCATTGAAATAAGAAATAAAAAATTCTTGGAATCACGTACTTTTCTTCGGCTATTTCCGAAGACAAAACTTACGTTTTATGTTTAAAACATGACGTCATAATGTAGACTGCGCACGCGACGTTTAGTTTAACTTTGGCTTATGATTTGAGTAGTCAGCCGGATCCTACTTTCTGTGTTTCAAACCATAAAAATCTGCGCTCGGCCCAACGGTCACACCGTTTACATATTAGAAAATGATGGATGCTATCTATTTAACCGTACATGTTCTATCAATAACAACTGCTCTATTTTTTTAAGTTGTTAATGCTAATGTGAGTACACAAATTAATTTATATTCTTTAAATTCCATTTTACTTCAACTTAACTGTTAATGCATGAAGACATTCGCATCCTTATGATTACAAACATGACTGGAATCAAACGAAATCCACATCAAGCAGTCATTAAATGTTTTGAATTTTTGAGATACCGAGCCCGATTTTTTTTTCCGAAAAAATTTTCCTCACAATTTTTTTTTTTACAAAAAAGAGATAAAATACATCGGAGTGGGCCATTTTCAGAGGGGCGGGTGGGGATGAGAATCTAACAATTAATATTATGTGGCCTGACACAAGCAAGCTTTGTGTCAAATTTTACCTTCTAATCTTGTCATCAATACAAGACATGACACAGACAAGAATTAAGCATTTTTTAAACACTGGCATTGAACTTGCCCAAATGACCTTGGGTCAAGGACATGACATACCTTCAGGTCATAAGCAATCTTTGTGTGAAGTAAGAACTTCCAATGTTTCTATATAAAAAGATATAAACCGGACACAAATTTTACACTTTTCCTGTCAGTGACCTTGACCTTTCCCAAATGACCTTGTGTCAAGGTCATGATACCCTCAGGTCATAAGCAATCTTTCTGTGAAGTAAGAACTTCCAAAGTCATGACACACCCCCAGGTCATAAGCAATCTTTGTATGAAGTAAGAACTTTCAATGTTTCTACATATTAAAAAAAATATGGACCAGACATGAATTGTGCACTTTTCCTGCCAGTGACCTTGACTTTGCCCGAATGACCTTGGGTCCAGGTCCTGACACACCTTCAGGTCATAAGCAATCTTTGTGTGAAGTAAGAACTTCCAATGTGTCATCAGAAGAAAGGATATTGACCGGACACGAATTTTGCATAGATAGACGGACAGACGGACGGACAAGGTGATTCCTATATACCGCCCCCAACTTCGTTTTCTGGGGGGGGGGGGGGTATAATAATTACATACCTGGATTTAGCCAATCGCCTAACGCCTATACATT
Organism: Magallana nippona; assembly: GCA_033439105.1. NCBI lineage: Eukaryota > Metazoa > Mollusca > Bivalvia > Ostreida > Ostreidae > Magallana > Magallana nippona. The sequence goes on from CM065922.1 coordinate 32,155,664, forward strand.
TATTCCGTGTTACAATGTTCTCCGTACTATAACTGTTCTCTGATGTAAACATCCGTGGATTTGGTATTCTCATTCCTATACTTATAATGTTACATACCTCAGAATTAGTCTATTTTACAATTTTACAAGAGGATATGGACCAAATGGTTCGAGACTGTCCGTCGGCCTCCGAACAAGAGGAAATGCTCCTCTGGCCCAACTGCTACCATCTCCCGAGGACGAGGAAGCTTAGGGCAAAAGATCATGAAAGTTGCCTAGATGGAAATGAATCAGAGCGGTAAGTTAAATTTTCAAAAGACAAGTATGACGGATGATTTTTTTTTTAAATTTCTTACATTTACCCCACTTACATATCTGCTTTATGGTTAATTATCCAAGAAAATTACCTTAAAAAGGGTGGGTTTCATGTATTTAGAAATTACATGTAATTACAACATGCAGCTGAACGATATTTCAGTAAATTGAGACAAAAACAAGAATCTTAGATTTCCTAAAACTCAAATTACATCAATTTGAAATTGTACATGTCCACTCTGTTAGTCTAAGGGAAGTAACTCTAATAACTGCTTTCATGCTCTGCATTCTGGTGACTCTTTCAAGTAAACAAATCATTGCGACTTTACTTAGGCTGGCTGACCAAATTTCCCATAGACTCATTCACATGGGGAAAACAGCCGAGATGTGGAACAAGGTTGTCCGACTTCACCAGTAGGAGAGACCTGGCTGCATTGGAAGCCAAGTCCTGGGACTTGGCGTCCGAAGAGAGGCGGGGACTTGGAAGCAGAATGTGGCTCCGCTGCACCAAGTGTAGCTACTCGTCTAAGCGGTACAACATGTATGAGGAGGTAGATACCAAATCCCCGGGCAGAAAGGCAGCTAGAATTGATTATGGTCTACAAGTTGGGCTCAGTCAAACTCCTGTGGGTAATGATGGGATGCAGAAAATTCTCCTCTCTACTGACACCCCCCCCCTCCTGCTCGTTGGTCCCTACAAAAAGCATCCAAAAAAGTTTTGCCCTTGATTCAGAACCTCAACGAGGCTAACATGAGTGACAGGTGTCACGGGCTGGTAGATGTGAACATCCTAGGGGTAATGAGTCTCCACATGCCATCCCTGTACAATGTGATGGCACATACAATAACCCCCTCTACTCTGGGGTGGGTAGGCATTATTATCAATAACAAACTTACACTCTCAGATAGAAATCTATCAGCTTGTTGAAAAGGACAAAGATCATATTACGCTCTCAAAGATATAGGCTCAAACTATCTTAACCAGCTAACTCTGTCACGTCTCTATAAGACAATCGTTCTTCCGACAGTCCTCTACGGTTGTGAACTGTGGAAGAATTTATCTACCAACGATTACAAACGCCTTAATGTTTTTCAACATTTTGTTTGCAAAAATGCACATAATCTTCCGACCAAAACAAGATCCGATATTTGTGAAAGTGTTATTAACGTTCTACCTATCAAATCGGAAATAGACATCCGTAAACTGTTATTTCTTGGACGACTCTGTCGCATGGATCACCAGTCTCTCTCAAAGAGGATCTTCTCAACACGATTATTTTCATTCCTGGAGAACATTTCCTATAAACAGCGAGGATTCATTCCGGATGTCATCAATGTTTTGTCCACTTATAATCTTACTGAATACTTACAAACGTGGCTCCATGAATGCTCATTTCCACCTAAAGAGACTTGGAAAAAGATAGTGAGTAGTTACCCCATATAATATTGTTGATTATGTGCAGATACCCGATGGGCGTGGTCATAATGATACGAGGGAGCGTATTCTCTATCAATAATATACATGTATGTAACAAGTTTACTATTCAAACACGTTCCTATCACGTGATTGACTTTCTATAAAACCTTTCTACAGGATACCATTCTTTCATCTTAAGCGCGTTACTTGTTCGCACACATGGAGGAGAATATTAAAATAGAGTCATTCTGACAGAGCCATTGCCGATATAGTTTTGTCTCAAGCTAAAAATGAGATTTATTCGACGAACTTAGTTTGAATCAGTTATCCGTGTTGAGTTATTAGCAATTTTGATCTGGAGGAATCTTTTACTTTGAACAGTATCACGGACGTGTTAAAACACAACTTTATTGACGTTGTTTTTACCTGAGATAGTGGGCGGAGTTTAAAAAAAAAGTGTGTGGTATGTACAAATAACCCACACTTTTAACAACAGAAAACACGCCAAGCTATGGTACAAGTAAATTTATATGCAAGCTTATAGCCTGTCCTCCGGAACAGACTCCCTTTACATGCAGACTATGTGACACCGTGTTCCTAGACGTTTTTCAACATATAGCTTGTTCTACCCCTTCGACCGGCGACTTGCGTACATACTGGTGGGATCAGATCACCAACTCTTTTGATGTACACCTGTCTGCAGCCCTGTGTGCTATGACAGATGACGATTTATTCTTCTTCCTTCTAGGACGTAACTTCTTCACATGGTTGCCAGAAAAAGATCTGCATGTACTTCGAATACTTAACTTTAGGTACATCCGAGACACTGCTACACGCTATAATCGGACTCTTAAAGCTCAACCTAATCAAATATTTACTTCATAACCTGTGCTTGTTAGTGCCGATGCCCCCCCCCCCCCCCCCAATTTGTTATTTTCTATTTTTTTTTGTTGGATTGTTGTTGTTATTGTTGTTTATTTTGTTTTGGTTTTTTTTTTTATGTATATATGTAAATATTTATGATTTGACTTATAATAGATATGAGGGAAATAAAGTAGAAATGGAATGAATGGAATGGATATCTTTGTATACTTGTATTCAGAAAGAGTTGTCTAATCAGAATTGACAACAAAGTGAGTTTGTGAATTTTGACCTTAAGGGCCATTTTCTCGTGACGGCAGTCATTTCTTTTTGTTTAATTATAACATACCTATTTGCTATTTACCTAATGCGCCCGATTCCGGCGAAATATTTTTGACGTTTTTTTATCAATGATATATAAAATTAATGAACATTGACAATTAACAATCATAAGCAAAATCAGGCGTTCAGAGGGTGCTTAGTTTGTCCTGCATTACCTATGTACTACTAGTTCTTGTTCTAAATTGTTGGGTTTTTTTTTTTGCGTCTGTAGACTCACAATAAAGACAAGAGCAAACAGTTCTCTTAACCATTAATGCCAGGTTGTATTGTCTGTTATTTATCGAATAAATTAAGGTGTGGGACAGAAAAAAATATATCAGTTATTTGTGACGTACGACCCCAAAATGAAATTCTCCATCAAGAAATTATTAAACATCGCTTCCAAAAACCTTCTAGTGTATCCAAGATTGTTTATGAATACACATCGTCAACTGTCGCCGAAATCCCTAATCAGAGATCTTAAAAGCTGTAAGGTGGCCCGGGAGGGAAGCGAATAAATGGACACTTAGCATTCTCTGCCAATTCTAATACCAACAGCAAACACAGTTATCTCTGAAGTCGCTGAGTTTTGCTCTAATCTGTAAAAATAAGTTCGACTTATTGCAAAACCACCTTTGATAACAAAGAGATATGTCATTTACCTGTACGATTAACATATACATTTTATTGGACAAATTGGTACCTCTACAAATTGTGAGAGTTCACCATATGTCCGGTATAGATAAACTTGTGAGCAGCGTCAATCTCCATTTGACAATCAGACCTCCGATTGAGAACGAACTAACGAACACAGACTGGGCCCAGTTTGACAACAATAGTGTTTTCTTGCAATGCCTCATCACAACAGACTCTCTGACTGCTGTCAGCATGAGTGACTTCTGCATCACAATGCATTTTGCTATCTTCGCCTTTGTAACCGTTCAGTGTTTCCATCTTTCCAGTAACCCGTTTGTTTCAACCACTACCAATTCTGATGACTTGCCAAACATTTCAAAAGATAAGCGAGATGCCCATGTTCTCCAGCAACTGGAGAGTCAACTCCAGAGACATTTATATGAACATGTACTGAAAGAAGATGGAGATTTGAAAGCACCAAATAAACCGTTTCCTTTAAAGGGTGGTATTTTAAGTCAGCTCTTCGGAAACCAATTGGATTGGAGTTATTTACAACCAGATGAACAAGAGTCCCCTTCTGGAGCTGAGGAAGAAGACGCGACCGAAGAGCTAAGTTTCTATAAAAGATTCGGAAAATGTATAGATTTCCCCATGTATTCCCAGAGACCCATCTTTATGGTGACGAGGTGTCCATTTCACTCACCCGACAAACAGGCGATCGCGTTGTGTCATGGAAACTACGACAAATTACCGGAAGAACAACACAAGTGTGTGATAGACTTGCAACACATCCCTGTCCAAGATCTCCGCGGCATTGTGTACAGAAACGTCTACTGCTCCCGCTGTCACGACGCTAGAAACCTGAGCTCATGGACTGCGGACCTGGCCTTCACTGACATACCAGTTCTCAAACTGATGGACAGTTCCATTAACACCTCTATCAGTTTTTTGAAAAATATGGACGAAATGGCATTCTGCTCAAAGAAAATTTTCCCTTACAACCAAAACGCCATTAGGCACTGTGAAAACCCTTCCAATAGTCATAATCATGGCGGCCGCGCGCGAGGCATACCAACTAACCAACAGATAGGCAGTGAGACGAAAATGCCGTTGTCGTTCCAGATTCTTATTAATTTTGGTATAAACGGCGAGGGGCACATAATATACAGCACGGAAACGACGCATCCTATGGAAACAGTATCATGTCCCCAAAACCAGATGTATTATAATGGGCACTGTCGTGAAGTCACGTGTGACGAAGGCTATCGTTTAGAGAATTACGTCTGTCAGCCTGATCCTATAACCATCAATTCTGAAAATGCGTTGTCCCAGCTAAAAAACACAGCTAAAATTCAATCGTTGATGTTCCGACTAAACACAAGTAAAGACGAACTGTATATTTTGGAACAAGATGGCGCCGAGGAAATGCTCATACAAAAAATTGCATTTGTCTTCAATGTCAGTTCTAGTCGAATAAGAAATTTGACGATTTATGTCCGAAACGGAACTACGCAGTCCAAAATTTTAGATTATGCTCATCCAAGACGTTTGGAGAAAAACAGACTTTCTGGCGTGGATGATCGAGGTTCTTCAGAGAAGTTTACAACGCAGAACACTTACAAGAATACGTCATTAGACGAACTGGAAAATACAGAAGAAAAAGTTTCCAAAGAATCTTTGTTTACAGTTGAGTTAAAATTTGATTTTTTACCCAGTATGAAAAAATCTGGAAAGTTCAGCTCTTCTTTATCCACTGTCGTTAATGATATGGACCAAATGATAAAAACTCAAAGTTTTAGCTTAGAATTGAATGGGACCGATTTCAAAATAACTGAGATCAAGCAACACAGCGTGTCTCAACAATTGATCTCCTGGTGTCATCATGGAACCCAGAAAATGGAAAATGGAAACGATGTGGCGATGAAAAATGCCACGGATAGTCGAACCGGACGTACAGTTCAAGGCGTGTTCGTGAATAAGACCGGAAAATTCTATGGACCGGATATGTACGATTTTTATATTCATGTGCAGGGGGAGTTTGGAAACATCAGCAATGTGACTGTAAATGCTTTCGTGTTTCTATGTGATACCCCTCGTATTCAAAATGCTGAGTGTGCTAAACTTACCTTAAACTCCACCACCTACGAAAAACTAAAAAATAACTCGATTCTGTATGAAGGGGAAGTGTTCGATCTTGATAAGTACGAGTATGTCGATGACACCCACGATAAAGTTAAAATATGTATCTACAGCCAAGGTATTTCCTCGAGCATCTTGAAAACGTCTTGTGCAATGGAGTTCCAAAATGTAATTGTTGCCGAGAGCTACTTGAGCTTTGTCTTGGGGATTATTTCAACAGTGGTTACTTTTATGTCGTTAATGACGTATATGCTATTCAAAGAAATGAGAAATTTGCCCGGTGTGAGCACAGCTAACTTGACTTTTGTACTCTTTCTTGCCGAGTTATTATTTATTGTATCCGGGGTGCAGAAGCCGGACTGGATGTGTCCTGTTATAGGGATGATGCTACATTATTTCTTCTTAGCGTCCTTTTTCTGGATGAACGTGATGTCTTACGATCTGTACAAAACATTCGCTAACAAGTGTATCCTCACACGAGTGAGGAGCAAGACAAAATATTTACCGCGTTATGCATTGTACGCATGGGGAACACCAGCTATAATAGTTGCTGTGTGTGTCGTTATTGACTATACAAATTTCATACCTGACTTGAAAATAAGATATGGCGGCGGATCTCTTTCCACCAATAGCTTTCGGGACCTCGACTTGAGTGACACTTCCGAGAACAGTACAATGGCGCGACGGATGGAGTCAATGGACGAGAACTTGGGCTGCTGGATCCAGGAACCCGTTGCAGCATTGGTCACTTTCGGTTTCCCAATGCTCCTCATTCTTTTTTCAAATAGCGTCATGTTTGTAAAAACTATTTACTGCATTCGCAAAACTCTGAAACTTGCAAACATAAAAAAGAGGCGGTCCTCCCTTAATCACGTCACTGGAAAATCTGACGTCAGACTTTATGTGCGCATGTCAACAATGATGGGTTTCACCTGGATTTCCGGGTTGGCGTCGTCCATTGTGAGTGCTTTTGCCGGAACTCCAACATTTACCATCTGTACTGTTTTACACGCACTGAGTTTTTTGTTTATCATATTCAACTGTTCACAAGGCCTGTTTATCTTTTTTGCGTTCATTTGCAACAAAAGAGTGAAAACATATTACAAAAAATTGATTTTGAAGTGCAAGTCACAGACAGCGATGCCAGATGTGCTGAAATCATCCCGAATATCAGTCAGCACCATAACGTCGTGGACGTACACCCTTGAAATTGTTCAGGTTACCGAGAAAGACAAACGACATAACAATGATAAATAGAGCTCTCGCACGAATCTTCGTGCTACATGTAATGTTTGGACGAGAATGTAAAATTCCTATATTCATGAAAAATGAGTGCCGTGTTTGGGCAGTAATGCTCCATACATGGATTGAGAATAAGATTTTTGACCAATATCACAATGAACAAATGTACTACAAGTTAGACTGAGCCCAATGTGGGTATGATATTAATTTGTGTACCAGATACCGTTTTTGTATATATTAAAATAGTCCGGTGTTAGAAATTTAAAAATGTAAATGTAAAAAATTCAGATGTAATTAGCAGAAGAACCTAGAAATGATATGTTTTCATTTATTTGTATCTTATTTATGCGCATCTTTTTATATTTATATTTTTTCTGTAAAACAATACCAGGTTCACCATATATCGGTTACTTAGAACCATTTTAACAAGACATGGGACTTTCGGTATGATGTAATTATCTTTTTGCATCAGGACAAGTTAAAAATGAAACTGGTTTCAAGTGAAATATACACAGATTGCGTAGTCTTAGCTCAAAAGCAAGACAAATCTTGTTGATTTCAAAGAGCCATGACTGAGTGGCCAGCAATGAAATAGACAGGCCTACGTCACATTGTTGTTTGTCACAACTACCCAAGTCCAAGCACCTGTTGAAATGGTTCTATTAGATTACCGAATCTCCATACGCAGAATCTGAAATTTAACTGAAATGCTGATAACTTTAAGAGCTTTCCTTAAGTAAAAACCGACAGAATTTGCATTTTTCTTTTATTGGAATACATTTTATAATACATATCTGCGATGCGATTTGTCTTTCATTAAGGGGAGAGAATGTACCTTAACTTATGATAAAACCTTTTGCATACTTTTTGTGTTTACATTTCCTATTTTTGTCTGAAAGTTTGTTTATAATTGTTATCATTATTCGTAATAATGATAATTTTTGATTTAAATACTTCATTTTGACAGATTTGTTGTGAATAAATTTTTTACCGGTCTATGTTTAACTATATGTCTTTTCTATGCCTTGTTATTCATTGTTAATGCTTTGTTTTGTAGTTCATGGCTTATAAACAAATCAGATTAAAATTGAATTTGTTAATTTATTAATAAGGTAGATGGGGGAATAAGATGGCACAAATGCCCATTAGTTTTGTCGTTAAACACAATTTCAAATTTATTTTATTTTCCATCCAAATCCTTTTTTCAGTAATATAATAGAATTTTGCAAAAGCATAATTATTAGTATCAGTCAGTATGAATATTTTAATTAGCAAAAAAAAAAAAATTCAAAGACAAATTATGTTATGTGGCATCGAACCCTCAATATAAAATGCCTATTTTTATAATGGTTACCCAAGGTCTGGTACTCTAACCACATTTCAGTTACATCAAAATAGTTATTTAAATGCTTTATGTTCTTAATTCGTTACACTCAAACGAACATAAATCATTTACCATATAAAACAACACATTGTTATAGGATAGGAGGCGAAGCGCTCAGATTTTATTCAACCACATTACATAAATTCTCTTTCTCTGTTTCTTATCAAATCCAATCACAGTAAATCAACTCGATCAATCAATCTCTCGTTTAACTCCATCCATATGTACAATCATCAAACTACAAAAGATAAATTATAAACATCAATACTTATAGCAAATCAATTAATATAAATTACATATCATAACAAGGGGTGGGTGGGTGGTAATATCTCTAATACGTAAACTAAGTTAAGAATCTGAGCCTTCGAATGGCTCATCTACCCAATACACGCTCTTATATAACATCTCCACTCATGCGTACTAGTTACTATATAAATGGCCAATCATCGTAAAAACCAATCACCCGTACCAAAACAAACCCGCCTACTTTCCCACGTGTACAAATAATGCTTAGCATCCATGATAAATACATATATGCGACTTTGGCCAAGAATTTACTAACTTTCCTAAAACGTTCAATAACTGGGATACAAAATGTTTTTCTAATGTATAGTGGGCCATCTCTTTAAGTTTTTGTTAATTGAAAATGGGTCGTTTTCCGTTGGACTTTAATTAGAATATGGCAAAACAATGGAGCTCAGACCCACTTTTAAAAACAAATGGCACTGAAGTTCTAAAGAAATGGCACTCTTTGAATATTTTGGTACGCATACAACGGTTCAAATTAATATATCCCAAGCAATGAACATACTTTAGGGTTACACACAGATGTAAGCAATGAACATATTTAAGGGTTACAAACCGATGTTATGTTAAATACACAGTGTTTGGAACGATTTTTTTTGACAGAATTATATTTGTTGATATCTTTACTTTTCAGTAGTTTATCCGTCCTAATGTAGGCATTTTACACGCTTTATTCCCCCCATTTTCTTTGAGGGAGACCTCACTGAGTGAGATACTTGATGCATATTCAGTCCCAATTATTATTCGTTTTTATACTAGTAATCAATTACTGTTTGTTGAAAAAATATCAATAAAAGAAGAAATAGAAAAGAAATCTTTAAAAATATGAAGAAACTAGAATTAACGAAATATATTTACATTTTCCAGTGTCTTTATGATAACACTACCAATCGATTTGTTATGTATAGCTCAATGGATTTTATCAATGACTATTCTAATATTAAATCGTACAAATGCTGAAAGTTGTATAAATATAAGTAATAAGGAACCATTCTTTGAATATTACGAGGTGATTTTAAAAATACGGTCGGGTGTGATCTATCATAAAGCCATTCGGGCATATTGGATTTGATCTCCTCGACCGCATTTGATCACCTCTTAATATTAAAAGAACGATTCCTTATTCCTTAAATTGCGCAATTTGTTATACCCAGTACAACGCATATCTGTGTTTTGTATGTAAGTTGGTGGAGGCGTACACTGAAAGGGATTGTCTTATCATTGATTAGCCTGCTGACCCAGTTCTGGTTTTGACCAAGCTTTTTCAAGGATATGAATACAGACAATACTTCTTATCAAAGTCGCATTCACATATTAGAAACTATTCTATTATTTGTTTCTATTTAAACGATAATAGCAAGACCATTTATAATAGTTTCATATTACAATGTAAATTAAAGGGGCATGGTTACGATTTTAGCTGAAAATTTTCAAATTTCTTTTTTTTTTTTGGTCATTTGTACAATGCTTCACTAAGGAATTATGTATTGTCAATTTAAATCTGAATGTCAATCATTAAGTTAAAAGCGAGATAAAGAGCTCATCTGATAAGAAGAGCTTTGTTATGGAAACAAAGCTCAAGCCACGATTTTGCTCACATATTACATACTGAATGTTAGATAGCAAATTTCAAACAAAACTGAAAGTGACAAACACTAGTGACTGTTTATGTGCCCATAACAAAGTAGTGAACAAAAAAATCTGCGCGAAGAGTCTTTTACCAGTATATTTGATCAATGCAAACTAAAACATTTCAAAACATTCAAACAGTACAATCCTTGTTTTTCATAACAAAGAATTGAGAGCTCTGTATCTTACGTATAACTCAACAACTGACATTCAAATTTTGACTGACCATTAGAAATACTTTAGTGAGGCATTGTGAATGAGTAAAATTGATTAATAAAAATTAAAATTTTTCAGAATCGTGACCATATGAAATAAAAAGTTCTTAGTCCGGTAGGTTATTTACTAGTATTAATTCATTAATAAACGATGAGAAGTTGTAAACTGCAACTAAAGTCATGAAAAAACACGGACTCAATGTACAGTGTTCAACATGTTTATCATGATTACCAAAAATAGCATCACTATACTGAAAAGTACTAAAATGATGTCATGAAAAGCAAGAAAAATATATCGGAACGCATGTACAAACATGATAACCAAAAATAGATTACCTATAAGCATGCATCAAGTGCAATAAACCCACAACACTTGCTTAAATTATTTTTTCGCTGTCGTTTTGATATATCATCAGTTCTTTTTAAAAGGGGCATGGTCATGATTTTGGTCAAAAATTATTTTTCGTTTTTACTGTTTACAATGCTTCAGTAAGGCATTTCTAATAGTCAACCAAAATTTGAGTGTCAGTTGGCATGTTATAAGCGAAATACAGGGCCCACAAATCTTCGTCATGTAAACAAAGCTTACGTCATGTTTTTGTTTTACGTTTTTGGATGTTGATGTGAAAATTCAAAATTTTAGACCTAAAATTAATGTGATAAACGCTAGGAACATTTTATTTATGCTTAACACGAATAAGAAGAGAGAGAAATCAGCTTTTAAAAGAACATTTACTGGTATATTGGACCTATGTAAATAAAAACAGGGCACGAGCCTTGTTTACATGACAAAGAAATGTGAGCTATGTAGCTTGCTTATAACTCTACGACTGGTACTCAAATTTGATTGATCCTTAGAAATGCATTTCTAAAGGATTGTAAACAATGAAAATTGAAAAATAAATTTGACCAAAATCGTGACTATGACCCTTTAAATCTTTTTGTATTGGTTGTATGTATTTGACCGCCATGTAAAGTAAGCTATCTGGATCTGTTTTGCAAAAAAAAGATCTTTTTATTTTTGGTGCCAAAAGACTCGTGTTTCCTTTGTTGTCTTGTGCATTACTAAGGAAAATCAAAACAACAATCAGAATAAGTTTGAATCCTGACGCCTACATTAATAAGATGGAACTAATTCATTTTTTAAGGTCATTCCCGAGTATTTTTAGATCACCAGAGTTACTCAGGTGACCTATTGCAATTGGCCTTCGTCCGCCGTCGTGCGACGTGCGTGTGTGTGTCGTGCGGTGTGTGTGTGCGTGTCGTAGCAATTTTACACTTCTAACTTCTTTTTGAAAACTACAAGGCCAATTGTTACCAATTTTGGTGTGAAGCATCTCTATGGTAAGAGAAATCTAAATTGTAAAAATTCATGGCTCTACCATCCCCGGGCGCCACAGGCGGGGCCAAATATGCAAAAAAGCCAAATTTTCAAAAATCTCCTTCTCTATTCCCACACATGTGAGAAAAAACTGAATGCATTGTTATGATGTCCATGAAGCCCTCTACCAAAATTGTGAAATTCATGACCCCTGGGTCGGGGGTTCAGGCTCTAGGTTGGGGCCAATTTGGCCATATAGTAAAATGTCTTTTAAAAAAAAGGGACAGGGGTTTAGGCCCTAGGGCGTGGCAAATATATCCATTTGTTTTCCCTCGGACTGAAATTTCACACCTTTATTGGTTTAAACATGACACGTGACTGCCGGATATATCTCTATGTCCGTCTGGTGAGAATAAATATTCGGCAATATGGCCGACGCATCGCCTACTCATCTTGACCTCGTTTCGTAAGTTATTAAAACATTTGTAGTAGTTGCCCTTTGAAATTACTTTTCAATTAGACAGTGTTGTGTCTACAGAATAAAATGACAGCGTCGAGATTTCTTCAAACCTTTGTGGAGAAAAGGGAGAAAACGTTTAAAATTAAACACCAACAAAACATTATATATAAAAAAAAAAAAGGGTGAAGCGAAGATTTTTAAAATGTATTTGAGAGGTGAGAACGAGATTTTGAAATTAAATTAGACGAGATGTAAGCTACTTCTATACATGGATTTTTGAAAATCATCGCTTCTTGTGAAATAAAATGTTTCACTTGGTAGTCCTCTGGAAAACAAAACACTAATTAGGTTAGTTACTGACTGACTACAGAAATGTATCGGGTTGATCAGTCTCATAGACGACTCAGCTTCGCCTCGTCGTCTTTGAGACTGATCAACTCGATATATTTCTGAAGTTAGTCAGTAACTAACCTAATAAGTAATAATAGTGAAAATGTATTAGATTAATGTGTGACACATGTAGGAAAAAACTGAATGCATGGTTATGATGTCCACAAACTCCTCTACCTAAATTGTGTCATTCATGGCCCCTGGGTCAGGGATTCAGCTGACTGCATATAAAGAAAGAGAGTAAAGCCATCAATTAAAATTTTAAATTTCATGTCTCCCAATATGTAGGGATTTAAATCTAGGGTGGGGCCAAAACACTCATATAGTGTAAAAGGTAGGGGTTCTTAAAGCAGGGTGTGGCCAAAATGGTCATTTAGTGTTAATGTAGATAAAGTTTTAAAAATGTCTAATGACATATACTGCATATTTAGAAAAAAAAAACATTAAGCTGTCATCTTTAATAATATTTCATGTCACCTACATGTAAGGCAAGAGTTATGGCTCGGAAGGGGTATATATTGTCTTATTATTTTATTCTGCTCTGGAATTTCAATGAAATAAATGCACTTGTTTCTCAAGTAACAGAAAGTCAGAAACTGAATCAATGGATCAAGAATATCTTTTCTTTATTAGAAACGATTTTTTTTTCTCCTTTTTGAAAAATTTTGATGACACGGTATTATTGCTATAATATCTAGCCACTGAAATACATCAAGCACTATATACTTATGAACTTTTGAGAGAATCAATAAGTTAAACTAAGAGCTATGAGCCATATTTTCTTAACCAGCCTTTATATATATATATATATATATATATATATATATATATATATATATATATATATACACACACACACACACACACATACTGGTTTATATTACATAAAGAGGTATCGATTTCCATGAAAACGTTCCGAGGTATATGCTTTCTACTGAAGTTACCGATAACTGCCATAGTAGATTTAGTTCGAATCAAACATTAAATTTCATCGATCATCCATAATTAAAAGAATTCTCAATGATTACCTTGCAATACAAATAGATATTTTCTATACAACCTGAGGTATTCCTTTTATGGTCATGCCCAAATATGGCATATACCTCAGAATGTATATATTCTGATTTTACTTTTATAAATTATTACTCAAATTATTCACGTCGTTTTAAATAAAAGGGAGATGCTAATGTTTTGATATTGGTCGACTGATATATGAAATTCAACGACTATAACTCTCACGAATGAAACTTTGATTCATTTACTATGCATGCAATATTCACAAAATCCACAAAATAGGCATTCATGATACTCTAAGACCCTTACGAGCTGAAATTTGATGGCACTGAAAAATTTCAAGGGCAGTAATCTTAATGTTTTGTTCAGAATGGGTTGTAGCGACGCGAATAGTAATAACAACGCAAAATGTTATAGATTCCCGTTATTACATTTTGCGTTGAGATCAGCGCAAAATGTAATGGCGAGAAAGAAATAAAGTTTGGGTTTATTTTCCAGAGATACTAGTATGTGTTATTGGATATGACTAATGCATTGTGCCTTTCTGAACAAAAACAAAAGAACTTCTTGACAATTTACCGCTTTGCCGTTCCTATTTATAATACTATTCAATGTATTTATGAATCCATTTTGAAATGGATATATTAGAGATAACCACGAACGCATTTATGAGTTAATATTGTAAAACTAAGCAAACTCCAGATATCTGATTGGATCTAGTCATCATTATATAGTAGTGACAGCTGATTGAATAAAATTGAACAGCAAAAGCTATTTTGATGGCATATAACAATCAAAGTTGCGGTGTAACACGCACAGCAAATAAATCTTTGTTTCTTTTCTTTTCTTTTTTTTTTCGCAAATATCATGATAAATCGGGCAATACCAAGGTTAATTTTGAGAACATGTCAATTATAAAAATTATCGTGCAGTAATAGTTACATTGACATGGAGTCTGATCTGATCTGGATCTGAAACGTTTTACACGTTTTCATTCTGCAGTGAATGATATAATTTAATTCCCTCTCATCTGTTAAAAACTTTTAAAAATTCAAATATATTCAAAATGATTATACAATATAAAGATGGACTCAATATAGGTCAGTATGCATTCATAAAGACCAAGAGTGACACATTCGCTGTTGATATTTCCTTTGGTATCTGTGATCAACATTAGCTGTAACATTATATAGTTATATTTACAAATTAAGCTATGCTATAGTGAGTCCACTTTCTGTTATAACATTTTGCGTTATTATATTTTGCATCGAGATAAACACAAAATGTAATATCGCAAAAATGTAAATATGGGGGTTTTAGTACATTTTTGCTATTCAAATGAAATTTTGCATTGCTAAAGTGGATCCTAATTGCCCAAATTAAAACAATAAACGACAAAAAGACTAATTGAATTTCGATTATGATTTAGCAAACATTAATGTCTAAAACTTCGACTGTTACAAACAAATTAAGACAAATCAAAATATCTTTTAAAATAATCGAGAAATAAAATTTTGACTTCAGTCTGTTGTCAGTTTATGGTCTTAGGCCCATGACAGCTTGCCCAAATCAAGACTTGTTGTAATATTGAAACTTGCCCCTCATGATTGTTTATGTATCATTTCAATCTCTTAAAAAAATCTTATGTATGCTAATAAACAGTAAGTTTTTAACGACTTGATTAATCCTACTTTATTTATCGCAGATCTTTACATGCAATCTATTGACCAGGAAGCCTCCATAGTACATATTATTAAAAAAGACCTTGTATCACAGCAAGATGATGAATGCAGCATTTCCTGTCAAACTGCAAATGTAGACATGTCCTTTTTTCATTAATAAGTTTTATGAAAATCTCTTTTGGGATATCAAAAGATTTGCTTTGACAAACTTTTTCTTTGATTTATGCAATACTGGTCAAATTTTTTAGATTAAAAAAGCATTATTCAAAATATAACATAATCAGAATTTCCTGTGAATATGCATACATCTACATTTTAAGTTCCCAATAACTAAACATATCTGTGATTTTTTTTTAAAAACCGATTCCAGAGATCTGAAGATAATCTCCTCAAGAAGTAAAATATTCAACCAGAACTGATGGACTTTTTGACAGACATGAGTAAATCTTTATAACCTGTAACTTCTTGCAAAGGGTATAATAAGGTCACAAAATTGTTGTGAAGCAAGTATAACAATTCTTTTTTTTAAATCTTTATTAATTCATTAAAATGACTTTGTCATTACATAAACAAAATACATACATGCAAAGAAAAGAAAATATCCAATATATTGTTACTTATCAATAAGTAATATACAGATTTGTCAAAATGAATAAACAATCTTTCAAAGGCATTAATTCCCAGTTTTGAGACAATCAATTTTGAAAAATGTCAATAAATGTGAACAGTGCTGCTAATACACAACAAAATGCAAGGTGATTCGTTAAGTTCCAACTCAAAATCACTCCATGATGTATAAAATTGAATCGTTTTTAAAAGTCCCCCTCACCCTCAACATACATCATATCGACAGAATTTGGAAAAATTAGGCCCTGTAGTTTGTAAGAAGTTAAAATTATTTAATTGCTAACACACAATGCACACCACATGGCGACAGACAAAAACCAATTGCAATAAGTCACCTTTGAGACTCAATTGTCCTAAAAAAATGTTCCCACAATTCTTTGCAATGCTACATATATCTAATGAAGTAAATTTACTTTATATAATGCAGCCTATCATCTTCATATAATTTGACCTTCTGACTAGTTGTAGTAATTTAAACAATAAAAATTTAGGAATTCCTAATATCAGGAAATGCACAATTTTCTTTGATTGGTAGAAAAAATAAAAATGCTTTAACTGTTCGAAATGGAAGAATGGAACAACAAACTTGGTCTTTAATAATAACATTTACCTTTATAAAAAATAATACAATTCAAAATATGAAGAAAAAAAATCCTAAATTTTTTTCTGCAAGATTTCTTAGCGTAACAATTCTTACTTGCTCATTTTCTTATTTTTTTTCTCGATTTTAATGTAATTATGTACAGTGTTCTTTATTTTTTCGATCCTAATCATTTCAGCCCTTCATTTTCTGCAATTGCTTTCTTGCAATCTCTTTTGCGTAGCTCCTTATGATGAAGAATATTCATTTTGAAAATCTTCTTTATTGAATTTGCTTCCTCTTCCTTTAGTCGACATACAGTTTTACCTTTAATGAAATGCAAAATCATTTTTGAATTCATTTCTTTATTCAACAGTAAAATACAAATGAGTATAGTGAGGTAAGTTAATGCATAGTGCATAGTTCATAAATATATCCAATATATATGAATTTACATGTATCTCAATTTTACAGTCAGTGTTTCTCAAATTAATAAATTCACTGATACCCAAATGAGCACTATCAGATATTCTTTAAAATAGTCCATATACCTCACTATGCATTGTGAGTGTTTCCCCAATATAGACAAACTTATACCTCACTATGCATTATGGGTATTTCCCCAATATAAATAAACACATACACTATGCATTGTGGGTGTTTCCCAAATATAGATACACATATACCTCACTATGCATTGTGGGTGCTTCCCCAATATAGACAAACATATACCTTACTATGCATTATGGGTGTTTCCCCAATATAGGCACACATATACCTCACTATGCATTATGGTTGTTTCCCAAATATAAACACACAAATACCTCACTATGCATTGTGGGTGTTTCCCCAATATAGACACACATATACCTCACCATGCATTGTTGGTGTTCCCCAATATAGACACGCACATACCTCACTATACATCATTTTTCCCTAGTATAAGCGCACATACATGTATACCTCATTACACATAATGAGCGTTTCCTGAGTATAATGGACAGATGTACCTCACCAACCTTTGTTTTTGTTTTCTAAGTACCGTATATAATTTGTGTGTACATCACCAACCCCTATCAGTCTTGCTAGTAACAATACACAAGTACAATGTGCCTCAATATTCCTTTGTTTAATATGAAACTTACAATATACCATTTGAGATTTTAATATGCTATTTACACATGTACCCCGCAATATTTCAAGATTCTTATAGTACATCACAATTGCAGTGTAATATTTCCAATTATACCTGTACTGATTTATTTACAGTTTTACAAATGCAGTTGATAAATTCCTTGAACTAAGTCTGAGTAATTTTTAGAGGCATATACTGGCATGTGACCAATTCTTGCCGAGTACCATTTGTTGCCAGTGCATTGTTCCATTTATTTTTGTATATAAATAATTTTATGGGTTGATAAAATGACGCAACAATGCACGGTTGAGAAATGGTCGCACGCCAGTATTAGATAATGAAAAACTATTCATGAAACTCATAAAATCAAAATTATCAAAGTGTACAATGAAGTACTTTGGTTTAATCTAAATTTGTTGGACTCACTTAAAAGGATCAACAAAATTTGATGTTCATTAAGGCAAAAAAAGAAACAACAAATGCAATAGAGACTTTGTCTAATTGTCTAATTACATGAATTGATATACCGGTAGATAGAGTCTTTGTCCACAAACTAGTTGTCCTTAAAACTGTTTGTTTGACCTTTGAAAAAGTCCACCAAAATTAATGCTAATAAAATTTAATGAAACCAAAGATCTTGAATGAAACACAGTTCTTAACATTCCTGTCATATCACAAAAATCATACTTGGTAAATGTAGATAGTTTTTCAGCGTATTAATCTTAATATTCCTGGCGTTTGTATTTACATATGCTCCGAAAAAGGACATTTTACCTGTTAGTGGTTTTGAAGGCTTAGGTTCAATTTTCTTTTCTCTAGCGCTTTCTTTTTCAACATGATTATCTTCAATTCCACCATCATCATTTTCATCACTCACATTTATGTTTACAACATACATCAATGAAAGATAATTGTTTTCTCTTAAAAATTACTAATACCCCACTAATCATTAATACTTTTTCTTAAAAATAAAGACAAATATACCTCACCATGCATTATGAGTATTTCCTCAATATAGACACACAGAAACCTCACTATGCATTCTCAGTGTTTCCCTAATATTGACACACATATACCTCACTATGCATTCTCAGTGTTTCCCCAATATAGGCACACACATACCTCACTATGCATTGTGGGTGTTTTCCCAATATAGACACAGAAATACCTCACTATGTATCATCGGTGTTTTCCCAATATAGACATATATATACCTTACTATGCATTATCGGTGTTTCCCTTATATAGACACACATATACCCCACTATGCATTATTTGTTTTTCCCCAATATAGACACACGCATACCTCCTTATGCATTGTGGGTGTTCTCCTAATATAGACACATATACCTCACTATGCATTGTGGGTGTTTCCCCAATATAGACACATATACCTCGCTATGCAATATGGGTGTTTCCCCAATAAAGACACACATATACCTCACTATGCATTAAGGTGTTTCCCCAATAGAGAAACACACATACCTCACTATGCATTGTGGGTGTTTACCCAATATAGACACATATACCTCACTATGCAATGTGGGTGTTTCCTCACTATAGACACGCAGACACCTACCTTACTATGCTTTATAAGTGTTTTCTAGTATACACACATAGGCACCTTACTACAAATTATCAGTGATCTCTCATATAGACACACATATAGACTACCTTAAATTTAGGTGTTCTTGAAACTGTGTTTTACAATATTCTACAAAATTTGATGCCAATGAAAATGAATAAAACCACAGTTCTTGAATGAAACTACAGTTCTTAACATTCGAGTCATATCACAAAAATCATACTTGGTAAATGTAGATAGTTTTTCAGCGTATTAATCTTTAAATTCATGGTGTTTGATGATGACATACGCTCTGAAAAAGGACAATTGTGCTTTTACCTGTTAGTGGTTTTAAAGGCTTAGGTTCAGTTTTCTTTTCTCTAGCTCTTTCTTTTTCATCATGATTATCTTCAATTCCATCATCATCGTTTTCATCATTCACGTCTATGTCTACAACATACAGCAATGAAAGATAATTGTTTTCTCCTGAAAATTAACTAATACCCCACTAAGCATTAATAGTTTTCCTTAAAATAAAGACAAATATACCTCACCATGCATTATGAGTATTTCCTCAATATAGACACACAGAAACCTCACTATGCATTCTCAGTGTTTCCCCAATATAGGCACACACATACCTCACTATGCATTATGGGTGTTTCCCCAATAAAGACACACATATACCTCACTATGCATTATGGTGTTTCCCCAATAGAGAAACACACATACCTCACTATGCATTGTAGGTGTTTCCCCAATATAGACACATATACCTCACTATGCAATGTGGGTGTTTCCTCACTATAGACACGCAGACACCTACCTTACTATGCTTTATAAGTGTTTTCTAGTGTACACACTTAGGCACCTTAGTACAAATTATCAGTGATTTCTCATATAGACACATGTGTAGACTACCTTAAATTTAGGTGTTCTTGAAACTGTGTTTTACAATATTCTACAAAATTTGATGCCAATGAAAATGAATAAAACCACAGTTCTTGAATGAAACTACAGTTCTTAACATTCGAGTCATATCACAAAAATCATACTTGGTAAATGTAGATAGTTTTTCAGCGTATTAATCTTTAAATTCATGGTGTTTGTATTGACATACGCTCTGAAAAAGGACAATTGTGCTTTTACCTGTTGGTGGTTTTGATAGCATAGGTTCAGTTTTCTTTTCTCTAGCTAAAATAAAATAAATAAAATAAAATGAAAGTCAAACTAAACTGGCGACTGCTTCTCGTAGTTAGCAAGAGCTATGTTGTTTACGGAGTATGGTCGCATTATATGACGAAACATAACAAATGACATAAATGTTACCCAAAAATATATTAGGGTTTGAATTTGTTATCATTTTTATTACTAAAATTTAAACATAGTTTGTCAATCGTGACTGCAAAATAAATTGGAAATCATAGCTTTCAGTTAATAGCAGTCGGAGACCTTATCTTAAGTATCTCATATAACATCACTTCGTTAATTGGCCTTACCCTTACAATGCATGTAAACTTCGATCTGGTCAATTGAAGGTGTTTGCAAACATTTAAATCCTGCTTGTAAAGACGTTAAAGTCTTGAAGTAGTATTTTATATCACCGGACATTCTGACCGATTAAATAAGAATAATTACCGAATATTTGAATAAAATTAATTATGAATTAAATTCAAATAAAATGAAGACAATTTATCAGGGACGTGTGCAAACTAGTGTATTTATACGTTCCTGATTTTGTGACATAACGTTAGTCTATTTTGTGAATATAAAGCACTTAAACTGGTTAGTGACACGAACAATTATTAAATTTTTGGGACAACCAGCCCCTTCTTCAGGTCACAAGAAATATAATAACATAGGATAAAAACAAAGAAAACAAAATCTAGCACAACTAGCGCTACAAAAGAAACGATTAATGAAACTCTGTTCTCGGTGGATGCAGGTCCAGAGAGAGAGAGAGAGAGAGAGAGAGAGAGAGAGAGAGAGAGAGAGAGAGCGCCTGTGTTAAACGTAATACGTATTGTGATTAAGCCGGCAAAGGAATTAATTTTCATTTAGTGTCACACAGAAGAAAACCAGCCTCCTTTTATATTTTTCAATACAAGTGATTAATTCCAATATTTCATATAGAATCTTTTATATTTGTTACTAAATATTCTACTTCGTAAACAGTGGCGTCGGAAGCAAATTGAAAGTGGAGGGGGGTGGGGTGGTAGACGTACTAGGAATCTTAACAAGCAAATAAAAAATAAATAAAAAAGAAGGTATTCTTATGGTTCCGACGCCTATGGTTAAAACATTTTAATGGCAAAATTAATGCCTTTTTTCATACATCATCAGAATAATGAAAGTGTTCATAGTTTTTTTTTACATGTACATGTATCATTAACTTGATTTAATCAATATGAAGCATTTCCAAATGTAGGGATATACTATTATTTGTTTGCGACAAAATATTCTCTGATTGAATTCACCAGGTTGGGATGATTGTGAGGTTTCTCACATTCTAACATTCTACTTACCACGCATTCATCGTTTGATAAAAATATCCCCTATCTTCTAAAACCAGTTTAGCAACAATCTGAAAATTAATTGTTGAAAGGAGAGATTAGTTTTGGGAACACTGATTGCATTTGGTAGATAGATAGATAGATAGGTAGATAGATAGATAGATAGATAGATAGATAGATAGATAGATAGATAGATAGATAGATAGATAGATAGATAGATAGATACTATTAGATAGATAGAGACAGACAGACAGACAGAAAAAAAATAATTGTTGAAAGGAGAGATTAGTTTTGGGAACACTGATTGCATTTGGTAGATAGATAGATAGGTAGATAGATAGATAGATAGATAAATAGATAGATAGATAGATAGATAGATAGATAGATAGATAGATAGATAGATAGATAGATAGATAGATAGATAGATAGATAGATAGAGAGAGAGAGAGAGAGAGACAGACAGACAGACAGACAGACAGATAGAGAGAGAGTAAGCTGCCATACAATTTTGTTAAATTTCATTATTACGTTGCTGGTTTGTTTGCTGTTGTTGTTATCGACAATTTAACACAATATCTGCTGATATATATCATCATTAAAACATTTAAACTACATTTCTGCATTGTAGAGGAACTGATAAAGTAATTTTGGTTATTCACAACTAAAGCTGAATTTATCAAATTTATGATTATTTTTTTTAAAAATCAAGATTTGACCGACGAATAGCATTTTCATAAATAATGTTTTTGTTTCATTATATGCAATGACTGTTAAGTCCTGTGAATGGCCTCTGCGTTCATTAGCTAAAAAAAACAACGTTTAAATGACGAATGTGCAAACCAAACCATAATACTGGAAGTGGTTGGATATGTTAAAAATGAACAACATAAATATCTTTTGTTTTGTGACAATGGCATGCCAATAAATCTAAAATGATTTGATTTACACATTATGATTTATTAGAATTTATTCTATATATTTATAATGAGAAGAAAAATCTCTTCTATGATGCAAGTTAAATCAATTTCATGTAGAGGCAATTCGAATTTTCTCATACGTACAATTCATGAAAACTACTATATATTGTAATGTATAGAACTATATATCTTGAAAACTTTAAAATTAAACAAAATTTTCATAAATTCATATTGCTTTAACCCCTTTATGTAATGAAGGTCATGAAATCTGATTAAAATCTTACCCAAGATTTAACAACGGATATGATAGAGAGATAGATAGAGAGATAGACGTGTTTCTTGCTTTTCAAGAATCTTTCCTATGTTATTTTAAGTATACTATAGCATTTTTCACCTAAACAAGTTTTACATTAAATAAATTTCTTGTTAGAAAAAGAATTAGAGATAGAATCTTTCACATGTGCTTACCTATTAATCTTGATTTGTGCCGCGATATAATCCAATCAAAATGTCCGAGAATCTCGAATGTACTGTTTTGATTTCCGAGTAATGTTAAACAGCCAATCAAATTTTCAACCAATCAGAGGCCTTGTTTGACAACGTGTGTGCTCGAAGTTGAAAATGACAATATACGACCACAGGTGCTTGATGACAGGACCGAACGCCCTCCACCCCCCACCCCACCCCCGATTTAAACCCCGGGGTAGTTGACTTTTTGAAAGAAATTCCTTTAAAGTCATGCACACAAAATGTTCCATTTTAAATATTCAAAAAATAACGGAAAATAAACGATTAATGTAAAACCACCCCCCCCCCCCCTTCTTGCATATAAAAAGAGGAAAGGTATGCCACTCCGGTTTGTTTACATTACTACCCCTTCGTCATTTTGGGACTATAAAACATGTATCCGCTTTATATATCCAATAAGCATGGGATTATATTATCGCAGTAAATATATCTCTTCCTCGTTATGCTTTTAAAATGAATGTACGTTTTTCTGTAAACCTAATATATCACGTTAAACGAGTTTTTCGAAGACAAGCTAGGTAACTGTGACGGAAGTCAACATCTTTCAGTGACGTAATGTACACTCGTGAATGATAAAATCCGAGGAGTCTTTTTGCGCGCCAATAGAATTAAATCGATGTTCTCGGATGTTATTGTACCAAAGTGACTGAGAGTTGTTTACTTCCGTCACAGTTACCTAGCGGAGTGGCATACCTTTCCTCTTTTTATATGCAGGCAGGGGTAGTTTTAAATAAATCGTTTATTTTCCATTAATTTTCAGATGTTTGATATGTAACATGTTGTGTACATGACTTTAAAAGAATTTCTATCAAAAAAGCGACAACTACCCCGGGGGTCTAAATCGGGGGGGAGGTCCTGTCCTCAAGCACCTGTGTATACGACCCGATTTAGGTAGAACACACACCTACCAACCATCTGACGTCCTACCGAGGTTATTGCTAATTTCAAACCACGTTATCCCTGCATGCTGTACACGCATAAAATGAGGTATACATTCCGAGGTTACGGGAAAAGTACCTCGGTATTTAACACATACCTCAGTACGTTGGTGTGTAAACAGAAACGATACCTCGGAAGTGTACATAGACGAACACACACACACACACACACACACACACACACACACACACACACACACACACACTAATAATATTTACGATTTATACAATCCACAAGACTGTAAGGATTTTTTTCGGAAATAGGTACTTGATCTGTCATTCGATGTTTAGCTTGATCTGTTTTATATGTCGTATACAGGGAAATATTCGCCCCGTTTTATTTTCGTCCCTTTCGTCCTCATTGTCAGCAGGCGAATTTAAGACTGCTTGGGCGAATTCTCAAATAATATCTCTTTAAACACAACTTTGTATGGGCGAATTCAGGACGGGTCGAAACCGTTTGCAAGTGAAGAAGTGCAAAAATAATAGGGGCGAAAATAACCCTGTATACAGTATCTGTTTTAATGAATACATGAGACGTATGGGATGCGTTACAGTAACATCGTTATCATTGAGTTCATTTCTGAGCATATTCTCAACAAATAATACTCGAAAATATGCACTTAGTGTCATGAAGGAAACCCCCAGAATATGAATATATTTCACCATGTACTGGTCTTCTAAGGTCTTGTCGAATGTATATGAAAAATGTTAAAAAGCACATGATGTTCTGATTGAAAAGACCTACAAGATAATAAAAACAAAAGAAAGAAGAAAATAATCTGTATTAATGTGAAAGAAAACGTGCTTTGGTAGGCTCTACTACTATGGAATACGTTAATGATTTAAAACCGATCCAAATTTTTCTTACTTACTTTTATTGGTAGATATCATGCAACACATGTCATTCATGTTTTAATAAAAACTTAAATTCTTTTTCTTTAATGATTTTAATTAGGTACACAAAAGATGCAATGTACGGGGAAATGGCGGGGGATTCAAAAATTGTGCAATGTATAAAACAATTTCATGTTAATTCAAATAAAAAAAGATATCTAAAAAATGAAGGCAACTTATATGACATTAATGTTAAATTTCCCCTGTGTCTTATCTTTAAATGGTATTAATCATATAATCTATATTTAACTATGATACATACTACAACAATTTAGTAATATCTTACCTGTACAAATTCCCGTTTTGCACACATTTTTTCTTTACCTTTACATTTTAAATGTGTGTGTAAAACGGGAACAAACCATAAAGCTTCACTGAAAATCGTTGGCATTTTAAAAGAATATTCTCAAAAATCATAAAAGCTGACACTTGTGTTGAAGCATCCTCAGGTAGTGTAGAATCAAAGTAGTCGAAAATGTAAAAAAAAATTACAGACAGACAGACGAACGGACGGACAGACGGATGCCGGACAAAAAAGTAATAAGAATAGCTCACTTGATTTTTCAGCTCAGGTGAGCTAAAATTACAAAGAATAAATTCTGTAACAGCAGTTGTTTAGCCCTCTTTGATTTTTTTTCTATTCTGACGTCCTCTTCCTCCACAAAATCAAAGTAGTTAATCTTCTGAACGGAGTTGATTTTTGTCATGATTGTCATTTTAATTGGGGTATTTCAAATCGCACCGCGTTTCGTGATTTCGGAAGTTCAAAGCATCGCTATGCAACGTACAAAACATCAACAAATGAAACTACGCAACAGTTATCGTCAGCAATATATCATTTTTCTTTATACAAAAATTAAAGAATAAAAATCAAACATTTGTGATTTAATTTATGTTGTAGCTTTAATAATCAGAGAAAATTGACATTCTATAATTTGAATTCGGCAATTTCATCAGCTTTAAAGAACTGTATAGGTTGGGTTTTTTATTTTTTTATTTTTAAAAAAAATTTTTTTTTTTAACAAAACCTATCAAATGTAGTCACAATTGCTGCATTTTCAACCCCCTACAGTTTTAGGTATATCGAATCAGTGTGTACACAATGACCGCTTTCGAATAAATCCGGGCATTGAATTATTAGAGGCTTTTACACCACGAATAACTTATTTTTTAACATTTTGATAATTGTCTATAACAAAATGGACATCTCATTTCAATCTCAATCTGTTGGACTGTTACAGGCTGCTTGGTATACATTTATCCGGACGCGTTCGTTCCGAGTCCAATCGTCCGGGAAGGTGAAGCGTCCGGATATCTGAATTGTGCCTATTGTCATAAATGATAAGGAGTATTAATACTTTTTTTTTTATATAGATCTATTGCCTTTCATACTAAAAAGCTGCAAATTATTTAGAGTTGTCCGTTGAAATTGACCTTTTTCAATACAAGGAACCTTACTTTATATTGTATAATATCGTTAGATTCGGTTCGATTGTTAAAATGAATCATGGCCGTGTTCATTTGTATTTTTTTTTATTTTTGAATTGCTACCTCTTATCAAGAGAAATTGAATATGAGCAAAGATCTTGAAAAAATTGTTTCTACAATTACACACACGTTTTAACATTTCCGTTAAGCACACACTCCAATACATATGTTATACAATGTCACCTATTGAATAAAGCCTGTCTACGAACTACAATACGGATGAAAAAATAATAAATCTTGATATTTATAAATTACAAAGAAAATATACAAATCAAGCCTTTTTAAACACGTTATCCGTGTATTATGAAAATGAATAAATGTAAAACAGACATGTTAAGCCCTAACCTCAAAAGTCATCATTATACTTCCGGGCCATACTGATATCAAGGTCGGTACAATCTCATCACAGGAGTTGAGAAAAAAAATATTAAATGAAGGTATAGAATATCAAGTCTACTTCTCCGCTACTAAAGACCGTTATGATACATCATGAAATAAGAAGGTGGTTGAGGGTGGGGGTATATCTTGGGAGAACGTATCCCCGGGGGTGAGTCCATAGACGTTCGATCGATTCTCATCCCAGGAATCCGCCTAGTATCCCAACCAGGGCGATTATCAAAACCACCAGGCATATCATTATCATGATTTTCTTCTGCAAATAAAAAAAAAATGTATATTTGTCAGATATTTGCGTCGGCGTAACTGTGTTTATTGCAAATAATTATACATTTTTACAGCCGGAAAGTACGTTGATAACATTGTTATAACAGAAAATGAAAGTTTTTCTTTGAAAAGTGTGTACATGTAAACCTTTTATTGAACCCATTTCATCGAAAACTTTACAGGTAACCTTGTTCACAACATGACTACTTTTCCTTTAAAGTAGATCACATAAGAGTGTGAAATATATTGCACGTATAAAATGATATTGTAATAAATATAAATTGTTTAGACAGAGTAAACAGTTGCACTTGTTACACATCTCTGCGTGCACAGCGTCGATCAATTTCTCCCACGCCATGAAATATACCGTGCATCATTGCACACAGAAGATGGCCGAAAAGAAAAAAAAAATCTGGCACCACGCGAATCTCTACAAGTCACATAACAATGTACATTTCCACTAAAGGAAAAATGCAAGAGGTGTTCACTAAACTGGGAAATACAAATTTGAATTTTATATTTGTTAGCTTTTATCAATGTACAACATAACTGTGAAAAAAATATAGACAGTAAAAAAGCACAAAATGCAATTCAATTTGTTTATAGCCATTTCAGTCCTAGTATTATACACCAGATCCTCTTTTCCTCTTCGTATTCACCTATATTTAAGTCCGCCAGCTTGCCCGCCCCAAGTTTTGTGTTTTACAGTGACAAATACTAAATCCATCACTATACTCTTTAAAAAATATTTTAGACAATTGCAGACTTTCAAATGTATGGTGTGATCATGAATCATACCATTGTAACACCAATTGGATTAAACAACTATCAACCAAAGGTTAACAGATCAATTTTTACAAAAATGGCATAATGATATTCAGGAATCGACTAAGGGGTTATATATAGAATTTGTAAAACAAATTTTGAATGTGAACGACACTTATTTTTGTTACCCAATAAATTAAGAAATTATATTAGTTAAATTTAGAACTGCAAATCATCACCTTCCTATTGAAGTAGGAAGGTGTAGTGTTGAAAGAAGTGAACGTTATTGTAATTTGTGTAATTGTAACAAAATTGGCGTTGAATTTCATGTTATTTTAGAATGTAAGGCATTGTGTAACTTACGAAGTCAGTTTTTAGATTACTGTTATTCTACTAACACTTACAAGGTTTGTGAAATCATGACTTCAAATAACTATACGACATTAAGAAAATTGTGTGTGTGTGTGTGTATTTATTACAAAAATCATATACACTTATTTAATGCTTGAGCAGTCAATAGACCAGAATATTTTTCCCGAGGTGCAGGGAACAGCTCAGTGTGTTCTATTGCCCGAGGCCAACGGCCGAGGGCAATAGAACACACTGAGCTGTTCCCTGCACCAGGGGAAAATTCTGGTCTATTGACTGCTTAAGCATTAAATAATTGTTTTATTACCTAATTTCATTTTTAGTATTTTGTGTTCACAATTCTAAATTACAGAAGGTTTTCATACCATTATGCATTCAGGTCATTGTTAATCAATACCTAGATTACCTTAATGATAAATTTTAAGAACGACAGTAAAACAAACATAATAAAGTGATCTTTTAATCTTGTAGCGATTAAACTTTTTCCAAAATAGGTTGCCGGTCCAATAGATCGTAGTCTATTGACAGGAGGTCTAATAGATCGCAGTCTATTGACCAGCGGTCTAATAGATCGCAGTCTATTGACCGGCAGTTCAATAGGTCAGTTTCAATAGTTAAAAAAAACCCTGAATACACATACAAAATAGACGAAAATATTTAATCTGTAATAAAACAACAAAATCCCTTTGATTAGGTAATAAAACAAATTGTTTGTTCACCCCATTTACTTTTTCGACCTTTAAAACCATATTGTATATATGTAAATTTATTATTTTTGTTCATGTACCATTATATGCTTTTTGAGTGAAAATAAACTGAACTGAACAGTTGTTTAATCATTCAGTTCAGTTTATTTCCACTCAAAAACCATATAATAGTACATGAGGTAAAAAAATAACATTCAAAAGTGTTTCATAAGACAAACGTATATCTATCCTACATCTAGACATGGGTTTGCTCTCACAGTCACTAAGAATAAGAGCTTTCTTTTGTTTTTCATCGGTTTACATCAGAGCAATTTCAAAAGCGACTTACCCCTTCGAATGACTTTCACCTTCAGAACAGACAATATATAAATTCACATCTCTAAATAATCACTGTAAATGTAACATACAACAATAAAACAGTCACACATGTTGTTATAACAAATTGACTCTTGACAGTTATGTGCTCCAGTTTTGGAAAGATATTTATTTTCATTAGGGGTAATTGGCTGGCTTCTTAGGTGTGTGGCATGCGCAGATCCAGAAAATTCTTCCGGGGGAGGGGGGTCCGAAGGTTATTTGAGTTTGAGAGGGTCCAGGGCATACTTTTGATAATTTTATAATGTAATTTAAAGAAATTTGAATTTTACAGGGGGGGGGGGGTCCGGACCCCCCCCCCCCCCCATCCCCCCGTCAACCCTTCTTAATATAATATATCAAATAAACCCCAAATTGGATCGTTGGTTTTTTGTTTATAGTAAGATTGCACCTATACCTGACTCAAGTCAAAACATAAGTATAACCGGTGAATACTAAACCTCAACACTACCGGTATTTGAAATTGAATAAACTATCCTTTGAACTGGAATCTTTTTTGTGAACCTAATATCATGCTCCGATACATTTCTTTTTTACTAAACCTTTATTTGTCTATATCCATTTCTCAAATTAAGGAACCTTGGACTGTTTTTGTTTACTAAATTTTATTCGTGAAAGATGCGTATAAAATACATCAATTGCTCATACAACCAAAATACCAGCACTAGTCGTAATTTAAGCTCTTGCATTCAAATCAAATACCTCAAGTTAGCAAGTACCCCTTGCAGTACTTTCAATACTTTGATTTTAATTATTTTTCTAAACTACAAGTTACTGGTTTTCCGGTAATGTTTTCATTGTTTCATGAGTTGCTACAGGAAAAGTTGAATTTACCGGTAGTACGTACATGTATAGGCATATATCAGTTTAAATTGACAATAAATAAATAAACAGATAAATAAAATGTGATTTAATGGGACTTAGATACGATTTGAGCATAATTTTTTTTCAAAATTTATTTTATCATTTTTAATGTCTAGAATGGTCAATATGGATATTTTAATGCTTTGTCAAAATTTTAAAGTTATCGAGTTACAAAGGTTAGAATTCTGTGTTTTGTAAACAAAGCTCGAGTCCTATTATTGCATTTGAATTTTTCGGAATCATTAAAAAAAAACAAACATAAGTAAACAATTTTTTACATAAAATAGATTTAAAATTTTCATCTCAAATCGTGTCTAGGTCCCTTTAAGAATGGTCTATAATATAATTATACATATATATTCTTATTACATACAAAATGTGTACTGGAATGTACACTACGTATTGCATGTAGAACAATAGTACCCAATCACAAGATTTGATTTGTCTGCCCAACATCCATGCCACTCTAGGGTTGTTATTTTGTTTTTTCATGGTTAAGGACTTGGTGCAGTGTCATACATCCTCACAATGTCTGGGGTCCTGATTCCACTTCGTGTTATACCGTGGGACGAATGGATTCAGGACCCCTGACATTGTGAGGATGAGTGTCATACCATCATTTATAATATGATCTAATTATTTGACTTGACAGTATAACAGTTCTTACTGCTCGAGAGCACAGCTGTATCCATCCTGGTGTCGGTCAGAGGAAGGGAAAGAACCAAGGATGTAAGGAGTATCACGGTGTGAACGGGTATCCCATGTATACATAGGGATTAGGTACAGCACACATTGTGTTATATTGTGTGTATGATATTTGATGAAAATTAATTTTTTCAATAAAGTTGCGTGGATTTGATTATGACAGATAATGATGTACTTAATTTGTTTTCTGCCAAATACGCTAAAAAGCATGACCACCATGCGCGGATTCAGAAAAATTTTCCGGGGGGGGGGGGGGGGTCCAGGGATATTTAAGTTTGCGAAGGGGGGTCAGAGGCATATTTTTAGTAGTTTTACTATGCAAATTCAAGAAATTTGAATTTTCCAGGGGTGGTATCACAAGAAACCACCCCCCTCCCCCAGGCCTTTATAGATTCAATCCTCACACTACAATTAAGCTTTGACATTGTGATTATGCACAGGGTCAGGATAATGAATTTCACAAGTTTCCATTCCCCTACAAATGCTACATACCAAATTTCATTAAGATTAGACTGACAGTTTATAGGTTGTATAATTGAATCAGGGGGAAAATTTGAGGGGAAAGAAAAAATGAATTCAATCTTGTTCCTTTATAAGCAAATACAAATGCAATCGATTCAGTTAATAAATATGTTTTATTTAAAGAGTTCAATAAAAAAAATCATGGATAGAAGTTTGAAGATTTCACCAGAACTCACATACGTACATTTATATATAATATATTTATACACACAGCTGACTCTATAGTTCTACTCGCATATAAGCACAAGTAGAAATGATTGAGGATTGAAAGTAGTCTATATTTAGAACAACACCGCTAATTTAGAATCTTGTCTGCTTCTTCATGCTACAAATGTCTCTAAATACAACAAAATTCTAAATTAGGAAGAAGACCATGCTACCGTACAAGTTCTTGTGTCAACGTCTCTATCCGACAGAGAAATAAAATCAAACATCTACTTGGTGCAGTTTTTTCTTTTTTTCAGCAATAAAATCACTACACAATTGTTCAGTTGATGAAAACCATTTAAAACTGCCTTGGATCGTTGCTTTGAACACAGTTTCACTAACTCATTTTTTTTGGAAATTTTTTTTTTTTAATAGCATGTTGTGTGGATATCACTGCCCGGTACACAATATTTGGTACGCTAGTCATAGAAATGTCATGCAGTAATTCTCCTCACAATTCGGTAATGATCCCCATTTGAATAAAAGTGTCCACCTCAAAGTTTGTGTGCTGATTTTGTTTTTGTTTTGTTCATATAACATGCAGCATTAACTCAGACTGGTAGCCAAAATAATTGCAATGACAGCGAGTAATACTACAACACATATGATGATCATGATTAATTTCTGAAAAGAAAAGAAAAGAAAAAATTAAAACAGTGTCGGGAAAGCACAAAAAGTGACAAGTCATTTATTGTATGTACTAAACAAGTGCTCAAGGAACTATGCATGTCATCAAAAGACATTAAGGTGGAATAACACATCATCACAAAATGGCTGAACTCTTATCGAAACGACATTTTGTTTTATTAAAAGGATTTTATCGACGGCAACAAGTAACATACTCCATAGCCGAGTGGATAAAGTGTCAGACTTGTGAGTTTGAATCCCGCAGGGGCTTTTGTTGTTACTTACTGAATTAAATTTTTTTAGATATTCATTTTTTATCCCCAAACTGCAAATTTTTTGCTTATTTGATATATGTACAGTTTATTTATCATTATATCTTTCATAAACAAATAATTTACTGTTAATTTCAGTGACTTTTTTCTGGTGTGTTATTCCACCTTAACTGCATGAACTTAGAATTTGCCTAAAATCGAATTTTTCTAGAATGCATGTTTTCTAAACCATAAAGTATACTCATCAACAAATTATAATATTTTCAAATAATTCATAAAGTAAACCACTATAGTCCAAGTGAAGTCCTCTTAAAGACTGCAATCTTTAGCAGAATAAAATAAAATGTGAGTTCTATACATAAACAATATTTATATTTTTTAACTATACTTTCTCTATATGACTAGCTAAAATGACAGTAAACAAATTTGAGATCATGCATGTTCCTCTTCACAAAAATAATAACTAACCAAATAACAAGATATATTTCTCAAATCTAACACATTAAAATCCTGTACATTCAATCTTTGATGATCTCCCCTCTCTTGAAAACTCAGGAAAGAGGAAATAACCAATGACGGTACACATAATTAAAGCAAAACGAAAGCAATGAAATAAACGAGAAATTGCTTTGTGTGTAGCATGAACCGTGAATACATATCCGTATATCAGTGAGAACAATTAACTAGTGGCTGCCTCTCTCTGACTTATGACTTACCCGCCTAGCTTTACTCTGGTACTTGACTGCTTTTTTAGTGTCGCTCTTCGCCGTCTCTATATAATCCACGGCCTGTTCTACGTTGTATTCTATTCGGTCGATCATTTCTCCCTGTAATACATATCCACATTGGTCAGAGCATACCCCATAACCACTATCTGATAACAGAGCTTAATATTTTTCTCCTTTTAACAATTGTTGTCAAATGTACAGACACTTTTACAAATTGCACATTAATTGAAACATTTATCAGGCACATAGCATTTGAAAGGGGGAGGAAGGGTGTTGCCTGGCCTCCATTTGAAGAAAAAAATTGTGTTCTTTTATTTTTTCTGTAAAACTACAGGAATATAAGCCATTATGACCCATCTAGATTTTGTCATGCCCTTCCACTAAGAAAAATGATGCTACATGTATGTGTCTGTTTACATTCACTGCGCCTGTTTAGATGCAGTGCAATGCATCTGTTGGTCATAGAGAGAAAAGTAGGCTGCGGTAATGTTGGATACCGAGTCTGCAATTGTTGGTAATAAGTATGATGCCTTGTTTTGTTCTCTTTCATTGGTTCAAGTTCGTTTTTACATTCCATACCTGAATGTTGTTTCCACATATTTTATGTCAAGTCGATGGTTTTGTATTCATGTGATGGAGTAATATGAGTGGAGGGCAAGAGGTTTGTTTTTAACAACAGCTGTTTCAGTGCTGTTTCTATGTCATGAGCCATAGTATTCTAGTCCATCAGTAATATGTGGGGAATTCCTTACCTGCTGTTCTACTAACATGGCCATATCCATAAACATATCATGTAGCTCTCTTATACTAGTCTCCAACTTTATAATGTCATTATGTCTAGCTTCAATATCTGCTAAAGTTTGTTTTGCTGCTTGAGTTTCCATAATGATCTGAAATACAGTAGAATATCATTCATATTTGATAAGGAATTCTTTAACAAATTGATGCAGAGAAAGTTATATCAATTTTATGAAAGCATTTTCTAGATCTTTTCTTATCTTCAGTCACTCACTCTGAATTTCATAACAGTCATTAGGTTAACATGATAGTTATCCAATTTTAAGTTATGAATTTGTTTTTCTCATGAGCATGCACTGGTTCTTAAGCACCACAGTCAATCTGCACCTACCCCTTGCGTAAATATTGCTGGATTTCCCGATTCTAACATATCTTCTAATTCATCATTAGTTGTAGTTCTTCCAGCTGTAATTTAACAAGAATATGTTACAGGTATTCCATTACACCCAAGAATAAAGTACAGGTACACTCATATGATCAAGTCAAAGTGAGAATAAAGTTCCAGGTTTACATTCACAGCCCCCCCCCCCCCCCCCCCCCCTTCCCCCCAAAAAACCCTACAAGATGCCCTTGGGCCACATCGCTTACCTGAGCAACAATAGCAATAACTGATCAACTTTATACACAACTTCATAAAAATTAACTTTATAAAGATCAAGTCCCTTTTGTTGTTTCAGTTTATGAGAAGAAGATTTTTCTCTATTTATTCCTAATTTTCTATGTAAAAATTCAACCCCCTCATTGTGGCCCCATCCTGATTGAATTGTTATGACCTGAATAAATTTGAACACTACCTGAGGATGCTTCCACACAAGTTTCAGCTTTTTTGGTCAAATGGTTTTTTCAGAAGAAGATTTTCAAAAAATGCCAATAATTTTCTCAATCAATCTTAATTATCTTCCCTTGAAAGAGAGCATAGTCCTTCATTTTATCAATCTGGAATCCCCTTTACCTAAGAATGCTTTGTATTAAGTTTGGTTAAAATTGGCCCAGTGGTTCTGGAGAAGAAGTTGAAAAAGTGAAAAGTTTACAGACAAGCAGACAGACATACACTAGACAAAAATTAATCAGAAAAGCTCACTTAAGCTTTCAGGTCAGGTGAGCTTAAAATCTAAATTCAGCTTAACTTCTATATCTTGAATATTGATGTCTACACCTCCACAAATCAGTCAGTGATTAAGAAGTCTCAACCACTGGGTTTTTTTTTTTAACTTTAACTTAAGAACCTAAATATTCTGAATTCTCTGATATTTAAAAAGATTGTTCTCAGTTCCATTAATTTCTTAATAATAAGAGTGACAACATTTTGCACTACTATGTAGAAAAAACAAAAAATCCCTTTTAAAATATAAATTACTGCAACTGAAGAAGATAAGTTGATTGAATGAAGCTCTGAAGAGCAAAGATGATGCGGCGAGAATGAAGTAAACCCTTACTGATTTCCAGTTGCCGCTGGATTCTGCCTTTACACCGCTCCCGATAGTCAATTTGACAAGCATTGTAGTCATTCATTACCTCCACAAATTTACGGGATAGTGTTGCATGCTATAAAAATGTAAAAAACATCAATCACAACCTTGTAGAACTCACTGGTAATGAGAGAAGAAAAATAAAAAGAAGACCAGCACTGTTGTGAAACTCTTCTTATTAAGGGAAATAGAAACAGACAACTGTGGAAGGAAAAGTAGTGATTAGGTTTCTATAGAATACAAATTACCATAGATGAACATATAATTACAAGTTCATGATTTTTTATGACAATGTCATTATTGCCATTCACTCAAGTTTTGATGCACTTTTATTTTTAATGTTCCTTTCGTGCACCAATCAAGAATTTCAGGTTTGACTCAGTTTAATTCATTTTACATTGAGTTTTCGGAATTGAGTTGGGTTCATTTTTGTCAATTGGTTGAATTGGCTAATAGATATTTTTGAAAAAATGTTCGGAAGAAAAGTATGATCTAACAATAGATCAAACGAATCTAATAAAAACCCAAAACCAAAGAATTTTTACTGAAAATAAAACCAAACAGAGTGCACCCAAGATGGACATAGCCCTAATTTTTCTATAAATGTAGATAACAAATTTCTCCTTCATTGGTGTCTTTAGTTTGAAAGTGTGTCAAGTATCTGCACTTAAGTCTGTTGTAATGGGGAAAAACCCCCACCCATCCTAACCATGATTGAAAACTCACATAAAACTGAACTTGAACTACTGGCGAGAGACTGCTACTTACTTGTGTTTTTCGTATCCTTAAATCCGCTGACGTTTTATTTGAATGTTCTTCTTTTTCAATATTTTGTTCAATATCTAAGAAATGGGTAGCAAAGAAATAATTTAAAAGTATGTCATTATGAAATGGAATAAGTTTATTCAAAATCCTTTTATTCAGGCTTAGTTATATTTTGCAACAAGACTAGAGCCCCTTTCACATGTGCCAATTTACACATAATGTGCAAATTTAACATTTACACAATTTTTGCTCCAAAGTTAATTTTCGTACATCGAAAGATAAGCACACAAGTAATCTAATTCTTAGCATAAAGTCTGCACATAATCAGACAAAGTTGTTGAAGATTTCTATTCAAGTACGTTTCATGAAAAATGTTTATGTCTTATTTAATACTTCTGAGGTTTCCTACTGATAATTTTGTGATCAATCAAAACTTTCTGTTACAATGAAAATACAAAATGCATGGACTGATTCAGACTTCTAAAATAAGTGAAGAATGGTTATTTCCATATAATGTAGAATAGGTTTTTCCTTCTAAGAAACGCACCTATCAACAATAACGATAATTTACGTTATTTTACTAATTTTTTATAAATATGTTTTAAGAAATTAAATATAAGCAGAAAACTGTCTTCCTTGCTGGTTCATACATGCTATGAAGTTAGCGATCAATTTTTGCAGAAAAAATTAACTGAAATGAGTTATTTATTTTTTCTGCAAAGTTGGCTATACACATGTATTCATTGCATGAACAACAAAAGAGGACATTAATTGTTTTATAGAGTTATAAACAAAACTTCAGTGTACCTTTTAACCTGGCACGGACTTTATTTGCAGTTTTCTTGATGTCTGTCATCAACTCCTCCAATTCTTCCTTTGTTTCTGTAATATACAATACACATACAGGCTTAATTGCATCAACAAAGAGCACTGCAACAATTCAACTTCAGCAGACACAGTAATTCCAAACAATACAGTTATTGAAAAACAATCAGTGTAAGGATTTTTAGTTAAATAGTCTTCAGTAAAAAGTCATAATGGATTCTGTAAGGATGTGTCTAGTTGTAAAGAATCAGTGACTTAATGCCAGTAATACTTTATACTGAATTAAATTGAACTCTTGGGTTTTTTTTTTTTGGCCCAATGACACAAACACAATTTTGTTTC
The DNA here is from genome assembly GCA_033439105.1 of Magallana nippona. NCBI lineage: Eukaryota > Metazoa > Mollusca > Bivalvia > Ostreida > Ostreidae > Magallana > Magallana nippona. Next base: position 32,193,165 of record CM065922.1, read on the forward strand.
TACTTAAATCTACCTAAAGTTCACTAACACCAATAGTCATATACATGTAATTTTTTCATGTGTCCCCTTCGGTATTAGGCATAATGGCTGCTGTTCAATCCTTCTCAGTGTCTTCATACAATCATTTGATAAAATGCTTCTTAAATTAACCAATCACCCCATTCCACTCCCCCCCCCCCCCCCCCCCCCCTAGTTTGGAACCTCTTCGGAAGTGTTTTTATCTTTATTATATCCATTGCATTGGAATATTAACCATTCAATGGTTGACCGTATTAACATTTTAACTGGTAATACAAAATTAACCTAGTTTCTCAATAAAAAATGAATTTTGTTTATCATGTACAGTGTCCGTTACGATTAAGTAAGCTTGGTTCTGATTAGCTAACAAGGACCTCTTACTGTCGTCAGGTTGCGGAGCTGCCAGGATAGCACCATGTTTTTTCTTGACTTCGTCCACATTGCCGGCTATTTTGTCTATCATCTCCCGAATCTCTTCCACCTGGAGGAAGAAATATTTATTTGATAATTTCAGGGAATTTCTACCATTTTTAGGTACAATTCAGGTACATGTACTAATGTCATGATAATGCTCTTTGTAAAAACATAAATAAAAAAATGAAAAACTTGATAATTACATGACATTTAGCCAAACACAATAAAACTCCCACTATTTCCAACATATTGCATTTAGGTAAAAGGCTGTATATGTCAAAACCAGGCACTGCTTGTAATATTATAGGCACATAATATAGCATTAATACTTGACTAATATGTATTCTGGTCATGAGTGTTTTATGCCTGCATCCTTTTTATTGGACATATGTCAATGCATTTCTCAACATATTCAACCAATTTTGATGCTGGTACGATACTACTCTTATCTTTTACACTGTAATATCTTGAATCTTTCTTACATTTTATTGGCGGCATAAAAAAATTATTGGTTATGATTCCATATTGCTAAAAAAAAAGTGATCCGAGAAATTTGATCCACCAGCTACTACCTCGGCAGTCTAGTCTGATATGGACACCCCTTCAATTTGTTGTAATATCACCTGTAAAGTTATCAAAGGGTTGCTGCCATTTTGTACCAAACTGTTATGTACATGACATGTACATGTACTATAAAAATCCCAGGAACACTCCTCTCTTTACTTCTATTTCTCAATCATCAATCAATCATTTCACTTGAATACTTAAATGATGAAAATCAATTACGGTGACTCAATTTTTAAAAAAGTTTAATCTGTCTGAGTGTTAAGATATGGTCCATGAGCTTCTTGCTTACTCAAAGTGATGAGGAGAGTTGTCCTAAAAGTGCATAGGATAGTATTATTATATGCAAGATGTACAGTTATGAGTTATTAATCGCTCAGAATTAGCTCTTTACAATCGGCCATCTTGAGTGGTCGTAAATGAAAAGTGTGGGTTTTTTTTTTAGTGTCAGTAAGTTGTATGTTACATGCTGCTTAAAGCAATGTTTATCTATCTACTTTAATACAACTTCCTCATTAAAACAATTTTATATCACAATTATTCACTTCTAAAAAAAAAAATGAGGAAATTATCAATAATACATATATAATACAATATATACTCAAACACTTATTATACTGAAGAGTGTTTACTGTGTATTCTACAAGCAAACCAGGCTGCATGCTTTCTCTATTCTACAGGCTTTGACAGTACATAATTGACTAACACAAGGTGAATAAATTTGCAAGTGATGCAAATGTAAAACCAGCAGTGTTTTATCAGATCCTTATTTTAACAAGGCAATTAATTGATTTTCACCTTTAAAGTGTATGGAAAAAAGAGCATTGACAATTAAAAAGGGAAAGTGAATCTAACTACAAGACAATTACACAGATAAATCAGCTAGAGGTCTCTTCAAGATGTATTCAACATGTCGATAATATGGCAATGAAATTGATCACTGCAGCAGCATTTGACATGATGCAGTTGGGCCTAAGAAAATAAACATAATTTTCTTGGCCCAAGTTTGAAATTTCATTAAAAATGTTGATGTGAACACTTTCTTAGAAGCTGAGGTGAATGCAAAATAATTAAGGACTAATATAGTTAAAGTTTAAGAAAAGGTCAAGGTCAAAAAATTATGACAGAGTAACAAATTAGAATACAGTTGAATAGCTCCTATCTATATTGATCTTCGAAGTTGTATGGGAAAAAACCATGTACAGTGTATTGAAAACTAAACTAAATGCATATAAAAAATAGTTACCGGTAAGTTAAAGTCATTAGGAAAGTCAAGGTCAGAAATTATGACACAATTCAATTGATCTCATTAATAGCGAGTGAAGCAAGCTCTAAGAACCAGTGCGCGCGGGGAAAAAAAACGAACTAAACCTACAGATTCATCAAGAAATTATTTTTGTCTACATCCCATAATGCTCTCTAATGTTTTTTCTCCAAAAGTAAAGAACGGTTTTAGGGGGAAGCAAGTCTATGAATTTTGTAAGATTTTTTTTAAACTTAGAAATATTATATAATTTTCTCTCTCTCTCTCTCTCTCTCTCTCTCTCTCTCTCTCTCTCTCTCTCTCTCTCTCTCTCTCTCTCTCTCTCTTTGATGTTAGTTGATAACTGTCAAAATATCACTAAGTTGACAATGATGCAAGGTACATGTATGTGTAATTCTTGCTGCGCTCGCCACAACGGTAGCATCGTAAAACATAATACATGTATCTCTGAAACTGATGAAAAAAACCTTGAACAGTAAACAATAAGCTATACACAGAGTAGGAAGGATGGACAGATGAAAGAAGATGGAAGACAGAAGGACTAAAGATGGACATGACCTCAGTTTGTCAGTATAGATACCGTAGACAAGGAAATAGTCGCCCCTTTTGCCCTTGTTGTCTGCAGTGAATTAAAGACTGGGCAAATTTAAAACAAATTTTGAACAAATGTGTTAATTTGAAAGAGTATCTAATTCTTCCTGTGTCTGGGCAAATTCAAGACACAGCGAAACATTTGCAAGTGTAGAAGGGTGAAAAAACCCACATGGGGCAAAAATAACCCTGTATACAGTATATTATCTTGATTTCATGTGTTGTCACCTTTTGCGTGAAGCTAATAATTGTGTGTAAAGCTTATTATTGGATGAAAGGCAATAACATCTTGCTTTCCAAATGATATCTCTAATATATAGATTCAGTAAGTTCAAGCAAACTAAAGTGCAACGTCTATAAACTTAAAAAATGTGATATTAAAGACCTCTTAAATGTGTAAAAAATAACAATCAATCAGACATTTCAAAATCATTTCTATGACATGAAATTATGAAATAATTATATACACATGATATAACATTGCAGGTTCAAGTTTGTTCAAACTGTGTTCCCTAAAGACAAAACTAAAACCTAGCATTCCCTGCACTGAAAGGTGTGTTACAAGTCAAGCAGCCTCAAATATCAATCTGTTTATCATCCAATCTTGTTATTACAATATCTATAAAAGGTTAATGACACTGCAACCGTCTAAAATAGATTGTCATTGGTAAGCATAAAAGAAGCTATCCTGAGGTATAAATATAACACAACAAGCGTAGAGACTTTTTTTTTGTGTTATTGGACAAAAGACACAGATCAATGGCAAGCAGCTTTCAACAGTCAGATGGTTAATGTTTGTACAGAGAGAAGCCCAGCACCCAATACAAAATAAAAGTCACCTTCCCGCTGGACCGGTAAAAGTCTGAAACACAAAAAGTGGCTAGGTAACGGCTCTACTACTCAGGATCTTGACTTTGCAATGCATCATTGGTCAATGAATGGGGGGGGGGGGGGGGGAGGGGGTTTCAAGGTGTTAATTTTTTTCAGAAAGATTTTCTTTTTAATCTAAATTTATATTCTAAATAAAACATACCAGGTACTAAAATAAATCAGAATTGTTCAACTACAGATACTACATTTCTTTATATATTTTTATAACGAGTTTAAAAATGCAATTAAAACTATTCTATAAACTTTGTTATCAATTAATGAAAGAAAAAAACATTGAATTACAGAATGATATTTTTTCTAACCAATTCTGAAATCTTAACATCAGCCCAATGAAATACAGGTTCAAGCATTCATGTTTGTTCATTGTAATGCTCAGCTCAGCAGTATAAAGTTAATTCTCTGTTTATCATCACCTCAAAATATAAAACCTATAAGGATTGAAAAAAAAGTTTTCCAGCGAAAGATTTTATCCACTATCAATATTACAAATACTAAACTGTGAACAGTCAAGTTACGTTCAAGTTTCATGTAGACTAGTTGTTTAAAGATCTGTCCGTTCTGCAGTTTTAAAGACAATCCCATATATAATCTATAATGTGCACTGAATATTTTTATATTCATTCATTTATCTATAAATTTAATTATAAAAGTAAAACCAAACTGAAAAGGATTGATTTACCCGATAATATATTTTATGAAACTAGAGATTTGTAAAAAATTTTCAAAGCAAAAATTTTTCTTCAACCTCTGCATTTTGGTGACGATTAACACAGAACTAACTTTGGAGGCCTGAGAAATATCAACAGTGAAGCAAATACTCTGTCTGGAAAAAGCTTATCTGTATGCATGAATGCCATCAGCCAAAAAAAAAAATAAAATCAATTGTCAGCATGATTTAATTACAATGAAAACTGTCTCATAAATATCTATTGGTATTATCATCCATATTAAAGAAAATACCTCCACTCAATACAGGAACTATTTAATAGCGTTATCTTCATAACAAAAATTCAAACAGTTTATTTCATTTAAAATCTGTTAGTTGTAAAATAGATTCAACTTCCACTTTGCATGCACATTTACCTTAAACCTCTTACCAAGGAAGCAAATATAGGTAGGAAATATTTGTTATTTATAGAAGGTTTGAACAAACTTGATTTTACATTCTATCATCAAACACCGTTGCCTTTAACGAGAAAGAAAAAGGATGGGCATGAGAAATCAAACTATCTTCCTTGTAAGATAAATTAAATTAACATCCATATCACTTGACACCAAATTTCTGAAATATCTGTTTCACCTAGGCACAATAAGTAGTAAGTTGATCAGCAATGAATTAAAGGAGGAGAGAGAGAGAGAGAGAGGGAGAGAGAGAGAGAGAGAGAGAGAGAGAGAGAGAGAGAGAGAGATGTTTTGATGTGAATTACTACACCCCTAATTAGTGAGAGTACAGAATGTATTGCATTGTCCGTTTTGATAAATATACTGATCAAAGATTGAACTTTGGTCCCAGTGGGTAGGTTTGCTTTGGGGGGAAGTCAATAACGTAAAACTGTGTTTACATACAGTGTAGGCAAATGCCGATTACCCCCGCATTTAAATCAGACCACTATATAAATAAAGACCCAACTGTCACGAAAGCAGTCCTATTTGATTGACTGAAAACGAGTGTCTGTGATTGAAGCCCCTGTGATTGCTGTTGTACCAAACTCTGTGTCAGACTGATGCAAGAAAAGATACTTCTTTGAAACAGCTACATAATAAAGATACATTATTTATATTTATTGATCGGCCTGTTCCAATCAATAGCAGACTGGGGGAAGCTGGTGTTCCAACCAACCATAAATAAAACGCACTGAAAAATCAATTTCTCTGACATTGCATCCCAGAATAGTAGGCTACAATTTCATTGGAATTTGTTCATGAATCAACACATTTTACTACACTGCTTGTTCTGGCAAGGCCTCCTATTATTAACTGACAAAATCATACACTGCATGGGCTGCAAAAGCTAGGGCAGAAATAAAAGTGTAGAAAGTGACCATGCACTTTCATAAGCTTCCGACTGTTCAATAAAATCTCGAGGGAGATGGGAGATATCCAGTCCACCTAAACTCATGTACATATCATTAAACTCTCTGTTCGCAGTTTTAGGGGTAATTAAGTTTTCAATTTCCAGAGAAAGACCTGGAAAATCTCATAGCCCAACAGTAAATGATAGGATTCAATGGTAGTAATAGCATAAAATGGTCACAGATCTAGACAAACGCTTGTTACATGGGGGACACTCCTACACAGAAACACACAAACACTGAAGGATGCTGACAGCTGAAATTGGCCTAGTTTTGAACAGGAATAGCTCAAAATACAATCAATATTTTAGAATATGTCAAAACCGGGAGGGAGGCAAATAAAGTTATTAAATATGAACTGGTAGTTAGGAGGAAATCTTATGGATTCTTCTCCCTGTTGATTTAGAGTGCACTCACTGGAAACAGATTCAATGAATGGAGAAAGCTGTAGACTTGTGCTTGTTTAATATGAAAAGGTCTGTAAAATTAAGATAAGCCGTTATTTATAAAAGAAAAATGGTAGACTGCAGGGAAATGGAGTAAAGTTAACATGAGTGATATGACACAGATATTACATAAACGATTTCTGATGGTTGGTGCCACCATTTCTTTTACGTTAATATTCTTGAAAATATTTATTTGGCTGAATAAAAGCAAGATTTGAAAATGGAGTAACAACTAAACAAGAAGGACAACTCTTCACATGAAAATAGTAGGTTGAGGCATGAATCCCTAATGACGTGTCAGACAATGTGTATTGATTTTTAACTCTTAAAACAATCCGAAAACTTTCATTCAGGGAAATAGGGCCTACACACCAGTAACAGATAACCTTCTCATACCGCTGCTAGTTTAATTGCAAAATTGTTACAACCACAGGAAACTCATGGCAGTGCATAGTTTTAATCCCTGTCTCTTGATAAATCAATAGTGCGATGCCATATGCAACTATTTCCTAAAGGTATTATTGAAACTTCTGGGAAATCCTATTGTACGACTGACTTTGGCTGCTGATCGAGGAACTTCACACTGGCTTGAACAATCTTTACTTTGTTTTTTGCTGTAAACCTCACTCACTCTCTCTCTCTCTCTCTCTCTCTCTTTCTTTATCTCTGTATGTTTGCTTTTCCCTTGATTGTTTTAGAACACTATTATTCTGTGTTCACAGAGATTGGGCCGTGTACTAATTGGTTAAGTGCACACACAGCTATAAATGGCAATTCCAGTAACATTACCAAATATGCCTATTTGTATGGATTTTTTTTCCTTTGTCTCCTCTCTCTTCCCTTGATCATGACAGTGCCACCAGTAGCTTTTCATGGTGTTTATACCAGGATATTGTGTTGATTTGCTGATAGCAATGAAAGCTCATATCTGCCTTACTCCCATGCAATATCTCCATCCTACTTCTTTGCAGCTACATGTAGCTCTTACAAATATTACTGAAATATGCAACGCCTTGTGATCAGCCATATGAAGCAATGCTTTATTAAGGAGGCTGGATGGTCAACAAATTACTCACCACACCCACTCTAAAAAATTTTATCTGATTTTTTAGACCACAAACTATTATTTTATTTTGTTTTAAAAAATTTAATATTTCCCTATATCTTTATATAGAGATCTTCTTCTCAAGGAGATTATACAAGTATAGTATTAAACTGGTTATGAACATCCTGCCCTCATGTTCAAAAATCCAACTCTTAAATTTGAAACAAATACTAGTGGTGCTTTATTTTACAACAAGCCACATTGAATTAGTAACCAATCTAACAAATAAAGGATCAGTTCACCCAAGAGCAGCACATCTTTTAACCCCAATGAACCCCATGGAACCTCAAGGAACCCCATGGAACCCCAAGGATACCCTAATAATACATATTGATAACTCTTAATACCCCTTGGAACTCATTGGTATCCCAGAGACACCCCTAGGTACCCCATGGAAACCCAAGGATACACCAAGGAACCCCAAGGAACCCAAAGGCTACCCTAATAATACAAATCAATAACTCTTGATACCCCTTGGAACTCATTGGTATCCCAGAGACACCCCTAGGTACCCCATGGAAACCCAAGGATACACCAAGGAACCCCAAGGAACCCAAAGGCTACCCTAATAATACAAATCGATAACTCTTGATACCCCTGGGGACTCATTGGTATCCAGTACCAGTAATCTATGTGCAAGAAACATATTTATTTTGGTGTAGAATTTCATTTTATTAACATTGCACTTTGCTATAAGGAGACTTCATAAGAAATATGCAAAAATAGAACCAATATTTATCACTTCAATACACAATTGTATTTAAGGCATTTGACTGACGGTATTAATGATATTTTAAATATCTTCTTAACATGCTACATATACTACGGTACATCTAGAATTGTCCAATCATATTTGCTGATGTACAGGTAAATTCAGTCATTGCAATGAAAAATATATTCTGCTGTTATTATTGCTAATCAAATTAAGTTACTTTACAGATAAGGCCACATAAAATTAATATTTAGATTCTTATCCTGATTTGCAAAAAATATGGGGTGGGTGGGCAGATTTTATTTTTTTATTTTTTAGAAAATATCTATTTCACCGTCAATGTTCATGAAATAATAATTGCTCTATTTTTTAATCGTTAAAGCTTACATGAGTACACAAAACAATTTGTAATCTTTTAATTCCATTTAATTTCAACTTAACTGTTAATGCATGTAGATATTTGTATCTTAATGATAACAAACATGACTGGAATCAAATGATAATTCATATGGCAATCAGCAGCCATTAGAATGTTCTTACTTTTTTGTATACTGAACCCGATTGTTTTTCCCGAATTTTTTTTCACATAATTTAAAAAAAAAAATGAAATAAAGTACATCGGGGTGGCCGTGCCACTTTCAGAGGGGCAGGCGGGGATGAGAATTTAAAAATTAATTTTATATAGCCTAACTTTAATTTTTTATTTTTAACAACTTGCACTTGTCTTTCAAATAAAATTTTATAATACAGATGACTGTGTTCAAATTACTGCAAAAGAATAGGGATTAAGGAGGCTGGGTGGTTATCATCTTCCTTAAAGTTTTATATATAAATTGTTTAGCTACAAACTATCATTTAGTCAAGGTAATATCCATGAAGTTTAGCTTTGAAAATTGAATAGTTTTGCTATATCTTTATTACAGAGCTCTTCTTCTTAAGGAGATACCGGTAAATATAGTTTAAAGATGGCCACGACCATCCAGCCCTCTTAATTAAGCAAAATAACTTTATAAGTACACATGCTACAAACAAACTTGGATAAAAATCTCTAATAGTCAGATTTTTTTAAGAATTATTTTTTTATATGAATGCCTATAGTTTCTCAGAAAATGATATCAAAGCTGAATAGCCCTCAAAACTAGCATTGTCCACCATATTTCTCTTTCATCACCCAATTCTTTTCATCTCCCCAAGTCAAGGGTTTCTGATATGCTCTGAGTACTGAAGCAATCAGAACCCCTTGACTTAGAAGGATGAGCAAGATGAATTCATGATTATCTATATAACTTCAAAACAGTTTGAATAATGACACGGTTTAGGCCTGATCTGTATGAACAACTTGCATCAGCATTGCTAAATTCATCCAAAGTATGCAGATATTTTAAGTCAGGAGAAACATTATTTTTATCATGCAGTTATGCAGGTCAATGCATTACAATTGTATAGAAGATGTAACAAATTAAGCAACAAAATAAAATGCAGAAACTAAGACACCACATGCAACACTTAATGTCCATCCGTCATGAAATTTTAGGTGTACAGTGTACATTCAAGGGTTCCCTGCTATATATTGGGTATCATAAGGGTTCCTTGGGGTACCCAGAAGTGTTTTTTGAGATTCCATTGAGTCTCCTGGGTCATAGGGCATTAATTAGTAATATAGTGTTTTACAGTGCAACCATTGGGGTGAGAACAGCTTCAGGTTCTCTGACCCTCAGCTTTAAAGTATTTTTTTTCATCATAAAAATGTTATTTGTCTTTCAAACTTTATAAATGAAATGAAACTATTTTAATTTCCTTAAGAAGAAGAGCTCTATATAAAGATATAGAAAACAGTCAAATTTTGAAGCTAAAATATTTGGAATTTTCCTTAACTTAATGATACTTTATGACCAAAGATATCATATCTAAAATTTTAAGAAAGATCTGATGGATAATTTGGTGACCATCCAGCCTCCTCAATCTTCTGCAAAGACCCTGGACTTTATCATTCATTGACCTATGATAGTATACTGATTTTTCACATCTTCAATAAATATACTGGTATGTGGACAAATTAAAAAGAAAAACAGCTAGTTCAAAAAAATACACCTCTTATCTTTTACCTTGGGTCTAGCTTTGATATCTATGGACTGTTAAAATTAGGTCGATAGACACCCATGTAAATGCTTAAAATAACTAAACTTGCTGTGACATCATCACCTAGACATAAATAAGAATTGCCAAAGCTTGCAATGAACAGTGTACTTGAATTTTTGGAAGAAGAAAAAATACATAGTTTGACTTCATTGATAAGAATGCCAATGGTGGCATTGAGTTACAGAGAAATTATAGCCTTGAACTTGTTTTGTTTTTGTTGTTTTGCTTTTTATTTTTGTGTTAATTTTTGGTGTTTTTTTTTTTTTTAGTTTGTTTGATTTTGGATTCTACAACTCAATTGACTCAATTAATATCAAAGCTTTTAATAATGAAAAATAAAAATTTGAAAATTTGATTGAAAAATTTAACTATGGCACTTAATATTCATTCATTCAATTAGGCAGATTACATAATATCATCAATGAAATTTGTTGATCTAATTCTAATCTTTCCATATTCTAGCCATGCAGACCAGTATCAAAAGAACATAAAAAAATATCAAGAAAGAATTTCTCCCCACAGTGAACACAAGGCAGAAACACTGATAAACAGATAGACGAGCAGACAATAATGACAAAATCCCATCTGGTGGTTAACTTATTCCAATATACAAGCCATGCACTTAGAGATGTGTATAAATTACGCTCTTTCTGTACAATTGAAAACAAAATCAGATCCTATAACTTGGAGCATTGGAGTAATATTGTAAAGTGACTTGCTGAAACTTTAACTAATAAATACTTTTGCTTCATATAAAACTAAGTCACAAACTTTTGCAAAAGCACTGCAGAAGTATATTTGTTTAAATTAAGTGTATGAAATCAACTTCATGGAAAGAGACAATCAGATGACCTACACTAATGTCTTTTTCTTGCTCTGTCTCTCTTAATAGCAAAATCGTGGTGGCAAATCTTTTGCCTTTCTAGTCAATTATATATGTTTCGGAGTCTACATCCTTGTAGTATATCAATAATTTAAATACACACACAGTCTGGACAGTAGTCCCTGGGGAACCTAGGAGTCTTAGCTTATGATGAAATTATTTGAATATTGACAAAAGATGGTGGTGGGGGGGGGGGGGGGGGGGGGGATGTGCAAAATACTATCCAGGTTTCATATTCATTGGTGAAAGGGTGTATACAGGTCATGATTAAAAATGAAATAAAAGTAGTCCAAAACAGAGAAAGCTAATGTTCTACTGAATCATCTTTGACATTTTCGTCCATATGTATTTGCACTGATTTCATTATTAAAAAATGTTTTCATGCATTTTTAAAGTGTATATTATTTTAAATCTACCTTATTTTTAAAAGGGCACCTGTCATGAGTGTTTAATGGAATAACCACATTAAAAATAAATGACATGTATCCATTTTCACACAGGAGATCAATACAGGTAATACACATATGATGTTATGTCATGAACACTGATTCAGAAAAGTTGCCATATTTTATGATAATCTCATACCAGTCTCAATCATGAATGATGCACCAAATGTAGCGCAGCAATAAAATTATTAACAACTGTAGCTATTAATGTTTCAAACACCCAGGATCAGATGTATCACCTTCACCTATGCAACATGTTGCATTCCCCTCCTGCCTCTAATGATTGTCACATGCATTTCTGTTTTTGTGGTGTCTGACAGTTTCTCACCTGTTCAAAAAACATGTCCATAAAACCCCCAGGTTGGACCATGCTAACTGTGTGGACATCATCTTGTTCTTCATTGTCACTTTGAGCCTAAAATCAGACACAATGAAAATGTTTTAATTTAAATATTGAATAAACATCATTAGTCTTAGAACTGTGCTTGAAAATTGGTGAAAATGATTGATTTCTCACATCTTCTATCCAATTTTTGTTGTAATTGTACACACAACATACATTGTTGAAGTTCCAACCTTCCTAATCAATAAATATGTGCTTTAAAATTGTTTAAATATCAATGGCTGGCTAAACATTGACACAATGTATACATATGATGTAGTAATAGTTAAATATGAATGGTCCGATTTAAATTCACATGAATGATTTATAAATGAATTTTACTATCATGTGTGTTAGTAATTACTGCAAATGACAATCTGTTCATGCATCGCTGTACACTACATGACTGTGTAAACAAACTGACATGTGGTGCAGCATGGTGTCAATTCTATTTATATCTGTTCAATTAAGTAATATGTTTTTAACACTGTTCAATGAGGAGGGGCTTTCGCCTTGTGTTCACATTTGTAAAAAAATCAAAATGATCCAAATGTGCATTATTATAAATTTTGCTGTATAATTAATATCTACCGCCAAACATTCTGAAGAAGTTAAAGGAAAGGGGCGTTTACCCTTTGCTTTACGTTAGACCTGTCACAAAACAACTTTATTAATACAAGGAAAAAATAGAATTAAACTAAGAATGAGAAAATAACAGTAAATCTACTATGATAGCGAGTGATCGATCGACAACCGGGCTTCGAGTCATAAAATAAATATTTCAATGAACTCCATTCTATAGTGGCTGTATCAGCAACAAAATGTAAACCTACCGCTTTGAGAGCTGCTAAGCGATCTTTCGTCATATCTCAGTCTCAAGATCAACTAAACAATATCCTTTTCTGACTTCATAAATGTTAGCCACTTCTTCCTTTTTCACACAACGGCAGAGACTTTTGATAAATCATTAGCAATCAATACAATTTTAATTTTCGTATATCTTGTACTGAGTCAGGCCGCTAGGTTGCGCATGAAGATCTAATTTCCGGGCTCCTTCGGCATCGGGTAAAAGTAGGACGTACACAATGGACCGCGTTCTCCGTGAATCTCTTCCTACATAAACTGATAACTCGCCCAAAGTTTCCACATCCTAAATAAATCAAAGAAATTAATCAATCACTCTGAAAACGAAAATTAAGTAGTTTAATTTTTAAAAATATCATGTAAAACAAACGTGCGTGCCGAGTTTGGTTGAATTAGGAGGGCTGTATGGTCGTAGCCATTTTCAGACTATTTACATCTCCTTGAGAAGAAGATCTCGGTATAAAGTAGAAATATTTAAATTTTAAATATATTATGTGTCCTTGATAATTAATAATTTATACTTAAATAAATCATATGCAAAAATATGACGTAGATCTGATGTGTGATTTGTTAATTGACCACCAAGGCACCAACCTCTTTAGATATTTTAAAATCTCTTTATCATTAATATTTTGTCATTAAAAAGGGTCTACCTTTTTAAAATGATTCGAGTTTGTGTACTTTATATTATTTCATCAATCCGAAAAATATTCATACACTAGAATATCAAAGATGTTTACCTCTTTACTGTAAAACTGAACTTTCTCAAAGAATTGTTCAAAAGTCACTTGGCGATTTTAAAATGATTTAAATTGATAAATACAGGGTATTTTGTGCTTCTAGGGCATAAAATTGAAATAAATTTTAAATGACAAATATAATTAATTCATTTGACCATTTCTTTAATTAAGGTTTGTACGTTATCGTGAAAAGGGAAAATTGACACACATTTTCACCTATATATAGCCGAGTGCAACTGATGTGTATAATACAAAGTGTATTAAAATTATTCTGCTGGATTATACACACACATATATGTGCTGTGTGACACCGCTATCCCGACAGTTAACTTGAATGCTGAAAAAACCCAACAGCATGATAATCTTTCCTTTTAATGTTTAAGCCAGTTTTGACATTCATTTACTGGTAAATTATATAGGTTATTTAAATATATAAATTATGTTCGTATGACCCCGTTTGCATGTACCCTTTTTACTTAAATAAATTATTAATTCTTGGACTTTGAGTAATTTTCACATATACAGGTACATAAAAACCTACACTTAACTTAATGAATTTATATTGTGTTAATTCATTTCGCGCCTTTCCCGACGAATAATGATTTAAAAAGAAAATAAACTAATGAATAGACTCTACTTCTGCCTTTTGACATTGACGAATGCTGTTAAAGTATTCAAATAGTTATATTGGACAATATGTTAATACATGTATTGTATTAAATAATACCTCTAACCCCCCACCCCACCCACCCCCCACCCCGGAAAAAAAATCCGGGATCCGCGCATGTTCCTACTCTCTGCCCCCCCCCCCCCCCCCCCCCCTTTTACTTAGTTTTTTTTTATCATTTTTTACCGGTATCGGGTTCGTTCGCCCTATCTACCTGTTCACTTGAGTCCTTTCGCCTTAGGTCCGTTCGCTCTAATTGTCGTTCGCCCTAATTATCGTTCGCCCTAAACCTTGTTCGCTCCTTGTTGTTAATAAACCCTATCATTTTAAGTTAATTATCTTTATTTCATTTAATTTTAACTTTTTGAATGATAAAATATTTTTACTATTATAAATTGTTCGTACATTTTATGAATTCATTTCTTCAAAAAGACGCTATTGGTCCAATTATTAGATTTTTATGCCGTAAATTATAGATAACTGCCTTGCATGTTTTTTTCTTTTTTTATTGATTCGCGTGGTGTTTTAAACAATTAAAGAAATTGAGACATTAATTGGTCTATATAGAATTAAGGTGAGCAGCGGATGAGCTATTTTATCTTTGAAGAATTTAATATAATTATACCCGATCACAACAAAATCCTTTGATCTATAAAGAAATATACGTAGATGGAACATGAAACTGTATCAAACTACTGTCAACCATAATTAAATAATTAATTCACCGTGGCAATAAGTTATCGTATCGTTATCAGGTCAGTCAATATTGGTTATTATTTTGTGAAGGTGCTGTGATAGTGTTGTTTTGTGTAATTATATATGTTCATAATTTTTAAAATGATCATTTTAAAAATCATGAAGAGATATTTAATTACACAAATATGATAATGTACATTTACTTTAATCCTGTATTAAAATAAGGCGAACGGACCTTGGGCGAACGGAATCAAGGGCGAACGGACCTAGGGCGAACAGAAACTAGGGCGAACGGCGTCAAGGGCGAACACATTTTAGGGCGAACGAACATACATTCATTTTTTAGCAGGTAGGTTCCTACACTGAACAAAGCATCCCCGTTATCACACTACAACTAGTAGGCCTATATCATCGAATCATCATAAGAACAATCTACCTCGAATCGCAAAGTGCCCGGATAATTTTGTTTTCATTGGATTCAAAATGGACGTCGGTGCCGTAAATGTTTGAAAAAACAGTACACACACATGTTTTTTGAGGTAATACAAATTCAAATAAGTAAAATAGTTATTTGAGGCTTTTGAGGAAAGGCGTATGATATATGGGTATCTGGAGTTACGGAGTGGATTGACAAGTAAAGTTAGAGAGCAATTAAAATGTGCTTGTATGCTTGTCGAATACGTTTACTCCCTCTTCTCAATAAACAACCGATTATTGGAACCAATTGTAAAATGTTTGGAACACATGGTTTTGACACAATATGAGCAAAAATTGAGGCATATATGATATACTATATCCCCTTCACACATTCATTTAACGATTTTTTTTTAGGTAAATAGAAATAAAAATACTAGGGACTTAATGTAAATCATTTACCATATGCATACACCAGATGTTTGAAATGAGAGCAGTTATTTTTCTTTCTCCTGAGCCCCCTGAATCTCTAGTCAGGTGCTCTACCGACGAAGCTATCTGGCGCCAGTGTTTGATCCAGTCTGATCGTCACATTCCTCCCCCCTTAAATGATCTTCGCTCTCGAAGATCACCCCTTGCTCTTTCCCCTGGCAGGAGTTAACCTATCAGTTCCAGAGGTTGGTTCATGGCATTAACAGATAGGGACAAATAATGACAGACCAGACCTGGATTCGAACCTGGGCCCCCCTGAATCTCTAGTTAGGTGCTTTACCAACTGAGACATCTGGCGCCAGTATTCAAACGGTCTGACTGTTATTTATGTTGATTTATATTAAATCACACAATTTGGATATCCTCCATTTACAATGTTGTGTAAGGACTAGATCTAAAATTTTTACCTTTCCAGCAAAGATGAATGACAAAAACAACATTTATAAGTGTGAAAGTAAGGTACATATTGACATGTGATATTTGCTTTAGTGAAGATCTATTTATATATTTTTGATATACAGATTACTAGAAATGAAAGGCAGCAATATGGAAAATGGAGTTGAAAAAGAAGAATTTGAAAGATACACGCCTAAAAATCCTCTTCCTAATGAGATTCAGAAGATGAAACGGGATGAAACCATTTGCAAATACTGCGGTGTTAGTTATTTAATTCATAACGAAATCAAAGCTTTGGAGGAAAAACTGAAAAAGACTGAAGCAGAATTAGAAAAGCTGAAAGGATGTGAAGAAAGAGAAGGAGAGCTTAAAGAGAGGATAGACAAACTTGAAGAAGAGAAATCAGACCTAAGGAGGAATCTTGAGGCTAAAGAAATTCTGTAGGTGTATTCTATTTACATTGTAATTGCTTTATCATTGATAATGATATCAATGATGAATTGGATCTTCGGGTGATGTTTATCAATTTGAAACAAGTATTCTCAATTTATGCAAGTGATATTGGACAAAAATGTGCTTAGCTACCTTTACATTATGAACTAAAAAACTTCTGTAAAATTTGTGATGTACGTTTCATTTTTCTTGGAATTTCTTTGTCAATGAAGTTTATTCCCAAGCATTTATTTGCTATATTATGATTATTTTTGCAAATCAACAATTAAAGTAAAATATTTTATTTTACAGCATAACTACATTGAAAAACAATATAAAAAACGACGAAGAATTAAAGGCTGCTAACAGACAGCTGCAGGTCAAATTAGAGGCTGCAGTGAAGCTAAAAGAAGAATATAGGTAATAAGGCAGGATTGCCATACCACTTTTTAATTCACAGGCCAGGGCTGTTGAAAATGTGAAAGTTATACATGAATAACTAATTTTCCCGATATTATACATATTTGGTCAGTCACAAGTAACTCACATGCTACACATATTAATTTTTTTTTTTTTTTATTGTAAACAAAGGTTGTATGTACACAGTATATCAGTTATATTACTCAATCACTCTCTCACTTCTCGTATACTCACTTTTTCATCCCATATTGTAATACTCATAGAAATAAAGAATAGGGTAGTTGCTTGTGATAATTTTGAAACTGAATGCCTAAGCAGTACAGATACAATTCATGAAAAAAGAGCAAAAAACAAAAACAAAAAAAAAACAAAAAAAACAAAAGAAAAACATAAGAAATACTAAAGAGATGTATTATTGCACACAAGTCACATTTAAAACTGCCAGATGATTAATAAAATCGTTCCATGGATACCATGCTTTTTCAAATTCATAAGTTTCTAATTTCTGAATATAAATAGACTTTTCAATCTTGTATTGAGGCCTAAAAATATTGGCATCTTATTTTGTTTCAAACATGAAAATATATATTGTTTTGTATATAAGATTACAAAATTTAAAATTCTGTTCTCCCCACTAAGTGGGTAGACACCAAATAGAATATTACAAACATCAAAACGAACATTTTTGTAGCATTTCTCATATATAAGTATACTAAGTGCATTCCAAAGAGGTTGTATTTTCTTGCATGTTGCAAAAACATGTTGCATAGTTTCAGACATTTTGTTGCAAAAAGTACAGCAACCAGAGGTAGTAATTTTGATTTTCTTAAGATAATATTTAACAGAAAGAAATTTTATGGAGAATTCTATATTGTAACCAGTTAACAGTTGAATCATTGGTAGTTCTAAAACAGATTTTAAAAACATCCTGCACACAGAAATCATTTGGCAAAGTATCACATAGCTCAGCATTCCATTTGTTGATAGCTGTAGGTACACATTCATTGGAGGTTAAACAAATGTATATAGGTTTTGTAACTTTTTCTTTCAAAAAAAATAGACTCATAATAAAATGGCATAAATGTAGTGCAATCTCTCTTCAAAGTGGACCTATCAATAGACAAAGATGTCAAGTATTTTGATATTGCACATATTACACTATTATATAACATTGGAGGTATGTATGGAAAATGGAATCTTTCAGTAAAATCTATTCTTGATAATATGTTTCCATTTTCATTTAAAAAATCTCCAATAATTTTAACCCCTTTCATATACCAATCTTTGATAAATACATATTTACATGCAATTTTTATGTTTGAGTTGTACCACACTGGAATATTGAAAATATTCTTGGTATTTAATGAGCTTTTAATCATTTTCTTAGTATAGCAGAGCCAAGAATTAAAAACATCTTGCCAAAAAATATTATTTCTTTGAACAACCATGCCTGATAGGAAATCATCACCAAAATCAATAAGTTTTTTTCCAAAGTCATTACCATTTATTGATGAAAAAAAAAGTCCATCCATGGTTTGTAGCCTTGAGTTAATTTTTTAATCCATGAGCATTTAAGAGAAGCCATAAAGTTAGTAATGTTAACCATTTTTATACCACCTTTTAGAAAATTGAGAGTAACAATTTCTCTTAACTTTGTCACACTTTGATTTCCAAATAAATTCAAACAGACTCTTAATAAGAGATGAAATGACTTCTTGTTTTGGATTTGAAAGTGAAATGAATAAATGGTTAAGTCTGGGAATAATCAAACTTTTTACAATAGTGATGCGACCAATGGGAGTTAAAATTCTCCTCCTCAATTGCTGAATTAGAGAAAGTACTTTTGGCAATTGTTTGCTGTAATTCAATGATGTCATTTTATCTAAATCAACAGAAAATTCTATTCCAAGTAAATTAAAAGAGGTGGAGCCCCAATCAAGTTTCCAACGTGAATGATGAAAAACTTCATTGGAAAATTTTTTGGAACCTATCCATACAATTTTAGTTTTAGAGCTGTTTATCTTCAAACCTGAAATATGCGAAAAAAAGTCTAAAGTATCAAGAGCTGCGAAAAGTGATTTTGGTGAACCATCTAAGATCTAAGATGAGTGAAGTATCATCTGCATACTGGGAAATCTTATGTTCATTGCCATTGGCAATTATACCTCTAATATCGATGTTTTGTTTTATGAGAATAGCTAGAATTTCTGCATATATCAAGAATAAGTATGGAGCTACTGGGTCACATATTAAATTGAGCTGACAGGATCCAGTATTTTGTCAGTCCAAATGTTAATTGACAGCTAGTCTCCAGAAAAATTCAACCATGTTCTAAATGTTAGTAGAGATTAAGTTCTGATATTAGATTTTTATATATTTTTGATAAGCAATTTCTTTTCTTTCCAAAAGTAAAATATTGCTGGTTGTAAAATAAGTTAATTTTCACCCCCCCCAAATATTTTAGTTATCTATCAGCCCACTAGTCTGCTATTATCCCCTTATTCTTAACATCACAAAGGCATTTGATATACAAAGCTCTGTGTAATCATTCCTAATTATTTTGATTTGATGGCAAGAAGTGCATTGATTTAGGTTTTTTGTCTAGTTTACGGTAAATGCTGTATATACATGTAATAGTTCTGCAGTATTGATATCACTATGCTACAGACAGAAGCACTCCCTGTATGACAGAAGCCTCCCACTGGTGAAAACAAAGATAGCAGAACAGAGGGAAGAAATTAACAGCATCCATGCATTCGTAGAGGAAAGGAATACTCAGATGAAACAAGAACTCGAACTCTTGTTGTCGACAGTTCGAGACAAATGCTCTAGTCAAGACAGCGGTAAGTCTGGAAGTTCATTGTTAACCAGCTAATACAGTCAAGTCAATGAAGACTGAGATAAAGAGTTGTATATTCACCAATAACACCTTAAGAGCTATATAAACAACTTCTACAGACTAACTCCAGCCTAGGACTATAGGTTGGGGGGGGGGATTAGATGAACAGCATCTATATATACCAACACATGCATGTTTTCAGAACTGTTACCATAGATTCCTTATTTTAGGCAAGTACTTAATTCCACGATTCCATCATTTTGTGTCAAATTGCGTGAATATAAAATTGCAAGCACTGAATTTTGTTTACAACTGCTAGAAATAATAAAAGGAAGATTTTAAGAGCCATGATGGTTGCTTCTCGCAATTTTATGTGGATATTACCATGCAGCCCTCATGTTAAAATAGAAATCTACGGTATCTGTTCCATGCCTCTACTTCTTAATGTTTGTAATATATACTTCATTCATCATTTTTACTTCATAGATAAGAAGGAATTGCTGGATAAAATAGAAAGTCTGGAATCGGAGAAATCCGAAACGTCAGTGATGATGGTTGCTCTGAAGGAGAAGTTGAAAGCAAAAGAAGGGGAGGTAGTCAAACTACAGCAATCTGTCAGTGACAGTGTGCAACTGCAGCACAAAATCACTCAGCTGGAATGCTCACTCAATGGTATTCTGTTGTCTCCTTGGTTTCTTGTTTTAAGATTGAGTTTAATCAATCTGATTAAAATCAGCTCCTTTAATCTGCTTCGACAGATCGCTACACAAAATTATAGTGATCGATCTACTTGAGCGGATCAAAGGATGCGAATCTAACCAGATTATTTTAACTTGAGATATTGCTCTAAAAATTTCAATGATTTACATGTATTCTTAGTTTTATTTTTCAATTTTGTTTTGATTATTGCTTGCATTGACATTTTAATTTTTATAATCAAAATGTATATGTGTATATATTATTTTATTCACATTTGATTCACAACAAATTCACCAATAATCTTCAATTTTATAAATATATTTTAATACATTGTATTACTCATTATGCATGTGAGAATTATTGCATCCAATTTTTACTGTGTTAACGATTATTAACCTGCAAATTCAATATTTGAGTAAATGAGTCTCATGTATTCATTGAGCATTATCATGCAAAAACAAAAAATTTGAAATTCTAGAACTATGGTCCTATTTTATACTAATAAGCAATAATTTATCAGAATTAAAGTGAAATATTACTTTCTTCTGCTACAGCTCTGCAGATAGAGTTGGACGAAAATTTGTCAAAAAACAGAAGTTTGCAAATGGAAACACAGCAGTTCAAAGAACAACTCCGGTAGGTTTGAAATATCAGCTGAAACTGCAAACCATTTTCATAAGAGTTTAATTTTTGCTTTATTCAGGCAACCTTGAAATCATAGTTTTATTTCATGAAATTAATAAGTACCAATAATTAAGGGAAAACCAATATTTGTTTACTCCCCTAGGAATAAAACAAAGGAAGTAGAGGATCTGACGTCCCAGTTTCGACAGCGGGATCAGAACAATGAAATGAACATTAAGAAGTAGGGTTTTTTTTTCATTTTGGCTCTGTTGTTTTTTAACCATTGTTCAAATGCTCTAGTTCGACAATGCTTTTATTTGATTTATTTTCAATGAAACAAAGTAGTTACAAAGATGTATTCTGAACATTGTGTAATTTGACTTGATTGATTCTTGAAATTAAGTCACATCTCTTGTTAAAAAAATAATGAACTAAATAACCATATGAATCTTTAATCCACCAATTAACCCATTTACAAATGTATTGAAATTCTGAAACATAAGGTTTCAGCAGTGTTCTTCCATTGCTTAATATATACATGTATTGTTTTTCAAAAAATTAGGTTACACAATGATCTAAGGCAAAAAGAGGCAGAATTGCAGTCTAGAATAAAGGAACTAAAGAACATTGAAAATAAACTCCAAGAGCAAAAAGCGAAAGAGGAGGAGTTTCATCGAAAAGCTACTCTTACAGTCAGTAAGTAACGGGTTTTACACTATAATCCTACTGGTACAAGTCAGTAGTAACAGGTTTTACACAAATTCTACTGGTACAAGTCAATAGTAATAGGTTTCACAGAAATCCTACTAGTACAAGTTAATAGTTACAGCCGTACAGGTTCTGCACAAATCCTACTGGTACAAGTCAATAGTAACAGGTTTCACACAAATCCTACTGGTACAAGTTAATAGTTACAGCATTACTGATTTTACACAAATCCTATTGGTGTATTTAAGGAATAAGGAATCATTCTTTGAGTATTATGAGGTGATAATTTCGGTCGGGGTGTTATCAAATCCAAAAGCCCGAAGGGCTTTATGATAGATTTGATCACGCCCCAACCGAAATTATCACCTCATAATATTCAAAGAATGATTCCTTATTACTTTATTTATTTATATAATATGTTTGAATTGATAACCAGGTTGTGAGGCATAATTGTTAACATTTGTCATTTTACAGCGGCAAGCAGAGAAATCAAACAAGATCTGCAAAAGGCAAGAGAAGAGATAGAGCAGCTAAAATCTGAAAGGTAAAAGTCTCCTGTTTGCACTTTAGGTAGAATAGAGCATACTTAGTAATACTGTAGACGTGGAAAACATTACGGTGTTTTTAATTTCACTGTGACAATTTTCCGTGAACATTAAGCCACCGTGAATATTGCCATCTCAAATGTATGCCGCCATTAAAGATGCTAATTGATAGATGTGTGCATGATCGGGGCCTTATAGTTGCCATTTGCTTATCCTAGTCACAGTACTTTTTAAATAGCAAGCATGAATATTATGTATGATTAATACAATTAATGTTAATTATACAACTAATTATAACGGAACATTCGTTTCACTTTCATCTTTTAACACCCCTTCACTCTGCGGCCCTATCGAAGCCATTGTTGTGAAGACGTGCGCTAATTGTCACTTATTTTCTCAGATATCTCCTTAGAAGACTCCTCTACACACATGTTTTCTGCAATCAGTATTGATATTGAGCAGTTTTCTTTTAAGATTAATTGATTATAAAGCGGTACAGTTTTTGAACGGATTATGTTCCCCATAATTTTCATGCCCAAAATGTCAGGTGTGCATTGTACACCAGTGAGTCGGATTTAAGTCAGCAACTTAACGTGATCTGAAAGAAAAATAATGTAAATGTTTGGTAACACGTTCATTTACTGTCATATTTTTTTTATAATCATTTAAATTATTCTATAATGAAGAAATCGATTGGCTGTGAAATTAAAAACACCATGAAAGGTACTAACACAGGAAATCGTGAAATTTTAGACACGTGGAATTAAAGACATTTACAGTAATATTCCTTGGTACATTTTAAATTCATAACATCTGGCCAAATAGTGAAGCTGGCATTTATAGTGAAAAGGCATAAAGATCTGTTGTAAATTACTGTAAATAATACTTGTATGAAAAATGGATACTTTACATGTACATTTCATGCTCTTCATCCTTCTAGTAACAAAGAGGTGGGGCCCTGAAATGATACAAATTTTAATTAAGTTATTGTGATAAAATCCATAGCTCTGAAAAGAGTGTTATTACATGTATCTAGTGGACTGTTAAAACATTTGGGCTTCTTGTATGTATCCTAAAGTTTTCATTTTCAACCATTTTATAAAATGCTTGGCTTTTATTGATAATTTCTTAATTACCGGTATACTATTTGAACTATTTCAATATCCAGGGAAATAATGATCACCTCCCATCAGAATAGAATAGAACAGCTGAGAGAGAGTTTCAGACAGAAGATATCAGAGTCTGAGGGCTGGCCAGAGAAGGTAAGTCTAGTATTTCTAATTCTTAGATTGCCGGTAATGTTAACCAACTTTCATTCATGTACAAGAAACTTTCTTGTGGTTAAGAGATCCTTGTGTTCTTGAATCCTTCGCACTGCATACCGGTACTTGTCTTTTAAATCCTTCAGTTGTTTTTAATTAACTTTAAAACTTATACCGGTACTTAATCCAGAAAAAAATTGTTATTACAAACTATTACTTCACTAGTCAATTGTGGGGTAAAATTGTTGCGTATAAAAGTTGGTTCACAGTAACTCTTATGATGAGATCAAAATAGATGAATTGTTTAAAAATGATACATTTTACCTAGTCCCTTTTCCCTTCTTGGTTTGGTAAGGAGGCTTAATTACAATTGTTGGTGGTTTTATTTTAGCTACAAGAAGCCATCAGAAAAGAAAGGGAGAAGCATGCCAAGGCCATAAAAAAGATGGAGGATGTGTTAAAAGAAAACTTTGTCATGGTAAACTCAATAGATTCTATTGTAAAATAATATGAAAATACTATTTGATAATTGTTTCAAAAACCATTCTTTTAAAATTGAAAATCAAAACTGCTATTTAGTTTCATTAGTATACAACATGTATTGGAATATATCAAAATTTGCTTCCTTTTATATCTAACAGGAGATGAAAATAGAAAAACAGAAATATCAAGAGTTGCTAGAAAAATATCAGGGCTCTAATAAGGATCATGAAACAATGGTAATTTAGTTCATTTAAGCAGTCATCAATTAGTCAGTTTTTTATATTGGTATATGAATGTAGATGTATAATACTGTATACAGGGAAATATTCGCCCCCGTTTTATTTTCGCCCCTTTCGCCCTAGTTGGCAGTGGGCAAATTTAAGACTGGGCGAATTCCAAATTCTCAGAATATCTCTCTTCAAACAAAACTGTGTCTGGGCGAATTCAAGATGGGGCGAAACTGTTTGCAAGAGTAAAAGGGTGAAAATTACACGGACAAAAATAACCCTGTATACAGTATCAACAGGAGTCTGTGTACTGGTACATGTACATGAATGTACAATATTATTGATAACTGGAGGGTAAGTCAAATGTTATGCATGCCTGTATATTTGAATCATCAACATTGAAATTCTAGCACATCCATTAGAAGATACATCAGATATTGCAATTATTTAACACATATGCAGAACATTAGCAATTGAGCATATAAATAAAAAATATAGCATGTGAGAACATTGATTTAGATTTAAATGGCAGCATTGATTATAAACTAAATTTATGGACTCAAGAAAAACATTTCTTTTGATACATTTTGATTTGAAAGTGTAAAAGTCTTACATAAAAGATTGATTTTCAGTATATGTCACATTTGTGTATCTTTAGAGAGCTTTTGTGTTTATGAATTTTCCATATGTATTATAAATAAAAATTTGAATGAAATTAATCAGATGAAGTTTGTCCCTTTAAAAGTTTAATGTAGAAAACTATGCAGCAGACATATTTGAAGACTATTTATTTCTCCCTATCTTTTCTAGCTGAGACAACAACTTAGCTCCCTAGAGAACAAATATAGGTCCGAAATTAAAGAGCTACAGCAAATATTGGCAGACTCCAAAATCCGAGCCAAGGAAATAGAAGATTCTCTACGAAAGGAAGTGAGCAGTCTGAAAGCAATCATCAAAGATCTTGAGGACAGGCTAGGTAAAACTAGTCCCTAGGCCTCTCATCTGTATACCTTTGCCTTTGGTCTTAATCCATTGTGGTGTGTCCTGAGGGTGTCTTATATGTGAACAATTTTACATTTTTAATTAACTACTTCCAAAAACTACTGAGCTAATCTTGACATGATTTGGTGTGCAACATTTATGGTGTGCAACATTTGTAAACGAAGGGAAACATAAATTGCAAGTGAAATTCAAGGTTAAAAACTGTCAAATTGATTCAATTATTAATTAAGTATATGGTTGCAATAAGGTATGGTCTCTCTACCAGAACTGTGAAATTCATGACCCAGGGTCAGGGGCTCTTGTGTTTGATGGAGCTTTTTGAGAAACGCATTGTATTTGTTTAAAAAATTCTTCTCTACTATAGGGTATGTAGTAGGCAAACTAACAACATGGTTAGAATGGGCATAAACTTATTATGAAACCAATTATGAAATTCTTAATTATTGACAATATTGCAATAACTAAATGCCTTTCTTTAGATCCTCCATGGGGCTATAATATGCATGTATTCAGGTGACTGTTAGGGTCCATGAGCCTATTGTATTTGCTTTAATATGAGAAAAATGCATGAAATGTAATCAAAATTTATGTCTTATCTTATTAAAAGCTCGTCTAGACTCAGGAAATGAAGAAATGATACAAAAACTAAAGGACCAGCTGAAAGAGACTCACGAAGAATTAGATCAGTCCAAACAGGAACTGCAGAGTAAAGAGGAACAGGTTCAGGCAGTCAGACAAGAGGTGAGCAATGTCTGAATGGCCGCTGTTTTATACTCATTTTTTGATATCATTCACTCAGAAGCTCTCAACTGAGAGAAACCAAAATCAAATATACATGTATATGTACATCAATTGCACAAATCTTTAGTGGAAAAACGGAATCTATTTTTATATATCCTAAAGTACTTAGTAATTTACGTTATCCTTATAAGCCCTTTAAACAAAGTTAGGAATACCCGGTAACTAAATTTGGAATAAAAGTTGCATGCCCATGACTGAGGGTGTTTCTCAACCAAACTTGGCCCAATGTAAGTTTTTTTTTAAGGGGAGAGGTAGTGGGTTTAAGAGGGTTCATTAATGTTGTGACATTTTAAATCTGAGTTGGTACAACTTTGTTATTGCTGCATTCTGTGTACATATAAATATATTGAGTTTAATGCTACAGTTAGTGTTTGTGTGTTTTCGTATACTGAAATGACCATTGATATTAAAGTGTATTTGTAGGTAATTTTTTTACAAGACACTGTGAGAAAAGAATGCGAGGAGAGATTTGAACTGACGGAGAAGTTGAGTGAAGCAAAAGAAGAATTATTACAACTGAAGAAACCATCTGGTGAGTTTCTCAGCTACAGGATTCAATTTCAAATGTCAGGATGTTTCTGTGCAAGTTGCTCTTTACCTCAGGATATCCAGTCCAAGATATCAATTAATACATATACAATATAAGCTTGCATGTTCATTTGTCAGTCTGTCAGAGAAATCTTACATTACAAGGCAGGCATTTAAGGTATTCAAACTGACAGTTATTTCTTAATTTAGATTTGGTATCATATTTGTAATAAAGAATATATATAACATAATGTATACAATAATCCTAAATACATTTATTAACTCTCTTCGATCTGATCTATAATAAGACTGTTTCCTACTCCATCACTAGGTGGCTACAGTTCTCTGGCTTCCCGTCACTCTGCCAAGAGCACTGCTTCCCTATCCTCCAATACCTCCGCCGGAACACTATCTTCCCTTCAGTCTAAAGATGCAGAAAGGAAATCACCACAGGAACAAGAAAACGGACAGATACTCTCACCCTCTCCACCGCGAGCACCGCCACGAGAGTTTGCAGCGAGCAGCGGTAGCAACGTCTCTTACCAAGGCGAGCCTGCTAAGCCTTCTGGAAAACTCAAAGGAAACTCTCTAGAGACTACTCGTAAACGAATTGCAGCCATGTTAGGACGGAAATCATGATATTATGGCAGAAAATTAATTTGTGTCTGTGATAAAATCAGTGTATATTAATATTTTCGTACAATGTATATATTATTATGAGTTTTTAGCTTAATTCTTAGTAATTTATTCAATTCTGTGCATGTATGTGAATTAAAGAAGACTTATATTGACTATTTGACCAAAAGTCATATCAAAGTCATTGGGTACATGAAATTTTATGTATTCTTTTGTGTCAAAATGTGAACATATTGAGGCTAGTGTCATTTACACTGACCAGGCTTCTTATTAAATGATGCATTTTTTGTTATCTATCATGCCAATGTTAAGCTGCTAGTCATAAAATACCTGCTGTGCTACCTAATTTTGACTGTGAATTATTGACTTATGTTTACCAGGTAAATGTATATGAATGTAAGCTCTAATCATAATTTAACATATTTAAAAAAAGAGAAAATAAAAAATTTTGATTACCGGTACTTACCGGGTATGTTGATTGAATATGCATGTTCATTCAAAATTTAAAAAATATTAAAATTCAATCTGTGAATTTCCTTTGGTTTTGTGTCACCATCAGATTTATTCTGTGTGGGTAATTTTAAACCTATAAGTTAGAATCAAGAATATCTTAATTTGTTATACCAGTTCATATTAGAATTGTATTTGATCTAAATCAATTTTGAATAAGGCCCCTGCTCTGCAAGCACTTTACTGTTAATTAGTCTCTCTTTCCAACAATCTGACCTGTCAAACATCACCATTTGTTCGGAGCATTTATTTTCTCTCTCCATGGCCCAATCTGGCTCATAAATGATCCATACTGTGCCTTTGGGTAAAGAGTGTGCAATGACCTTGTACTGTGTATTTAAGTCAAAGTTAAGGTAATAGTAGACCTATTTGAAAAATCTTAGTGCAGACCATATATTCTCGCCTCTCAGACCAATCTAATTCATGTTTCATCCCCAAACTGCTCTTTAATAGGTAAAAGATGTGCAGTGACCTTAATCAAAGTAACTTGGTCATAGGTCAAGGTCATATCAGACCTCTGTAAAAATTATATTTGGACCATGTACATGTATTATCTTATCTTTAAAATATCTGCTTCATTCTCTGCATAAAGAATATACATGTACTTGTAAGTAAAGAATGTGTAGTGACCTTGAACTAAGTTTCTAGGTCAATTTTCAAGGTCAACACAATTCCCCTGAAACATCATTGTCTTCGTACATTTTCTCATAAAATTCATGATCAATATTATGATCAAATTTTGTATGCATTCAGTGGTGGATCCAGGATTTGTTAAAAGGGAAGCCAAAAGCCTGGTAGAGGGGGTGAAGATTCCAGGGCTGCAGCCCTTTATTTAATTGATGAATGCTAATTAATAACGAACTAATCAATGTTTTATTCTAACATCTTTGCTAGCCAAGGGTTTACAATCCACTCTGCTCGTAGAGAAGCAGAGTGGATCGTAAACCCTTGGCTAGCAAAGATGTATTCTAATGGCTGTAAAATATGATTGTGGAAGTCAAAATAGTTTTGAATAAATGATTTTATATAAATTTTGTTCATTATATATCAATCCATGAAACTGAAGATATTTACGACTCTTTGTCGTAAGTTCTTTTGTAAAACGCAGTCCAGGTTTTTTTTAATATTTTTTTTTTTATGGGGGGGGGGGGGGGGGGGGTCAAAACAGCACTTTCTTGATCAGCTATTCTAGCTATACTTGACATATTAAAAGATCGCTGAATATTAAACAACTAAAACTGATTAAATTAAATTCTGTAGTGCTACTGAATTAAATTTTTTTAAAACTTTGACAAAAAGGGGATTGGAGGGGCACCTTTTAAATCCGCCAATGGCATATTCAATCTGTAGGGGATGGAAACATGTTTTTATACATATATTGATCCCATCCTTCATGCATAGGTCATATACTTGCATTTAGGGTAAAATAAATTAAGCTTTAAAAATTGCATGGTGCATGATGATCTAATTGGCACACACACCTTATATAGTACCGCATGTGGTTTTGTCTTGAGCAAGACAAAAATTCTGTCATTCACACATGTATACGTACATTTCATGAAGTTACAGAGGTCTGTAATAATGTCCAAGCTATATGAATTAGCAAAACTACGTGTACCAATATTGTAAAATTCACAACCCCTTTATGTGACCTCTAGCTGATAATTAAGCTGAATAATGTTGTGTTGGGAATTGGTGGGGGTGGGATGGATAGATTTGATTTATATTTAATTCATGGATTTTGCACATAAAGATGCATTAATCCACAAACCATGTACATATGCATAAATATAGGAAACAACTAGCAATATGTTTTTGGTGAAAATGGTAATTTCACAATAGAAATCAATTTTTGAATTTGGCGCCAAATTATTCCGAAAATGCGATTGTTGCAAGACGATGCAGTACGTCTTAGAATCGTAGAAAAATGAAGTTGTTTCACAAATCTATCAAAAGATTTTTAAGGTGAGACATTTCTGACAACTGTTGTTTAATGTATTATAGAGAATAATTGTGTAAATTTGAATTTAAATGTCTGAACATATGAAACATCATAATTTCGAATTTCCTCTGATGTATTCAAAAGAGATTCGGCTCGATTGTGTAAGATAATCTGATTACAGACACCACGTTAGATTTTCAAGTTGTGGTTTTTCTGTTTAATGGTCAGTATGAATTATAACAACTGCATGATTAGAACGACTTTTCATATGGCCAAAAACGATCAAGTTCATCCTCATCAGTCACCATGATCTGACACAACGCCAGGGGTCCTGGGCGCAAGAAAAGCGCAGGCACTTGTTTCTGCAATAAAGTCTACCTTCATAGTATAGCGATAACATTATTTTTAAACTAAGGGGTAAACTTCATTGCAGAAATAAATGCATTTGGTCCTTAGAGGCTATTTGTGGCCACGAGACGGGGTGAACTCAAATTTTATAAATAACCTTAATATTATACACTGTCATAACTTTCTGCTTACTCCGCTTCTTAATATTTAATAATAATAAAAACCTTGGTGCTTAAACTACATTCATTCAGTAAAATTACACTGACAGTATACGTGATGATGTGAAAATTTGTGAAAGGAGTCCCGAGAATTTCCGAATGGATAAAAGATGTTAGATTTCCCATTATAAATCCCTGTAAGAAATATAGTTTCCTTCCAGAGAATTTCTCTGGGTATAAAGAGGGAACGTGTGAAAGAAGAAATCTTAGAACTATTGCCACATAATGATTAAGATATTTTTCACAGACAAGTATGTGTATTTATTACGAAAATCAATTAACAGTGATAGAAACGGTAACCTGGGACAGACTAGTAAGCCTAAAGTATTGATTACAAGCTTTTATGTCGATGGGAATATCAATAAGAGCTATAGGTAGTATGTGATAAAATTTACAGAGAGCTTTTTTGAATTTGCATGTTCATGTGACGAAACCCTATAAGAAAATAATACTTATTTCATTGAAGAACAATGATAATGATGTTATATGGTGCATGGTACAACAGACCCCGTTGTGGTGTCAGTAAACACAAAAGTCTTAAAGAAGAGTAAAATTCTGGTGATTTTATTTCAGGGCTTATCCTTCTTTGAAGCTCAGGATAAATGTCAACGCGGCACGGAATGAGGTTGATGTCGTCATGCCAGGCCTACGCTATGACGACATTGATTTTACAGGTATGCTTGTGGTCAGCAAGAACAAATGCACATAGCTATTTAAAAAAATCATTCAATTAAACAATTTAAAAATAGATAATCAGTAGTGATGTAATAGGTTAAAAATTTTGTTTGAATCCAGCTTCTCTCTCTCGATTGTAGCACAGAAGCTTGATTAAAACATGAATATTATACAGTATTGATCTATTAACAAATTTGCATAAATGAAATGTATTTATTTAAAAATATATTTTTATATGTAGGTCAACCAGACACTTGGAGAATATTTGACATGGTCAACCGTATAGAGAATGCAGCATTTTTCAACGAAGAGTCATTTCTGAAATATGACCAACTCTACAAGTCAAAACACATTTCATTTGTCAAGGCATGCAAATACGAAGCCAAAAGTACCTTTTACGAGACCACAACCCCCAAAACTCCACTTGACGTCTCCATTAAATTGGCTGGTGTTGGGGACACCTCTTTTTGCACAGTCAGTGAGGTGGCTTGTGGAGGGGACCTCAAGCCCTCCATACGGATCAAAAACCTTCACACTCTAGTCCATCTCTCAGAAAGAAAGAAGACACCACTTCCCAATTGGTGGAAGAAAGAGTTTGAAGCTCTGCTAAAGGAAAACAAAGCCACTTCTCTTTTGAACGTAATGCCCCAACCGAAACCCCTCCTTACTTTCCGGCATGAGTTTGCAGTGCCTCTTCACGACACGGACTTTTCCGTCCACACAAGATGTGCCGCCTATTTTAGGTACTTTGTGGAGAATGCTAGTCTTGCATCTCATCAAGGGTTCTATCAGAACATTAAAACTAGTTTCCATGATTTTCACATCAAGAAAGTCATCATGTTGTATGTGTCCCCCAGCCGATGGGGGGACAGCTTAGTGTCGCAGACCTGGGAGGGGGACGCCCCATTGACCCTCCACTGTATGATCTGTAAAAAGGACAACCCTCAAGAGATTGTTTGGTATGGAGAGATGGATATGTTCTCTGAAGTGTTTGGACTGTAATTTTTAAATCAACTCTTTTAAAAAAAAACCCAAGTACATGTATAACAACACAATAAAATGAAAATAAGACATGTTGATGGTAGGATGGAATTTTGAATAATATACATGTACAAAAGTGAAAGTATGTGATTGCTAGACCATGTTATTTTAATTGATATCAATCCATGTACGTTTGTATTTTTGATTATAAAAATGTGTAAGACCTATGTATCGGTAATTATCAAGATGACAAATGTTGCACTCAGGACATTACCTCAGTTTCTTTGGTAATCAGGGTAAAATTTGAAGACTTTTCCAACCTTGAATACTGGTGGCTACATAGTAGATAACAAATTAAACTACTGGACAGATATCGATATGAGCCTGCTCAGAAGTTTATTTCTAATTTTCTATTCTTCTATTTTTTTTTCTTTCAAACTTCTTTTCATTTTGGTTTCCATTCAATTATGGAAGGAGATCAATTAATTCTGCAGAATTTTTAGCACTATGTACCCCGTTTAGTTTGTCTTCAAAAAAGTTATATTCAGAGCCTGTTGTCCTGTTTTAAAAACTATAATACATGTAGTTGCATATAATTTATAACTTAAAACAAATACATGTTTGTGGATTTTTGCATCATCCAAAGAACGAAACCTAGAGGGAACAACTATGATATTTTTAGTTTTTTGTTGAAGAGGTTTGATTTATTAAATTAAAATACTGATATTTTGTGCATTTAAGAGTTATATTGATTGTTGAAGAATTTAGTAAAAATCATTAATTGCAAATTAATGCAACACTTAATAGCTACTGGCTATATTGATTGTTGTTTTCTGAGCATTTGTTAATGTCTGACTCATATAGTTGCCACAGTGAAATTGGTTTGAAAATTTGTAGTAATATATATATATATAAAAAAAAAAAGATCGTCATATAAAAAACAATCATTGTTGTTGTTCTTTGTTCAAATGAACTCTTCAGATAAAAATAGACCAAATGTGAAGTTATGATGATTTTTCTAGGGATGGCAATTGATTACAGAATTGCCCATTGTTTAACAGTTTCCTTTCCAACCTATTCATGGTTTAATTTATCAGAATACACAATTTTAATCTATTTTCTTCTGTCAGTTATGCTTTAGAACCATTTTAACAATAGCTTGGACTTTGGATAGTTGTGCCAAACAGCAATGTGATGCAGGGCTTTCTATTTCATTGTTGGCCACTCAGCCTTGGCTCTTTGAAATCAACAAGATTTGTCTGGCTTTTGAGCTAAGATTATGTGCAATCTGTGTATATTTCACTTGAAACCAGCATCATTTTGAACTCGTTTCGATGCAAGGAAAAGATAGTAACATCATACCGAACGTTTAAGGTCTTGATGAAATGGTTTTCTATACATATAGCAAAGAAACTTTGGAAGATATTTAACCCAAAAATGGAAGAAAAAAACTATAAGGTATATATAAGGCACTATATATCCACTACCTACTACATGCATATGTACTGGTAGCTGTCTTCTATTTTTTGTCAAAATCTACACTAGACTACACTACATTACACTACACAATAAACTAGATTATTTGACCAGCAGATTATAGATTTTGTAACCAGTTACCATCATTTCAACTGGATAGCAATAACCAGTAACATTCCTCATTTTTTTCAAAACTTCAATCTTGTATTTCAATTTTCTTTTTATTTTCCTTTTCTTTCTCTGTATTGATAGCTTTTCTGATGAAAAAAATATGTACTGATAAATCATGAGTAATTCAACTAAATTGCAAAGTTCTAGCAAATTTAATAGTTTACTCATCTAAGTACCAGAAGGATATACATGTCTTGTATGCTGGTACATGCATATAAAATAAACAGAGATGAACATAATAAGTTTCATACATTTAATGACATGAGAAGTATGGGACAAAATAGCACTGACAATAAACACTAAACAAAATCTCCAAGTCACTATTTCTTCTGCTTCTTTTTCTCTGCCTCCTCTTCCTTTTCTTTTTCTATTTCTGCAATGTATTTCTCTACTTCCTCAAGTTCTAGCATCTGCAAATGTAAAAATAATATTCAATATTTGTGCAAATTGGAAAATTCACACAACAAAACAGTTTTTCTAATATTATCTATTTAATCCCTATTTTGCAAAGATCTTGGAACATCTCAAAAGGCAATTTTCAATTCAATTAATAATATTAACATAATTGCTTAGAAATGCCTTTTGTGATCAAGAATTCTGGCAAAGCTCTTTGTTTACTAGCTTAATTAATAAGTATTCTTTTTCTCAAGAAATACATGTAAATAAAGCACAGATTTGAAGTTTTGGGTATCATTAACAAAGGGTCAAGGAACAAAACATTGTTATCTAATAAAGTTGTAGTGAACATATTTAAAATTTTGTGTTTAGTCTTCATAATTTTGTGACAATTGTCATATAATTCGCTCAGTTATACTAAATACTGCAGTTGACTGAAACCCAACAAAAGATCAATCTCCATCAATCCACACATCTTTGTTCCTGGATATTAAGAGGACTACAGGAAGATAACAGTATGGCAATAAATCTACCCACTAGTACATGTACTTACTTTTAATGGTTCCTTATCCCTCATTACAGCTAACTCTACATTTTTGGCCCCTGACTGAACAACTTCTAGTAAAGCTTTTAGGGCGAGCTTTATGCACTCCTCTTGATTGCCAGCTACCTCGTCTGTGTAACTTTTCTCCAGAAACTCTCGCACTGGTTTAGCACTTCTACCAATAGCATTTGCCTGAAATAATTAAAAGAAAATATACCAATCATCCAGAAAATGTTTCAAGTACAATTTTTAAAACATTTGTAGGTGTAATGGTATCTGTAACATTCCATCTGTTATATATCTCAGAAAAATACAATATAACTGGGTTTTTTTCACCTTGTAATAGTTTTAATTTGTGGCTGCGAATTTAATTTTAAAAATATATACATTCATTATATTTTGGGATATCCTATTTTTGGCAATTATGTTACATGTAATATTAATTTAATGAAGAATAATCCTTAGCATAAAAAAAAACCCTAATGGTAAACTGCTCACCTTCCACTCATGGTAGGTCCCTGAGGGGTCTGTCTGGTAAAGATGGGGGGTACCATCATAGTCAAACCCTATTATTAGAGCAGATAATCCAAAGGGCCTCCTTCCATTGCTTTGAGTGTATTTCTATAATGATAAACATTTTCTTTACATGAAAAATTCAATCAAAAAAAGAATTTTTCATTGGAAAATTGAAATTTTTAGCATTGACCTTCGGAACAGATGTTCATTTCTTGCGTATATTTTGAGTTTCACTTTCGTGTTTCATTTTTGCTGAGCATCTGTCTCTGAATATCGCCTACCTGTTTTAGTTGTGCTATGTATCGCGTGATGTACTCCAGTGTCACGGGGTCCTCTACAGTCAGTTTGTGACTCTGACACTCCACACGAGCTCTGTTGATCAGAATTCGGGCATCTGCTGTCAAACCTTCAATGTAAAATTAAATTTGGTCTGATCAGCAATAATAAATATTTCCACTTGAAATATGAAAATCACAGTCTATGGCTTCGAAAAAAGTCAAATAAAAATAGGTATTTCAAGATACAATAACTACTGTAGTTTGTAATATAGATGTGCGAAAATCAAAACTTAATAGCAGTACAGCATTCTTATATAAAAACAGTGTGAATTATAATGGATTGGTACTATCAACCAAAAATATCATAAAATGAGCACAAATGAAGAATGTACCTGCAAAAGCCAGAGCAACATGGTCATCTAGTAATGCAATTTTTCTAACTGTTCTGTCTTCTTGAAGCTTTGCCACTGCTTTCTTTTCAACACCTAAGACAACAATGTTATTTCCTCGAACACCAACCTGAAAGGATTAATCATAAAAATGCAATTATCATCAATGAAATTAAATTGATTTTATTCCATCCATGGAACTATAATTGTGTTTTGTAGAGTAAATTTCTCATTCTATTCCCACTGCAATATTTCTAAAATGTTAAAAATCAATGCAAAGTAGGTCTCTTTGAAGCTGCTATATAGCAAGTATATAGGATATGCTCTTGCTGTAACCATACTTGAGCATAACCTGGTCATTTTAAAGGTACATTGTATTTACTGTAAACCAATTTTTATTCATGATTTTCCAGGGATAAACAGGTTCCTGGCATCTAATTTTCGCGATCAAGATGTATTTTATCTAAATTTAAGAGTATTATACAAGATACTGATAATGACCGGTCCACAGCAAGAAATATTCATGACAACTATAGGTTCTTGATTTAGTTGACAAAATTTAGTACATCACATCATCATTTCTTTACTTATGCAAGAAATTAATTTTCTTGCAAATTTCATATCTGAACTCAAATCAATCATGCTACAACTGTATCAAGTCCCATGTTAAAATGGGATATTAATTGGGGCCTTCATCCCATTATCAATTCCAAAAGGGTACTGTAAACCAAATTTTTTACAAGATAACTTTACTTCGCAATTTACCAGAGAAAAACTGGTTCATTGCGACTCATTTTGTGTTCAAGCTTTATCTAAACCATATCGTTATTTAACCCATACTGCAAGTACTGGTTGTGGCGAAAAATATTCGCAATGACACTCTCACAAACCTTGCAAAATTTTCTCGTCAAGAATAAAAAAAGTTGGTATACAGTTTTTCTTTTCCCAATGGAATGAGTTAATATTCCCAATAGTCATTTTTCACAAAAATTAAAGAAAATATAGTTAGATTTATTACTAAACTTGCTATTCATAATTATATTCCTCTACATATAAACTTTATCTGTATATTTTGATAGAGACTTTGCGTTCAAAATTTTATATATTTTATACAACATTATGAACAAGAAACAACTTCCACAGAGATGCAAAAGAGAATGTTTTCCTTCCAAAAAGTTGAATGAAATGGTAATGACAAAGCAGTATTTGACTAATGTATCTGAACTTTTTCTCATATAAATATGACAGACAAAATGATGATTTCGGGATATTACCGCTGTTGATCCCTTTTTGACGGCTTCTTGTGCATATTCCACTTGAAAGAGGTGACCATCAGGTGAAAAAACAGTGATAGCTCTGTCGTATCGGGCACTCATGTTGAAGTTTTCGCTGTGCGAATGCAATCAGATTCACGAAGACGCTTAGACGACACCGGCGGTTGATACAAGATTCGCTATCGGTACGTTTCAGTCCACTCGATATGCTTTTGAAAGCAAGCGACCATTATTGTTATTCCAAACTTTACTGAATTTATTTGCATTAAAAAAAATCAGAAATAATTATCATAAAACAATCGACTGAATATATGATATATGTTACTTGAAACTAGAAATGAATTTTCTACCAAATTGTACTGGGGTGTATTCGTTTGGTCGATTGGAGAGCTGCGAGAGTAATCCTAATTTGCTCGTTTGCAGTATGGAGATCTCCGGTAGATCTCAATTGTCTACTTTCCAAATAGCAAGTAGACGCTGGAGATATCCTGGACTAGTTCTGGAGGTAGCAAACGAATACACCCCTGATTATTTCATAACATAATATTTTTTTAAAACTCTGTACCTTGTATCTTTATCCGAGTTAAATAGCAAAATATGCAATGGGAATAATTTTCTTCTTTCCTTTTTTTTCTAACTATTTTGATGTAAATATTTGAAACTATATAACCAACTGCAAAATAAAAAAAAAAAAAAGCTTGAGGTTAAGGTTACATTGTAGAAAAAAAACCACACAAGAGTGTAATCATCATAATTATATATATGTACTTTTGTATGCAGTTTGTTATAAATATCGTATACAG
Organism: Magallana nippona; assembly: GCA_033439105.1. Lineage (NCBI taxonomy): Eukaryota > Metazoa > Mollusca > Bivalvia > Ostreida > Ostreidae > Magallana > Magallana nippona. The sequence continues at coordinate 32,231,088 of CM065922.1, forward strand.
TTTCTTTGATACAGAATTACACATAAATGCAAAAAGGAATAGTGAAGTCAAGGTCAAAGGGAATGTCAAGGTAGAAAATGGGGTACAGTTCAATTGCCATCATCAATTTGTATTTGAGGATATGGATTTTGATAAAAATATATATTGAACAGTTCCTCTGAAACTTAATTAGCTATTGAAAATGTGAAGCACATTAATAGAGAAGTCAAAGCCATGAGAAATGTCAAGGTCAGGAACACTGTTTAATGGCTTTAAACCACATAGTTATCTTTTATTTATGCAATTTTTAAAAATTTAACCATAAAAAACAAAAAAATTATGATGTCAAGGACAACAGAAAGGTCATGGTTCAATCGCTGTCATCCATATAGCTTTTTAACATGAAATTGTTTTCAGTATTAACCACCTGGAATATTGCTGAACAAACATCGTACCACAGTGCGTTACTTATGTCCACTGACTGGCATGTTATGTGCGTCACCAGTCAGGACAGACAAATAAATGAAATAAAAACAAACACATTTTTATAGAATCATGCTTTTTTCCCTTCTTTTTATTATTAAAACCAGATTTGCTGAAACTTTTTTCATTAACATATCTTTATTTTCATTGAAAGCCAACAGAGGGCCTATAATGTTCACCTGAGCATTTAAATAAAATTCTATGTGTTATACAATGATGATTAAGCGTTGGTATGAATTTTGATACACAATACTAAAAGTGAAGATAACATATGAACATGTGGGTTATTTTTTTACTGCATTTGACTTTTTCCGAGGTTGGCCATCAGGTGCCTTAATACATGTACAAAAATACTTACCAAAGTTTAATCCCTCCCCATCCCCATGCAAAGATGCACAAAAAGTTGAAATGTCCCATTAAATTTCACAATTAATATCTTTAAGGGTCTTATCAAAGTCTCATTAAAATTGATCTTAATTTATGGCTATACATGTAAATGTACCTAGTACATATATACATGTATTTACATGCACCATAAAACAAACCATACTCAATATGCGATATGTATTAACAAGTTTACCATCAAAATATCAGAGATTGAGAAAAGAATCAAATTGAGCACTTTCAAGTATTACAAACTAATCAACTGAACTTGAAAAAATAAAATCTGTGGGTCATGATTTCACAGTCTTGAGGCAAGTTCATAATTTTACTATTGTACTTGTACATGTACTCAGTACTGCTAAACAATATACAAGTACAGGCGATAAATGATAAAATATATATATATATATATATATACCTCCCTTACGTATTAGTACACTTGTATTTCGTGTCACATAATTAATTAAGTCCCTATAGAAAACTAAAAGAGAAAAAACAAAACAAAAATTCATACATAAAATACTCTTACTTTTTATACAATACACTGTATACAGGGAAATATTAGCCCCCATTTTATTTTCGACCCTTTGCCCGCATTATCAGCTGACCTGGTGATTCCAAAACAATTTTTTAAATTATTGTGTCAGTTAGAAAGAGTATCTATCACACAACTGTGTCTGGGTGAATTCAAGACGGGGCGAAAAAGTTTGCAAGTGAGAGGGCGAAAAAAAAAACCCATGGGGCAAAATTAACCCTGTATACAGTAAAAGTTATTAATCTCAACAAAGAGTTCCTTTGGAGGTTTGGCATCGTGATTTACATACATATATATAAAATGTCTAAAATAACAGGGACCGTTGCCCCCCAGTAGTGGTGGATGACTAGGGCAGTGAATGGTGTGTGTGTGTGATACAATGTTCGGTGAGATATCCAGCACAATCAACTCATCAAAGCCAAGATTACATACAGTAGGTACCTCAGACTGAGAAAAATTTGTCCATGGTCATATCATATACTTCCTTAAACATAAAGATTTTTTACATATGAAAAAGGATGTCGCCATTTTTTTTTTCCTTGCATAAAAAAAAAAAAAATCTGTCAAAAATAGTAATAATACAAAAGAATTCCACCAATCAGCAACGTGGTTCCTATTGCTATAGGGGCTAGATAGGACCGTCTATTTCTCCATAGTTCACTCTCTCTCTGTTTCTTTTTCATGCGATCTATTTGATCTTGAGTCTTTTGTCTTCTCTCCTCTCTTTGGACTTTACGACGGAAGATACTGTTGAAACAGAAGAGAAAAAAAAAAATATTTCACTGAAAATGAAGTTAACTTCATACAAGATGCTTACTGGTAATAAATATCACATTTCATTTCAAGATTTGGAGAAAAGAAAATAATCTCAAATCTGCACAACTTACATGTATAAAATTGTAATTCTTAGATAAAAATCAATCCCTAAAAAGATTTTATTTAAAACTGTGATATCAATGGCAACCTCTTCCCCATACCTATTTTCTTCTTCTTTTTTCTCTGGAATTAATTGATCTGTATCTTTGGACGAATTTCGTTGATTTTCATAATCTTCCTCTTCCTCCCATTCTCTTGTTTTCTTCAGATCTGGGCTTCTCGGTGGGAGAGGTGGTGGCTGTCTTTCAGTCGGCAAACTTGTGGTTCTCTCTGGAGGTGGGGGCGGAGTATCTTCCTTCTTGCTGTGCGACTTTGAAAACAAAAGAAAGACTTTGTATGCTTAAAAATACTCTCACCATAATAATTGGGTTTGAAAATATTCCCATTTAGTACTGTATGACTAATAAATTGATAAATGTGACAAACACTGTATACACTGGTATCCATTGTTAAGACTCTTAGAAAATTTCATTCCATCACAAAAAATTGTCATGCTTTTTTTCATATGTTAAAAAAATTCATCAATTATGACTTAACCCCTTCGGCCAAAAACGCTTTATCTTAAGTTTCTCTGACAGGCCAAAAAATTCAAAATGTAATTCACACAGGTATTTCATTTTCCATTTCATTGCAGGATTTGCAAAGGGGAATAACTCAATTTTCATATTTTAACCAAAATTTAAAAAATGAATTCTTCCCCTTATCAATATGGCAATGAAATAAACCAAAGCAGCAGCATTTCACCTTAATGCGACTGTGCCTGAATCAAAACATTAATTTTTTTTGCCTTAAATTCCAAGAATACTTACACCATCCATGTAATCAGACAGAATCTCAAGTGTTGCATTTCCGTTCGACAAAATGCTGTGACCTCCTTCAATAATGGCAAGGTAAGAGAATCGGAGTTGGTCAGCAGTCTGGATTAAGCCCATACGACATTTACGCATCTCCAACAGTAAATTTCTGACATCAATTGAGTTCATATCATGAGTCTTTTCAATCTGCAATTACAGGTTTTTGCAAAATGTGATATATTCCAAGTCTCAAAATAAACAGATGGAAAAATTTTATTCACTAAATTTTCCAGGCTATTTAGAATTTTTTCCAGTACACATATAAATAGAAGTACTGTAGATTCCTTTTTTTTACGCATGTACTTAATTCCGCGATTCAACTTTTTTTATCAAATCGCGAGAATATTAATACGCTAATGCCAAATTTTTAACATAATTTCTTATAGTTTACATGCGTCCAAAAAATAAAAGGGAAATTTTAAAATCCGCGGGATGTGTTTCTTGCGATTTTACATAGATATTCATTCCTCGCTTTTAATTAGGAATTTACAGTATATATGAAAGTTCACTTTAACTTGGATTTTTGGGGGTTAAAATCCGTGTTCATTTCAATATTTCCACTTACCTGCCTCCTTAACTATTTGCAATTTCCCTCTAGTTCCCCATACAATGCATCGATATATTTTTTTAGAGTCACTACGGTAAATTCATGTATTTAAGCTTTATGAGCATCACGCATACATCTTTCTCTGTTTTAACCATATATCTTTCTCTATTTTAACCATTTTTTAAACAATAACTGAAATCACAGTTGGTCAACTTTTTGTTGATTTCATGGGTGTTCCCCTCACAAACAAATAAACATCCCAAAATTTTAATGATTCCACAGTGACTTACGATGACGAGAGAGGAATCGACGAGACAGAATGTTCCTGATCTCCCGATGCCGGCGCTGCAGTGAACTATAGCCGGGCCGACATTCGCCTCCAGGGCCCCAGATTGTCTTACAGTCATTAGGAACTTAAGAAACACCGAAGGCGATTGGGGGACTCCGAAATCTGGCCAGTGTGTGTAATTGTAGTGAATGACTTCACGAGATTCTCCAGTCTGTTCAATGAAAAATAAATCACAAATTATAAAGATATTGGTTCAAAAATAAATTTGAAGTATGTTTCCAGCGGCTAAGTTATTACAGTAATTTTATGAGAAAAATTACTGTAATGACATTACAGTTGTCATGTAATGACATTAAAGTTGTCATGTAATGACATTACAGTTGTCATGAAATGACATAACAGTTGTCATGTAATGACATTACAGTTGTCATGTAATGACATTAGTTGTCATGAAATGACATTACAGTTGTCATGTAATGACATTACAGTTGTCATTTAATGACATTACAGTTGTCATGTAATGACATTACAGTTGTCATGTAATGACATTACTGTTGTCAACAGAGGGCAGGCTGTTGTGTACTGATTTTTGTTTTTGGGTTTGGGCAAGTAATTGCAATTACATGCATTATGACGTTTGATTTTGAATGGCTACAATAAAGAAAATATATATTCAGTTAAAATGGTTGTGCTCACTTCTGTATGGCTGAGAAGTAGAATTCTCTCTACGTAGTAGTCTAGCTGCTTTTCCCTGACGACCGACACATTGAGAGCAACATCATCAAACTCCATTTCATCCTCGTCATCCTCGGCACTGGTCGGATAGTACTTGTAACATTTCCTCTATTTAAAAAATATGCATAAATTTCATTTCCTCTATGGATCCAAACAACATTTAAAATATATAATGCGATGCTATTTTTGTTTGAGTCTTCATTAAACATTTTCATCAGGCATCCCATTATACTAATATTAGTACCGTGGTAAGTCTTTGTATAAAATCCATAAAGCGTTAACGAGTTAAACTCATTTAGTGCAATCAAGGATATTGCTAAATCATTAATATAGTGAAGTTTTATGAAGTTTCCAGCAATACTATTCAGCCTACTTATTCCTTATTAGATCTACAAATTCTTCTTTACGAAATTCATGGATACACATGAAGGGAATTTATTTTGTGTACCTAAATACCAAAGTGTTGAGAATTTAAAATTGAGTTTATTTTCCTTGAGTATACACACAGATCCTCCTATTCCCAATCATTTTTGCGCTTCAAAGCAGATCTGTCCTCAAATCTTCAATAAGCATATTCGAAAGTCAGGTAGGTAAGAAAATCTTTATACAATTATTGCAAGCTTGCAGAGTTGCTTTACTTATTACATTGTATTATGATTCCTTATTTAGCAAAAATATCAGATAAAATATCCCACTGGCAAAACTGGTAAATACTTCAAATGCCCGTTAATTTTCTTTATCTACTTCGTCAAAATGACTGGTAATATAAAAACTACCAAATCAAGACTTTTAACCTCTTTACAAGCAGGATTTAAATGTTTGCAAACACATTCAATTTGATTTAACAAAGCGATTCACACTCGACAAGATCTTAGTTAACACATTGTAAGGCTAGGCTAATTAACAAATTAATGCTAGATGAGAAACTTACGATAAGGTCTCAGACAGCTATTCAACGACATCTATGATTTCTAATTTATTGTTCATTGACAACTAGGTTTTAATTTCATTGATAAAAAATGATAACAAATTTTTTAAAACCTTAAATATTTTTTCGTAAATTTCTATCCTTTTTATGTTTCGTCATTTAGTGTGACCATACTCCGTAAAAAACTTGGCTCCTGTCAACCACGAGAAGCAGGCCTAGTAGTCGCCAGTTTAGTTTGACTTTCACTTAACGAGAAAATTACACAGATTTTGAAATATTTGTTAAACATTTTCAAGGAAAATAGAAGCGTACATAACTTTATCAAACATCCTGCGCACTAAATAATAGATACTTTTTTTATATAACCAATGCTTACGTTTTCAATATAATGAAATTAAAAGTAAAGAGTGAAGATTCAGGGAAATTTTCTCTACTTATGAATATAAATTTGTCATTTTTTAAATAATTTTTTGTATCTTTTATTTGAAAAGCAAATATGGACCTGTAAATATTTGTTCAGACTGGTAAATTTCATCAAATCACCGGTCCACTTGACCAGTGAATTTTTTTCATTTCGAAAACTCTGAAATATGGATATAGTAAAGTAAATCTGCAGCCCCTAAAACTTTGCTGTATCTCCATTTCACCAACATATCTTTTATCCTTGCTTAGAATTAACGAGACTCACAGCTCCGTTTTCAATCAGCTTGTTCAGCATGATGATCGCCTTACTCTCTTGTTCCCAGACCATCTGCCAGAAATGTGAAACAGTTACCTCCAAGGGCCCCTGAAATAAACAGTACAAATATAAACATGTATAGGTCAATATACATTGAATTTCATTTCACTGTATATACTGCATAAGAAACTTCAATGAACAACATCAATTTCAAAGATTAGATAAAAATGTATGTATACAATCTATGTGTTATTTATATGTACCTACAATACATTTACATGTATATACAACATTTCTTTTGCCTAATTATAAATATTCAGTACCATATTTAATGGTGCACACTTATCAAGCTACCTTGTATAATGTGAGAAGATTCTATCTGCCTATCAACAGTAGCATGGCAAAGCAGAATGATAAAGTAACTTCTTCTAAGTGAAATGATAGATTTTATCTTAACCTGTGGGTTACATACCGGTATATAAAAACAAAACAAAAACACAGTATATGTTCCTTATATTTTCATATCAAAATACTTATTAATTATATGAATATCCACATGACCATAATACAATATAAATGAAAAAAAATAATTTGCCCGGAATAGTAAGTCCTACAGTTAGCTTGGGCTTTGAAACGGAAGTGACTGATTTATCAGTACGTATACACTGCACCACTTACTTGGGTTAAAATGTACTTCCTGTTGGCTTCCTTCACTTCTACCAGACTTGCATTGATGTACACATTATTTGAAAGCTTTACTCTACTATGGTCATCTGAAATTTAAAATTTAGGGAAATGTAAATCCTACCCTAAAGCTAGAAATTTGAACTTCCACACAATAAAACAGAGCCTTATTAAATACAGTGTATGTACAGAAAAACATCAGCAAGATCTAATTTATCAGAAGTATTCAATAATAACCATCATACCAGGTAATCTGAAAATTACCCATACGTTTATCTATAAAACTAATAGATTAAACACACTCCGAAATTCAGCTCTTCCCTCTTGCAATTATTACAGATTTTTTTTTCAAACTGAACCTGCACTTTGCCCTCATAATTTTTTATGCCAAAAGAAAAGACATGCATATTTTGATTTTATAAAGTAATTGAAAAGAACACTGATTATACAATGCACAACAGATGGAATAAGAACAAATTAGTTTAATTTACTTGATAGTTTATCCATATTCATAATAATGCTAGTTTTTCCCAATTGACCAAAATTTCAATTCAAAAGCCACAGGTCCCATTTTAAAAAATGAGAAAAATCCCTGTTATTATGTATGCCTATGGTTATTGATACTTACATGGACTTACATCCCTGTAACGGTTTTTATTTCTGTTGACTGCATTACGAGCCTCAGCTGTGGAAAGCTCCTCTTCTATGGCCTGAATTGCTGCCTCATTTTTAATTTCCTTTAAAATTCCATGACTTAAAGTTTTATTTTATACTTAGGACAAAGTTTCATTGCATTTAAAAAAGTTTCAAAAAATTTTCTTACATGTGATTACTTCACTTTGTCTATGCCATATTCTCTAACTGGGTTGTATTTTTTTTTACAATATGTTTGTATAAGATTATAAAGTATCTTGACTTTAAATCAAATGCACAAATCTTTACTACAAAAGTCATAATTTGTTTTTGGTTGAATATGTGTTTTTTTACTTGCTTATTGACAATGAGTAAATGTACAACATCAAATATTAAAATAATGGATTCCCAAGCACCATGAAAAATAAAGAGTACTGGCATACAATCAATTCTCGCCAAAGACCATTTCTCATCAGTTTATTGTTACATCTATTTTTGTAATGTGTTTATAAAATGATGTAAAAAAGCACTGGCGAGTGCACTGGTCCTTGGTGAGAAATGGTCATATGCCAGTACCACCAAAAAAAAAGCATGCAAAAGATTATTTAGTGTTCAATAAAAAATACATAATTCTAAGTTTTTCTAATAAATCATTAGACTGGGTACCCATTAGATTTACAATATAAAAAAACTGAAAACATCAGCAACATGAATCATACAAGATCATATAAGATCATAGATAAAAGAGTATGGTAAATGAGTCTACATATGAAAAATGTTGTAGAGTAAAATAATAAAGATATCTAACATAATGTAAACAATAAAGTTAATGTGTAAAAGTATAGCATTGTATACAAAAAGCATATTCTATTTCTAAGAATTTGCAAAACATGAAAAGTTACAAAATGTTTTAATCCGGAAGTCTAATAAATCTAACCCTGGTAATATTTTACGTTTTTGTTGTAGAGTTACCTGATAAACCGGACCCCAGGCATTGTACTGATCATAATTGTTGAACTCGTTTTCTATTTCGGATACCATGGTAGATTAAAAGTTCTCAGAAAGTTACAGGAAGTTCAACTTTTTGAATCCATTTTCATTTTTACCGGAAGTGCAAGGGATTACATTAAAGGTTAAAGGGAGACGGGATTGCTGTATCCGGTTACTCTCTCTCTCTCTCTCTCTCTCTCTCTCTCTCTCTCTCTCTCTCTCTCTCTCTCTCTCTCTCTCTCTCTCTCTCTCTCTCTCTCTCTCTCTCTCTCTCTCTCCAAATTACAGAGTAGCTACCATATGCAACTGCTATAATTGTGTATTTATAGCTTTAATTTATTTTGCTATTGTGTATATATATCATTCTTTTTCTTTCACCCCTACACTAAAAAAGCAGCCTCGTTGATTATTTACATGTAGTAAAGGGAAGATTTTTTAAATATATTGTTTTGGACGGGGAGCCCCTATGCTATTTTCCTACTGATCAAATATGATCTCAAATATATGGCCTATATTTAAATAAAAAAGTATTTCTTTTCTACAGTATTTGTATGCATTCTAACATTGACCACCACCGCACCTCTTGGTAGAATAAGAACGCACTTATAAATTCGTATGTTAAAAATGGTATTTAGAGATTTGTATTAATTTTACATTTTTTTTGGTCGTAAGTATTTTTCTAGGGAGCTTAATTTGAACATAGAAATACATTAAGACTGCGAGGCAAGTCCGTGAACCCTATTGGAGAGAACAGAAATTTTTGTTTTGTGTCTGGTTTTTTTTTTGGGGGGGGGGGGTTAGGGGTGTTTTTTGGAATCAAAAACGAAACTCATCAAGACGTTGATCTTTCATCCCCAAAAGTTCACTTGAAATTTTGAGATGGTTATTAAAACTATGGATGGATATGTTCACAAAAAATGTTTTAAATTAGACATATATATCCTGCATGATTATAATTTGAACTGGCTTGTGTCTCCAGTAGCGTTTAGTATGAATGGAAGAAGAACGAATAAATGAGTTTATTTGAGACATGGTCAATGTGAAAAATATGAAATACTAGTAAATACATAATACTTTGAACAATATTGAAAATATCTTGTCATCTTCTACTATGACTTACTTTCAATTTAATTATGTAATCCAGAAACAGCTTGGTTTATAAAACTTCGAACGTACACAAAATGAAAATACCATGAAAAATGTACGTAAACCACTATTTTAACATAACATATCAGATTTACACTGGTCATGATTTTTCCCCATGGATAACAAATTAGAACAAATTGTATTATATTGACCACAGGTAAAAATGAAATTGAAACCGAAATAACATTTTATTGATATTTCCATTAAATGCATGAATTTTATTTCAGAAAATTGGATTTTTGTAAACTTATCGATATGAGCTTCATATTTTCGGTTAATTTTATTTATGACGGTTTCTGCTTTATTAATTGTATCTGAAAATTTTGTAAGGACTTTTTTTTTTTTATTAATTACTGGTAGTTTTGAAAAATATTGATATACATGTATAATTTATTTATCAACAAACAGTTCAGTGAAGGTTTTGTCACAAACAATGAAATATAATAAATCGATTGTTTATTTGGGAATATGTTTTTATTATTCTTGACGTTTCCATGAACTCTTGTCACGGCCATAACAACCACTATATAAGTGAAATTGTTTGTGTTTATACACGTTCTAATCGGATAACGCGCCGTAATTAAGAGTTGACTTATGACATAATTGTGTTCCCGTTATATACGATCACTGATTATGATGAAGAAAATTTTTACAAAAAAGTAATTAACTCATGAACACGTGCGTGCATGCCAGTAACGCTACTTGAGATCCCGTGTCAACTTCTGATTTGTCGATCAATCGATGAGATCAATTAAATACTACAGCATCAAACTCAACTGAGTGAACAGTACTCAATCGGTGCGTTTTTATATATAAAGCAGCGACTGTTATGCAGGGCTGATAAAATTCACGATGTTGACCGAACTGATCCGTGTGGACCTTTCCAGCGACCCAGACTACAGTTACGAGGAGATGGGGCCATCGTCATCGTCGTCGCCTCTGTCGTCAGACTCAGCGTTCGGGGATCAGCTTACTTGCTCTGTGGAGTTGGTTAGTGTACAATATCAATATCACGTTAACAATATGTTGTATAACAACCCGTATATGTATAGTTTGAAACGCGACACTTTAATAAATGATTTACTTACTTACTATAACGGGCTGAGCATTGGGATGGGGGCTGGGGAGGAGAAGTGTGGGCAAAATAAGATAAAATCTTGTATAGACTCATAGATTCTATTTTGATATTAATTTTCAATATAATCAGATCTCCTATATTGAAAAAAAATAGGTGAAGCCTGGGGATGAGGTTCCTTCTTAAATCTTAATTAATGAGACTCACGTTTCTAGATTGTGTTCTAATTTTACTTTTCAATGTAATTACATCCTAATTTTTATCAAAATGAAGGTAAGGGGATGGGGGGTCCCTTCTCCGATCAATATGCATTGCAAATTTGCAGTAACTTTCCACTGAAAAAGGACTTAGGGAAACAAAGTCGGTTTTGTTTTTCATATGAGCTGCGAAAATTTACGTGTTCATGAAATATTAATATAACAGCTTACATTAGAATAAATTATATTTTGTCAAACGTGTGCGTGGAACGCTGTGTAAAGAATTCCTAATTTGTATCTGCCAGATAAAGAAATGAACTATTCATCAAATAGAGGACAGCTCGTGGAAATTATAAAACACAAAAATCAGATTCCTGTATTACCAAAACTCTACATCCAAACAAAATGTTAACGGGGACTTTTGGTGAATCTTTAAACAATTGACCATGCTTGATTTGCAGTATGAGGGCCAGGCTTGCGAGGGATGCCAGGAAGTGATTGCTGACAGATATTTTCTGCACGTCAATGGCGCCTGCTGGCACACGGACTGTCTACGGTGCTGCGTTTGCTGTTCTCCATTGGAACAAGAGGAAAGCTGCTTTGTCAAAGACGAAAACATCTACTGCAGGAAAGACTACATAAGGTATGTAGAAACCCCACCAACCCTTCAATCCGTTAGCTTTCTGAATAACAGTCCAAAAGAACAGTGCTTTAATTAAATTCCAGATGAGTTCTAGGATCCGCTCTTTTGATCACGATGTCCTAGTGGTCTATTAGAATTGCATATATAATGTTGAGATTTTTTTTTCTTTTTGTAGTGAATTTGGAACCAAATGTTCTAAATGTTACCGAAAGATCCAAGCGACAGACTGGGTCAGACGGGCACGTGAAAATGTGTATCACCTGGCGTGTTTTGCATGCGACACCTGTCAGCGACAGCTCTCTACCGGGGAAGAGTTCGCGCTGAGCGGGGACCAGTTGTTATGTCTGCGACACTACACGTCTTTTGTTGAAGGAGAAACGGATAAAGGTTCGAACATTTTCTTTTTGGAACATTTGGGATTTTTATAGTAATTTTCTCTCCCCGACATCTTAAAAAGTGTGATGATATGGACTTTTTATTTAATTATTGATGAAATTTAAGTTTATTAAGTTGAATTAGTTCCTTTTTTTTCAACTTTCATCATAGAATTTTGATAGAAGTTACCTTTAGGAGGCTGGGTGTCATCAAACTATCCATCAGATATGCCTTGAAATTATATATATATTTGGCCATAAACTATTTATTAGTAAAGGAAAAATCAAAATATATAAGATTTAATTTAAAATTTGAATATTTTCCTGTATCTATATACAGAGTTCTTCATCTAATGGATATGAATATAGTTTAAATTTGGCCAACCCTATCAAGAAAAATATATTTTTTTTAAATTATGGGCCTAACCTGTTTTTATTATTATCACATAATTTTTTTTTCAGATTCTGAACTGAGCAGCAAACCAAAGGCAAAACGTGTTCGATCCTCCTTCACAGAGGAGCAACTTCAGATCCTACAGGCCAACTTCCGGATAGAGAGCAACCCCGACAGCCAGGAGTTAAACAGAATAGCCATCACAGCGGGCGTCAGCAGACGAGTGGCGCAGGTCTGGTTCCAGAACGCCCGAGCCCGACAGAAAAAGCAGCAGCTCTACAGCAGCCAGTCCAGTCGCTCAATCAACACCAATGGTTATTGTAAGTACATGTATATCAACATAATTGAATTAATGTACTTGAATACTTGGAATAAACGTAAATTCAATGGAGTATTACACGTAAGACGAGAACAAGAAACATTGAATACAAGAATAAACGTAAAACTAATTTCTAATCTTTGACCTAGACCGAGAGAGAAAAACCCTCTCTTTACCACGAGAAAATGACATTTTCTACCAGAATAAGATACGCACACAGCTCTCTCTCTCTCTCTCTCTCTCTCTCTCTCTCTCTCTCTCTCTCTCTCTCTCTCTCTCTCTCTCTCTCTCTCATGGTTAATATTACCAGTCTCTCTTCTTTCACACTGTGTAACGTTATTTCGTTGTGTGTTACACTATGTTATTAGTTATGATAAAGTGCTTTCTTTGGTGGTTCATGAGGGTATGAAGGTAGCGACATTGCAGGAAAAAAAATACATAACCCGCGTCAGCTAATTTTTTCCTGTATGATCACTACCTTCATAGCCTGCACGAATCATAAAAAAAGCATTTTATTGTTTATATTTACATCTTTCTTTTAACAACGTATATATTGAGTTAAACGTAAAAAGTAAGTAAAAGTGGTTAAATTATTGTTAGGTACATCAGTACGTTAGATAGAAGAAATAGCCAATAATTCTTATATAGGAACACGAGTCTGACGAATGACATCATCATGATTATTTCGTTCAGTCCATGATTTTTCTTGGACTTAGGTTGCTGAAGGTTTCGGTCAATCGATAAACTGGTTAGAACTGGATCATGTAGATTTCATTCCTGTTAGTTTCTATAGAGCTGTAAACCACAATCGGGTTTCTGAAGAAATAGAGGAGAAAATATAGGCGTGTAAATATAATGATATAAATAAATGTTATTACGTACATGTATATTAATGATGCCATCGTGACGGTGTTTGAATGATATCATCATGTGTTTTAATAATATTCCTATGTGGTTTTTCAGCTCACGGACAGTGGTCAAGCGGATCAGAAGGACAGCTCAGCGATTCCCCCTCTGAATGATCGGTCCTTATCACGAGTTGTCCCGCTTTGAAGCGACATGAAGGAGTGGTGACCATTTCGTGTACTTGCTGATGTGATACAAACGAACATTATCAAATGCAAACCAAACTGTTATTTTCTTTACTATTTATTTTTTTTATATTTGTTGATAATATTAAAACATTGATGAAAATACAACATCTCTATTCATTGAATTTGGAGGTGGAGATTTTATAGATTCAGGGACGTATATATATATACTATTGTATATACTATATGTATCATTATTTCTAGTCCATTAGAATTAAAGATAAACTGCAGTGTACATGGAGGCGTGAATGCATGAAAAGGAGCTTCCATAAGCAGTGATAGAGTGGACATATAAACTGCATGTGCTTGCATGAAAGACATGCTAATGAATTAGGTTTTACGTTGACAAGATTACATAACGCCTGATTTCCAAGACATGATCGACGAAGAAGACGTTGATACAAACCACAGGCGCCTGACGTAAAAAAAAATATTTCTTTTCACTATAAAATTATCCCCTGTACTGTAATAATGAGTTATTATTATATTACAGGGGATAATTTTATTATTATTATAAGACATATCTTTAACGTCAGGCACCTGTGTGGCACACATATAATGTAAACACTGCGCAATGACTATACCATGCGTATTGTTTTCACCCCTATCAAACCGCTTAACACTTAGTACAATTCTTTTTTATCATCAACATCTGCAGTAAATGTGTTGGTGGACAGAAAAGAAAAGAAAAAAAACAACCCTCAAGACATATGATTTAAATCCTCTTAGAACCATTCCCTTAATATCTCTAGCAGCTGGCATCGATATAGAGGTTGAAATTACGCACAAAAACACTAGCCTAGCTAACCTCATAGTCACACAAAATTTGACTGTCTACTATATACTATATGAAAAGAGGAGAGTAGTTTGAACATCAGCTTTTACGATTTGTGTTTTTTAAAAATCCCGTTAATCAAGAATATTTATGTTTTACTCTTGTAGTGTTAAAAGATGTTGAAACTTAAAGCCGCAAAATGAATTATTAAGGAAACACAGTGAAAGGTTGCTTAAACACAGATGTATAGCTTCATTGCAATTTACAGAAATTATTACGTCAAGTTGCCTACCTAGTTTTGGTGAGCACTTAAAATTTTTATGATTTTCAATTTTCAAAAAAGTCCATTGTATCCTTTGACATTATCTTTTGTACATTGGAGAGGGTTTATATATATACCAGGTCTCCAGTTGTGCATCCAGAGAAGGTATTCGGTTATTCAAAATCTCATTTAATTAAAAAAATGAAATGATAGGCCCATTTACCACATCGTTCACTTGACCATGAGGTTAAATAGCTTTGAGGGAAAAAAATTCCATGCTCGAACTCCGTGCCTCAAATACTTTACTTGTACGCAGAATTTCGCCTGTATTTATGTTTTTCATTAAAGTTTAGTTTTAACGGCGGATACATAATCAAAATTTGTATAACTCTACGCCTGATTTATTTTTTTAACTAAAGAACCCAGAACCTGACCTGTTTCCAATGGTATAGAATAAATTGTCATCATTTATTTAACTTGTTTCTTAAAGGTTATATATGTGTAAAAAAAAAAATACTTAACCCGCTTCTCTGACCTTCTGGTGTCATAATGAAACTGAAAATTTGAAACTGCGAATAATATTGGTTAATCTAATATGTTTATACATCTACTGAAAATGTCTCTCATATTTCTCGAAAAATCCGATTGTGTACAGCGCTGACGAAACCGAATCACGATTTAACCAGCTTAAATCGATTTGACCGCGTATAAATATATATTGTATTTATGCATTCCTTGAATTTTTTGAAACTGCTTTCAAACGCTTTGTCCAGTTCAAAATACCTAATATATGATGAATATTATTGAATTGTTTTATAGTGTCTTAATTTATATTTTTTTTAGGTTGGTTACACGTGGTTTATTTCGATATCGGTTGTGATACTTTTAGTAGCTGCTTTGAGACTACGGACCAACGTTAGACTTCCAAATACATGTCAGAAAACTGTTTGTAAAATGTTCATCAATCAGATTCTTTGATCCGCTCATATACGATCGCTACACAAAGGTGTATAGCAATTGTATATGTGCAAATTTAACTCCTATACAATCGCTTCACAAACAAGGCGTAACGCAATCGAATGAGAGTGGATCAAAAGATCTAATTTTAAGTAAAATATAGTTCTATGTACCCAAATAGAAATGAATATGCTGTTTCTTTTGCGTATCATAATGATAGACATATCGATAATTGACGTTTTTTGATTCGCTTTATATTGAAAATTGAAGAGAGACCAAGAGAATGATGTAAAGAAAAACAACAAAATATTTTCTTTTGTGGTTCACACCGTCGCTACGATCATTGCAAGGGGGGGGGGGGATACAGGATCCTTGTCAGCAAGTTACCCCTTTTGTTTTTTGCTATTCTCGCTATCTTAATGTACGCATAAACAATGAAAATGCATTTCATTGATTAAATAAATTGTTGTATCTTTTAGGTAAAAATATCTCTTGATATTTGTTTATTTCTAAACCCTTTCAAAAAGGTCTATTTATTCTAAACCGCCAAAAAATATTCTGTCGGAGCTCTCAAGCATAATTCAAATATAACACTTTCATGTTCATACTCGTATTACTATTTATTTTCTATAATGATATATTGGTTTCCCTTTTTTTGCGAGTTATCTCTCTTGTACCTTTTGCTGCGTTAATATTACAATTCATAAACTGTATACGAGTTGTCTCCCTTATACAATTGATCAATTCACATGAGAAGAAAAAATAACATGCATATATCGTACATATACTAATTTATTCAATAATTTAAAGTACATGAACATAAAACAGAAATATAAGTTTCCTCTTTAAACTTTTTATATCACTTTTTTGTGACTTCCATCACTAATATATTTAAAGTTCGTTTGGAACTTTGAATAGAGGTGTGATTGGTCTCTGTATATATGTGTGTATATATAATATACTAACAATATATGTGATACAAACAACACAAGTTGGCCAGTTAGCACTGACAATCAACATTTATCTGTTTGTACCCAAGTGCACAAAAAGCATTCGAACATACACATTCTATCCACACGCAAAACACAAGTTAATAGAGTTTGGTCAAAGTTTGTGCCACATCTTTGAAAATGAATGACTATTTTTAATTTCCTCTATTGCTTTTTTTTTCTCAATTAAACGACTTGTTAGAAGGAGAATATCAAAGCAGGTTGCTACTATACAAAGAAAAAAAAATCTGAACGTTTTCATAGGCTCGTAGCCAAGGAGCGAGAGAGACTATAAATTACGGTTTAAACTTTTTTTTGTGTCAGTCATTTCCCCAATATTTTTCATATTATCACACACAAAAAAGCATTAAAAGTGTCTACCACGTTGACTACCATTGTAACACATTTGATTTTTTTTGTTAATTATTACAAACAAACAAAATGAGATCGCAAATGATCACGCTACAACAGTTAAGATACTAATTCAGTGGCTACGCGAAGCTCCGTACCTTCACTTCATACTCAAGGGGAAAAAATGATAAAAAGTTTAAAAACAAAATCATGGCCTCTGAATGTTTTTCTGATCACCATATACACAGGCTAGCTAAAATCTAAAGAATCCAATTAGCCTCTTTTCTTTCATTCACTTTCTTACCCCTGAAAGTCCCTGGGTTATGAAATATATAATGACGCTTTCATCACAGATCGTATATTGCAAAATGACATCATATCAGGCTATATTATATGTAACTTGGTAAAGCTGTTTTTGGTTCTCTGAAAACCGCACAAGCATTCCCACTTTGTGAGAGAAACAAAAAGCAAAAAATCCACTCATTACACGATGCAATCTGGGACTTGAAGGAGAGGGGGTGGCAATTTTTTTTTTTTATTAAAAATCTTACTTTAGTCCCTTTCTTGCTAGGATTTCTTCAATGGCCTCGAAGTACTGACGATTAACTTCTCACCGGAAGTATAAAACTCCAAAAAAATATATAAAGAGAACATGTTTTTCAGTTATACAAGTTATTTACAACATTCTTCTTAATCATGCATGCTCCTTGTTAAATTTGGATCTGTCGCCAGATTTCTGAAATCATACGTTTATAAATATTTTGGGTTTAAAAAAGTATTCAGAGAATAAACAATTATTTGGAGATGAATGTATGGTTTGACATGTCCGAATTTGTATGGCTTAAATTTCTACAAAAAATAATGTTTTGTGATATATATATCCAACATTCACACATCTGATATTGTTATTCATCCTCAGTTATTTCGACTTTATAAGCTTTTCATAACACAAACATCAATTTGTACAACATTTGTAATAAATATATCGTTTACAACACTCAACTTTCTATAACGGGATCTGTCCCTATATTTTAAATATATATTTTTTACTATTTTAGTTTTTCACTACATAAAAATTCAATCACTCTATCTCTAGCGAGTACTTTCAGTACTGCCAAGCATCTCATACCCTATTCTACATTGTCTCCACTCTTTGACTCTTAAAGTGTGTAAAATTCCATACACAATAAAATTGAGACGATTGTCAATATAATTTCAAAAAAAAAGAAATCTACAAAGAGACTATCTAGGCTAAACCTATCTCCACTTGTAATTCGACTATGTCCAGCAAGCACAACTTGCCTGGCTTCTCGCCGCGTATAATTTGCTGAATATGGTTATTCCTAGTTTTGAATGGTTTATCCTCGCTATGGAGCACGTTTTTGGAGATTAAGTAATCTAACGCCACAAGTCCGCCACCGGTTTTCCCGCTGTGCTTCGCCTCGCGCGATTGTTTGGCACTCTTTAGGATATTCTCAAACAGTTGTTTCCGGAATGTCGCAACGTCGTCCGTGTCCGGGCTATTGTCTATTTCCCGTATCATTTCTGCTTTTATTGAGCTGGCCGTTGTTTCTTTGTTGTTCTCTTTCCCGTCCTTCTCACTGGTCACTGTAGCGCTTGGCGCTGGTTTGCTACGTTGAGATGCGTAGCGTTGAGACTGAGATATCACGTGACCATTGCCTTGCGATGGACGTGCAGGCATTTGCTGAGGGGGAGCGTTAAGGGGGTACTGCTTAGCGTACTGACGCTTCTTTGGTAATCTTTGAATGTGACTTGTGCTGTAGCTTCTCTCGCGGTACTCGTCCTCGCTGTTGCTGGGCTGATACATCCCCTCCATCGGCATTTCATGCCCCACAACAGTGGTCGGTGTACCAATTGATTTAGGTTTGCAGAATAGTTCATTTTTGTCATGACTAGGGTACGGTATATTTCCGTTCGGAGCGTAGCCCTGGTAGTCAACGCTCAGCGTCGAGTAGGGATCGTCGTAGGCCGTCAAACTATTCTCGGACGTGGACCGCGCTATCCTCTGTTTGTACATCTCTATTTTTCGCCTCTTCGGGTGATAGAAATTACTATTTGTACATTCATCCATATAAGTTCTTTTTCCGAGACCAGCGTCATAGTTCATTCCATCATACGTCGTTTCCACGCCGCTGGAATGCGGCATGTAGTGTTCAGTCCCTGTGGGACTTTGTCTGTGTTTTGGGCTCTCTAGAGTGGTGATGTGTTTCAAGGGACAAGAACAATTGGGATATTGACATATTGGTTCCTCAACGTCCATGCTGTATTCGTTTCGTTTTGTAGAGTCGCTGTTCTGACTTAAATCGAGGGGCTGCTCCATGATGTTGTTCTAAGAACGTTATTCCAGATTGTTACACTCTCAAGACCAAGGTTGGTAAGATTTCTGAAGAAAACAGAAAAATAAAACTCGTTAGATGGTTGCTTTTTAACAATTCCTTGATCTTTTTCATTGTTCTTCAACTACAGAAAGCTACTATTCCAAAAATCCTTTATTTTTAAAACACGTCTATCGAACAGTTTTTTTTCTTCTAATTCCGGTACATATTTAACGACAAAATAGAATCTCAAAAGTCCTAATGACAACAATTCCTACCATTTTTCATTACATATGTATTATCAATATTTATAATCAAATACAAATTGATTCAATTACCTCTTTGTGCATACCATTGTAATAAATCACATCTCACAACAACTGTATAACCAAAAACAAAATTATTCCAAAACCTTTCGATGTGAAAAATAATTTTAAACTGCACTGGTTGTTGCGTAAACCTAAACTGACAACTCAATTAGTATCAAGGAAACATATAAAACAGTCTTTATATACGCCGCGACCAGATGAGCCAGAAGAGCTTATGCATCACGTAAACTTTTCACCTCGTGTGACCGGTCATAAGCACCAAGCCTTGTACATTCATAGGAAAATGTACTATTATGTACGAGAAGGCGTTCCATGGTTTAACTGAGGACATCGACCGCCGTCAACCCTTTCTTTCAGCGTGTACACTTCAAACTTTTATATACATTGCGTTCAAACGTATTGTCTTTAAGCTCGATGGGGGTCATTCAGCGATCAAACCATTTATGAGTCTTACTTGAAAAAGAATTTTTCTGTCAAGTGAGCATATTGATTTCACAATCAATCACCGTTTGAACAGGTGCGGGCAATAGCGTTAAACGGCATAACTACGAGAGAGAGAGAGAGAGAGAGAGAGAGAGAGAGAGAGGGTGTGGGCGAGAGATAATGGGGGTGGGGTGGGGATGGGCGAGAGAAGATCAGAGAATGATAAAATAATTTTGTACCAATCATAAATATTAAATTCTACTGCAGTTTGAAAAAAAAGGTACAACTATTTTTTTCAGCAAGACGCTGAACAGTCCATTGGAGGACGGAGAACTCCCCTGGCTGTCGGAGACCTGTGGTTTATGGAGTGTATGGCGACGATCGGTCGTTGAACCCCTGAATCAGTTAAGGAGTCTGCGCGCATTATAAATCAGCAGCTACCTACACGATCGTCTGCAGAGAGCGCTGGTCTCTCTCTGATAAATCCTTTAAAGCCTTCAACCCGACGACAGCAAATTAATAAACATACTTCGATACTTAATATATATAAATATCACGACAAATCTCGGTGTGAATTTTATTAATTGTAAAAGTAAAGAGTCAAGAAGAGTTCAACAACTTTAAATACCGGTATTTACTGTATATGTATCAGGCATGATTTTAAATAGCCTGATCAACAAACTTAAAAGATCATCAAAACAGATTGAAAATAATGTAAAGCTTTGTTGGTATTTTAAAAAAGTTCAACTTCTTTTATCTAAAATATGAAAAAGAAAGACAAAGAAACGGGAAGAGCTTCCTCATAAGAGCTAAATTTATACACAGAATGGACAGAATTAGAACAAAGCCAAATTCACTGACGATACTCAATCAAACGCGCAGTGAATTTTTTCGGTCCATGAATTCCCGAATTTATATGCTTCGGTCATTTATCGGGCAGAGACGGGTCAAAGGCGAGCTTCAAACAAGTAGGCCATTACATCTCTATAGTAGTTGAGAAGAAAGAGGGAACAAAAAAAAAAAGGCCAGCTTAATATCTTATTGCGTAAATTTCGTATCATATTCCCACAAGTCACTTACTAATTTTGACTAGCCGCTGATGCTTTACACATTCATTACAGCCACTTTAACATTAAGATCAAGCCCACGGGGTTTTCACCGCGTCACCGCCATGCTTCACCTTAGGTGACCGTTATAGCGGCATGTCCTTGCGAGAGATAATACAAAGGAAATAGCTTACAAGTCCAACATTGCACATGCGCTTTTAAAATATCAATATATGAATAAATATCAAGAACATCTTCTTCCAGTTCCCAAAATATGAAAGATATGGCTGAAATGTAACCCCGTATTGCTAATAGAAATAATTGAAATTGCTTGTCGCGTAAATACCGTTTGAATGAAAATTTTACCTAAAATATGAACAACAACAACAAATACTTGATAATAATATATACACTGACCCCAGCCCTTCCCACTCCCTATGACCTGCAGACACAAAAGTTGTCCAGTTGAGGTATTGATTTTCTATTGACTAAACAAGTAACCCCACGTGAACCCGACCAAAAGTTTACTGGGTCAGCTATCTTTCGTCGTGCTCTACCATAGCATGGTAAAAGATCAACCGGTCATAATTTCCGAAGGTGATATAAGATTTCGCCGAAGAGATGGAAGGAGAGATAAAAAGAGATAAAAGAAAATGAGACAGAGACAAAGTATAAAAACTCTCACAGAGAGAGAGAGAGAGAGAGAGAGAGAGAGAGAGAGAGAGAGAGAGAGAGAGAGAGAGAAGGGAGGGGGTTATAATGTTTTAAACCAAGTATTCTCCATTTTATTTGTATTCATTTAAAAATCATAAGGATACAAAAAAATCTTATTTTTTAGAACCGCTATTTTTACTGTAATTCAATCCAATTTATTCCCCCATACCTCCCAAGAATACACTTATTGATTCTTGCTGTGCACAATATATTATTAGATATTAGTGTGCAGGTGTATGTATATGTATGTGTTTATATAAAGTTAAATCCGAAAAAAAATCACAGTGTTCGGTTTTACATAAAGAAAATTTAAAAAATGAAAGACAACACAGAGAAAAATGTAAGTGCTTTCATTAAATATTCAGACTTTTTAAAAACACACATATATATATATACCTTCACATTTTCTCTTATTCACCCCAGACACTCCCAAATTTGAAAAATTTTCGACAAGCCAGTAATTGTTTGGTTAAATGGTATTGTACGATTGTTTACATATTGAAAGGTTCTACGACCGGGCACATGAGGTAACGGACCCCATACACTTAAGACGTGACGTCACTACACACCCAGACCTGCAACTCCCAGCTTTCATACAGAACCCACAGTGATAGCATTTTACCCAACGACAGCTCGTTCAATGAGAGTCACTTCAATAATCATCATATTTGTCGTTCAAGGTGACTGTTCTCATGATGACTAAATTGTCGCAACGCCAGACTACATTGATTTTCTATTCTCTCATCTTCTCTCCACCCCTCTTTCTCTTCTCTTTCTCTCTCTCATCCACTCTCCATCTCTCTTTCTCTTCTCTCTCTCTTTCTCTCTCTCATCTACTCTCCATCTCTCTTTCTCTTCTCTCTCTCTCATCCACTCTCCATATCTCTCTCTCATCCTCTCTCCATCTCTCATTCTCTTCTCTCTTTCTCTCTCTCATCCACTCGCCATCTCTCTCTCCATCTCTCTATCTCTCTCCCCACACATAACCTCTTTTCTGAACTTTAATTTGAACAAATTAAAAACAAAAAGTTAAAGATTGAATTAAGGATATTGATGAAATAGATTGATGAAATTCTCCTCTGATTCATTTCTTCGTTAAAAAATTCTTTCGTCATAAAGTCAATTTACAATAAATTTTGCGAAGTCTGATACGATACAAAATGGCAAATTTATCACAACATCGAATATGTGACCGCTTGCTGAACCCACCAGCCACGCATACTTTTATTGGCAAATGAAAACCAGGGGTCAACGTCATCTCCATTTACCATTTAAACGTAAGCATGGCAGTTTGTCGTAGTGGGGCTTTTTATCTTTTCTCTTCTGGTGTGTCCTGAAATAACCTTCCGTCATTTATTTGGATATACCTATTGAGAGAGAGAGAGAGAGAGAGAGAGAGAGAGAGAGAGAGAGAGAGAGAGGAGGGAGGGATAGAAAGAGAGAGAGATTTAGCCAATTGATGAAAAAATACTTATCCGCTTTTATTTTAATGAACTTCTTAAAAATAATGTATGAATAAATCACTTAAGAGATGAAAAAAAACCCACCATAATCCGATTTTATGTCAATGAAACTTAGAAAAAAAATAATTTTCTACCACAAGGAAGACAAAGGGCTTATATTTAATCTATTTCTCTTCTTTCTTCATTCATCAGCTGATATTTTTTTAAGTTCTAAAAAACAAAAAAATAAAACACCAAAAATCGATTTTTTCAGTGTACAGCATCTCTCTTTCGATAGAAAGATATATACACTTTTCAATTTTTTTTTAAGAAAAAAAATGTGAAGTAGAATTATAACTGCCAAATACAAGATTTCATAACGCCATCGTCGATATTACTAATAATATCTAATTATTATTATATTATATCTATATTATTAAATTACTAATAATAAAAAAGAGAAAAGAACGAAAAAGCCTGATGAAACTCATAATCCGACATTTTTCAATTTTCTACAGCACTATTTTTATTTTATATGTAACTGTAAAAAAAATCACATTTCAAAAACAGGCATGAAGTACAACAAACCAGTCGACTAAGTAGCATTGTATGCTTCACTAATTATGGCTACAGTGTGGAGATGCCAAAAACATTGCAAGCCAGAGAGAATAAACTTTAAGTATCTCAATATAAAATCTGTTTATCAATGATCTATAAATTATCATATCGCACTTCATGATTTTTTTTCCCCGCATTCTCTCATAAATCATACAAATCTTCTGAATGCACGAGCGAGAGACAGTCGTATCCGTACTGTCTTAGACAGTCGCTCGTTTTACACACACATGTACACATTATATCCACACACACACACACGCACACCCACAACAAGAGAGAGAGAGAGAGAGAGAGAGAGAGAGAGAGAGAGAGAGAGAGAGAGAGATGGAGAGAGAGATGAAGAGAATCAGACATGCATTCACACAAATGTATCGATATTTTGTCAGAACAAATCATGCATTCATATCTTGCTAAATAACACGTTAAAACAGATGATTTCCATAGTGACCTCGCACTGACCTCACAAAATCTTCTGAACTTGAAGAAAAAAACAACTAGAGAGCGATCGTTCTTCGCTTAAAAGGCTTCAAAACATACACATCAACAGCTGATGAAGCCTATAGCAGACGTTTTTATATTTTAGTTAGCTTTCATTACAACGTTATAGTTTTGAAGACAATAAACACAATTTTCTTCTTAATTGTTAAATATTAAAATACTTACCCCTTTTATGTTTAAATGTCAGCCTCTTCCTAAACTTTAATCCTTAACCAATATAACCGACAAGTCTACTTCTAGTGTTGTATACTTCTACAATATTGCATTATAGAATTTGCGCATGCGTGGCGGCGACCTCGTCGATTCGACTGATGTCAATGTCCGCTCGCGAACTTTGCTAAATTAACATACCTTGTGTCATTATCCTGATATGACCTTTTAAAAAAACGATGCAGCCTACTAATACTGCATCGTAATCAATCTGTTAAATTAAATTTTTCCAAGACACGACATCGGCTCTCTTTATTTTTTTACAAACAATTGTGCGTAATTATTTTTTATGTCTATCAGCACTGTAAATTAGCGTAACGTTCTAATCGATATTTAGCACTTGAAACACTACATGTGTGCTTGGATTTTTTTTTTATCGAAAACGTATATGTGAATGCTGTTTTTATTTTTTTTTATTCCTCATAAAAGAAAATATATATACAATAATTGTGTGGGCGCTATAGCTGGCATCTTATCTACCAGTAATTTTAATCCAGAACCAGACTATATATACAATCACTTTTTGTATCTATCCGTGAAGCATATAAATCTAGCGATATTTTCACCACGTTTACAACATGAGTTTTTTTTTGGCTGAAGATAAACTTGATGTAAATTCACGTATAAATATAGAATATATCGACACCCAAGATTATTGTGTCAACATGCCTAAATCGCATGATGAAACAAACAACAGGGCTGAAGCATGTACCAGTGCACAGACGTTTAGAATTGTTTTAGGCGATTTAAGCTGGTCCCAATATATGAACAAAGTAATAAGTACGGCTATAAAAAAAAACTAGGACTTCTTAAAATTTATTTTAGAAAGAAAACCGTTTTTTAAAAAAATATTTCTTTTATAAGACCAGTCTTGGTAATATGCCTCTTGTTTGGGATGGATGTATACGTAGCTCATCTGAAAGTGATTTCCTTTATATGTGCAGCGCGAATTATTACTGGCCATTAGCTTCTAGAGATTCTCATATATTTAGAAACTGGCTTAGAACTGCTTAATTAGGTTCATACTAACGAAGTTCCGCAGTATCTAAAAGAAGCAATACCAAGTAAAAAAAAAACACCCAATATATCCACATATCATCTCCGTTCTGGAGATTAATATAATGCAAACCAAAATGCAGACTTGGAGTTTTCGCTGTATCAAAGTGGAATTCTCCAAGTATCGAATCGAGGCAGGCTACTTCGATTTAACAAATCCCGTAAAAATATCAATAACCCCAAAACCATCTGTATATTTCTCAAATGGTTCACGTTTGCTGAATATAATTTACATGTATATAATACTGGGAGACATGCACCTGTATTTGGAATTATGATATTCAATGACGCAATATTGTTGATTCTCCATGAAGTTTCCGTGGGACGTGAAGATGCATATCGCGTTGTCTTCATTGTAAGAAATATTCAAATGCTAAATACAAATTGCTGAGATTATTATTGATACACACTTTCTTCTTTGGGATGATAATGCCATATCTACCGAGTTTAATAATTGTATATTTTTATCCACATTGATAAGTTGCATGATGACATCATTATATTTTGCATGTTTACAAAAGATAGTTTCAATATCTGCATATATTTAACAACTATGTCAAAATTTGTAGGCTGTAAGTTGACTTAGTAATTTAGCATGTCAAAAGAGCGGGTAGAAAATATATTGCAAATTGTATACATGTACAAACTATTGTTTATTGAATTTATTGATTTTATTGTCTTATAAAAGACGCCATTGCAAATTCATACCTTATGTTTTCAACAGCACACCTATAACGTGCAAAATTTTGAAATGACATAAATTTTGAAGCACTTCTAATAGTTTAAACAAAATGTTCTTTTGTGAGTTTGTAAATGGCTAAATAAGAAATAAAAGATGAACATTTCATTTTTATGAAAACAAAAATTTAAAAAATTTAAAACTCTAATATTTTGACTTAAGTCTAATACTTGTGTGTCAGTTAACGGTGTTAGGGCCTGATGATATTTACGTTTTTATCCTTTCTCAACATCCCCTTTTATAACAAGGACCCAGAGCTAGCTTTGTATACATTAACTTCAGGTCAGCTGTATCGCACAGCTATTGGATCAACCTGTCTGGATTGTTCACACTTGAACTATTTTTGCCATATGGTCCTTGAGGAAGTGACCGATTATTTGTACACAATGTTATGGAGAGTAAGGAGGTGTACACTTTGTAACCTGGTAAACCCGCAATGACCTCCAGATGAACCCGTAGGCGAACTGCCAAGCCGTCTGAATTTACTTCCAACTAGTTTTCAAAGTTCAATATGTAATATCAGAAA
This sequence comes from Magallana nippona, assembly GCA_033439105.1. NCBI lineage: Eukaryota > Metazoa > Mollusca > Bivalvia > Ostreida > Ostreidae > Magallana > Magallana nippona. Next base: position 32,258,194 of record CM065922.1, read on the forward strand.
AAGTGAAAGTCTCTAGTATTGTTCTTTTGATGATTTTAAAAAAAAAGTTAATTATCAGTTTAATCCATAATATCCACAGAGAAGCCGCGGCCATGACGTATGGTTGTATTATCATTGTTAATGTTTACATATACATTGTAGTTCAGGTGATATTTATATGTTACTATCATTGTAAATAAAGCTAAAGGCATATAAATTACATATAACGTCACCTGATGCGCCAATGGATTATCAAATCAATGATTTCAAAAGACTTAAATGCATACTTATATTGTCGCTTTTCAGAATTATAATGGTTACTAATTATCTTGTTCTTTACGAGTATTTTTTTTTTTAATAAGTAGTTTGTATTATCAAATTCAAGCCAGAAAACGAGGTCCTAAAGTTTATCTATGGGTCAAACGGGGCTATATTCTATTGTCTGTAATAGTATACATAAGGTTGACCATAGCATACAGGTGTATGTAAATAAAAATGTTAAAATTACTTGCATTTTTTAACGAATGTATTTTTTTTTTTATAAATTTCATTCCACTTTTGCATTAAAATATGTCTAATAATATTCTACTCTGTAAGAAACCAACAAAAGAAAGAGTCCATGAAATAATTACTAATATACTTTATGAAAAATTCTTTAATATACGTCCAGAAAAAAAAATTAGATGCATTAAATGGTATGTTAAAGAAAAACTAGACCATAAATAGTATAACTGATTTCGTAATCATTGTTTCCAATGTTCTGACCGAGTAACCGGTTATTGCCTTAAATTTAAATACATAAGAACTATTCATACCATTCAATACTTAAATTTGTCGTTATTTCATTTTGTATAAAAATAAATTTTCTTTTGACAATAGGCACTTTTGATAGGCATTTTGAAGTCTAACACAGTTATTCAAAACTCAATAATATTTCAGCTCAACAGTCTTTAATTTTGATTGTTAATATGTAGAATACAGCACAACCAATGTGATTGGCGTTATCTTATCAATATTTTTCTGGTACCCATGGAATCTTGTCCAGACCCCAGGATCATGAAGCAATCTTAAGACTTCAGTCATAAAATGTACACTGCCTTAATGTGTCTTGATTGAAAACAACGAGAAAATTGAAATGATATTCAAAGTGTCAGGATAGAACGTTGTTAATTAGAAATTTAAATCGTTATTTTATAATAAACAATCATTTTATGACTGATTGAAATTTTGACTTAAGTCTGTAATTGCTTCATGATCCTGAGACCAGGCCCCAGGATCATGAAGCAAACTTAGACTTAAGTTATAACTTGTACACTGTCTTAATAACTCTTGATTGAAAACACTGACAAAATTGAAATGATATTAAAAGTATCTTGATATAACGTTGTTAATTACAAATTTCAGTTGTCATTTTACAATCGCATATAAATAAAAATGTCAAATTACTAGCGTCTAAAACAAATGTACGGGCTTATTTTTTGATTTTTTTTAAATTTAAATTTCATTCCACTTTTGCATGAAAATATGATTGTCTAATAGTATAGTATTTTCTTCTATAAAAGATACATATGTTTTAAAATATACTAGTATTTTATCCATAGACTAGACTTGTATTTGAAGAAAAAATAAATGAAAAATAATTAATTATCTACCCTCTATTTTCTTGACAAGGTTGGATAAATATTTATTTCATGCATTACTTATTAAGAAAAATTAAGCTCTATATTGTATTGACGGTCCATACCTTTCTTTTTTCCTCTGCACACAAAACACATATTTCAAAGACACCAACAACAGAATTCATGAGATAAATACTAAATATGGAATATGCTTGATTCATTAATAAAGGGATTGTCCAAAGAAAATAAATCATCAGCGATAAACTACAAGTTCGTTTGGTTGAAAAACCGCTCCTGATTTGCCGACTTTTATGTTTAACCAGAAACTAGACCATATTTAGTATAATTGATTTCGTAACCATCGTTTGCATCGTTTCGACCCAGTGCATGTAACTGGTTAGAATTAATCACTACCATCAATTTTAAATACATAAGAAATATCAATATCAAAAACTTCTTTTAACCGCTATAATCACGAGTTGTGTCTGTTTTATTGTGTATTAATTCATATATTTTTCTATAGCTTGTTTGACTTTCTCGGGTCTAATAAGGATAATGAAACTCATTAATATCTCCAATTTCTGTCCTTCAACATCAGTCTGTTTATCGTCAGGCGACGTTTTAACTTCTGTTTATATTATTTTTTATTTGTAGAGTGCAGAGCAACCAGGCGCGATATTTTCGTCAAAAATGATGGGCATATATTTAAAAGCAAATTATCAGTCCTGTGTGTCGAATATATAATGAATACAGCCTTTTCATCAGAAAAAAAATCCACACACATTTCCACAAAACTCAGATTAGATAACGCAAGCCATGGAAGAACATTGACTTTCTTATTAGTGCCTACTTGTTCTGACCTCTTTATTAGGATTGCTAACTCATATTCATTGCTATCACTGTTTTCATTTGCTTAAACTGTGTGTAAATAAGGAAGAACATTAAGTCGCATTCACGTAATTGGTATTCTTAATAATTAAAATAAAGAACAAAACACCATCTTTGCCTTACCCACATCTACACTTTCCTATCCTTTACGTGCCAGTTTACATACATGTAAGAACCTGATGCACTGTCTCCTTCTGCCTATGTCTCTGGCTGCTGCCCTTGCTGATGTTCAGCTATTCTACCTAACCTATGACTGCTTCTGGTCTGTATGTTTTTTATCGGCCTACTTTTCTCCTTCCTCCTGGGTGTCATGTTTTTGCAGTGGTACATATCCTGGTGTTCTCCATCCTTAGAACATGGCCTTCCAGTTCTATTTCCTGAATGTATTTATTTCGCTCAATTTTGTTGAATATGTTATTTGATGCAGTTCTTCATTAAAAAAAATTGTCTGGCAATCTTACTCTTAACATTTATTTTTTTGTATTTTGCTTAAAATCATTACATGATATCCCAAAATTGTCTTGAAAATGTTTCAGTCATCTCTTTTGAAGTTTGCATTGTTTATCTAACAGTCAAACTGATTACCTTGGGTTGGTAAATGGTTGTACAGTTGTGATTGGTGTTTCCATGTCAATCTTCATTTAAGTACCCCAAAATTTTCAGATTCCTACGTTAACCAATCGTTGGTCTTGGGTCAAAAATTTCTTATTTGCTATATTGTCTAAGAAAGTTGGGATTCTGAAGTTGACCCAATAATGGAAGAACGCTTTTAATGTATTATTTACTTCAATGCCCATTAAGTTACATCTTCGCTAGCCCAGGGTTTTCGGTCCATCCTGCTACTCAGACGAGCAAAGTGGGAACTATTTATTTCTGTTTAAAACGAATAAGAAGATAGAGAGAGCCAGCTTCAAAAAGAAATTTTACCGGTATATTGAACCAATGTAAAATAAAATGTAGCCTCGTTTACATGACAACGAATTGTGAGCTTTGTATCCTGCTTATAACTATACGACTGACTCTCAAATTTTGTAAAAATGACTTGATTTGCTGCTGAAAATGTTTTGAACTCACATATAATAGGGAGAGAACAAAAAAAACACCAGACATATCAAAGTCGAAAATAATAAGAAATTTCAATAAATTTTTTAAATTTAATTTTAATAAATGTTTTTAATAAAAACAACGAAATATCAAATAAGGACATTGACTTATTAATCCTACTTGTTATGACTTATTTGTCAGACTAAAATTCGTAAATGGTTTTCTATAACTAAATGTCACAATACAATTGAGCATACACACAAGTTTTTCATGCATATTGGGGACCACGATGTAAAGGAAGTAATAACACAAAAAAAACGACAACCAGAAATTAAATAAGAATTAAGCAATAAAAAGATCGAAATGTTAAACCCATTCCCTCTAATTCAAAATATTGTCAAACCCAGCCTGTAGTTTGAAATGATACTGATTTAGCATATCGATCCTGACGACTACCTTTAAATTTTCTTCTTTTTTGTGGTAAAGAAAAATAACATCATGTCAATTACACCCATCACAATTTTATTAGAACTGTACACCATAATTAAAGTCATTGGCAAACATGAATAAGTTTAGTAGTTTGATAGTGTGTCAGTGGTGTTTCTATTACACTAAAAGTTTAAAATCACAAAATTCAAAAGGTAAATTTCTTGTACATGTAGTTAATTTTTGAGTTTTATAATTCTAAACTTTTTACAAAACACTTGAGGCCCACAGAGTTATTTTTAACTTAAGCGTCATTCGAGTTTGTTTTAAGATCACTTTGGTATGTTTATTTGTTCGTAAAAATAATTAAGGAATGCTATTAATGTTATTTTTTGCATTCGTTGTATCTGAATGAAATGATAGTACTAATGAAGCCATTTTTCTCCAAACCGTTTATGCAAAGATTGTTTACTTTAAATCAACATTTGGTTTATCATAAGTCGTTCCGTTTTTGAAGGACTATAGCTCTGTTTGTAGCAAAAGTTGTAGAAACATAAGTGTGTAAACCCCTATATTTTGTAGCTTTCATATATAAATCTAAAATTTTGAAGTGGAAAATAACCTGTTAACCATCCAATTACAACAATATATCGAGATAATTCAAATTCAATAATATTTTTTATCTTTTATTTGGTATTCTTCCACAACAAAATGTCTTTATTTTAATCAGTCTTTAAATAACTGTAATGTCTTTCTCACATAAAACTTGATTCAAAAATATATATTTTAACATGTATTACTTGAACTTAATTTATTAACTTAATTTTTAACTGCAAAAAATGAAATAGGATGAAAACGTGGCATGAAAAAGGGGTATACATATTGTAAAGGTTCTGTTCAGAAAAATAGTTAGTTGAGACATCTTTTTTGAATTTTTAATTCACAAGGTGTCAAAATAAATATTTCAAAAGGAAAACAACATTTTAACCCCACAAAAATTGCTGAGTACGGACTTACTAATAAAATCTTGAAACAAAACTATTATTTTCTGTTCCATGATCTGTAAGCAAAACTGGTGGTGCACATGACACATGCTGTATGCGATCAAAGTCATCTGCAGCTGAATCAACAATAGCTGGGCTTTTCCAATAGCTACAATTTTCCAAAACAGATTTTCTACTTAACCAATCCATGAATCAACCCAATTTTGGACTTTGATTTATCATAACCGTCCACATGACAGATATACTATCATTCCACTAACAGCGGGCCAGTTTGTCTCATTGACCGTGTTAAAATTTTATTTCATTAAACGTCATATCACGTATTGATTGGATGTTCGATGGCGACTTTGCATATCCAACGCGAACCACAGAAAACCACTGGCAGCACTGATCAATCACGACCAAAATGGTCGTACATTTAACGAATACTACATCATTTGTAGCAATGCGTGTTCGAACAAGCAGCAACATCGCTATTAGTCAGTAATTGTCAATGCTATTTTAAGTGTTTGATTTGCAAAATAGTATTTATTTGATTAAAATAGTACAACCGATCCATGAGAAGAATGAAAATTAACACGCTTGAAAATTTACCGCCCGATCAAACAAACTCCCATGTTGTTTCTGATGTGTTTTGAATTTGTATCAATTCACGTCCTCTACGTCTTAACCTACAAAAATGAATGTGCTATTTGTTCCCCATTTTGATTTTGAGTAAGAATGTTGCACAGTGTATAGTTTCATAACATCACTACTCTCAACTTATGATCAGTAACCTACGATCGAATTGTTCTATCACCTATATATACAGTCCACTTACGTTACACTCTTGTGTTCTTCCATCAACGATTTCTTTTTGCGGTGAGTATTGGTCGTCCCCCAAAAAATAACGAGGCAATTTGGTTTAATTAAGGACTTTTCTGATGTTTGGTCTGCTACATTAAACAATTTATTTTACATCTATAAAAGCCTTGTTATTTCTTCTCTGGGTACATCATTTCCGACCAATGAGATATTACTTGAAACCACATTCTTTACACAAAACTACACAATATCTAGCACTTAATCATACATATTCTATGACAAGTAATCAGTGGAAACAAGCTTGAATTGGATACACATCCTTCGTGATAACGTCACATTTAGTTATAACCTGCTACAAAGAATGATGAATAATCACAACAAATAAATTGAGAAGTTAATAGCGAATGTCCTTGAAGGGCTTCCATACAAATATAGCATCTGATGGATGACGTGACTATGTATAACCTGCAATGTATTCATAATATTTACTTTTTAACACGATCAGAAAAGCATTTTATGCTGATGAGCTAAAATATATCATATATCAGAACATTATACAGTAATAACATTTAGGTTTAATACCTCAGAAGATTATGGAAATAGAAAGGTAAAAAAAAATTATACTAGAATAGAAATGCCTTGGTAACATAGTCTTTTAAGATATTGCATACTAATGCAAGGAATGGTTCGCCATAACCTTACCGGAATGATAAGGAGGGGTGGCATATACAAAAGTAAGGATATCATAACTGCCATAGATACGTTCATTGGATTTCTTAGTTTACCGTCGCCAGCATTGGGTGCCCACTCCTTCGCATATTTTCGTGAATCTAACATAATGAAAAAAAAAATACGAAAATGCGCTAAATTCAGAACATAATCTGCATACGGTTGTTTAGTATAGAAATTTAAAACTACTAGTATATGGTCTATTGCTAAGTTTTTGTCAATTTTCCCCTCGACTAAACAGATAGACGAAAAAATAAACCCCAGTAATTTAATTGTTTCATACAGAATTGAAAAAAAAAGAAAATACCCCCCCCCCCCCCCGAGAGAGAGAGAGAGAGAGAGAGAGAGAGAGAGAGAGAGAGGGGGGGGGGGGTATTTTGTGTCTATTTTGTCAGAGAAAGAGACAAAAATGGTGTGCAAGTGTAACTAAGTGTGTTTGTCCTTATCCACAATGCAGTTAATGAAGTGTGACCACCCTAATGTTTAGATAACAATTAAAATAGCCCCAACAAGGATCTATTATCAAATTAGGACAATTACAAGCTCAAAAAACATTTCATTCAAATCATAAAGCAAGGTTCACTCATGGTTCTAAGCATATTGCCAAAAAATTTTAATTACATGTATCAAATTCTAATTTTCAAAAATTTAATATCAGAATAATTATAACGGCTAAAGGTGCAAGGTCAAGATTTCACCTAAACTCGTAAACTTCCAAGAAAAAAAAGTGTTTTACATATTCAAAAGACTGAGCTTTCTTGTTAATAATTTAGAATTTGAATTTGAATAAGCAATAGGAATTATAAAACATTACTGTGCAGTGTATTAAGATTCAAATATAAAGTCTCAAATTCTCATATCATTCATTATGAAAAAAAACCCTTTAACCCTTAATCCATATCAACTTGAAGAGCTGATACAATATGTTCAGAAGAGGTATCATTAACATTTTATTAAAAAACAACAACACTGAACTAATTGATTATTAATCGATTACATGTTATAAAGTAATCAATTACAATCGATTGCAGGACAAAAATGAGTGTGATAAGCCCAGTGTGAGACCAACGTTGAAATTCATCCCATCTATGTTTTTTGTACTGAGATAAGTCTTTGATTTCCCGATTCTCAATTCTATTTGTTGTTCTATTTGATAGAGTAAACAAGAGGCCCATAGGCTTCATCACTCAGTTTTTGTTGTTAAAAAAGAGAGAATCAACACATTAAATAACGTACATCAGAATGCTTGCATAGTAATATAATAATTTTATATATCATCAAAATGAATGAAGCATTTGAGATGTTTTTGAAAAAAACGTGTTTTTAAAGATTTTTTTCCCGATATATCCCTATGTTGATCTTTGAACATTTGGCCCCATTGTTGGTTCAGGGGCACGGATATCTAGACTTTATTATATATCCATCAAATTTCCTTACTTTTAATACTGTCAATTTTACAGAGTTGATCCGATTCTCCGGATCACCACACTGTTCGTTTCCGATTCCATATCACCACTCTGAAACTGTTATTATATAAGTAAACGTCATACAATTGATTTTAAAAAGATAGTTCTGTAATAAAAACTTTTAAATAGACAAGGGTATATAATAAATTTTTCATTGTAACAGTTACTTGATCCAAAGAGCCGGATCACGTCTCGTTGCCAGGCGCGGATCATTAGATCAAGCTCGAGGCTTCGCGTCTCGTTTGATCTGATGATCCGCGTCTGGCAACGAGACGTGATCCGAACCTTTGGATCGAATGTATGTTCGTTCGCCCTAAAATGCTTTCCCCCTTGACGCCGTTCGACCTAGTTTCTGTTCGCCCAAGGTCCGTTCGCCCTTGATTCCATTCGCCCAAGGTCCGTTCGCCTTATTTTAATAGAGGATTAATGTAGTTGTATATTTTCATATTTGTGTAATTATATATCTCTTCATAATTTTTAGAATGATCATTCACTCATCCGCTGCTCACCTTATATATAGATTAATTAATGTCTCAATTATTTCTTTAATTGTTTAAAACACCACGCAAATCAATAAAAAAAAAACCATGCAAGACAGTTATCTATAATTTATGGCATTAAAATCTAACAATTGGACCAATTACGTCTTTTTGAAGAAATGAATTCATAAAATGTACGAACAATTTATACTAGTAAAAATATTTTATCATTCAAAAAGTTAAAATTGAATGAAATAAAGATGATTAACTTAAAATGATAGGGTTTATTAACAACAAGGAGCGAACAAGGTTAGGGCGAACGATAATTAGGGCGAACGACAATTAGAGCGAACGGACCTAAGGCGAACGGACTCAAGCGAACAGTAGATAGGGCGAACGAACCCGATACCCTTTGGATCAAGTTACTGTTATAATAATATGTATATATATCAGGTCACTTGTATAGTATTATTATAAATAGTAACACTATACAAAATTTGAAAAAGGGAAAATTTTAAACGATTTTTCTCTTTCTGTTCCCAATACTCCTTATCTATTCCATGTTGCGCTTCCCACACCATCTGGGCCCATCATTAATCTTGTCGTCACAGATTTTACTTTAAATCTCAGCTACATGGATTAAAACGTATGCATAGTCATCTCATAAAATGTAGACAAATGTAGATCTTTAAAGGAATATTTTCTTAATAGTTTTTAGAACAAACTATTGCTCGGGGGGGGGGGGGGGGGGGGGGTCACGGTTTTGACAAAATTAAAGGATGCTTATACAGAAAAACTCGTTTAGTACGAACACGGATAAGCGAAATTTCGGATATACCGAAGTTTTTTTTGAGTTCCCGGTAAGATTCTTGACAAATCTTTGCAAAATTTTACGGTTATAACGAATTCGGATATAACGAATTAACGGATTTTGGGTCCCGTAGAGGTTAATAATCAGGAAATTTAACACTTTTATAACGAATTTCTTTACAGTTTAAACAGTTTGCTCTACCATTTAACATAAAAGTTTGAATAATTTTATTTTCACATAAATTTTTCAATTTACAATGCGATTATTAAAGGTATCAAAAGAATGTATTTCCATAGTTAGCCTCAATTAGTCTGGTGAAAGAAAACATGCATGTATATAGTGAATTCGCTATAGTTAATCTTACGGATTCGGTATATGGATATAACAAATTACAGATATAACGAAGTAGATCCATTGGTCCCTAGGACTTCGCTATAACCTAGTTTTACTGTAGTAGAACTGTAGTTCTTGAGAAAAAAATAGAATGTGTTCATGAAGAAAAATCAATATTTTGTGTTTGGTGCTACAATTATCAGTATTCTTTTTCTTTAAATAAAATGTATATAAACAGTGGAGTGCTTTCTTTAAGTTTTTCAAGTGGGTACGAAGGTAGTAAGCATATCAGAAAAAAACATATCCCGCGCTAGCGTTTCCATATACTTTAAAAGTACATAGACAAGCAGACAGACATACGAATGCTGAGCAACAGGTAATCAAAAAAGCACTCCTGGACAATCGGTTCAAGTGAGCTATTAAGTAAGAGATGAAAAGGCCAACAGTCTGTCGTCAGCTTGTGCAGTCCGTTTTTTGGTGTTTTTTTTTCTGTTTCTGCATAGCTCCAATGACTTTAAGATTTGTTTATTGACCACGGTTTTGGGAATATAGAACCTACACTTTAGAAGAATTAGTGCGAAGTAATATCGAAAATTTTAGCCTTGTATTTCTTCAGAAAATTCATGTGATCCGGTTCAGGTGAGCTAAAACTAAAAGTAAGAGAAAATCCCGTCAGATTGGCTCAATTTTTTTTAGAATCTATCTTTCAATAATTAAGGTTAGAAAAGTTCATATTATAGGGGCTTCCAAGAGAAAAATTGTTATCGACAAGAAGCGTTCACCTAAGTTCAACGTTCGTTTAGCTGGCTGTGTCAATTTCCTCTGAGTGAAGCTAAGTGTTGTATTCAGAAAACACGAGCGAGCAGACATACTGGGAATACATGGACTTACGCAATATGAATCCAACCCAGGCTGCATTGTTTCATTTATCTAAAATAAAAATTTTAGATTTTTTAAATTTCAAAATTTGTACTTGTCAATTTCATGTACAAATTCTAAATTATTAAGAATCTAAAGTTTATCTGTTATATAAGCACGTTTAGTTCATACTCAATATTATTTCTAAATATAGATATATTATTTCAGACATGTAGAAATTCTGGTCGATTTAATTACATGAGTGGCTTTGCTACAAAATGCTGAGACAGAGTGTATATCATTTTCTTTCGGATAGATATACAAGTACATGTAGTTCACGGATGAACTTGGTTTTATATATTATCTAGGTTATTTGCTCATGAAATATTCTTAAAAATGTGAATAGCAAAACTCCCAATTGCTCCTAATTATAAACGGATAAGTGTATTAGCTATAGGACAACTCAATACATCAAATAGACTACTTATTTTCTCAATTTTAAACATCTGAGGAAAATTTAATCTAATGATATTCTATAATACAACAGTATCTTTTATATTCACAAATTCTCCTTGTTGCCTATCTACCTGTAGTTTCAAATAGTTGGCCCATAACTTAGCATGTTGAGTTGCATTTTGCCAATTTATTATTACATTGTCATAGAAACTATGTGATGGAATACATGGAACTTAACTAACGTACTTACTGTAGTATTTAAAATGTTTAACTGATCTCTTCGCTCGTCCGTTCGTCTGTTCGGGCATACTTGTCAGGGTCAAATATCTGCTTTGGAGATTCAATTTCATGTCTAATCATGCAAAGAGAATTTTTATTCTTATTTATTATAAGAATGAAAGAATCGTAGCTAAACAAAAACAATACAAAACAATACAACAAACAAACAAACAAAAATAGACAAAAGCGCACTCGAAAAACGAAAATTTTGAAATACATTGCTCTTAGCTGTATATATGTAAAATCACCCTCTCATAGAATTGTGCTTTTACATTCAATGACCATGAAATCTACATAATGAATGGACTTCTCAGAATTTAAATCAAACTTAAGGCTCTATCTTAAATTGTCATTTAACTTATCGTATAACTTGTCAATTTTAAAAAGGGACAAACCTAAGTAAGCTCATCACAGAAAAACACAAGTTAATTAACTTTAGCTAAGATTTACTTTGTTTCAGTGAATTGGTATATAATGCATCCCAAGATGCATCATCTAGTTAGGATTAATGGTTTCATCATCATCCTCCAAACCATATAATTGGTACTTTTTAATACTAATTCTCTGTAAGTTTGATTCAGATATGACCGACAGATACTCGGGAATAGGGCTATGTATTGTTCATTCATCAGAAACATATGATGTTAACAGCATATTCTATTTAGGTGACTAAGGACTCCTAATTACTAAGGAGTGAATCTGTTTCAAATACTTTAAACTGTCTATTCAACGATTCCAAATATAGGGGTCACATTGAGTATCCAAAGCATGACATAAATTATGTGTTCTTAAATGAACAGGACCCATGCAAGTTTGTTTCAAGTAGGACCTATAGATGCTTGTAAATTAGACCTTTTCCAAGACCAAACTTTTAACCTGTTTCAAAAGTTTGAGTCGGTCATTTATTTAGAATGGAAACTCCAGGACTGACGATGAGTCGGGCGTGTCTGAATAAACCGAAGGATGAAAATGAAAAGTTAGTTTAGAGCTGGGGGAAACTGAAAAGGGCTGGCCAGAACAAAACGCAGACTGTTGGTGGTAAGTTTTAATACCCCTTCCTTAAAGCCATTGTGCACTGATGGAAAATCATCAGTCGTTAAAGCTATACACGCTATAATTTGCGTCAATTTTGAATGACAGTAAAAACGCATGTGTTTGTTTACTTATAAAAGTTACCCTTTTTCTGTAAATTACAATGCTGAATACCATCTCGTTACAAAGATATTGAATTTTGATAGTTTATTTTCCTGCCAGAAAAGTAATGCCTTTTCATGAATATTGACGAAGGAAGAGCGAAACCGACCTAATTGCGCATGTCCGCGGGAAATTAGGTGGCCGTTATTGTTTGCCTCATTACATATCCGTCTCGATGTTGTATATGCTTAACAGTCGTTAATTTGAAATATATATATTTATTATGAGTGCAATACGTTTGTCATTCATGATCCCCTTACTTTTACATGTTTAAATAGGATAACACTCACACGAACTAAAAATAGCCCTTAGGGGAAAACACATAGGTCTACGTCATGGTTTAAGGTGTGCATGCTCACACGCTTGTGTTTTTGTTTTCTTTTGTTCGTACTTGTATATAGGACAAATATGCTTTACTGAAAAAAAATTATACCCTTTCCTTTGCGGAACTATAACAATTTTGAAGGTGTTTACCCTCCACCAATTTTTGTACGATAATCTAAAATTAGCTGTCGATATCACGTGATAGATTAGTATTCATGAGGAGGCATTACTTTCCTGGCAGGAAAATAAATATTTTTTATTGTAAGAATTTGATATCTTTGTTACGTGATTGAATTGAGCATTATAATTAACAGAATAAAGGTAACTTTTATAAGTAATCAAACACATGCATTTTCTCCGTTATTCAAAATTGACTCAAATTATAGCGTGTATAGCTTTAAATACTAGATGACACAATATTCAAGAAAAGAAGAATAACTGTGTAAACCCTTATCAGACTTCCGTCCAGTGTTTGAATGTCACTGTGGCGAATGTGTGACAAGGAAACACAAACAAGTTTAATTTCTTATCTAAACAGACGTGTTCTTGACATTATAAAGAAGTTCCCTTAGCGATCCCTTATCAGACTTCCGTCCAGTGTTTGAATGTCACTGTGACGAATGTGTGACAAGGAAACACAAACAAGTTTAATTTTTTATCTAAATAGACGTGTTCTTGACATTATGAAGAAGTTCCCTTAGCGATCCCTTATCAGACTTCCGTCCAGTGTTTGAATGTCAATGTGACGAATGTGTGACAAGGAAACACAAACAAGTTTATTTTCTTATCTAAACAGACGTGTTCTTGACATTATGAAGAAGTTCAGAGAGCGATCCCTTATCAGGCTTCCGTCCAGTGTTTGAATGTCACTGTGGCGAATGTGTGACAAGGAAACACAAACAAGTTTAATTTCATATCTAAACAGACGTGTTCTTGACATTATAAAGAAGTTCAGAGAGCGATCCCTTATCAGACTTCCGTCCAGTGTTTGAATGTCACTGTGGCAAATGTGTGACAAGGAAACGCAAACAAGTTTAATTTCATATCTAAACAGACGTGTTCTTGACATTATGAAGAAGTTCAGAGAGCGATCCCTTATCAGACTTCCGTCCAGTGTATGAATGTCACTGTGGCGAATGTGTGACAAGGAAACACAAACAAATTTAATTTCTTATCTAAACAGACGTGTTCTTGACATTATGAAGAAGTTCAGAGAGCGATCCCTTATCAGACTTCCGTCCAGTGTTTGAATGTCACTGTGACGAATGTGTGACAAGGAAACACAAACAAGTTTAATTTCATATCTAAACAGACGTGTTCTTGACATTATGAAGAAGTTCCCTTAGCGATCCCTTATCAGACATCCGTCCAGTGTTTGAATGTCAATGTGACGAATGTGTGACAAGGAAACACAAACAAGTTTATTTTCTTATCTAAACAGACGTGTTCTTGACATTATGAAGAAGTTCAGAGAGCGATCCCTTATCAGACTTCCGTCCAGTGTTTGAATGTCACTGTGGCGAATGTGTGACAAGGAAACACCAACAAGTTTAATTTCATATCTAAACAGACGTGTTCTTGACATTATAAAGAAGTTCAGAGAGCGATCCCTTATCAGACTTCCGTCCAGTGTTTGAATGTCACTGTGGCAAATGTGTGACAAGGAAACGCAAACAAGTTTAATTTCATATCTAAACAGACGTGTTCTTGACATTATGAAGAAGTTCAGAGAGCGATCCCTTATCAGACTTCCGTCCAGTGTTTGAATGTCACTGTGGCGAATGTGTGACAAGGAAACACAAACAAATTTAATTTCATATCTAAACAGACGTGTTCTTGACATTATGAAGAAGTTCAGAGAGCGATCCCTTATCAGACTTCCGTCCAGTGTTTGAATGTCACTGTGGCGAATGTGTGACAAGGAAACACAAAGTTTTATCTATTATCTGTATAGACGTTTCTGACATTATGAAGAAGTTCCCTTAGCGTTCCCTTATCAGACTTCCGTCCAGTGTTTGAATGTCACTGTGGCGAATGTGTGACAAGGAAACACAAACAAGTTTAATTTCTTATCTAAACAGACGTGTTATTGACATTATGAAGAAGTTCAGAGAGCGATCCCTTATCAGACTTCCGTCCAGTGTTTGAATGTCTCTGTGACATCTGTGACATTTAGAAGAAGTTCCCCTAGCGATCCCTTATCAAACTTCCGTCCAGTGTTTGAATGTCACTGTGGCGAATTTGTGACAAGGAAACACAAACAAGTTTTATTTCTTATCTATACAGACGTTTTCTTTACATGATGAAGAAGTTCCCTTAGCGATCCCTTATCAGACTTCCGTTCAGTGTTTGAATGTCACCGTGACGTTCTTTGATATTATAAAGAAGTTCCCTTAGCGAACCCTTATCAGACTTCTGTCCAGTGTTTGAATGTCACTGTGACGAATGTGTGACAAGGAAACACAAACAAGTTTAATTTCATATCTAAACAGACGTGTTCTTGACATTATGAAGAAGTTCCCTTAGCGATCCCTTATCAGACTTCCGTCCAGTGTTTCAATGTCACTGTGACGAATGTGTGACAAGGAAACACAAAGTTTTATTTATTATCTGTATAGACGTTTCTGACATTATGAAGAAGTTCCCTTAGCGATCCCTTATCAGACTTCCGTCCAGTGTTTAAATGTCTCTGTGACGAATGTATGACAAGGAAACACAAAGCTTAATTTCTTATCTTTACAGACGTTCTTTGACATTACAAAGAGGTTCCCTTAGCGAACCCTTATCAGACTTCCGTCCAGTGTTTGAATGTCACTGTGGCGAATGTGTGACAAGTAAACACAAACAAGTTTAATTTCTTATCTAAACAGACGTGTTATTGACATTATGAAGAAGTTCAGAGAGCGATCCCTTATCAGACTTCCGTCCAGTGTTTGAATGTCTCTGTGACATCTGTGACATTTAGAAGAAGTTCCCCTAGCGATCCCTTATCAAACTTCCGTCCAGTGTTTGAATGTCACTGTGGCGAATTTGTGACAAGGAAACACAAACAAGTTTTATTTCTTATCTGTACAGATGTTTTCTTTACATGATGAAGAAGTTCCCTTAGCGATCCCTTATCAGACTTCCGTCCAGTGTTGAATGTCACCGTGACGAATGTGTGACAAGGAAACACAAACAAGTTTTGTTTCTGATCTACACAAACGTTTTCTTGACATTATGAAGAAGTTCAGAGAGCGATCCCTTATCAGATCCAGTATTTGAATGTCACTGTGACGAATGTGACAAGGAAACACAAAGTTTTATCTATTATCTGTATAAACGTTTCTGACATGATGAAGAAGTTTCCTTAGCGATCCCTTATCAGACTTCCGTCCAGTGTTTGAATGTCACTGTGACGAATGTGTGACAAGGAAACACAAAGCTTAATTTCTTATCTTTACAGACGTTCTTTGACATTATAAAGAAGTTCCCTTAGCGATCCCTTATCAGACTTCCGTCCAGTGTTTGAATGTCACTGTTTCGAATGTGTAAGTGGGAAACACAAAGCTTAATTTGTTATCTTTACAGACGTTCTTTGACATTATGAAGAAGTTTCCTTAGCGATGCCTTATCAGACTTCCGTCCAGTGTTTGAATGTCTCTGTGACTTCTGTAACATTTAGAAGAAGTTCCCCTAGCGATCCCTTATCAAACTTCCGTCCAGTGCTTGAATGTCACTGTGGCGAATTTGTGACAAGGAAACACAAATAAGTTTTATTTATTATCTGTACAGACGTTTTCTTTACATGATGAAGAAGTTCCGTCAGCGATCCCTTATCAGACTTCCGTCCAGTGTTTGAATGTCACCGTGACGAATGTGTGACAAGGAAACACAAACAAGTTTTATTTCTTATCTGTACAGACGTTTTCTTGACATGATGAAGAAGTTCCCTTAGCGAACCCTTATCAGACTTCCGTCCAGTGTTTGAATGTCACTGTGGCGAATGTGTGACAAGGAAACACAAACAAGTTTAATTTCTTATCTAAACAGACGTGTTCTTGACATTATTAAGAAGTTCCCTTAGCGAACCCTTATCAGACTTCCGTCCAGTGTTTGAATGTCACTGTGGCGAATGTGTGACAAGGAAACACAAACAAGTTTAATTTCTTATCTAAACAGACGTGTTCTTGACATTATGAAGAAGTTCCCTTTGCGATCCCTTATCAGACTTCCGTCCAGTGTTTGAATGTCACTGTGACAAATGTGTGACAAGGAAACACAAAGCTTAATTTCTTATCTGTACAGAGGTGTTTTTGACATTATGAAGAAGTTCAGAGAGCGATCCCTTATCAGACTTCCGTCCAGTGTTTGAATGTCACTGTGACGAATGTGTGACAAGGAAACACAAACAAGTTTTATTTCTGATCTGCACAAACGTTTACTTGACATTATGAAGAAGTTCCCTTAGCGATCCCTTATCAGACTTCCGTCCAGTATTTGAATGTCACTGTGACGAATGTGTGAAAAGGAAACACAAAGTTTTATCTATTATCTGTACAGAAGTTTCTGACATGATGAAGAAGTTCCCTTAGCGATCCCTTATCAGACTTCCGTCCAGTGTTTGAATGTCACTGTGACTAATGTGTGACAAGGAAACAAAAACAAGTTTTAGTTATTATCTATCAGACGTTTTCTTGATATTATGAAGAAGTTCCCTAAGCGATCCCTTATCAGACTTCCGTCCAGTGTTGGAATGTCACTGTGACGAATGTGTGACAAGGAAACACAAACAAGTTTTATTTCTTATCTGTCAGACGTTTTCTTGACATGATGAAGAAGTTCCCTTAGCGGTCCCTTATCAGGCTTCCGTCCAGTGTTTGAATGTCACTGTGACGAATATGTGACAAGGAAACACAAAGCTTAATTTCTTATCTGTACAGACATTTTCTTGACATGATGAATAATTCCCTTAGCGACCCCTTATCAGACTTCCGTCCAGTGTTTGAATGTCACTTGACGAATATGTGACAAGGAAACACAAAGTTTTATCTATTATTTGTATAGACGTCTCTGACATTATGAAAAAGTTCCCATAGCGATCCCTTATCAGACTTCCGTCCAGTTTAAGAATGTCACTGTGACGAATGTATGACAAGGAAACATAATTAAGTTTTATTTCTGATCTGTATAGACGTTTTCTTGACATTATGAAGAAGTTCTCTCAGCGATCCCTTATCAGACTTCCGTCCAGTGTTTGAATGTCACTGTGACGAATGTGTGACAAGGAAACACAAACAAGTTTTATTTATTATCTGTCAGACGTTTTCTTGATATTATGAAGAAGTTCCCAGAGCGATCCATTTTCAGACGTCCGTCCAGTGTTTGAATGTCACTGTGACGAATGTGTGACAAGGAAACACAAACAAGTTTTATTTCTTATCTGTACAGACGTTTTCTTGACATGATGAAGAAGTTTACAGAGCGATCCCTTATCAGGCTTCCGTCCAGTGTTTAAATGTCACTGTGATGAATGACTGACAAAGAAACATGTACATGAATTACTTTTTACTCAAAAAAATATTGAGAAAGCATCTCAAAGAAAGTCATGCACTATTATCAAAATCGTTGACAGATATACATCTATAATATTTTAAAACTTTTTAAAAACGTTCAGATTCACCCAATGTCTTTTAATGATAGTTTAATGCCAAAATAACATATGTCAAAGTTTAAGCAGATCTGATGGATAACATGTTGACCTCCAAGACTCCCTCATAAGCATCTCTTGATATTGGACGACACAAGACACTTGAGAAGAGTAAATAACTTTGTGAACCCTTATCAGACTTCCGTCCAGTGTTTGAATGTCACTGTTTCGAATGTGTGACAAGGAAACACAAGCAAGTTTTATTTCTTATCTGTACAGACGTTTTCTAGGCATTAGGAAGAAGTTCCCTTAGCGACCCCTTATCAGACTTCCGTCCAGTGTCTGGACGTCACTGTGACGAATGTATGACAAGGAAAAACATACAGGGATTTTTTTTTTTCAATTTTCAGAAAATGGGAATTGATACACGGACGTTTTGAGATGTACATTTGTAGTTGGAGTTATTTTGGGAAAATAAGGATGTTTCACGTACTAATATAACTCTTTCTCATCTGTCTCATGAAAAATGGAATGATTTTGTATTAATACAAAATTTGCTTTTTTGTTAGTCATTTTATTTGATATTTAAAATCTATTGTTCATTGTTTAAATGATAATTAAAATGGACGCCGCATTTCTTTGTGTATATAGATATACATTGTATAATAATTCGTTGACACATCTCGTTGACCGTTTATATTGAAATATGGGTTACCGTGCAAAGACATAACATATTATCTGACCTTGTTCTATAGTAAGAGCATTATTTAAAACTACAACCACGTTAAAATCTAACATATAAATAATTGATATACCTTAGATAACAATGTCCCCTCCCTTTGAGACTTGTTGTGATCAATCTATCACTAAAGTTTCTATACGAATAAAAAAAAATTAGAAAAAATTACCCGGCTTTTGGATTAGGCAAAATCTGTCGAAATAACTTGATATGAAGGAGACTCGAGTGAAAAAATAAAGTAACCCAATGGGTTATATACTTCAAAAGTCGACAAACAAATTGACTACTCAAGTACTAATTTCGCTGCTAGTAATTAACGGGATTGGTTGATAATTAGGTACTCGGGAGGTGGAAATGACGAAAGGAGTAATTGTTGAGGCAATCAAAACACAGGATAGCTTAATTGATCGTTGTCATTAAACTAATTTTTTTATCAATTGGAAGAATAGAGCAGTTACTCTAACTATTATTGTTTAAAAGGAGGTATTTTAGATCCAATTATCGAATGGTGCGTGGTAAAAATTAATATTTGTTTAGATGTTTAATCATGATGACTAATTAAATCTATTTAATAAAAAATGGCACAATTTTGTTTTTATAATTTTTTTTTGGTTGACAAATATGTTATTTAGAGAAAGAAATATCAGATATACGTGTATTTATAAATTCAATAAGAAATATCAAATTATATACTAGAATAAGAATACACGTCGTCGGATACCCACACATTCGCCTAGCCCTATATATATGGACTAAACCACCAGAAGCATCATAGACCAACCATATGACCAACCAGTAACCAACCATAATTTTTTTTTTTTCTGAGGGCCAAAACATGTTGCATATACATTGTAAATTCCCATGAGAAGGAAATGCTACGGGATAAAAAAAAACAAAACAAAAAACTTTGCCACTCGTCGTTTACAGAAATTTGGACGGAGATCACGCAGAGCAGCATTCTAGAAAGTGATTAGATGATTGGGCCATTACATGTACGTCAACAAGTTGATGAAAATCAGAAAGAAGGAATTAAAAACAACTCTAAGGTTCAAGTATCATCCTCTTCAAAATGGCTTTTCTAGAACATAACCCACTTTTTTCATCCAATGGACAGTCGCTAAATATTGATGCTCTTAAATAATTAATCGTTTAAAAGAATTTCTCCAATGCAAGTTCACAGTGACGTCAAATTTTTATAATTTGCTTCGCTTCGCTCCCTACGCCCCCCTCTTAATCGCTAACATTTTACTTAAAATAATTGCATAGACTAACAAAGGCACTAAATCAAATTAATGACGTCACATATCCGGAATGAATTTCCAAAGTGTGGCGTGATTTCTTGGTCCTATACTTCACCCTAGGCTTGTCAAAAGTGTAAATGTTGTAGAATAATGAGATGTAGTAAAGTTATAGATAATAATTACATGTGATACAATATAAAAAATATCTTACAATAAGGACATATGAACGGTACTAGTATACTGGTAAATAAGTCCCTGCTTACAACAATTTTGTAACATTTCCAATTACATCAATTTTCAAATCGCAATTGTTAATTTTTAATAATGCATCCAAATAAAAGTACACTTTTTAAAATGGTACTCGGATTTAAACAAAAATGTGTAACCTTTTGTCGCACAAAAGAAGTGATGTTAAATTAGATGTACTTATGTGTTGCCGCAAAAAGAATATTTGCATTATTTGCACATTAAAATGGTCTATATAAATTGAGAACAAATAGAACGATTGTCTTTTTTTCCACATTAAAACAGCACAACATGTTATCTAACAATTTGCCATTGATACATTCAGCGCATGTTTGCTCCAACACCATATCTAAAAATATGATACGTATAGCAATATATATTTATATCCACTAAATATTTTCCCTTGATCTCTTACGAAAATCGATTGTAATTTATACACGCATGACAAAAGATAAAAATATACGCGATCCAGTGAAACGACCTTTAAGTGTCGGCGGAAGAATATGCGCATCTAAATTGCTTTTAGATGCTTTGTTTAGCTTTTGAACGACAACTTTAATTCTAGCAGCTATAATAAATAATTTCAAGATCGTTCATTGATGTCTTTTTTTGTGGTTAACTGATAAAATGATTAAAAGATAGATATAAATATTAACAGTAAAATGCTTTCTTTGGTGCTTCATTCGGGCTATGAAGGTAGTCAACATTGCAGAAAAATAATTAACATAATCTGCTAACGCGGGTTGTGTATTTTTTCTGCAGTGCTACTACCTTCATACCCGCATGAATCACTGATATTATGCGAATGTCGCGCTGGGGCATTCTTGGACCGCTTAGCCAGATATGTACGGAAAATAACAAAATTTTCAAACAGTTTTGTGAAATGCTGTTGGAAATGACCCATCTTATAAAAATATTGATGTCGTAGAACACAAGCCATGCAAGAGAAGAAACATTTTTCCATTTAAAGGTGTTTAAGGATGGCCAATTTGTTCGAAAATCGGAAAGTATTGCAACACTATTCATGTATATTGAATCATCTACCAGGTTGGGTAACACAGGAAAAATCATATGAGACTATTATTTGCTTGGTTAATTAATTATTTGTTCAGAAGTAAGATATAAACTTTCGCAATGACCAAGTATAGCGTATCGTATAGAAGAGCGGTTTAAAAATATCATCGGCAAACACTGATATATATCTTAAATCAAGAGCCAAAAGTGTCTGGGCCCTGGAAGCTGTTGTAAGCGCAATGAAAGCTATTAATTTTAAAAATTAACAAACGTAAAGATATTTCATGTACTGGCATTAAATTGCGCAAAAAAAAATTTTTGTTGATACATCCCATAATGTTCTAACTTTGGGTCGACTTGGATTCAAATTAAAATATCCTTACATTAACTTTGGAAGTAATAATGGTTCATTAACCCATAAAACACCAAAATATGGTAAAGTGTTAATCAACATTGATTTATAAGTATTCATAACAGAATATGAAACTTTATTACTCATCAAATAAATCAAAAACTTTACAACTATTTCCTCAGAGGCTAAAAAGGGATTGGTTTTCCATTTAGAACACCAAAGTATCCATTTTTGCCAGCAACACTGGTATTGTTTTTTTTTGTGGCCAGACGTAAGGAAGCAAGGACGATGTCACTATCGAATCTTGCCAATCCTTTGTCATAGAGGGATCTCCTGATACAAGACAGGTGGTTAGAGTTATCTTGCGGAGTGGATGTACCTCTCCTAATGTGGGGGCCGGGGGTTCTGGACCCCTCTGGAAAATGAAAATTTATTAAATTTATATTGTAAAATTGTTGCAAATATGCCTCGGACCCCCCCCCCCCCCCCCCCCCGGCAAACACAATTATCCTTCGGACCCACCCCCCTGGAAAATTTTTCTGGATCCGCGCATGTATTGCGATTTGGAAAATATGTACAGTTAGTATTTTTGTGTACAACAAAATGTATGGAGAAAGTTTGGAAAGGTCATCAACAGAAAATCATGTTCGATCTTAATAGATACCAGATTTTTAAAAATAAGTGTTTGTTTCTGAAAAACAATGACCAATAGAATTTAATTTCCATTCTACCAATAATATATAACCTTGAACCCGACCACTAGTACTGGACAGAGCTCTTCAAAGAACATTTATGCTCAGGTGCATGGATTCTTCAATACTTTGACAAATAAATGTACCTAAAAATTGTGATTTGCCAGCATATGATGAACATAATTCTAAGTATAAACAAAAGTAAATTTACATTCTGAATTAATTTGAATACAGTATTTCCCTGGATAGAGGTAGAAATTGAGACTCAATGCTTAATCCTTTAAAAAAGTGTCAATCATGAATGTGAAATTTAAAAAAAAAAGCTCTGATCATCTTCAAATTGTTTATACATATTAAGACATTAACAAGGTAAAATCATTGCATATTTATTAATGGAAGAAAATTGAGTATTAATATTACCTGCTTTCTTTTTCTTCATTTTTAAATAACTTAATAGAAAAAAGCTTATTATAAATGCACTCATTGCTCATATGAACTTTAGACAGTATCCAAGTGTTTGTTCTTGGAAAGTCACATCAGATCATGGTGTTGATTAAAGTTGAGCAACCCCTAACCTTTATCTTCTATGAATGTCAAAACTATTACATATAAATTAAAAACATAATTATCACAATAATAACTTGCTTCATTTGAGATATATCACAAAAGATGTTATATATCACATTTCTGATTAAACTCCTCCAATTGATTAACACTATTTTCATGCAATATCCTTATATAAGTTAAAATTCTAATATATTTGATTTATATGTAGTCCAATCCTTGATTCAGTATCAAATATATTCTTCTGTGCATCAACCATCAGAGTTACTAAATGAATGTTTAAAACAAAATTTACGCAGTTATTCATATACAGGCCTTAATGGCCTAAATGTCTTGAATGTATTTTTGTACCAGGTGAGCTAGATGTCAATAATTATAAATAAATGTGCATAATAATCAAAAACAAAACACGGATATCTGAGACAATTATGTGTATCATTTATTACTTAAATAACGATTTTTGATAAACATTATGGATAAATTCCCTCAACACATGTCTATATGCACAACATGGAGAAAAGCAATGTTGAGAATCTTAAGTATGAAAAAAAAAATTGATATATATACTAATATTTACAATCTTGGATCATTTAAAACTTTATTCACTTTGAAAAAGTAAAGATAACTCATGCACACAACTTCATACACTTAACAACATATTCCACATTGTAGTCATAAACATTCCAGCATTAAAAAGCAACAAAATATTATTTAAATTTTGAAATGTTCAAAATATTCAGTTGATTGCCACTGAATGTGCATTATGATAACTGAATGCTGTTTTTGTGGGCAGCAACCATTGGGTAAAAGTTTTTATAAGAGTTTAGTTCATAATCTACTCATGATCATGTAGAAACTGTTCCTCTGCATCTTGTATCACTGCATCGGAATTGTACAATTTGACCTGTAAATGAATGTAAAAAGACTTTCAAAAACATATATATATATAGAAATCATCTAAATATAAGTGTCCTCTCCTTTGTCCAAAAGAAGACTGTTCCCCATCCTAGTATGCTTGCAAACCTCCTACCTCTAAAAATATAACCTTTTTTTTTATTATTTCAAAACTATTGCCACTATAATTAAATTTTTTAAGGTACATTTATATGATTTTACAAAATATTTAAAATAACACCCCCCCCCCCACAAAAAAAATATATATATATATACTAAACAAATAATGCTGATTTTTTTTTACATTTTATATTTTAAAACCAAAAGTTTTAACAATCCCCTAAGAAAATCCTCTTTTTCTGATTTTACAAACTCATGAATAAGAGATGAACCAAGTTAAAAACATTAATCATGTTTATCACAATGGGGTTTTGGGGGTGGATAACAGTTTTTTAAGAGAAATGAGGTAAATCTAGTGAAGCGGTTCAACTATCTGAAGATCATTATTGGTGACAGAGTTCAACGAACTATAGGTCAACATAAAAGTGATTACCGATAGAGAACTAAGTTGTAAACAAATCTGAATTTGAAAAAAACTCTGTTTTTTACGCACTTATAATGAACCTTGTTTGATGTACATCTTAATAGTTTCTTTACATTGATATTGTATTTATAAGAACTTGGTTTTTATCAATTTTTCGGCAATTTTAATTATGGTATACTGTATACCATGCCCTAGCTTCTGACATATGGCCCTAACCCTTTTTATTGTAAAGAGCAATGACCGGTCGTCTGGAGGCAACAGGAGTCTGACATCAAGAAACATTTAAATCAATGGAAATGAACGTGCCCAATATTATGTAGAATATGCTACAATTCATCATAACTAACTGTACTTTATAGGTGTAAATGTATAAGGGATGGCAATTTCTTACTGGTTAATCTCATTTAATCAGTCAGTATAATGGTTTCCAAAATCAGTAAACTGTTTGTTGTAACAAAGTCAAAATGTTTTGAAGGAATTTTAACATGAACTATCAACAGCATTTATTGATCAACCTAATTTGAGACAAAGTCTAGATGAGTGCAACACTGCGTGTAGAATAAAAACTATGAAATTGTGATGACTTCAGGAAATTTTTAGAAATTTTTCTTTGCTCATTGTCTTCATTTCTTTTTTCTTTAATATCAATAAACATATTCATGTAATAATAAACTTTATTACATGTATTATGATAATGATAATATTGAAGAAATATTCCTGTCACTCTTTTTATAATAGTTTTAAGAATTTCAAAGTCTTTTTCTAATAGTTTAAAGAATTTCGTAATAGTTTAAAGAATTTCAAAGTCTTTTTAATAATTTCAAAGTCTTTTAAATTTTAAGAATGTCAAAGTCTTTTTGTAATAGTTTTAAGAATTTCAAAGTTTTTTTATAATAGTTTAAAGAATTTCAGTCTTTTTATAATACTTTAAAGAATTTTAAAGTCTTTTTTTAATAGTTTTAAGAATTTCAAAGTCTCGGTGCTTACTTGAATAATATGACACAATCTTGTGAATTTTGATATAATGGGTATTACTAACTGGTCAACAGTTTATCATATAAATTTTCTAAACAAAAACTGTTAACAACTAGTCATTAACCAACAAAGCCTTATAGATATCCCCTTTGATTAAATTTATATTTGTCATATAAGATTCTTAGCTGTGTAATACAAAAGTGCAGTGAGTCATACATGTGTTGTTCGTGCGTGGATCTTGAGGGGGTCTGTAACCATGGTAACCCCTCCTAATATTTAACCCCCCCCCCCCACCCCCGAATAAATTTTCTGGATCCGCACGTTGTTTATGTGATAAATTATGAATTACTTATGCATGTTTTTTTTTTGGTAAAATAAAGTTACATTTTAACAGTATGTCTTCTAAATATTCTTGATCTCGTACAGCAGGTATAGTCATGAGATATAAGTTTGATTGACACTTACAGTACTGGTAACTAGAAAGACAACACACTTACATTGTAAAGCTATATAGGAGAAAATAATATTTGAATTAGTTCAACTTGGTTTTTAGTATTATACCTACATTATGGGTGTTAAATATGAAGTTTTTATGCTAATTTACTGGTCAGTACATATAGAGTGATGTAAATATAATTAATGTTATCTGTTTTTGAAGGTCTATGTGCCTGTGGTCTATGAGCTATGACTACATGGTAGGCAACTGATACAATTTGAAATAAATTCTTATTTACATAAAATGTTCATAATATTCCCCCAGTCTAAATAAAATATGCCGCTACGTTTTATTATTTAAAAATACCCCAACCCATACATCCCAACTTAAGAGCTATTTTTTAAGTTTTAGACAGAATATCCCACCATTGCTAGAATGATGCATATAATTCAAAATAAAAGTATTAATTTGGGCATCTGTGTAATATTTACATGTACCGGTATATACATATAGATGTGACCAACTATAGGTATTCATTGCACAGAGATTAGGAACTAACTCATAGTCTGGGTATTGAGGAGTAACATCACATCTTAATTAAAGAGAAAAAATTCTCAAAAATAATGCTAATATTGTAATGGTTGACAAATATCTGTATACAGTGTGTGAATGTTCAGTTTATTTACTTACATCAGGAATAGGGTATTTTGTTGGTTTCGGAGCTTCGTCTCGATTAAAATCTTTCATTGATCCACATTTAGCGATATCGTTATTCCAGACTCCTTCATAGATCTGTCCAGTTGTTAGATAAAAGAATTTACCAGGCCCATTTTTCTTGTCATCGCGCCATGATCCCTCATATCGATTTTCATTTGCTGCAAATAATAATGACAATAGAATTGTAACGGTAGCTGCAAAGACAATTTAATCCTCTGATTCATAAAATCAAGCTGCTTCATTAAGTCATATTAAGTTCATCTCCACATGAAAGCAATTACATGCAGTCAAAAGTTGCAGTGATAAGCTCATTACATCCTATCCTATTGTCTAAAAATTGATAACTTCTCTTCCTTGAAAGAATAATCAATATTATTTGGAATTTTTCTCTATATGAGCTATTCAGAGCATAGTTTTTATTATCAGAAATAAGGTTATGTTAACTAACGGGTATTTGCACTCAATCTATTTAAAGTTTTTTTTTCTCAATTGCTTTTCTCAGTTTTTAATGTCTAAACAGCTGGAAATTGGTACACGTTAGAAAAATTCAATGTCAGTTGTCAATTAAGTTTAAAGCAAGACACAGAGCTCAGTCAGCTCACAATTCATGGCACATGTACAATCCACTAGTTACCATGCAAGCCCTAGCTGTTTAAAAAGTCAGAAATCATTACAGAATGTAATGTGAATAAATACAGAAGCTTCGTACTCAATCTGAGCATTCCTTGGCCATTCCTCTGGTCATCATACCACTCGCCCTCATATATAGTCCCATCTCTATAATACATTCTCCCCCAACCACTTCTCTTATCAGCATACCATTCCCCTTCATAATACTCCTCTTCTGTATAAAACTGGGTTCCATACCCCTAATAATACACAAATACATATTATCATATTAATACAGGCCATACATTGAATTTTTCAGAGTTTCAGTATCCTTTATCTTCACTTTAGGCAGTTGTAATCATAAAATTTACCATAATGGTATTTTACGCTTGTATCAATATAAACTTTTTTGGTGAATGCCAAAGAAAAACTTGCATGTCTCATATCATTTTTCCAGCCTCCTGAGTATTCCTTCTTATATCCCCCTTTTCCATCTGGCATGCTGTAGGTTCCGAAACCATTTCTCTTCCCTCGCTTCCAATCTCCATCATACAATGCACCATTCTCTTTCCATTTATAAGTTCCTTTTCCTACAATATCCAAAATTGACTATAAACATGTACTTGTAAGTCAACTACAATGACTATGTTATTTTTATTGCAAAAAATGACATTACACTGGTCACTATCCATTGATTGCTTTTGTATATACATGTATAGCCCAATTCAACATACAATTCACAACTGTTTTGTAATTGTACAGGTATTTAGCAAAAGAAGAGTATTGCTAGAAGTTCGTATATTACATTTTTCTATAGTTTATTTAGAAAATGAATAACAAAAGAGAAATAGAGTAAAAAATATGACAAAGAGAGTTGGTGCAGAATGAACGCTGAGGAAATTCGAGGTACAAACAAACACATTTTAAGGGGTGTGTCATGTTTTAGAGAATCAGAAACCACTAGAAAAAGATCAGATTGTATGAAAAAGATCAATAAATAGAAAACTATACTTACCATCTTTTTTGTTATCGAGCCATTCGCCAGTGTATTGGTCCCCATTCACTGAATAAACCGTGTGGCGAACTCCTTTTTTCTGTGCCAGATAATCCCAATCTTTCCATAATGGCTCGTTTACTTTGGGTTGTTTTATGTGAGGCATATTGACGCGTATTTCATGAAACAATAACTTACTACTAAATGAGTTGTAATTTACAGTGTTGTCATTTTTGTGGTGTTTATAAAAAAGTTCGCGAGATTTACCTCCGTTGCTATGGTTGAAGTGATTTCTTGAACGTCGAGCCCGATGATTTAAAGTACCCAAATTTTACAGGTAATACCAGAGACATAAATATTAAAAATTAATATCTAAAAAAAAATCACATTTAGCCTATTTCGGTGAATTCGTCCAAATAACCCTTGATAAAAAGCAGTTTTCTCAATCTGAAAACAATTAAACGATGTTTAATATGTTCTTGAAAAAAACCTCATCACCTGAAGCCAGTCTCAGTGCAGTCCACATTGTTTCTTATACATAAAAAAAATTAACCCCTTTTAATAAAATATGTAAATTAATTTATCATTTAAATGGCATGGATGAATTGACTTATATTATTAATTCATGAAATGTTAGCCTTGTAAAAAAAAAGAAAGAAGTTTGCCTCTCATGTGTGTGTGTGTGTGTGTGTGTGTGTGTGTTGGGGGGGGGGGGGGGGGGGGGTCTGCACAGGTTCTTTGTGCATTTGTATATTACTGTAAACCCAATAGCATAAACGTATGCAACTAGATATATGTGGTTGTTAGTGTTCAATTAAGAAATACACAGCAAGTTAGAAAGTTCACTGGGGTATGAAATTGGTTGGTCCTGTGATCAACTTCTTTGAACGACTCGAAGGGCTTCTCAGAAGATTTGATCACGTACCAACCAAGTTCATATACTGGCGAACTTTTCAACATTTCTGTTTGTTACTTATATTTATGTTTTATAAAGGCAAAATCGTTCATGATTATAAACATAACCGTGTTTTATATTTATAAAATTGCAACCGTCAAACCAAAAGTTTGCGCGGTGACCATTATGACGTTTGAAATACCGGTTTTTTCTCCTGGCCCGTTAAAAGGTTCACACAGAAATTAACGTTTTTCGCTTCTCTATAGGTTCATACAATTTTTAAATGCTTGCTTAGTAATACATACATGTAATTAATTTCACACATTTTTCAAAAGAGGCTTAAGACATTTATTTCATTTATATCATGATGTTTAATTTTAAATCGCCACTGTGGCTCCATCTTGACCCACACAGATCACGGCATGCGTTCATTAAAAAAAAATCTTCACGTTAGCTTGGTGGATACTTTCACAAATTATAGCCTCGAAAATAATCCGAGGATTTTTTCAATGTACAATTAGAGCGGTATCCATCCTTAAATTGTACCCACTTTCTCTGATTATATTCAAGCCTCCGTAATGTTGGACAACATGCAAAACGCTGGATCCCTTGACTCTAATTCAGTAATTGTGGTTCCCCTCTGACTCAAGGATGAAAGTCAAGATATAAATAAGGTTAAATGAAGTTTCATAGAATATTGCTTCTGTTTAAATTTTTAAAAATATATATAATACATGTATTATCTACTTTGAAAACCAATTTTTCGCGAATAGAAAAAAAATACGCAAAACTCCCGATATAAAGGTAGCCATCGCAAATATATATTTATATTTTTGTTAATTAACATAGGCTTAACTGCAGAAAAGGAAATACTTGACCCAATCCAGTTTATCGCCTAAAGTCATGAAATAAAGTCGTCGCTGATATATAAATACATGTAGTTTGTTAAAGGTGTTGTCGTCAGAAAATAAAATTATACACACTAAATTTGTAAAATTTGACCTTTGCCCTCCTATTTTTATATACTAAATATACTGTCGTTTTTATGAGATTTTGTCACCTTCATTTGTTGATTTTTATAACTGTCTAAAACTGTCCTAGCTCAAAGATGGAGTTGGCAATCCATATAACCCATATGCATATTCAAGTTCTACATGTCAGACACTCACAGGTCTACATTTACAATCTCCAAACTTTGCATATGAATTTCATTACTTTCTTATTAAAATTAGACTTGTAAAACCTCTACAAAACACTATACATTATATTTGTACATATATCGTATCATAGAGGAGCAGAATTACAAGTCTAATTTTAATTAGATTGGTCATTGACATGCACAGATCTAGCGTGGAGCCCCTGAAAAAAAATCAAGCTTATTGACTTATCAAACTAACCTCCTTTTTACTCCTCAGGCCCTTCCCTCAACCCCCTGGAATTTTGTTTTATCTGTACATGATTAGGACTAACCTGTTGCAAATCATCATTAAAATCAGTTCATGTATTTTAGCACCACAAACAAACCTTCATAGGTATACTGATACACAAAATATCATTTTTACAAAAATACAAAACAATACCTTGCTACCTCAGACACATAATATATCGAGTATTACAAATATTTTTATCATTGAAATTCTTGAGACTTGTAGAGATGAATAAGATGGACACAAAATAAAAATATATAGAACTTTTCTTTAATGGAATTAAACAGAGTAGTTAGACAAACAGACATACACATTTTTATGGACAGATTTAAAAAAAAAAATGTATCCATTCTAAAATAAAGGATAAATCGCCAGAAATACCAGTGTAAAATTATCATAATCAATAGTAATGTCAAATCCTTAACAATGTTCAATAACTCTTAATCCAGAAATCATAGTTTGGCTTTCATGTTCAAAAAGGTGTAATAATCTGATAGCGATTATATCAATAATTTGAATTCATGACTGAATTTTGCTCCGTAGACAAAAAACTTTCATGCATATCTAGAGAATGTGGGTTTAAACTGCAAAAAATTCACACAAATCTGCACGTTCAAAAAAAATATTTTTTTCCATTACCAGTACATGTACAACAAAGCTAACCAAAAATGCTTTCACTTTGTGAAATGCCTGAATACTGCATGTACAGTAAAATAAATTTAATTTGTGTGTGTGCTTGAAATTTGAGCTGAGAATCGATCAGAGAACACAAGTAGCATTAATTTCCAGTTGGAATCAAGGACAAAAATATTAAATACTATTCTTTGTGAAAGAGTGCCTATACCAGCAACCACTCAAAGTTAAGCATAAAATATAAAATGTGGTTATATTCAGTAGACCAGTGTATAACTCTATATAGGTAAAGATAGAAAAAATAGTGACCACCAATTTTTAAAAAAAACAAACATCGACCTGTCAGATCAATGAAATTCAAGACCTAACTCAGTTATGAGTGTAATATATTAATAAGTTTTAAAGCCAATGTATTTCCTTTAATGCAGATATAAAAAATCTGGTGTTAGATATAGAACTTTTTAAAAAAATTCTTTAATTCCATCTTTGCTTATAAAAAAAAACCAAATTGACTTTCCACAAAAAAATGCAAAACAAATTATATTTTTCTATCAATAGGAACCTAGCACCAAATCTCAATAATTCAGTAATACAAATGTATAGCACTGACACAATGACATTGTGTCCATAAATATGGTGAAATAATGAAGTCATCATTACTTCTAAAAATACTTTGTACATTTGGGTGATTTTAATCATAAAGTGATATGAGTTAAAGTATGCAAAAATATTGGGCTGGGTGTTATGCGTAATGCTTTTCTCTCTTGTTTTAAATGATACTGAAAGTAAAACATGTTGCTAAATGAGAAACTTCCTTACATTTAGTAAAATATAACATAACTCGATAAATATAACAAACAATGAAAATGCATATTGGTACCACATATTTACATGTTTAGTTGTTTACATATAAATTTCATAACAGAAAGTCACATGCATATTTTAAATTAATATTACCTTCATATTTGACAAGGCATAATAAACCTACCTACATGTACATGTAGCTTGTAAAAATTGCAAAAAGGATCCCTAATTTACACTGAAAAAAAAAACAAAGCACATAAGTCTAGTACTTCAAATGTTTCAATTGATTTTTGACATAAATATTAAGTTTGATAAGGCTCTCCTCGTTCTAATATTGGTTTCATTATCACTTAAGAAAACATGTGTATATAAAATTAATAATAACAATTTTAAACAACTTAATATGAAGAAATTGTCCGAAATATCTGCCCTTTTTGATGGAAATATAGTTGCACAGTTTTTGCGAATAAATGAAACAACATTATAGGATATTGTATAAAAAAAAATATTCTTTTATGGAAATGTAATGAAGAAAGACAATCATATCTCCAACAACACACACCACTTAAAAACTCATATCTACCTGAATCTTAACTGACCAACCATCATTGTACAATTATACAGAAGTTACAATTTAAAAAAAAATATGTTACAGTATATACACAAGTTAAATAAGATTAATAAGAAAAATACTGCACAAACAAGTGTTTCATGGCTATTGAAATTGATTGCACATTCTATATAAATACATATATAGTTTCAATCATTGCAAAAAAAAAAAAACCAAAAACAACAACCATAAAATCCCACATCCCACCAGCTAGCCAATGCATTCATAATATGTATTTCTTTCTCTTTTGAAGATGTACTACTAATTTTTGATTAAAATATTAAGAAAGACAATGATTGTATCCAACCTGCCAGTATCTAGTTCTTAAACTTTACTGAATTAATTTATACATATACAAATATTAGATCTTAATACATGTAGAGTTTAAAGAATACACAATAAAAAGAATTAAAACTAACTTCCTATAGATTCATCACATGAATAAAATGACTATCACCATATGACTAAAGGAAAGTAATCTTTATAGGCATGCTCAGTATACACCTCCACTTCATTATCCTTTAATGTCAATCTTCAACACGCTCAGAAGGGGTGGATCACAAGAAATGCCTTGAATTGGCAAGTCTGGGACAAGTCGGGGATATCTATAAAGCACCATATCAAGTAAAAAATTACCTTAATATTATAAATAACACCTATACATCCAGTATAGTATGGTTCATGTCTATCTCCTCTGCCATTCTGTCGAGCGCTGCTAAATTTCTCTCATGATTGTCAAACTTGTGCGCGATGAGTTTCTTATAAAAATGAAAGGCGAAAACCAAGAAGACCATTCCTACAGGAATGACGATTCCCGTGGATGCCCATGCTGCGGCCACATTGTACCCAACCGACTTGGTGTTAAACTTCACCCAGCATATCAACACCAGTTCGGCTAAGAATAACATTATTCCTAATCCTGTTGAAAACGCCCATGCCATTTGTATGAAGAGCTGCATTTTTTCGTGCGGTGACTCCTTCACAGAGTTGACGTTGTGGACATTGCTGACCGCTTCAATGTGCGGCAAAATGCAGGTGCTAACCATCAACGCTAGCAAATGGACAGAAACCAGCAAGGTGGTACACACACTAAATGCAACAACAAGTCCTTGGGGAACATCGCTTTCAATCCCTATCTCTACAAGGGCCACCTAAAATGAACATAAAAAATTTTTTGGAAAAATTTGTTTAATCATATTTATTGACAGAAAGCATAGCTATTTAAAACATTAAATATAATTTATCTCATAGGGACAATTTGGCTTGACATGTAGAGCTAAGGAGCCTTGCATACAAAAAACTTGCAATTCATGGGTGCACAAAATTTGCCTGATTAACCTTATTTCCGGACACATTCTGTGGAAATAATTAGTACCATAAAATTCTTCAGACAATTTGCAAATAATATTGTATTAAAGAATTATAGTTTATATACTAGTAATATATAGAGTTTTCTTAAATATCTAACAGACCTCAGAAAGTGAAGGATGTTAAACTCACGAACAGATTGATCAAGAGTCACCATTTTTACATGTATACAACCCCACATATTCACTTTACAGGGCTGGTGATGGGATCTAAAAGAATTTTAGTTTAAGTAAACTAATGATGTGTAGTAAATCATCTGAAGATTTGTTTGTATCAAATATTTGTTCAGAATATTTGTTCTGAAACAAGGTTCATCAGTCAAAATCTATGCTAGTTTTTGTGCGCCAGCTTCGAAAGTTTTTAGTTCCAGTATGCGAGGCATTGTAGCTGTATGGCATGTCAACAGGTTTTTTTCCAGTAGAGCTACAGAGACCTGCAGCTTGCAGAAATCTTGCAATTTACAGCACACACAAAAATTGCGCTATTTTAATAAGTACTTATAGACCTCTTTTCCTAATGTATTCTGTGAAAACATTCATCAAAATACAGTATTAACTTTACTACTTACATTAAAAAACAAACACAATCCACCGATGCACCACGGTATTTATTTTGACGATATTTGGATCGATACATTTACCATTAATACAATGATACCTGAGCAAATTTTTTTTAATTTTCCAAAAATACCCGAGCTTCATATATCGGCTATTTTTAGTCCGCGTGCCTAATTTGAAAGTACAAAGATGGCGGAAAACTTCGTAAAGTTGCCAAAACTGTTATGTAGCTAAATCTGGAGTGTGGGAAACTTTCGGATGACTTGTTTATGAGAAATTAGTGTACATAAAAGACCATTAAGTAACTAATACTGATGTTGTCACTTTACTTGTCTCAGACTATCACATGAATAGTAACATTAAAACTACAACAGGAGATGACTGAATAAGATCTAATACTGCAACCCAAGTCTCTTCCTGGTATCTGATCCATCATGCACAATGAATATAAAGCACAATGCACTCAGTCATAGGAAGCCATTTTTAAATGTTACATATTTACATAGAAAAATAGTAATTATCAATATATGTAATGCCAAAACATTACAGTGCTAAAATTACACAAATGGATTCATTTCAAGATTTGTATATCAATATAATCTTATCATAAGTTGTCGAACTTTTCCAGCAACCGAGACAAATGATGTCTTTGCAAGAGGTATGTTAGTACAAAAGACTACTAACTCTACATATCAAGCTAAAGGCTTAATCGTGTAAATTTAACTCTAAACTTGAGCTATAGGCCCATTAATAATTCAGCCTTAATATCTTTACCCATATGCCAGGTTCTCCAGGTTTATGCCCCATCTCTGGGTTGTATGAAAATATTCTATGACATAATAAAATCGCCATACTCGTATTAAATAACTAATATTACCATTGCAAATCCTGACAGCAAAGCTGAAGTGTTACTAGAAGCTTTCAATTTAGCCCGGCTCAAATACAGTTTTCTCCAATGCGGTGCATTTGGATGCGTATTCATATTCATGCCTCTGTTAAACTCTCCCGATGATTGAAAATGTCTTGAATTTTCTTCAGAAGAATAAACGTTTATAATATGCGCCAGCATGCAATCCGCACTTGGAATTCAACAACAGGATCTTTTCGCATCTCTCCCAACAAAGTGACAAGTCTCTGTCATAAACAGACATTGCATTAACTTAATACCCTAAAAGACCACAAACACCGAAATAATCTCCAATCAAATATTCAATAAAGTTATCACTTCATTTATGAGTCACTGTGTTAGCTTATACATTTTTTGCGGTTGAATCCTTTTTACATATAAAATTAATTAATTAAGATTTTTCCAATTTGTTTTTGCTTGGTAAAATCATCAATATTTGATTAAATAGGGTCTTTTGGGGTAGTTAAACTACTCTAAATTTATTGTAAAACGCAACTACACAAAAGAATACTGTAAATGATTTTTCGACTTGCATAGAAGTGCCATATATCTCTTAATCGCCGCGTAGATTAAAGTAAACAATAATCTTGACTTAAAAAAGTGACACTAGACGACGAATTTGGAATCACGTGGTCAATAGGCCTGTACTATTTACGTTTGGAGCGGTGTGACGTCAAAACACTTTGTTAAATGTGAAATTTTTCATTGATTTTTAGGAATATGTCCTCAGATTAATTCTTTCGGGTTTAATCAAAATGACCGATTCACAAGAGAAAGGACGCAAATTGGTATGTTGAGGACAAAACATTGTAAAAGTTTTGCATTCACTACTTGATTTATATTGTGAAAAACCTCTGCAAGCAGCCATTTTGTTATTCTCTGACCATCTTATCACTATTTATGATTAAAAGTTCGATCATTATTCAAAAGGGCTATCTTATTTTTCTTTGGAGCGAATGTGTTATTGATTTATAGACTTGCTGTTGAAATAGAATTTCGATTCATTAAACTTTATGAAAAGATAAATTTCTTGTTTTATTTTCTTTAGGCCTATTGCTTTTAGCATTTAATCTCCTTTTTTTTTTAATCAATTTCAAATTATATGGGTTTTTTTATTAATGTCTAGATTAATTCATATTTATATTCAAAGTTATAGAGTAATAATAATGATAAAAAAAAATTAGAATATACCCTTTTCATGCATATTCAATGTTGTTAACTTCCCTAAGCTCTCGTGTGGTTTTGCAATGAACTATTTTTCTCTAGAAACGATAAAAACTCTTTTATTACTTATTGCTTTTTAAACTTTTATGATTTTAGAGAAGTAAACTTGTTGATAGTTGTTGTTTTTAGAAGAAAAGGAGAAATTTACATGTATCTTAATCTTTAAAAAAAAAATCACCAACATAGTTTAATTTTCAGGCTTACCATGAATGTTTTTCTTTGAAAATGAAAATATATATTTTTTATTTAAAAGAGAAGGATTTTGAATTTTCATATAAGTTTTGGCAACAAAGGTTTTGTTTTTGTAAGGTACACTGATTTTCAAAAAGTGTTCAAGACATTTGGCTATCACTGTACTACTATTTCTTTGATGTCGTCTATGCTGAAAAAGTCACGTACATGCATGCATACCTGCCCCCCCCCCCCCTTTTTACTTGATTTTTTTACTTGAATATGAGTGATCTAGAGATGAAATTAAAAAACTATATTGAAGTATGTTCAGAAATTTGCTTTTTTAGAATTGTTAATATGAGGGTTTGACAATTAATATATTAATATGGCTTTCTTCTTTTGCTAGCAATTTGTTACCAAAAAAACCTGTCAAAAATTTCAATCCAAACTGATTTTCTGTCTGTTTAGCTGTAAATACAAATGACAAGTACCACATTTTTGATATTATATTTTTTACCATGAAAATCTTTTTGTGTTAGTACATTGACTCAGCTACAGTAATGATTGAATTAAAGATCGCTGGAGACAATGCTTAACAGTACAAAAGTTCAATGAGTAAGAGTATTGAAAAATCTAGAAAACTCAAAAAGGAATGAATAAAATAAATTATAAAGGCATGAATTAACATTTAAATATTTGCTCTGGAATTGTCGTAGTCTGGAATAATGCAGTGACCTTCATAGTAATGGATATCAAGGTCACAAACATGAATAGGCTTAGTCATGTTATTTACGACCCAATTTTTAATGCGTTTTTATTTTGTTTGTACACATGCTGCTTCTCTTGTATAGATGGTTCATTTTTTTTTTTTTACGAAAATTATATGTGGGGGATTTATAGATATAATTTTTTTTTTTACATTATTTTGTTAGTGAGAGAATCTATTAAAAAGTTTACACATGTATATGTATATAACTTCCACCAACCAATAGCTTTTAATGTTCTCTTGAATTGCAATTTTTAAATTTAATTGATCACTGTAAGTGTTATTAATTAACTCGTGGAATCATAGCCATAAAATATATGGTTAATTACTCAATGTTAAGCCATTGTAGTTCTCGTAATTAATGTAATGGTATATCCCTAAAGTATATGTTACTGTCCTTTTAAATCTTGAGAGTTTAATTAAATATAGGAGGAAGTAAAAAAAAAAATTATATAAGCAGTTAAGTCTGCTTGATTATAGGAATATATAAACAGAATATGAATTTATCTGAACACTGATTATCTTTTGGGACTGTTTCAGAGAGTGAAAGAGAGGAAGACTTATACGGATGTGGACTTGGATGACGATGATATTGATGGCAAGAGAAGTTACACTCTGGATGAGAAACTCAAATCCAACAAGTACAACAAGAAATATGTCAGCGAGCTGACGGGGACCGGTAGGTAGCATTAATTACAGGATAGTACCTAAATTGTTTACAACAGTGAATTTATAATTAAAATAATGAATT
Source organism: Magallana nippona (assembly GCA_033439105.1). Taxonomy (NCBI): domain Eukaryota; kingdom Metazoa; phylum Mollusca; class Bivalvia; order Ostreida; family Ostreidae; genus Magallana; species Magallana nippona. The sequence continues at coordinate 32,296,646 of CM065922.1, forward strand.
TTATGAAGGCTGGAAACCATATGATATGACTTTCTTGAAGGAATGCTTTACAGGTATTGCAAATTTGAATTAAAAATATTTAAACAAGATCCCAACAAACAAACTGTAGGTAGCTACTGTTCTTTTATCTTTGATAGAGATTTTTGTATAAACATGAAAAGTTGAAACTATAAATACTGGTAAAAAAAAAAAATGGAAAAAAAACTATTGATTTTTTGGAGTGATTGTTGTTCCATTTGTTTGTAATTTCAAAGTAGATCAATCATTTATTTTCATTTTTTGCATCTTTTCAGAGTTTGGTCTTAAATACATCCAAGAAAATGGGCTTGAATATCCAGTTGTCTTTGTTGACAAGACAGGACTTGGACTCAGGTATTGGGATTAAACCAAAGAGTATATATATTCAGTTATTGATTAACCATAAAGCTGTAATGGAAATAGAAGTGGTCTGTTTAAAGGTCTCCATTTTATGAAAAATGAATTGCCATTATCTTTGATGTACTAAAAGTGTTCAATAGGCCGTAATTATGTATTAGGCTTGTATTTTTTTATGCCCATCATTGATATGGCTGTCCCTAAAGTATTCATTGTTTCTGTCTTATTTCCATATATATTTTCTTCACACAACCTTGACCTTTCCTTTTACCTTTTAAAATATTCATAATTTTACATCCAGCTTATTCCAAAGACACTAGAGATATTTTTTAATGTTAATATTTTAATTTACAGGGTTCCAAGTGAAAATTTCAAAGTTTCAGATGTTAAACAGTGTGTAGGTAAGTTAACTATAGAGTTTCACATTCTCATGAAGTTTGAGGAAATTGCACCAGTTCCATCAGTTACTTAAAAAAAAGATTTATATATTGATTTTAAGAATTCTTTATAAATTTCATGGTAGAACAACACAAAAATGGGTTTTGATTGCCGTTTGATTGATGTGTTTGTTTACCCAGGGAGTAGGAGGATGCTGGATGTGATGGATGTCAATACTCAGAAAGGAATGGAGATGTCTATGAGGGAGTGGGTGCAGTACTACGAGAACCCGGACCGCCAGAGGCTGCTCAATGTCATCAGTCTTGAGTTTAGTCACACCAAGTTGGAGAACTATGTGGAGTCACCTACCTTTGTAAGAGACTCGACCTCCTTAAGGAGGAAAAAATTTATTTCTATTTTTAGATGAGATTATAGGCTTTGCTTTGACAGATGGTTTTTTAAAAAAAAAATGCATTATTGTTAACATTACATCAGTGAAAAAACAGAATTTGGTTAGGGTCTGTAAATTTCAACAGAATTGAAAAAAAACTCTGTGGAGATATTTGACAGGTATGTTTGAATGTATTTGATAGTGTTGTCTCTACTTTGCTCCTGTTCTTTCTGCTAGGTGAGACAGATAGACTGGGTAGACACAGTATGGCCAAGGCATCTAAAGGAATGTCAGACGGAGTCCACCAATATCATCGAAAAAATGAAGTATCCCAAGGTTCAAAAGTAAGTAGTTTTCTCTGTTATGCACATTGATAGGTGATTCCTCCCCCTCTCTAAAACTAAGAGGGGGGGGGGTCTTCATTGAGGGAAATGTTGAATGTTATATTTTATTAAGTTAAATGCACAGTGTCAACATGTTTGAGATATTTGACAGGTATTGTCTGATGAGCGTGCAAGGATGTTACACAGATTTCCACATTGATTTTGGTGGCACCTCGGTGTGGTACCACATCCTGCATGGAGAGAAAGTGTTCTGGCTGATTCCACCAACAGAAAAGAACATAGACATTTACACCAACTGGGTGCTTTCAGGAAAACAGGGAGACATTTTCTTGGCAGACCATGTGGAAGGCTGCCAGAAAATTGAACTTCTGCAAGGATATACCTTTATAATTCCCTCAGGTATGTGTTTGTATTAGTATCACATCTGATGACTTTTCTAAATTCTTTGTCTGTCTATCAATCTGAGTAGATATTTTAAACAAGAAAAGTACATGCCAATCAAACAATCTAAGGAACAGCTGCAAAGTATTTGAATAGTCATACATTGATAGGATATACATGTATATGATCATGTTGATGTTGATGTAGAATGACCACGCTGCAGTATTATTACCATAAAGTCGCGTGTATAACACGCACTTTTTTCAGCCAAAATTTGATCAAAAGTGGGGGGTGATTTTTTTAACTACCCCCATTTAATTTTCATTTTTACATTGTACGCTTTTCATCAATTATAACGATGATCAAATAATTAATTGCGCTTGGATTTCATTACGATAAAAATGGCTTGTGTTTAATTTTTTGGTGAGACTTTGACTCTAATATTGCTTGGGCCAAATTCCGATCACGAAATTACAGTAATTGCGCTTGGGTTATAAGACCGCAGAACATTAACTAGCAAGATTGGAAAGATACAGCGTACGTCAATTTCACCTGTTACATTCAAAACATCGAAATGGGCGGGAACTAATTGACGCGGACGTCTGAGAAAACATTGGATTGAAACTGTACTATTAATAGGAAGTGTATTTTCAATCCTCTTCAGCGTTTCTAACTTGCTATATAAGTTAAAGCGATCGAAAAACATTTTATTTAGTATCAGCAAAGCGATTGATTTTTTTAAATTTCATCAATAAGACTTACTATGTAATCAGCAAATATGAGAAGATCCCAATTCAGGAGAGATTGTACGCAAGGCAAAGCATTGTCCAATGACTTTAGAGAATCGTCGTCACAAGTCTGAAATCAAGTGGGGCCATTGTTGCAACGGGGTTTATTCCCAGAGAAGAATAATTCAAATTCCGATTTAATAAATTAAAATCGTATCCAGATAAAAAAAAAAAAATTTTCGCTAAGTTAACGTATATGAATATATATGTGCGTTCAATGTTTATCTAGCTATACACTAACAAAAAAAAATCACTTATATCGACATTGTTGAAGATTTCTGAGGTACGTTAGTATTTATGAAAATTCTGTTACTGATATTAGGTGTTTTGAAAATACACTTCCTATAACCATGGTACATGTAACTACAGTTTCAATCCAATGTTTTCTCAGACGTCTGCTTCAATTTGTCCCCGCCCATTTCAAATGTTTTGACTGCAACAGGTGAAATTGACGTAAGCTGTATATTTCCAATCTTGCCAGTTAATGTTCCGCGGTCTTAAAATTATCATTAAACATCGATAGTTATTTGGGAAAATGGCAGCTGTCGATTTTCATCGTCTGAGCTATGTTCCGACGACAAAATTAAGAAATAGCGCTAGGATTATAAAATTATCATGAAACATCGATAGTTTTGGGGGAAATGGTGGTCGTTGATTTTGACATTATTTGGATGCATATTATACATAGAACCTGCTGTTTTTTTGCCATTTTTTGGTCAACTTTGGAGTGGTACATATTATACATGAGTGCGTATTATACACGATACTTTACGGTACCAGGTATTTTGCTTTAATAAATACATAAACATAAATGCTAACCTAATTTAGACAGCACTAGGCTTACCAGTTCTTTTGTTCATCCGTAGGCTGGATTCATGCCGTGTACACACCTAAAGATTCCCTGGTGTTTGGTGGGAACTTTTTGCACAGTTACAACATCATAAATCAACTGAGAGTGTCGGAAGTTGAGGACAAAACTCGTGTAAGTACATCAATGTAGGACAAATATCTTGAGACCCCGAAGAAAGCAGATATTTACATATGTATAGTAATGATTTATTAAGAGGATATACATGTATTATTTAATAATGTTTATCAATATTGATTTTCAATAAAAGGAATGAATACAAACAGCATAAGGATTGACTTTTTGGTTACATTAATTTTTGACTTAAATAGAATCAAGAGCATTTCTAGAATTTCTAGTTACACATTTTGTTGAACGAATTATGATTAAACTCACTGTAGGGGCTTCTATTGGTTTCAAGTAAAAATACTATTCAGCTAATTGAAACTAGACATTTTTACTCCTTTTCTCTGTGTATGTGTATATTGTTTACATGTGTACAAGTTATGTGAGAGTTTACATTAATGTACCATCTTGTTGCCCCTTGAGGGTCTTTTATTGGTAAATAAATTGAATTGAATCAAATTGAAATCAATTGTAACAATAAATGGATTCTCTGGTTTGACTTATAGGTGCCACAGAAGTTCCGTTACCCATTTTACACAGAGATTGCATGGTACGTATTAGCGAGGTACATCAGCTGTATAACAGGGAAACAGTGTCTGGAACTCCCTCCCGAGGACAAGGAAAATGAGGACCGGAGAGAATTCTCTCCCTTTCTACAGGACGAGTGTTCCCAGGATACGGACACCAGCGTCCACACCCACAGATCCACAACCCCCAAACTCTCCAAGAGTGTCACCATAGAACTGACCCGGATAGACCAGTCCCCCTCCATACATCGGTCAGTCAGTGAGGAGGAAGTGGTCACGCCTCAGCGAGTCAGATCCCCTCGCAAGTCGTCGTCTGACAGCTGTAGTTCGGCGGACACTGAAATATACGATAAATCTGAAGATATACTAGGATCTCTTACCAGTGGCGAATCGCAAGAGAAAAAAATGGACACTGCTCAAATTGCGGCCAAGAAACCTAGGTCTAGTGATTCGACGTACAAGATGGCACACAGCCCTTCCGTTCGGGTGAACAGGAGGGAGAACAAAGTGAGTTATTTGACAAAGTGGGAATTCCGTGGACTCTCAAAGTTAATTCACTGGATAGAGGAGCACCCTCCTGCCAAAAAAGGATATCCTAAAGATATATTAGATCCAGAAACACTGTTAAATGATGCAAAGGTATGTTGAATCATTCAACTAGATTACTGGCCATACATTTTCCTGTTTATCAGGAGACGTTTTTATTTGTAATTTATGAACAAGGAGTTAGTGCAGGATTGGAAACTATAGATCCTCTGACCTTCCAATGAACTGTTGCTGGTATAATTTTTGGGGGAGTTTCAAACCCTGGTTACTGAGAGTTGTACATGTATTTCAATCAGTTAAAACTTTTCTTTTCAAATGTTGTATATTTGGACTATCTAGATTCTAGAATCTAGAAATTTTTCATCTGTGCAATGATTTTTGTTCTGATTTGTTATCATGTTTGTTTACAGCAAATGCTAGAAGACCATGCCTTGGATGATCAAAGTCGTGCATGCAATGGAGAAGCTCTTCTTGTTTGGCCTGCATCCAAAAAGGTAAAAACAGGCAATAGTAACAAAGCAAGTTGGTTTCCATTAACAATAAAAAAATTTCATCAAATATAATAGACTTTAAATTTTTGTTTAGCCTCCCAAGCCAAAAGTGTACAAGACGGGCCAGGGACATCTGAAGTTGACAAAATCCCAGCAGGCCAAGAGTAATTCTACCTCATGTATCAGGCGACGGCGAACGCGGTGTAAAAAGTGCGAGCCGTGCACCAGAACAGACTGTGGAGAGTGTAACTTTTGTAAAGACATGAAAAAATACGGAGGACCAGGACGTATGAAACAGTCTTGCAAGAGCAGACAGTGTTTGGCAGTGAGTGCAAGAATGAAAGAGTGAATAAGGAGTATAGATTATTGATAAAAAATCTTTTAGGAACCACTTATGGTGTAGGGATTGAAAAATGAACAGCCTAAAGAATTTGCAATGTCTCCCTTAAGATCTTTTGTGGGATTGATAACTATGAAGTTATTCTCTCAATTCTCACTGTGGAGCAACCTTTTAGTGAAATTACATTGGAGGGTCTCAAACACTTTTGTTGCACCTTTTCAATTTACCCTACTTGGATATGCATTTTCAAAACAGATCACAAACTTTATTTGTAAGCACTAATATATATCACAGATATTACGTGCATAAACCATTATGTAACAATTGCTGGTACAGATTATCTAATGTTCTTCCATTTGTTAATTATGACAAATTAAAAGGCAAATTCTTGTGTGTATTTACATGTATAAACCTTTGTGAATTTTATTTTGAGGTTTATATGCATACATGTGTAACAGGTAAAACTTCTTTTTATAGCCTGTGATCCCTAATGCAGCAATCTGTATGATTTGTGGGAAGGACGACCGGGTGAAATCCTCGGAAAATCCAGACGAGATGATAACAACCCTGATGGAGTGCTGTATCTGCTGGGAGATCAATCATCCGGAGTGTGTCCGGAAAAAGTATGAGAACCTGGAAAACGAGGGGACGATCAATGAGGACCTGCCCAACAGCTGGGAGTGTCCGAAGTGTTGCCAAGACGGAAAACAGGGTCTGCTAAAGGTAAATTCTCATCGTTGTTTATATCGTTCAGTGAGAGAACTAACTATAAGGAAGTTCCTACATTCATAGGATGGAGTTTGCAAAAAATATATTTGTGATCTTATTTCAAGTCCCAGAAAATGTTTTCATGTATTAGACCAATTCCTTAGAGGACTTCGTACTGGATTTTTTATTTGGCTATAGAAAAAAACTATGTCAGAGAGGTAAAAATGAAAATCTTTTTTCTAATATTGGATAGAATTTTATAACTTTTTTCATCCTGTTACATGAAATGTTGCTTTTTACAGGCCAGGTTTTCAAGAATAAAGAAAGAGGAGAGTCTGTATAGCCCCCGAGCAGGAAGTCCAGCATCGTCATACGATTCTACAACCGAGATCAAATCAGAATCAGAGGCAGAGGGAAAACGGGTCGTCATGAAGCAAGAAAGGGAATATTCTGTAAGTATTGAGCTTCATTATTTCTTTTTTCTGCAGGCTAGATGTTTAACAGTGAAGTTTTAAAGCCCTGTTTAATGTTTTCTGATCCATTAATTTTTTGAGCAAGATCATTTTAAGTTAAAACTAGATTGGCAAATATGTTTGATCACTGAGGAAGTCTTGCTTGTTTTGAGTTGAATTATGTTTTTCTGAGTTGTCTAGTGCATGTAGCTCTTCCCTCTCCATGCTGTTGTCAATACCTTTCTCTTTGTTTCATTAGGACTTTGAAGTCAATGAAGATTCCTTAACTGAAACAGAAAGCAGCTCAGTGGATGCCAGAACTGGATCGACAACCACCCAGTCACCGGAACAGACTGTGTCACATACACCCTCCCCCAAAGACCCGCCCACCTTCAAACAGACCCTCCAAAAGAAATTCTCTCCCAAATCTTTTGGTGTCCGGAGAAAACCTGGCCGACCAATCGGCTCATCGAATCAGCTGAAAAAGGTTGGTTATTATTTGTCAACAAGACATTGTTGTGGGTTTAGCATTTAAACAAGTTATATTATTTTATATTTGAATCTCAAATTTCAACCACACTTTTGATCATTGTAGAAAGCACCCTGGTCCATTTCACCCAATAAAAGCTCAAAGGTAAAAGAGACCGTTATAACCAGGTCTGGCCGCAAAGTGAAGAGATCTCCACAATTGTTGGGAGACGACATGGAATTAGACTTCCCCAAGAAACGACCAAAACGTGAGGTAGTTATCCCAAGGAGATACCTAGATTAGTTCAGAGACAATGATCTAGTGACTTGTCAAGATTGAAATTAATTCACTCAAAAATCACTGATATTTCAACGCAAATGACCCAGCAAATCATAAGTCATTTATACTGATAAAAAAAGTGTGTAAGTGAGAACCAAATTCATCCAAAACCTGTTTTGGTGTGTTCAGTGTTATCCAGTTTGTTTCATGTTCATTGTTCATTTTTAGTGTGTGGGACTATGAGGTTATTGGGGTTTGCTTGGTATTTTGAGGTTTAAGATTTTTAATTTTTATCATTTGGCCTCTTTGTTGAAGAAGCCCTGGGTTAAGCATGTATTTGTAATTTTATGAAAATTCAAAATGGAAAGTAGGAAACGGAAGTCTGACGGGATTGTTGTTTTGTAGATTTTGTCTCTCTCTCTCTCTCTCGTCTCCATGTCTGAGCACAATGCTTTGCTGAATGTCAGTTTTATGATGTACATGGGAATTTTGTACATCAGTTCTTATATTATGATGTAAGACCTAGTCTTTTTTTTAAATTGATAAATTTGAATACATTTTAATGAAATCTAATGGCATCTTTTTTTATCATCAATTTGAATGAAGTGATTTATAAGTGATTAATTTTTTTCCTTAGAAATTTAAAAATAGGATACTGCATATATTTTAAGAGTTTGAAGATTAACTTAATACTTTTTAAAGTTGAAAATGTGTGACAGCCAAAGACTTGCCATAATGCCCATTTAAATCATCATCAACCAATTGTCTGCTCAATTTTAAAAATATTACAAAGTAATTATGTACATGTATATAGATATTGAAGGGTTCACATTATGAAGTTGTTGGTTGTTAAACTGTTTACGGGTAATTTTTGTGTAGGTAGCAGTAGATGTAAAATCTCTGATTAGAGGAAGTTACATGTATATACTGTACTTCAGTTGTATAAAAGACTCGAACTTTGTGTTGAATTGTTATGAATTCCAAACAATCAAATATATACAAGTTATTAAATAACCTATTGGTACAACAAATGTTTTGATTTGTAAACCTTATAAATATCATGTATTGAATTTTGTTTTGAGAAAATCATGTTTGCAAGTGATCTCACGGATCATTTAAATCATTCATCTACGTGTAATAATAATTTTTTTTTATCTTTCCATCTTTGAAAGAAATTCTTTTCAGTGTTAAATATTTCATCATGTGACGAAAAAATTCTTCTGTTCTTATCACATAATGCCAATAAATTCTTGTGCTAAACTTTGTTGCATTTCTTGTTAATGATAATGGCCGCAGGTTTTTGGCACAAATCTGGCACAATAATGACTGAAGTCCTTGTCCTTCCAGGGCTTTGTATCCAGACCGGATGATCCAGGTGATACGGAGGTCAAGGTCGTGAAAAGTCAAGGTCTTCTGTCATCCACCACCTCTAATAACGAGGCCACTGAGAGCTACTATTCCTCAGAGGAAGTCACTAACTTTGAATTTGTTCAGACAAAAGTGAGAAAGGTTAGTGAAGATAAACAGACAGTCAGAGAGAGTCCTCTGCCAAAGAAAACGTACAAAGTGAGGCAAAATTACGGAGCGGCGAGGAGAGGAAGGAAGGCGGAGAAAGTGAGTAGTGGGTCCAGACCCACTCAGATGAGATCTTGTGACAGTGGGCAGGGTAAAGTGACGGAGGTGGTGCAGAGGAAGTATGTGGTGCGGCCCCCGGCTCCTTCACCACCTCCAGATTGTGTGGAACTTAACAGTGGTGCCTTCCATTCATTGGAGAAAGTCCACTGGACTAAAGTGTTTTCTTTCTTGCCTCATGCGGACCTGGCGAGATGCCTGTCTGTCTGTAAGGCTTTCTACAGCTGGGGAATGAATTGTGAGCTGTGGCCTGTCATTGATTTAAGCAGAAAGAGAATATGCCAAACGCACATAATAGGCATGGTGAAAAGACAGCCGGACAGCCTCAAGTTAGACAATGTGATAATGACCCAACAACAGCTGACCTGGTTACTCACCCGCATCCCCCAGCTCAAGACCTTGTCCCTGTCCTCTTGTTCCTGGTCCACGGTCAGTGCCCTCTGTTTCTCCTGTTGCCCCCTCCTGACCTCACTCAATCTGAACTGGATGCTTGGACTTAGCCACCAACACTTCAGGGATCTTGTGACCCCTCCCACCGATTTACGTCCGGGTATGAACGATGTAAGTCGTTTCCACAACCTGCACACCTTGCGATTGGCTGGAACCGAAATCGAGGACGAATCCCTGCAGCTTATTCCGCAACATCTGACCCAGTTAAGAAACCTTGACATTAGTTATTGTCCTAGGGTGACCAACGAAGGAATTAAAAAGCTTGTGGAGGCGAATAGTGCAGTGATTACCAAGTCTCTGCGAGTGTTGGACATTTCGGGGTCACGGTCACTAACGAACCAAATGCTCGACAATTTGGTCAAATGTGTCAACTTATCAGTGGTCAAAATAAACAAATGTTCCAATATCACAGCCATATCAGTACAAAGGTTTCCCAACAAGTCGGTGAAATTTTTGAAATGACTACATATTCATTCATTGGAGAGGCCGAATCTATTCTCAAAGATACTTTCGTTTTCATTTATAATGTATGAAATACATAACCAAATCCATTATTTTCACATTAAAATGAGTCTCATGAATTCACATCATTGTAGCATTATATTGGACAACGTCCAAAGAGCATGTATAGATATTGGGAACAATTATACGGTACATTTACATGTATTGAAATCGAAGTTAAACTGTACAAGTGTCTTTCAGAGGCCTGGGCCTCGAATTGCCTACACTGTATATTCGGTATGTTTTTGAGTCATATTAACGTTACTTATATTCATTGTCATTTCGTTCCTCTGAATTTAAAGCAATGAAGTGTTGAATAAACAACAAGTATTGAATACGAACGCTGCTCGCTAGGGCATCTAGTATGCATACAACATATTATATTGTACAACTTTTGTACAACCTTTCTAATTTTTACTACAATTAACTTAGCCAAATTCATTACACTACACATCATTGTCAGCCGTCATATATCTGAATCTTCTTTCGAGCTTGCTTACAGTGCCACGCTACCGCATGGCCCTACTATTCATACACTCTGACCACGTTACTCAAAGTATATTCAGACTCGCAAAAGAACCACACCGAATATAGTTATGATATGTTATTAATTTGGAATTTATTTTGGAAATTTATTCTTAAAATACAACCCATGCATGGATCCATAAAAATATTTCGTGGGGGGGAGGGGGTATCTATGTTTGCCAAGGGGGGATTGGGGTCCGAGACCTATTTTGTTAATTTTACTTTGTAAATTTATAAAATTTCCAGGGAGGAGGGAGTCCAGACCTATCCCCCACCCCTAATCTAGATCCACGCATGGGACCAAGCTAGTTTTCCTACTCCTGAAAACGTTTAATTGTATTCAAGTTCATTGTATATACTGAAAACTATATATGTGACTTATTTAGAACCCTTCATTAACCAGATTCTGATAATGAAACCATATTTTTATTAGTCTGATAGTCGTAGCTGTTGGTGAAAATGAACAAAAAACACACGTTTGTATACCGTTATAACTGTCGGTCTCATTAGATTACTAGTAATCTAAGTGTGTGTTGGGACAAGCCCCAACAGGGCCATAGGCAGCTCACAAGTTAACCCCCCACCCCAAGTTAACCCCCCACCCCACCCCCTTTAAAAAAAAAGCAGAAAGAGAGAGGGGGCTCGTCAAAGTTTTATGGCCCCGCCACCGGGTCCAGAGGACAATATCATTTTAACAATAGAACTTGTATATATACCTTCAGTCTTGTGCCAGTGTTTTAATATTTTTAATATAGATTTTCAGATTAGTTTTATGCAATATTCAACTTAAACTTGAATGCATGTCTTGGTTTGAACTTTCAGTAGATCAAACGTGTCTCCATCTTGACTGGATAAAGGACCCAAGACCAAAAACCGAAAATAGATTAAGTCGAAATTTGAAGCTGATGCAACTATTGAGATAATTTCAATAGTTGCATGAAAATCGCCGTACGTTTGTAAATTGCCCGTTACAAAAATAAAGGTTCTTGATAAATATATATATTTTTTTTAATCACATTTGATTTATCAAGAATCTAAATAACTGTAACAATTACAACATAAACTTATTCTATTTTGAAATGTAAAAAGTATGAAATAAACCACACATTTTAATTTAAACATTTTATTGTGCAAAAAATATTAGATTAAGCAGCAGGCATTGCCTATATATAAGCCTTCTCCTTAAAGCACACGCGTCTGAAAAGTCAATCTGAGACACTATTGGCATTCTAGGGGAAATGATAGTATTTGGACTGTCCGGAAATTCAGTACGTGACAAAAATCAAGTTGTCCCTGTCCATTCCATTCCTGTTGTCTCGTCCTGGACTAGTTAGCACAGTGAATGTCAATATCTTCTACAAAAGACGAAATGCGTATGCATATACATCATGCGCGGATCCAGAAATTTCATTGGGGGGGGGGTCCGAAGGATATTTGAGTTTGCCAGTGGGGGTCCTAGGCATATTTTCGGTAATTTTATATGTAGATTTAAGAAATTTGAATTTACTAGTTTGTGTATGGTCTGATCCATTTGTAGGTTTATTTGTTATTTTTTGTACGGAACACAATACATGTATATTGACGCTTACAAAAAAAAAAAGGATCTTTATTGAAAATTATGAAATAAAGTCTAAAAGACGTTTGTTTTAATTAATTATATTTTATAGAAATATTTAATGCAATATTAGCTGAAATTTTCATGTCGGTTATTTTTAATTGTGATTAATAACTATAGTAGAAAATATATAGTTTATAATCTTCTATTAATCATTTTTTGTTGGGGGGAGGAGGGGGGAGGACTTGCCTTGATTGAAGGAAAATTACAGTTATTGTCGCCATGTACAAAAATTTCTTTACGATATATTCGATCCTCGTCGGAGAAATCTTTTCTTTTGATAAAATTTAACGAATTTATTTTAATCTTATATATCATAATCTTTTAAGTTACATGCAGATTTATGATGATAGCAGATGTGTGCAGCAAAATAAAATTTAGAAAATATTGTTCATATTGCTTTAACAAAGTGGCATCATGCTAGATAACAAGGAAAAACGTAAGATGGCAACCTTTATTCCTCTTTTTCAAATCTCGCTTCCTTCAGACTTGCTTCGTTTGTGTCTGAATGTCGCCGGACTTCCCCCGCCATAATCAGTCAATGGTATACGAAAATGTTTACGAGGAAGGCGGTATGATATGGCCAACACTGCCAAAAAAAGAAAAAATTATAATAAATTATAATGCGAAAGGTTTCTTTTCTTTTCGCTATATATTCAATTGAAAATCAACATTTTCAAAGACTTGATCCAGAGTCACTTTTACACTGACCTTGAATCAGCATATTATCAAAATAATTTTACACCCCCCCCCCCCCCACCCCCATATCTGAGATGTGATGATAATTTATTTGAACTAAGATTTTTCGCCTTGCAAAATGCCAAGGATATATAAAGGGGCACGAAAAAAATATCATTTTTGTGTTGTATTTGAAACACAAAGTTTTAAAATGTGTTCTCAGCAAATTATTACAATATATGTCATAGAGTGCAAATTAGAACTGCATTAATCAAATCAAATTTCTTCAAAATCTGCCAAAAACCTTTGAAATATAACTTAGGTTTAATTGTTATTAATGAAATACATATTTTAAAAAAATATTGGCATACTTTTGGCATGTGGGTGTAGCAAAATTAAGTGCATATGGTTAGAATGATACATTTAAATATTGAAATTCTTTATCTCTACTACTGGGCATGCATCTATAGATTAGCTTGAAAAACTGAGTGCATTTCTAGGATTTGCAACGAAGTCTTTAAAAAAATTACTTGTTCGGTTTCTTTTACTCAGTAAGTCAATAAATTATGGTCCTATGGTCAGGGGTTCTGTTATTAGGGTGGGTTATATATGCATGCATTTATTATTTCCCCCCCCCCCCCCCCCCCATAAAATTCGCTATAGCTGGAAAAGTGAGTGCATTTTTAGAATGTACACGGAAGCCTGTAACATTTTTTTTTAATTTACAATTATTAAAAGTCCATGACTTTAATTATATAGTAAAAGATAATATTGTGAAAATAATGGCACAAGGGTATGCTTTCTCGTTGATTTACAGCAAATTGATAAATTGCCGATTCCTGTGAAGACTTTGGTGTTAGGTTGGGGTTTTAATGGTTATATATAATTATATTATTTAACATAAATCAGATTACATACTACAAATTGAGATTATATTATTCTGGATGTGGTGCCATAGTGCTTATTAACGGAGCGAGTTGGCAATGGGGCGAGTTGACTTGCGAGAACATTCGGAGCTGCAAGATGGCGACAGTCAGCTGTTTCAAACGGAAAAAATGTGTAGAGAAATATTTCTTATGCTCGCGATTAATATGTCAGTTTTTAAATTTTAAACAATATCACAGAACAAATGACTACACCGAGCGGACGTCCTCAATATCCTCGTTCTATAACCAAAGCGCCATAGAGCAAGTGGCTAGACAGGTAACGTTACGTTATAATTGATGTTTTTAAAAACACAACACCTGAACACATGTTGGAATGTATTATATTGAATAAGAATGTACCAGAGCCTACACAGAGACAAGTAGGGTGTAGTTTATAAATCATGGGTATTTATATACGACCCTGACCCCAAAACGCCACTCTTTGTTTGTGTCTGCTCACTTCTGAAAGTGTCCCCCTTGCATGTAAATTGTAATGGCAACTGACCACGAATCAATTTCAATACAATATGGCCAACATTAGCCCCCTTTTTAGTTCAATTTCAAATAAGATGAAGGCCCTTTGCACAGCTATCAGTCTAAGAAATATATTGATCGACCTAGCTTTCCTCTTCAATCTGAAGTTTCAATATTAATGAAATAAATTATTTCCAAGACAGCCTAACACAGATTTATGTTTATTGCCCTTGACATTTAATGTTATCAAAAAAGAAAGGACAATTTAATTTGTAACTTGTAACATAGTTTGTAGACCATAGTCATTTGGGGTACTAGTATTTCGAATTGCCTCGCGTTTCATTGTTTGGAAGTTTGAAGTATCGCTATGCAAGGTACGTCAAACGTACATCAATAAATGAAACTACCCAACAGTCATCATCCACAATATATAAGTAATCTATACACAAAATTTAAAGAGGAAATATCATACATTAATAAAATAATGTGTGATTTAATTAATTTACTCGCTAGCCTCTATAGCTGTACCTACTGATTCAAAATACCAGGAAATGACCCGGAATACACTAAAGTGATGGTGTCATAAGAACCCCCATCAATGTCGCTATTTCAAAGACAGTATTTTTTTGTGACACAGATCTGTTTCCTTTATTTAGAGGAGCTGTCATGCAGTCATAAATTGATTTGTGGGTACACCTATAATGTAATGGGGGGGGGGGGGGGGGGGGGGGGCTGATGGAGGAATTAAAAAAATATGTTTCAAAATAATTACAAAGCCCAAAAACTATAATGGACATTATGGACATCGTAATTCAAAAGTAAATTTGAAACTTACAGAATTCCCCTGACTTTTCATTGCTCTGTTGTGGGCTGATGTTTGGTGCGTCAATTTAATATGCTAATGACATTAAACTTCCGACATGTCTATATTTAGTTATAATTGATATATATTTTATTTAATTCTTATATGCATTTATTATTTTTCCCCCATAAAATTCGCTATAGCTGGAAAAGTGATTGCATTTTTAGGATGTACACGGAAGCCTGTAACATTTTAATTGTAACATGTTAATTACGCCAACATTAGTGTTGAAAAAATGAATGATCAGTTATATAAGATGCTTTAATGCATGATCTAAAAAAAGATTAATTATCACTGACAAATATGTTCATAATTAGTAAGATTCAACCTTGAAATTCTGTATAACGGTTTTATGATTTACATGTGCTAGTACATTAACTTCTCTACCTCTTTCAGCCTTCTGTGAGGTTAACACCTACAACTTTACTCTATGCTGGAAAGAGTCCGGACAAAAGCCATGTTCTGGTATGTTAATTACACCAAATTTACTAAAAACGAGCAAAACATAGTTTCACATTGATAAACTAGGTTTATTTGTAAAACTACAATTTCAGCTCTATAAACAAATGATAAACCAAAGAATTAATTTTCTTAAAAGTACTGATCATATGCTATAGTTTATTAATATCAAAAGGACCAGATTCACATTTTTATGATTTTGGGGAATGATTCTACTAAACTTTGCTGTAAAGCGTGAAATTGTTGTAAACATGTTGCTGTAACCCTGCATTATGAGATACTTTTTGTCTGTTACAGCGGAGTGCCCAGTACCTACACAAGGAGCTTCCGGTCCGGATAGCTCACAGGATCCGTGGTTTCCGAGGTCTTCCTTTCATTGTAGGCTGCAATCCTACCATTTTGAAAGTTGTAAGTGTCTTAAAATTAGTCAGCAATAATTGGATGTAAATGATTGAGAAGGGGAAATGTTTCATTACAACAACCCTTTATAGTATGATGTGCAACCAAGTTGGTATACCCAGTTATTGGAGTTGCATAAATATCCCACTCTGTTATAAAAAGTAAACACATTTATAAAATATTTTTTTAACTATACAGCTCAACTACATGTATACGATGCAACCCAACTGTTATACACAATATGATCCAATATTATTTGCAGTACTGTCCTGTAATGTTTTATCCAACTACTGTAGATTCCTAATTAAATGCGAGGAATAGAAGCACAACACATGGATTTTAAATTCTCGCTTTTATTTTTTTGATGGATGTAAACTAAATGAAACTATAATAAAACTTTGGTGTTCAAGATTTTATCTACTCGCAATTTGATGCAAGACGATTGAATTGCGGAATTAAGTACTCACGTAAAATAAGGAATATACAGTATTAGACCTGAAATTATACATGGTACAACACGTATATGCAGTACTATACAAATACAGACTAGGGTTGAGGGCAACATTGATTATAATAGCCCCCAAGGGCTCTCTTGATATTATTCCTAGGCAGTCAATATTTAAAAAAAATATTGACTGGTCAATATTTTTTGGATGAGCCAATATTTCAATTATTGACTTTTTGTCTATATAGAGTTATATAGTGAGAATTACTGCTGTCAGAATATAAGTATATTGAATGTATGACTGTGTTCTATGCTGCTAAACCCAAACATTACCCCTTTTCTATGAAGTACAAAGCATTTGTATGCAATGATATATTTTTACCCATAATGTACAAATTGTAAGAACATGTTCTATGCAGTACAAGCCATGTAAGGATATAAGGCCATTGTAGGATCCTGTCTTAACTTTTTATAGCCTCATTGTACAATCTTGTTCTGTACAGAAAAAAAAAACATATCCTCCTGTTCTACTCTTTACAACATAGTATGATCCTCAAGTTTTGACCCTGTAACCCCAATTTAACCCCATTGTCACTGTCAGAAACCCACAGGTACCCAGACCCCAGGCAGACACCGCATCCTACCCACAACATCCTCCTGTTAATTAAATAATTAGTCATTTATAGCAAGCTTAGCTAGGCCATTCACCCATTACTGAGACTATTACAAAGTACATTTGTACTTAAATTGTTGTTCAATTTGATAATTGAAAACCCACATAGGAATAACTTGTATATGGTGTTTTTGGCATTTGCAGATAGCTAGGTTTCAACTTTCAGTGTTTTAAGTTGTGCATCTGCAGATAACAAGGTTTCATTCCTTGTGAAAACTTTTATTTTTTTTTCAAGAAAACTTTCAACGGGAGATCAGTACATGTTTATCTCTACCTGTTTGTGTGTCATATTACAATGTATGGCACAGATGACCTAGTTTGCAAGATGTTGGACAATCATTTAAAAACTGCTTACCTGCCAAAATGTTCTCTCCTTAATATACTACTCTGTACATTAGATATACTAGTAGTTCTCTGTATAGAATGACAGAATAACTCTTTTAAAGATCACGAAAAGTTGAGAATGATGAATATTACCTTGTTTTCGATAAGTCTGAGCCGTCATCCTCCAATAGAGGGGACTTACTGAATGGGGGTGAATCTCTCCCTTTATCACTGCTGACTTGACACTTAGTTGTGGATGCATGCCGAAATCACCCGGACAGATAAATCTTATATCAAAATGAACTCAATCAGAACTGTCAACAAACTCTCATGTTTTATACAAGAGGTTGGTCAACATGGATGGTAGCTCAGAGTGTCATGAAATTACCTTTGTTGAAAGAGTTAGGTCTCAAATAAAATGTACCTGTTTCAAAATGATTTATAAGCTGGGGACTTGAACGGATGAGTGATCATGAAATTTTATACAGTAGAGATAACTATATACAGGTGGTTTGTAATTTTAAATGTTCAGATCATGATATACAGTAATCAGATGTAGATCCAAAATTTTTCCTATAAATAACATGTATATTTAAACACAGGGTCTCCAAGAGGATATGAAATGCAGGGTGGGGGAGCTACCGGTATTCTTCTAATCTTTGAAGCTTATTAGGTGGTTTGAATATACATGTACAGACATTTTTAATCTGAAGTTATGTGCTGTAGCCATGCAACTACATTTGTATTACAGAACCAATACTTGTTATCTGGTAAAGTTGCATGCATGTCTCTTGATTGTAAAGAAAAACTTTTTGTTTCTTAGGCAATTCTATAAATTTATTAGCTATCTGCATGAACAAACCAATATCTTAATGGATATTGAAGAAGACGTCTGGAGGTTCTTATCAATGGTGGAACTTTTTCTGGTTTGATGGAAACATAAGATGGTTTTTACTGAAATGGCTTTTATTTACAGCTCAGTTGAAACCTCTCTGATGTAAAATGAAGACCGCTTTCTCTTGATAAACCCATTCATTTTAATCAACCCCATAAACCACAAATTCTTGAATTACATTGTGTACCTCACACTGTATAGGATATGACACTTACAGTCATATGAAACTTTAAATCAATCATTCAATTATCTTATCTGTAAGAATCCTTCATTAAGTTTTGTTTCTCATTTCCTTATCTTTTATATGGCATGAAAACACATCATAAATTTAAATATGTTTCAGATTACGCTTGAAAACACATCATAAATTTAAATATGTTTCGGATTGCACAAACAGAATTCCAACTGAATGCCTTGAATTATCTTTGAACTTGGGGATCTCAAAATTGATATTTTCATTAATAAGATAGTTAGTTGCATTATTCATTTGAAAGTCAACTATTTGGAACACTTTCTGTAAACCAGATTTTATATCAAACTATGTTAGTAGTTTGAAGGACTGTTTTGGTATTTTAAAATGCCACGAAATGATATCACCTATTCAGTTAATGACATCACCTATTCAGTAAGTGATGTCACCCATTCAGTAAGTGATATCATCTATTCAGTAATTGATATCACCTATTCAGTAAGTGATATCACCTATTCAGTTAGTGACATATATCCCCTATTCAGTAAATGGCATCACCTATTCAGTGATATCACCCATTCAGTAAGTGACATCACCTATTCAGTAAGTGATATCACCTATTCAGTAAGTGACATCACCTATTCAGTAAGTGATATCACCCATTCAGTAAGTTATATCATCTATTCAGTAAGTGATATCACCTATTCAGTAAATGATATCACCGATTCAAATCAGTTATACATTTATCACTTGGCCCTGGGGCTATGAAACTTAGATTATCTCACTTTTGATCTCTGAGTCTCATTTTTTCAAAAGGAATTGAGAATGGAAAAGTGAGACTTTAGAGTTCAAAAGTGAGCTTGCCAAATTTTATTGGCCTCTAAGCCTGCTAAGCTTTTGGGGATATCATTTATTCAAATAGTTGATATCACCTTATCAAATAAATGATATATCAGTGTGTTTTGTGAAATTCCAAACATTTTGGGTTTTTTTTCTATTTCAGCATGAAATGTACATCAGAGCTTTCTATATCCTCCATGAACATCCACCAGTAAGTATTGAGCTTTTACCCTGTAAGTATTGTTTGTGTGACTGTGACTATGTTTTTCTTTCACTGTCATTCTCTCTCTTTCTCTCTCATTCTATCTCTCTCTCAACTACATTCATTGAAATTTTGATTATAATATTCTCAATTTATCTTTAAAATTTGATGCATTTTTAATATCTTTCATGTTATTTAGTCACTTATTTGCTGAACTTATGGATTTTGTTAATCAAGGTTATTGATTTTCTGATGTTATTGTTATTTACGAGTTGTTGGTTATTAAGTTTTGTTGTTATTTGAGGGTATAATGTGTTATTTCAGGTTGTGGACTTTGCATCAGAGCAGGTTTACAGTCACACCTTAAGAACGCTACTCGATGACCATAGTAACGTAGTAACCATGCTGGCTGAAGGCTTCTCTGAGTGCCGCAGACACATTCAGGTACATGTTTGAACACAAACAGCAAATCCAATAACAATTGCCTAATTTTTTATGCCCCACTTAATTAGTATTAATATGGCCAGGGCCTTCAGCGTTGTCATGTCGGTTCTGTTTTTCCGTCAGTCACTTTGCAGCGAGAGTACCAGTACCTAGTGTACCTTAGTACTTTCTTGTGGATGAAAAAAAATTGTTCAAATATTCGGCAATAGAATTCAAAATTGATAAAAGATTTTATTTACTCAGTCAGGATAACTCTTATGATGCAGCACTGTTTTGCAAAAAACTGAGATAAATTAGAATTACTGCCCTTGGACTGTGTTTATATAAGCTTTCATTCTATTTAAATTTATCAAATCAAAGGTTGTTGCTTTAATGTATTTCTCTTTTCATTAAAGTGGAAGGTGCATTTTTTACAGCTAGTACATGTACCATCCAATTCTTGGGTTGAGGGTTTTAATCAGTACAATTTTTAGAGACAAAGTTGAGGGGAGCATATGCTTGGGGTTGACTTGGATGGTTAATGTAACTATGGATATGAAACATGAAGCTAGCTTCAGATATGAAGTCTATATATGAATAAATATATTCTATATAATATGATAATGATGCTTTATGTAGATGATGCCTAGTTTAGATGAACTCAGTAATCCTTGATTATCTATGCTTTATATATTTCAGGACGAGGAAATGATACGACTGTTTTTGGACCGAATGTTAAAATCACGCCTCGGAATTCGGTTATTGGTGGAGCATCATTTGGCTTTACACGATGAAAAGGTACGAGAACATCAAAATCAAGTCAAATGAAACCGCGAGAAAATAAATCACATCAAGGAATGACAGCAAAATAAAAACCAAAATGCCAAATCAATTAATTAACTGATGGACTATTAGTCATTTTATGTTTACTTTCAGCATCAGTTGATACATTTTTTTCATTAAAAGCGAATAAAACATTCTGTGACAGTAGGTCATATCTGTGGCGTTATTGTGTATAGTTACATCGAATCCCTGCCCTCCACACTCCGTCACGTAACAAAGAGATGAATGGAAAATGATCATCTGTATCAATTAGGGGTGTCAGAAGGAGTGCACTCATTAATCAAATTCTATGATAGCTCTGTTTGAGGGACTAATGGACTTATTCATGACTTATATGGAGGGTACTTCTAAAGAGACACCTATACAGAAAATTGTGTTTTGTCATTCACATGATAACATGCAACAGTATTCTATTTCGATAACAGCTTTCACAATTAATGCATTTCTTTCAGTTCAGTTGTTTTAATTTTGTAAATTTACCAAATGTAGGCCAGCAGATAATTAATGATTTAATTGCATGGTCAGGATCCATACACTTAAATCAGCAAAGGTTGATATAAAAACTATCGCTTTTCACTTAATTTACATGTGAGGGTTAATAAGAAATATTTACAGTTGCTAAATATTTTCTCCTAAATTTCTTTAAAAAGTTAAGTTTCTTTCATGTAACCATATCTGTAAAAAGGCATGTCAATTAGAAAGATTCAACTGAAAATAGTCAAAATCAATGTGGCAATAACTTTTCATGACCAAATTTCGAGAAATGTCAAAGGTTAGTTGTGGCAATATCTAAAAAAAAAAAAGAAAAAAAAGGGCACATGAACACATGTAATATACTGTGTTTTCTAGAACTTATACCCGGTAATTCTTGACTGATTCTCCTATTAATTTATCAGACAATGCATGGTACAAGGAAAATTGATTTTTTGGATATACCAATAAATATACAAAGTAGTTTTCTGTGTGGCATGAGTTGAATATCTGTGATCAGTCCCTCATAATTCACAACCTGTTATAGTGTCCATGTAACTTTGATGTACAACATTCCATTTACGGTAACAGACAGGTGTTGTAGTGATTATTCTCTGCAGGTGAACTATTGTTTTCTATGAACAGTTGCGAGTACAGGTATTTTCAGAGGAACAGTTGTTAACACTCCTGCTGATTTGTTTTTGTAGGAATCTCTCCTGGTTATTGACTTATTGCTCACAAGTCATTCTCCATCCTTATTGGTGATAAGCCCAAAAGTTCCATTCCAATTAACACTGTAGTCATAAGGTTCAGATTTCAATCTTTGTTGGGGGTATTTTCCTTTTTTTCAGCATAGATAAGACAGTTCAAAGTAAAGATGGCAATATGTCAAGTGGATAGCATTCACTTGTTGACCTTAAGATTTTGTTTATGTGGAAAAAAGAATTGTACTCAAAAAATAAAATGTATTGGTGTTTTCACCTGCATATTCAGAAGAAAGGGTTTAATTAAAACTGCAACATTCTCTGGTTTTTTGTCTGATATTTTTTCTAAGGTAGGGGAGAAAATTATTAAATTTTCTTTAGATAGATTTGTTGTCACAAACTAGTGTGTGACAAATCTAAAAACCTAAATCTGTTCCTCAGTTGAAAAATATATACCCAACAGAGGGTCGAACAGATGAAGACATCCTTTGTTCTTTCATAGAAATATATATGTATGATTTTAACAATGTTCATACTAGTTTTTATTCTAGCCGATTTAGCAGGGTAATATTTTGAGGAAGATTGCCCCTATATTTAGCATGTTAATTTTGATGCCATTGAGAGTTGTCCCTATGTACCATTAGGTATTATTGTGTACTATATACAGTAAAACACAGTTATAGCGAACACACATATAATGAATTGACGCTTACAGCGAAGTGATTTTCATTTCCCCGTGACTATAGTACATATTATAAACTTGACAGATATAACGAATTACGCTTATTAATGAAGCAAAACATCCCTGGCCCTTTGTATAACCATGTTTTACTGTACTAAGATTTTTGGTACCCATTTGCCTTCATTGCCATTGAAGGAGATTACTACTGTGTGAATTATTCCCTTTAGCAATTTTTTGTGTCTTGGCTCCAGTGATGCATGTATCTTGTCTTTATAGGGGATGATATACCTGTTAAAATTTCCTTCGAAAATGATGTTTTGTATAGCAGGTTTTATGGTCATTAAATATTTTCATATTTATTGTTTTGTAGGCAAACCATGTTGGCATTGTAGATGTTAACTTTTCTCCGAGGGTTTTCGTGGAACAGTGTGCTCAAAATGTCAGGTGAGGAAATTTTCAGTAAAGTGTTTTAACTTGACATCAAGGACTAAGAAATTCATCTGACTGAAGCAGAACCTCTGCTTTTGCTGTTGTATACATAATAATATAAATAAAGGTCTGGCTTTAGTTGGATTAAAGAAAGTTAGCCCATTCAGTTTATTTTAAGAGACTCTTTTTAGCATACCTGAGATAAAAAGGCATAAATGTAAAAATTCTTTGAAAATCTTATTCTCAAAAACTAAACAACTAAAGGAGCTTAAGAATATGTGTAGAAAAATTTGAAAATCTTTTTAAACCAGATATACTTTACTTAGTTGTCTAGATATTTAAAATTTGTGTTTGATACTCTAAAGACTGTCTAAAGCTTTTCTAATCAGTTATGGCTATTGTGTTGCTCAGGTGATTTTTTATGATTCATGTCATACTTTGGGGGAGACCTTTTCTGATTGGACGATATATTTGTAGTTAAATATACTGAAATTGTTGTAGACATAAAATATTGTTTATATCTATGTATTATAAGCTAAATAATTATATATTCAACATTGTGTTTTTTATTCAATACAATGAATGACTGCTTCTTATTTCTTGCCTTGACAAAACAACAAGTGATGTTCTGATTGCTTTAAACGACAAAAAAATCCTGAGATCACTCTTCCTGCTAGTTTCTTGTTCATTTTACAATAATTTTTGCTAATTGTTAAAATCTTATTGAAAAAAATAAAGACATTTATAGGGAATTGAATTATAAGCATGGACTGTATAATTTTTGTTCACTGAGTAATGAATCTGAAAATGTATTGCAAAATATTTCGCAAAAGCTTCCGGCTGTCATAAAATTTGCGATTTAATTTTGGATTTATTTCTTGATGAACAAAATTTTTTATGGTCAGTCGTATATTGTCAGATATTTTTATTCAGCAGGTTTTATTTGTATGTATTCACATATTGGCATAGTTTTCCATGAGATTTTGGATTTGAAAATTGCAATGTGATTATATAATGCCTGATCTTTCCAAGTTTTTGTTATTCATAAAGTCTTATTGTACTTAAACTCACCCATATTTTAATCTTTCATAAAAGAACAGAGTTAATACATGTACAAGCCTCGAAGAATTTGACAGCTATATGGTCTCATAATTCTTTGATTAATATGCTGTTTTCCTCAAAACCAATGATAAATCAAACTATTGACATCATTCATATTTATTCTTATTTGAAAATTATCAGCACCATAATCCTTTCTTTTCATATTACTCCATCTTGATCTGTTTATGATTACTGTAAATTCCTTATATTACGCGAGTACATACTTAATTCCGCAATCCCACTGTTTTGATTCAAATCGCGAGAATATAAAATCGTGAAACGCGGACTTTTTATTCTTATTTCTTATAGTTTTCAACTCTTACAAAATAATAATTTTAAAATCTGTAAAGGGTGCTTCTTGCGATTTTACGCGGATATTAATTAGGAATCTACAGTATATATGGTAAATTATATATTTGCCAAGATGCAGTTGTACTTACTTTGATATAAGTATTATTAATGCAACAAAATATTATGTGTTTACAACTGAAATTATTGTCCACTCTGATGGTAAAAGACATATGGAAAATATTTATATCTTTTTGAAACAATTAAAGTATAACTCCTATTTATTTATAAATTCCAGGAATCTTTGCTTGTCTAAGTATGGGTGTTCTCCAGCAATTCGTTTGAATGGACATCTTCATGCCAGGTTTCCATATATACCACAACCTCTTGAGTATATAATGGGAGAAATATTAAAAAATGCCTACAGGTAATGATCTCATATTCTTACCTATCTTTTGAATGTTTAGTTTCATTCATTGTCAGTAACCCACAGGTGATTCACTTCGATTCTCTCCATCATCGTTTGAGGGAGTTTGTGTACTCAAAACCATGGTTTGCAATGATGAGCTTCATAGTCTGAGAGAGTCCAGGCCTCGGGATCATGAAGCATTTTTAGACAAGTCCAAATTTCAATCATTCATATAGTTATTATACATGTATATCATAAAATTAATTTAAAATTTGTAACTATCAATATTATATAGTGACACATTTTAATAGCATTTCATTTTTTCGATGCTTTTAATCACAAGACAATAAGACAGTGTGCAATGTCTGCTTCATGATCCTGGGGCCAGGAAGAGTTTAGAAGAACTCCAAATTTCAAATCAAACTAACATGTTGAACAGTTTTCATGTACCGGTACATGTATATAATTTTATTTTGAAATGACCACATTCTTCAATTTTTCTTCAGAGCCTCTGTTGAAAGTCATGCCACAAATAGAGACAATATTCCCGACATTATAGTCACAATTGCCAATAATGACTTGGATTTCATTATAAGGTAAGCTTTGAGGTCGAAGATAGAGCCCTTGTGGGCCAAAGGGTTTTCTATTGAGCAAATTGAGTGTAATCAATGATAATAGACGTGAAAACAATCATAAATGTACTCAATCTTTGTAAAAAAAAATTGTGAAGTTGTCATGTCACGGTTTGTTGTCTTAAAGAATGCAAGACATTCATACTGCACCAAAAGTTAAGACAATGGAAAAACTCTTATCAACAGAGAGCAGTAATGACTTGATTTTTTTTTTTTTATTTTGGACACCCTCCATTTATCAGATTAAAAGAATGCAAGCTCGAGGCATTGTTGCTCTCATCTGGTGACTAATGAATTTTAGGAACCTTGGACTAAATGTCTTTCTTTTGTTCTCTAGCTGTTTCATTATAATTTTTGCTCAATTACTCCATGCAGTTAAAAAAAAAAAACCCTTGAAAATAAAGGTGATGATTGAATCAGCGAGAAAAAACGAATAACTAATAGTCAAGATTTACAGATTTGTTAATTAAAAATGTATGTGGAACACTTCGATTGAATGAATACATTTTTGTCCTTAACACTTATAAATGAAAATATTCTTTGTCTATTGATCGAATCTGTAGATTTCTAATTAAACATTAACATTAACGTGAGGGATTATTATCCGCGTAAAATAGGGAGAGGCAATCCTCGCAGATTTTAAATTTTCTGACAGTTGTGAACTGTATCAAATCATGTCAGAAGTTTGGTGCTAGTGATCTCGTATTCTCACAGTGTATGATATAAAACTGTGGACAGTAGATTGCAAAGGTATACACACACTGTGAATACACCGGGAAGATTATTTTTTTTCAAGTTTTATTTTGAACTATTTAATTAATATTGAGTAAGGGAATGACAATATACAGGATTAATAAATTGATTCAAAATATTCACATTTTAAAAAATTAATTTGTGGTCTCTCACAATAGCATGTTGCTTTTAGAAATCGAGAGTTTTATGGTTATGATGCTCTCAAATTCTTGGAATAGGATTACAGTTGATTAATGACAACTCTGTTATTGCTGGTAGTCCATCGCCCAAGAGTAACATCCAATCAAAAAAAAAATAAGTTACCTCACTCCACGTAGTTATATTTTATGGCATCAAATGTTAGGGTGTGCCACCTATGTTTCATGCATATCAAATTTTTTTTTCTTTTGCGAAAATTTATTTTTATCTTGATAATCCCTCCATGCCAGAAGTTTCTGTGCCTTGTCTAACTCTCCTGTAGTTGTTAAATGCAGCACGATAACCTTGTAATTGTCGACGATTTAAGAGAATAATGGAGAGAGATGAATATTGCCATCCCGATTTTTTTGCAATTTTCTGTACTTTTGTCTTCAGATATTGTTCTGATATTGCAATATATTGGATATTAACATCAACTCAACAAAACTTTATTCCATGACAAGCACACAAAATCAATATAATGAGAAAAATTGTGTTTATTGAAAAAATTGAACATCCAAATTGCATTTAAACAATTAATGGAAACTTGTAGCTGAGTTCAGGTAGGGGTTGCTATAGATTAAGATATTCAAATGAATGCTGAATTTTATTACATTGTATCCACAACATTCTTGTTCATTGCATTTTAAAATTGTTTTTAATAATAACATCAGATGGAAGAAACAAAATGTATGATAGATAGAAAACATTTTTGAATTCCCACTTCTTTTTATACAAATATTTTGATAGTAGCCGGATGATACAATTCAGATCAGTTGTTATTTCATGGAAAGCATTTTAGTTTTAGATATATATTTAGCACATCAACAATGAACAAAAGGAATATAATGTGTTAATTACAAAGTTTTAATTGATTTATCTAATGATTTAAATACCACAGGATAACACAAACTTTGTGCAGATGTTTAAATATTGATGATTTGTATAATGTTCTTTTTTAAAATTCACATCAGTAATACTATCGAGGGACTCTCTTTTCAATAACATCTATATTGGTAATCTAATGACACATGTAGTTAATAAAAAAAAGGAGTTTTCCTTTGAAATTTCATTGTGTGCGCCATATTTGTCAACCTACAACTGACATATGATCAAACGCCAGCCCTTATTTGCTGATGATCACCATTTCCTTTGATGTATACCCACTTAACAAAACCCAAAAAGTATCAAAAGTCTTATCAATAAAACAGGATTAGACAATAAGTCATACCATAAAGAAGAACATTCACTAGCTGGGACTCATCCGAGCGATGGAGGATAAAATGAGGGTACTATGAATAATTGAGGATAATTTCCATGTTTTGTACTTTTCAGCAGTCTGATGGAATGCACTTAGACAATAGAGGGTTTTAATTTTAAAATCCTCTATGTTTCATCTGGTGATGAATCATTGGTCGGTTGAATAGGCGGCAAGGGATGAATTCGCGGGGTAATTTTCACTTTTTTTGACTGAACTCGATGATCTGCGAAAAAATCAGCCTCTTTCTCCATCTTCTCTCGCGAAAAATCCATTTGGTTCTTTGTCGTTTCACGCACAAGAGTAAACTCATCGGTTAGTTCGTTGTTGAGAGAGTTCTTACTGGTGTTGGAGCGGGGCGAACATGAAGATTTGGTGATGGAAGGGAGAACTGGATATTTCTTTTCCTTGATGTGGATCTGGGTCAACTCTTGGAGGGGGTCAACCAGTTCGTTTAGGTTTGCATTAAAATTAACTGGGGTCGGCACAGTGTAAGTCAGACTAGCCTCACAGTGATGAGAGCGAGAGGAAGTGTCAAGAAGCTCGTCCTTGTTTAATGGTACCAGCTCTCCGTTCAAGTCCGTGTGATAGGTTGATGAGTTGAGTTCCTCCTCCAGGCTGTTAGGATCATCCGACTCATCCACACTCATGGGATCCGCGGAGGTAGAATGACTGAAAAATCCGGCATCCCACTCCTTGTCCTCACACTTAGACATTAGGTCTTTGGTGTTACCATTAAGATCGGGGGTACAAGGGACATAGTCACTGTCTAGAATTTTGGGGTCAGGATTCACAGGGCTTTTGCTGGGACTGTCCATGATCAACTGCATTATAACAGTAGATGAAAGTTTTTATAATCCTCCTCACAAGCTATAAAACAGAAGATCCAGTGTTGATTAAGGTTCACTTGCTGGCATAGGAATTGCCTGTAAGATAAAAACAGAAAATTAAATATCCATTCCATTATCTTGTATAAAATACTCTAAAGAGAGTGAATTGGAAAAAACACAAAAAAATTTAAATTTTAAATTAACCTTTGTTCAAAATATTAATGATAAAGTGCATTCATCCTCACAGCTAGTTATTTTTTATTTTTAAAAGTTGGTTTAAAACATACCTTAGCTTCAACATTTCTTGAAACTCTCTGATAAATGTTAGCAGTAATTGATAAATTTCTTTTGATAAAATGTTGACGGTGAAATGAATTCTAAATGCACCTTTTCTGTACTGTACTTGAAGAGTTTACTTAGGTGAATGAAGTATATTTACTTTTTCCTTTTTGACCATAGATTTTTCCTGCTGATCGGAACACCTGATAGATAATCAATACACCTTTCTAATTTATCCAGCCTTTTCTCAATGTATGCCCTTTCTTGTACCGTTCCTTGGAAATTTTTCTCGTAATAAAATGAGTATAGTCATGGTGTAAAGTCTTTGTGGTAACATGTACAAGAATTCTTTGAGTACTTAAAATTGCAAGTCACATGATGACAGAATTAATCAATGGCACATTATCAGAGTGACACCTGAGAAAGTGCACCTACAATTCATCAGTTCCAGATCTAAGCTTAACCATTCCATGTTCAAAACCTAGCTTGAACTATTCAGGTCTAAACTTGATAAACCATTCCATGTTCAAAACCTAGCTTGAATTATGTAGGTCTAAGCTTAACTATTCCATGCTCAAAACTTAGCTTGAACTATTTTGATCTTAACTATTTTATGTTCAATGTCTAGCTTAAATATTTAGATCTAAGCTATATAACTACTCAGTGTTTATTGCCTAGCTTAACTTTTCTTGATATTCAGTATTCAATTCTCTATTTTAAAAGTATACCTACTTGAACTACTTAACTGTAGCTATTTATTCAGTATCAAACCTATTTAACACTCTATATATAGTAAAATATTAATCACTTTGACTATTGAGTCATTAGTCTGACTTTTCAGCATTATAAGTCTGACTATTCAGCATCAAACCAGTCTGTTCAGTACATGCATGTATTTATGATTGATAATCTAAGGTCCAAATTGTCTCATTTGGAGAATTGCCATGTCAATTGACTTGGTCAGTAAGATGTGGGGCTTTTTTTATAACAGTAACTTTTATGAAATTTGTATGTATGACTGATATTCATGATATACTTGATGTGTCTTACAAGATGACACATACAATTAACCGTCACTATAGCAACAAAATCAAAAGATAGCAACCTTTTTCAATGAGACTGATAGATCTAATCAGACATTAAATGTCAACTCTTCTTTGTGTTCTTATATCTCTGATGACTTTGAAGCTTTTGTCTTGAATGTTTGTGTAGGAACAATACTCATACTGAATGTTGTCTAACAAAAGGAATGAATTAGCATTGCCCTTCAATTTGTGCCATCCATCGAAGCATACAAGCTTAAGAACAAATAACAGACTTTATATATATTTTTCAAATTTTCCTCAGGTAAAACACTGAAGTTGATAAAAACACTGTCTTGTTCAATTTGGGAGTTCTTCTTCATTGCATAACAAAGTTGGTTCCAAACCTAACTGTCAATCACATGAATTGTCACAAAATTCTTAACAATGTTGAGTGACATAACCTAATTCTTTGCTCTATTTCAAAATAATTATGTTTACTGTTGGGCCAAAAATTACATATTTTCCCCTTTGTGTAATTTGGCTTTATACCATAAAACCTGCAAATTACATTGCACTATACATTTTGATGTTTGAATGAAATGCTGCAATATGTGAAATGTTACATCATTAATAAAGATATTAGTCACCAAAAGTATGACATTCATTTATCGTGTTAGAATCAAACACGTTATTGCTGGTGGTATCAGTCCATCTGATGGCATATTTAAATGGTGTCTGTGCCCTGCTGCATGTTGTACATGACCGTGGTCGTAACACTGAGTCGATAGCAATCTCAACCTCAGTCTGCCTATTTCTATGGTCCCGGATAATCGGGCCAGCTGACGTCAGGAGAGAGAAGGGATCCCATAGATTGGAGAGATACCGGTTATCTCTCTTAATCTTTTTTTGATCTTTAACACTTTGTACTGTGTTTTTATGTCTTAACAGTTGTTTTACACAGCAAATATTGTGCCTTAATTGATCACATGAATTTCATGTGAAAAGAATATTAAGGTGGTAGGGGACATCTGTCGATATTAATGTGGTTAAAAATACATTATAACAAAATACTTTCACCGTTTTTTTTTCAAATTTTACAATATTTGACCAAAAAATATGTTTTAAATTTTTTTGAAAAGGTAAAAGCTATAAAAGCCCCAGCAGGATTCAACTTATGACTTGCACTGATTCTTGGTTAACGGTCTAATCCATTGCGCTACACTGTTAGGTACCAAACTTGGTAAAAAATAAATAAAATAATACTTGATGTTATCGTTTATTTCGATTTATGGCACCTTTTTTGTTGATATTATGAGTAAGTTACCAATAACTATGATTATTGAAAGGCACCATTTAGTTTACTTGGCACACCATTTGACTTTTGATCAATTATTCAAGATTTAGAAAAGATATAGCTTTCTTATGTGAATTCTCAAAACAGAGTACAATAATTATGAAGTTAATGAATTGTAATATTTGAAATAAAAATCTTTTTAGAGAAAAACACAGAGACATGAAATAGAGGTGCTATTGGCAGCGTTAGTGTGGACTAAACTTAAATGATTAGGCAAATTAATTGTTTTATCAATTTGCATAGTCATCAAGAACTGAAGTTTTTACATACTATTTTCAAATGTTTATATGGTTCAACCTTGTTGATATCATTAATATTTTATTTAGCAGTTAATTACCATTAATGTATTGTTGTTTGAGTTCAAAATATAGTTTGTTACCTGGAAACTTTGTTAAATCGTCCAGATTGAATAAAAACAGTGTTTGTACCCTCTCCATGACTTCTATATTCCAACAACCACGAGTTCTTTTGAAATTATCACATTATCCCGAAAGTTCGCCGATAAGTGTTTCTAAATTTGTAAGAAACACTGCTTGGTATGTACTTTGTGCAGTGAAGTTCTAATTCAGGGGTAAATGAACAAGAGCCAGCTAAGTCACACATGAGTTGGTGTATTGAACTCTTGGCTGTAAAAAAGAACGAGCAAATCCATGTCAGGAAAATTTCAAAAACCACTAATACGAGTAAGCTGCTTATTAATTGAGCAATAACTGGTTACCTGTTGATCTTTAAACCCCTGGTCTTATTGTTATTAATATTCCCAAGTTTCATAATGGTGACCATTTATAGAAAACCAATAAACACTTACTGAAGAGGTGTCATAGCTAACAAATAATGGTGTTTTAATTTGTTATGACAGCATTTCTTTCTCTTGGCTACAATACTGATCTGTTTGAAATGATAAGTCTGCCTAATTGTTGACTTTATTTCAAATAGCATATTTAAAAGCTGAATGTATAAAGTCAGTTTCTTTAATTTTAAACTCAGCATGCATGGTTATGATCATGCTTCGCTTAAATGATCTCTCATCACGAGGAAGTTTAATTGGCCTTTTTGACAATGTTACAAAGACTTGTCAAATTATTTCAAGATATTTCAGATAAATTTATGCACCCTTTTTAGAAATGAAGTTTTTTTTTTTATTTTTCATGACTATATTCTTGTTAGGATTGAGTCAGGTTACTTTAGTGTTATTATTAAATTATGTTGTTAGATCAATTCACAAAAATTGAGGATGTTAAGGTCATTTACTTACAAAGGTCATGGTCAAATTTGGACACATATTGGACATGTATACCAGCAATATATGACAAATTCCTGTGTGTCATTTGCCTCAAAGAATATTTGTAACATATTTTGAAAGAAAAAATTGTGATATGATGTAGTCAAACAAAATTGCATGGTAGTAAGAAATGATTTGAATTAGCAAAGATTTTCCATGAATTTTCAATTTTCCGCAAAAATTTTAAATCCACAAAAATTGAGTGTACATGACCTCTAATAATTCCACTCTTCATGGTAGGCATTATTTTTTCTTGTAGAGTGTCTGATAGAGGAGGGGGAATCCCCCACAGCATCGTGGAGAGGGTTCATAATTACAACTACTCATCATCAGGTAGTGATAACAACAACACTGAGGCCCAGCAACAGGTCGGACTGTTTGATGAAATCACAAACCCATGTAACAGGAGTGGCGAAAATCCGGGCACCATGCATGGGTATGTTCCAGTGCTTCGTAATTTCTGTAGTCTCAAAGTTAAAAAGTTGTATTCAGTATCATACAGCCCTTATATTCTTTTGGGTTTCATTATAGAATGAATTCAATAACTGAATTTATTCTTTATAATTCAAATTTCCATTAAGTAAAGAGATTAAGAAAAATTGTGCCCCTTGATAACAAAAGATTACATTGCACATTTATTCCTTTTATAGACCCAAGTCATTGTTGTGAAGTGGCAAAATATTTGATACTTATATGAAATAATTCCTCTAGCCAGTCAAATAGCATGTCTTAAACAGAAACTGAATAACATCTTTTGTTGAGTTAACGTTTTGAAAATTGCACTAATGCTGAAATTTTAGCATTTAAAATCTCTTGTTCTTATCTTTGAATTCATTTGTACAAATATTTTTTTCTGCCCCCTATTATATTCTTAACACCAATGTAGCAAAAGGCAATGGAAAGTAATTGAGCATAAACACTTGAAAGGTACTATTTTTATCAGCCTAGTGGAAAAAAAAAATATTGATCCGCAGGAAATGGAAAATTAGTCTCAAACTTGAAACAAAATGGTTGGTGGATCTGAGTCAATGGATAATCTCGACAGCGTTTGTTTAAGTGTACATTTGTATTACTATTTTCATACCTTCAGGGTATCCTGACTTAGAAGGTCATTATCACTAGCGTGCCTTATTCCATCTTACATATTAATGTTCCGGAAACTGTTTGTCATGCTAATGATCTGGAAACTGTTTGTCTCGCCTTTGTTCTAGTAAATTATTATTTTAAATACACCCAAGTGTTCATTGGTTAGTCACCATGTAGCGTCACATCAAATGGTTCCAATACTTCCGTGAAAGCTCATGCTCTAAAGCACATATTATCTTCTGTCTTTGCCAATTTTTTCATAATAAGGTTTAATTAGGCAGCACATTTTTTTTCACAAGTTTTGTCAATTTTTAATAATTTGGTTCAATTTTAGCAGCATAAAAACAAGAAAGGATTACAGAAAAGTTATGTTCACCCTTAATTCTTCACTTGCAAACAGTTTCACTCTGTCTTAAATTTGTCCAGACAAAGTTATGTTTAAAGAGATATTATTTGAGACATTGGAAATTGCCCAGTCTTAAATTTGCCCGATTACAACAAAGGGGAAAGGGGCAAAAATAAAACGGGGGTGAATATTTCCTATACAGTATATAGAGACTTTACATAATAAACATCTTTCCTTTACAGGTATGGATTTGGACTTCCTTCTTCAAGAACCTACGCTGATTATCTTGGCGGAAGTCTAAGTATGCAGACCATGCAAGGCATCGGAACAGATGTTTACCTGAGATTAGTTCATATCGATGGAACAAAGGAAAGCTTTCGCATTTAACAGACCGACAGGCTGTCCAGTTGGAAAAAATAGTTGTGTATACCTAGTCCTGTATCAAAATTGCTTTTACAAAGCAAAAAAAAAATATATATATATATATATATATATATATATATATATATATATATATATATATATATATATATAAATCAGCTGGAGCCTGCAGTTCTATCAAAGTGTTACAATCAGCATTTTTTTTTCCTTTGCCTTCCGTCCAGATGTCAGAACTTCATGACAAAGTAACTTAAGTGGACATTTTAGAACCTGAGGTTTGGGATGGTCCCTATCATAAGAATTTTTTTTTAAAGTTCTGACATTTAAGTTCTTTATGACAAATTTTTTTTTTTAAAGTGATGAATTGAAGGTTGATATATTCCTGGAAGAATAGATCTGAAATTATATATGATACTCATGTAGTGGACACTCCACTCCATTTTTGCTGTTTCATTGTATAATAAGATATTTATATAATGGTGTAGATAGAGCTTCAAAACCTGTACTTAATTATCACCAGTAGTGTAGATATTGGGGGTACGTTGTCTGGTCCACAGGATGTGAGGACACTTTTACAATCAAAACCTGTTTCAAGATTGGTGTTTCATTTCTTTAAAGCACATATCCCATGAACCAATCAAGTGATAAGTGCATATCAATTTTATTGAGGAAAAGTAAGTCAGACAACATTTCAACACTCAATACGTTGGTGTAATAACATTGTTTGCTACATCTTCATATGTATAGTGTGTTGAGATGCCTATGTTAGTAGCTGTAATATATATTTTTAAAGGGTTCTATTTATATATTTTTTATCGATAATGATACAAAACAAAACTGTGTTCTCAAAATAACTGATTTGATTTCAACCCTTAAAAGGGACTAATGTACATTTATATGAAATAGTTTCTTGCCTCTGAGAACTTCTTTACTAGATACTTAATGTTTGTTGGTGCAATGCAAAATTTCAATGTGTCCTTAAGATGAAATATGCTGGGGTTTTGCTTGCACTGAAATGATGTTATTTTTGTTTTGTACAAAGTACATGTAGATTTATTTAACTTCAGAAATTAATAGCATGTTCAAAAGTTCACTTGGATATGAACTTGGTTGGTCTGACTTGGTCACGGGGTCAAATCCTTTGAAGTCTGAAAGGCTTCTCGGAATATATGTATTTGATCACGTACCAACCGAGTTCATATCGTGGTGAACTTTTTAACACTGCTGTTTATTAGTTATATTTACGTTTGAGAAAAATAAATTGTTCAGAATTATTACCATAACTGTATTTATATGTCTACAATAATGTAACTGTCAAACGATAAGGTCGTGCTGTAATCATTGTGACGCCATTAAAAAATTCACACAGAAATGAACGTTTTTGCTATTCTATAGGTTCATTTAAGCTATGTTCATACAGGTGTTGAAGCCAACCACATTGTTATTGAAATTGAGAAGTCTAACTACTGGCCCATCATTTTCCTTCTCTTTCATTCATTGTCCCAGACAATACACACCATTGTATTATCTTTAGATGTTTGTCTTTGTTAGACATATTTATGTTTGCTGTGTTTGCAGATATATGGCATTCTTTTACTTACCTCTTAGTGTAAAGCTAACTACTGTTCAGCCACAAAGTAACATGGCTGCAATGAGTGGCCGTGTTTTATTAGATTAAGAGCGCATGTATTTTTTAGCATCCTTGTGCGAAAGTGTTCTGGATGGAAGTTCTATGTTTCAGCAACATTTATATTCATATTTCAAAATCTTTGTCATATAGCGGAATGGTAATGTTAATACAGCTTGGCGTGATCGATTCACTTCATACAAAAGATGATTATCTGGTACAATATGGCGATATTATGTATATGTAGGTATACAGCGTCTCTTTATCTAGTTCAATTATTTCTAGTCGGTGCTGCCATGTGACATGTATATATAATGTATACACAGCTTTTTATGGATTGATTATTTTTTTTTGACAACATATTGTTATTTGTACATTTAGGATTTTAAGGGTAGGTCTGAGAAATTCTACGGCGCCCTTGACTGTTTATTTGTATAATATTACATTGAAACTGTTTTTGAAATATGGTGGTTTTATGCAGTTTGTACAAAATAAAGGACAATTTTAAATACTTATTTTCTGTTATGTGTGTGTTCTTTATGACTTAATTGGGATTAGACTCAAGCTTACGGTGTAGCCCTATACTTTTAATCAAATTCTGTACTCCCAACGACTTCATTGTGTGAATATTTGTAATAAATTGATTCGCGGTAACAAATTTTCGCGATATCAATTCGAAATTTAAAGTCTTTCATGAATTAGAACCTTAACAGATTGGTCCGCGTCCTCCAGAAGTATTCAATACCTTGAGATTCTGCTTAAAGTTTTAAGAGCTTACCCTTTGTCTGTCTCCCCAGTACCACAGACGTTAAAACTTTTTTAATGTCCAGACAGTGAATTTATAATTCTTCAATCAACATGCTATCAATGGCTAGTTACTTTATGATTTCGTTTAATGGGTCCTGTGCGTTTTAACAAATCGCTGTCCTCCGGTGATAAATTATTTATTGGAATGATGTGTCTTGAATTGTAGTTATTGAAATGTATTTCAAAAGTAATAGAATTTTGTAAAATGTTGCCAATGACTCGAAATTAATATTTAAAAGACCTATTGAAGGAATGTTTCTACTGTATCGATTTTCAATATAAAATGCATAAAAATTGTAGAAGGGTATTTGTTTGAATTAGAATTTCTCCATCATAAAATACCATTGTAACTTTTTAAACATGTTGTACATTTTTCGTGCGCAGCTAAGTACTTGCATGTGAGGGATCTTAAATTGACGGTTTTACAACCAAGTTTCTTAGTTCCTTTTTTCAAAGATGGTAAAAAAGAACAGTCAGCGGTAGAAATTAGGGGAATATTATCAAGTTGTCAACGTTGTCTAAAAGGAAAATTCCCAAGACAATCTATTGTGAAATTGAGACTAATTAAAACGAAAATGCATTTGTGTTGCACTAGCGAGACTGCATGCAACGCTGCCTAAACCACTAAAATAAACTCATATTTACGGATAGAGAAAGTTCTCAAGGAGAATGGATATTTAAGAATAGCTTGCATAAGCAATTTGCCATTTTCTCACTTTCTACTGCCAGAACAGAGCTCTTTGAACACGGAATACAACCAATTCAACGACTGCGCCATTTTCTGACTTGTATTGCACACGTCAATTTCGTTTAGGAGAAACTGACTTATGGCAACAGAGTCTACAATACAGAACGGTTAATAAAAGTTGAACAGAGATCAATTTAGTTTTAATTCTCGAACGCCCTTAGTATTTAAAAAAAAACATAAACAAAAAGTTAAATAATGGGGAATAATTTAATATAACAATAAATAAAACAATCAATATATACTAGTATTTTTATCACAATATGAAAAATATACCCCATCCTAATATTAGGTAGAGGGTATATATTTTTTTATTATGAGAAAAATATTTAACGTCAGTTGCATGTGCATTCAATGTAGTGTAGGATATATTGGGTAAGATGATGTGTTTCGCTGGTCGTTATTCCTGTCGATATATAGAATACGCACCTAAGGCCGCAGAAGCACAAGTTCCACAAATCACCCTTGTATATTGAATATCCTGCTAATGTGAGAACCTTGAAAGGTGTCGGCTTGTAATTGGTCTTCAATCTTTGGCATACTACTACCGGTATGTGATAAATACAATTTGTAACTTTTCAATAATAAGAAGTACTAATTCAGGATATGAGTTCCCATTTTTATTTCAATTTTCTATACAACATACTATCTATCAATATCAAATCTATAAGACTTCAAGTTTCTGCTTATCTGCACCATTGTTTTGAATGAAAGAAAGCCATGAACAATGTACAATAAAAATACAAAATTGAATACGCTATGTTATTTTAACTTATTAAAATAGTTCAATTCAATGAATCAAAAATATAACGTTTATGTACAATTCTATGCTTAATCAAAATATATTAAATCTTGAACTGTGTACTTTTAATCTGATTCAGTCGACATGTATGAGATCATTTTTTATTTTTATTTTTTACGATATATTAGTATATTTACATTTTCCAGTGTCTTTGTCTGTGATAACACTGCCAATCGATTTTGTAATGTATGGTCCAATACATTTCTTCAATGAATATTTTAATATTAAATCGTACTGCTGAAAGTTATATAAATATAAGTAACAAGGAACCATTCTTTGAATATTATGAGGTGATCAAATTAAATATGGTCGAGTGCGATCAAATCTATCATAAAGCGCTTCGGTCTTTATTGGGTTTGAACACGCCCGACCGTATTTGATCACCAAAAATACTCAAAGAATGATTCCTTTTTCCTAAAATGGAGTGAAATTTTGGAAAAGGTGTGCGTTCCAATTGTATATGAAACAGACTGTGTAGTTGGGTAAACTGTTTTTATCTTGCATCAACTCAATCAAGTATTTTTGCCAACTCTTCCTATATATAAGCCAACATACAGCAGACACTCTGTATGTGCAATAAAAATTTGACTGATCAGTGGTGTAGACTGTTTACAGTAGCTTATCAGTGGTGTAGACTGTTTACAGTATAACTTGTCAGTGGTCTAGACTGTTTACAATATGACTTATCAGTAATGTAGTTATTTTACCTCAGTTTACAATATGAGTTGAAAGGTGTATAGTGTATAGGCTGATCACAATGTGCGTCGTCAGTGGTGTAGACCGTTTACAATATAAATTGACAGTTATGTAGATTGTTAACAATATGAATTGACAGTTCTGTAGATTGTTAACAATATGAGTTGTCAGTGGTGTAGACCATTTGAAATGTGACTTGACTGTTCTGCAGATTGTTTACAATAAGAGTTGTCAGTGATATAGGCTGATTACAGCATGAGTTGTTAGTTGTGTAGACTGTTTACAGCATGAGTTGGCAGTGGTATAGACTGTTTTAAGCACGAGTTGTCAGTTGTGTAGACTGTTTACAGCATGAGTTGTCAGTTGTATAGACTGTTTACAGCATGAGTTGTCTGTTGTGTAGACTGTTTACAGCATGAATTGTCAGTTGTGTAGACTGTTTACAGCATGAGTTGTCAGTTGTGTAGATTGTTTACAGCATAAGTTGTCAGGATGCCGCGACTTTTACGCGTTGTGTACACTAAGTTTACAAATTGATATGTAAATGTGTATTTTCCCGATGCGTGTACTTCTTATTAGTCACTTTTCCTGGCCTTTTGTGTAATGGAATTCGAGTCAACTGATGGGGAATGTTCCAGGACCCGTTATCTACCCGGTCCCGTTATACTTGGTCTCCTTCCCATTAGAGCACTCAATCCGATCCAATTCCCAGTTGGATTCTGTTTGTGGTGTCTCGGGATTGCTATCAGGTACATAAGACACATACACCACTACCATAATAGCCATCATTAGAATGTATAGTATAGCTGCGAAAATGAATGGAAATCCAGGAAAAATATCAATTGTATAGCCGTATAGATATGGAAAAAACACAGCACAAAACTTTGCAATAGTTTCTCCACTTCCGAGTAATGAGAACATTTTTCCTACTTCATCTTCGTGGACCATTTTGCTCAGAAGTGAACGAATCGGCGAGTTAATAACTCCAGCTATACTCCCAATCGCCATCGACAACCACACCATCCACGTTTTCTTGCTCCATGTCATGATCACAAATCTCACGCATGCGCAGAAAAGTCCTATCATACTTATAGTTGCATCGTTTAGTTTTGCAACGCTTGATAAGAGCGGAAGTAGCACCAGCAAGATGATGCCCATGGCTGCATTATCTGCTGCAGAAAGATAACCAAACCAAGAAGTCGGCCAACTGAGTGGTGATTTCTCCGTGTACAAGAGAGTCACGTCTGTCAGACCAGTTCGGCACGTCTGGTGCAGCAGGACGATGACGAACAAACAGAGAATGCACGATCGTAGTTTTCCGCTTCTGCTTCGTGTTAAGACTTTGAACGAATCCTGGACATTGCTTCCACGAAAGAAGGATTTGAACGGCGATGAATTTTCTTCGTTGTCCACCTGAAGTGTTTCTCGGAGAGACAGAAGAGTCAGGGAAACCACGACGGCGCTGAGCGCGGACACTATGCAATAGGACGTGAGGACGGACGTCAAGTCAATTAACAGTCCTCCTATCAGAGAACCGATGAACATTCCGATGAACTGCATTGCTGCCAAGATTCCCAATTTTTTCGTACGCCTGTCCACCGTTGTGACATCAACAATGTAGCTATTAACGGCCATGTTTATCATAGCAGTTTTTCCAAAACAGCCATGAATGAAAGACCCACAGAGGAAGAAGTCGAGAGATCCTTTGTATGTCATATTTGCGGCCATATAGAATAACACAGCAAAAGTTGTTCCAAAGCTGGGCAAGGCTATTGGGAGTTTTCGGCCGTATTTATCACTCCAAGCACCACAAAACATGCCCAGAACTAAGGCTGGCGTGTTTGTCAGAAGTTTGTGCAAAATGAGGTAGGTCGTGGACTCTCTCTGGACCTGAGTTTGAATGGAAACATGCAGTTCCATGTGCCGACAGTTCTGAATCTGATCTGGATGGATGGAGAAACATACCATTTGTGGTACGTTGGGTCTTAGTATAGCATCCAGTAGCGAGTCGGCAACGCTGTACAGAAGGAAGACCAGATCAACCTCACAATCGTAGAAACAGCCGAGTGACGCCACGGAGAACACTTGTGATAGGTAATTTGAAATTGACCTTCCGCTTTTTTTAAAGAATGACATAATTAGGCACGTGTCGGGAGAGGAATGTGCTACCGTTGTTTTATTTTACGTCTTTTGGTTCCAATGCATATTTGATTTTTAAATCTGTAAAAAATATAATATGAGATATAAAAGAACAATATGCAACATCATGTCATATTTTTGCAATACGGATGTGATTTGTGACACATAAATTGCCCTTGTTCACTGCCGGAACGAGGTCACTGTGTAATTCTTAAAAAATAACCAAACTTATAATACTAATGGTAGAACTTGGTTTTCAAAATGTGAGTGTTTACAGCAATGGAAGAATTATTTTTCTTCAGTGCATTTTTGATTTAATACACTAATGTCCAAATATATACAATTCAAGTAAAACTAAGTTAAACCAGACAGGAGTTGCAGTTTGCGGCAACATTATTAAGTAAACAGTTCGTTTTAAGCTTTATATAAAGTTTAGTAGTTTTTGCTGCCAATGGAAATGCTTTTTTACGGTTTGTATTGTGAAAAAATAAAAACTGGTGATTCAGTGTTTAACATCAATTTATGTAATACAAAAAATGGTGTGATAATTAATAGTTTGTGACATTGCGCGCCTAATCAATGATATCCTTACCTATATTTTGGTCATTATTTAAAATTCCCGCGTAAGAAGGGGTTTGTTCGAAGATTAAAACGTCCTTTCGCGGAAAAGAGTTGTTCCATGCGATTCAGGACAGGTTCGAGTCCACCCAGCTTGTCGCTTTGGTTTGTAAGAAAGTCGACCTATATGTAGATAAGGCAGGTAGACATTCCATTCTTCAAATATCTACACCCGGCATTTATAAAGCTCAACAAAAGTGAAACATTCTCATCGGGACGTTTATCAACTGTAAAACTGACTTATTTTTATACGTTATAAAAATTTCTATTAGCCAACTAGTATTGAAAGAGACTTACAGTCGTACTTTGTGGAAAGAACCACCAACGATAATATTGTGTTTGATTCTATCTATAAAGTCATTTTTAAAACTTAAAATTGCTTTTTATACAGACAATCATGTAAGTCTTTGATTGAAAGATGTAATATGGAAATGAGAAATGTATTTTTCAAAACCGTACTTGTGGATATATTTTATTCATTGATCAAGTACAGTGACATTTGTGAGTATGACCGTATTCTACTTAATCTTGTCAATATACAATGTAAGATTTTTAAAAGAAAACTCGTGTTTTAATTGATATTCACTTATTCTTTGAAGATTGGTGTATTGAATATCTTGCATATACAAATAAGTATTGAAATTCTGAAGTGATCTTGAGCGATAATGATTCATATTCAGCGCATGTATATCCGTTATTTTGATACTTTTTATGCGTGTATTGTGCTGATCAGGTTGAATGTTACAATGGCAAAGAGAACTCTCTCGTTCATTCTTTCTTTCTCAAACAAAATATTTATATCTTTCTTAAACAATGCATAGAATCTAAAGAGATTCAAAGAGATGCTATACATTGAGGAAATCCATTGCCTGGGCATTAAATGTCTCAGTACTCACAAATGAGGATTTTAAGTCC
Organism: Magallana nippona; assembly: GCA_033439105.1. Taxonomy (NCBI): domain Eukaryota; kingdom Metazoa; phylum Mollusca; class Bivalvia; order Ostreida; family Ostreidae; genus Magallana; species Magallana nippona. The sequence goes on from CM065922.1 coordinate 32,339,280, forward strand.
TGATGAGAAACAGTATCCCTATAAATGAAATTGTTGATGTACGAAATTATATATTAATAAATCAATATCAATATTAAAAAAAAAAATCAAGAATTTTAGAAACGTAGAATTCTAAGTATTCAAAGATGGAAATGTATTGTTTGTACACTCAATAAATATTATATGTATTTCCTTTCCTAGGAATCTATATTCATATATTCACGGTTGTGCTGTTCTATGTATATGTAGTCGTATTTTCTTTAATTTTATAAAGGAGCCGCCACCCTCAAATTAGCAACTGTATCAGATACTAGTATATGGGAAGAGGTTAAAGGACTTATGGGGATATAGATTAAAATGACGAGTTTTACACTGGTGATGTCATTAACAGTCTATTTTATTGGTTTATCTCCGAAGTGTTGCGTTTTGTTTGTAATGAAATGGGACGTTTCTAATATTTCATTAGTAATTATTAATCAACCCCTTTTCAGTTCATTTAGAGGAAGTCACTTTAGATGCATTATTAAAACAATAATTCCTGCAAATCACATTAATCAACACCATCTTTCTTCATCGCTGCGTGTGTACAAAACAATGTCTGACATTTAATGTAGCAACACTGCTCTTTACCATTGGTTGCGTGCATGCTAGCTATTTAGTGCAAACCCCATTCAAATGGAATCCGACGGGAAGAATCCAAAAATAATTTGCCGCTAAATCGGCTTTTAACATCTCTTATCATATTCACCAAGAATGTTTCCAGTTCGTTACTCAGTAGGTAAGGATGTTTGAAATGAAAATAAAGTACATCGGCGGACTGTAAATTAACAGCTCGGCACCTCTATCATGGCTCGCAGACTCCTGGAGTACATTTTCTCAATTTTATTCCATTAGATATTAATGGAATATTGTTTGTCATTGATTCTGTTCACTTAACCATTCAATAACCTGCCTGGAAATTATTTTCCGGTGACGACCCTGTTCGCTCTCACGTATAATGATTTCCTTATAGTGTTTGTTGCACTGATGGAGTTTATACGTTATCTATATCAAAAGAGGAGAAATGCCTCTCTCCCGATATTGAGGGTTAAATGCAATAATCTAATGCTCCGGACACGGGATTTCTCCTTGTTGATCGCAATCTCGGAGCGTCGCCTCCGGTTTTATCGCAGTACTATAGTAATAAGTTTGTCCTATCGTTCCAAACACGATGTCAACGAGGTTTTTTTTTATATTTTAATATATATAATACATTTTCATATCAAGGTGGACAGGACAGGAGATGAAGAGTTGGGCTGTTATATTGAAAGTGCTTGCAATTCTATCAACCTGAGTAAATTGTTTTGCAAAATACAGGTACTGATGTGATATTTTCATATGTATTACAGAATATGGTTTTTTTTCTTCCTTAAACAACCTACTCTTTTTCGCAAAACATGCATTCAGCTATTTTTACAATTATTGATGAAAGAAACGAAGAGGATGAAGCATTTTTTTCTAAACATTATTTATGCAAGGCCAGTTGAGCAATGTTGCAAAACACATTGTCAACTTGTATCGGGTAACTTTAGCGCAAAGCAAACGATGATGTTTTGGCGGATCAAAAGCAAAGTCGTCAAAGGATTAAGGGCGATCGCTTCCACAAAGTTTACAAAAATTATGTCACTCTAGAAATTAAGTCAGTTTGAAATTAGAACATTAGAAAACTGTGAAACATCTATATATAACATATCGGGATTTTTTTAAATAAAAAATAAGTCATTTTTTTAGATGCCACAATAATCATTCCTTATAAAAAGTGTCCTTCCACAGACATTTATTTACCCACGTTCATCTGTGTATGACAACAAATGATATCAGCTTTATGGACAGAAAAATGACGACTTCCGGCTGATAAATCCCCAATTACTTAAATTAAAGCAGTTACAGATTAAGTCGTGATGATAAAGACTCTGGGACACAGTGGAAATGGACCAGAAGTAGGAACAAGCGCCACCAGTCTTTGCTGCTATATAAACCGGTCCTTCGGCTCCCGTTAGAGGTGTTGAATTTGTACGAGATTTCTTTTTATTTAGCTCGCCTTAGCGATGAAGGTATATGTAATTTGGAGGCGGTATTTACTCGTTTGGTATTCGAGGTAGTACAAAACATATAACTCTTATAATAATGTCTTGTCAAACATACAAACAAAGAGAGTATAAGATCATTATAGTGTTTTGGTCAATGCCATGATGATTATCATGCATATATCTATTATATGTATTGGGCAAACAATGTGCATCTATAGCCTACTCCGGATAAATTTAAATTCAGGGGACCATGCAAATTATATCAATATATCCGTTATTCAAAATAAGCGAAATTGACTGACGTGAACCCGCCATTTTTAAAAGTTCAACCCCGATCTAAAATAAAGAACAAATCCGAACAAATTAATTTGGTCATCGTTTATCTATTACATTGAACAGATAATATGTGCTTGTCCTTGGAAGTTTTTATTTTTTAAAAGCAGTAAAAAACCCATAAGGAGAGAACCTATCAATTCACATCTTTGTATATCAACCTGTCAATTCAGCATAATTACTGTCACCAATATAACCGTTATAACAAGAACTCACTATCACCTCTGGGGACCGATCAGTTGCTTCAATATAAACGATATTTCAAAATAGCCGATTTTATCATAACCGTAATTTGAACTATAATCATGGAGCAATAATAAATTGGTTACGATAGACAAGTTTTTTTGTCAATTCCCTCAAAGATCCAAATTATCTATTTACTACATTATCTATGTGTTTAAAGATCAAACCGATATTATATTGGAATTTTAATAAACATAACTTTTGAAAAAAATATTTTTTTTAGGTATCAATATGATGAACATAGGAAACACAAGAGAAAACATACAAACAAAGAGAGTATTAGATCACTATATTGTTTTGGTCAATGTCATGATGATTATCATGCAGATATATAATATATGTATTGGGCAAACAATATGTGCTTTTGCCATCTATATGCAACTTTGTAGATGTAACGTTTGATTTTTATTACAGTTGATACCTTTTCTTCACTCCGGTTTTTAAATCACCAAAATATTGAGAGAGAGAGAGAGAGAGAGAGAGAGAGAGAGAGAGAGAGAGCACAACGTTTAAGACAAAGTACATTGTATAATAAAGAAAAATGCCTCTCTGATGTGTACTTCATTAATAACAAAATGTGAGCACAAAAACACTCTTACGATCAATGACGTCACAGTGTATACATAGTAGTCTGCTATTATGAGACGAACAATCCTTAACTGGAGCCAGAATTTTGGCGTTTTATAGTCAAATCGTTCTTAATAGCATTTTGCAAAATCCCCGTAGACATTACATTTTTTTAGCCGTTAAAACCTGATAAGCTAGAGGGGGCGTTTCAAATGAGAAATCTTGGAAACTGTTCATACTTTTAAATGGACATCGTTTGAACTCTGAGGTATTTACAAACATCGAGTAATTAAACAATATCTGAATCGAGGATATCTTGGAAAAGAGTATAGTACCGCGTGTGTCTTATACTTTAAGTTCAAGTAATACTGAATGTTCATTTTAGTGAATTAAAAGATTTGGTTAGTTCTGGGGGGTTTTTTGTCCCTATAAACGTTTTGTTAAAAATTCAATTTTTCACTGAACAATCGACAGTTTATTGATATCCTGTTGACTACCTGTCGTTCCAATTTTCTGTATATATTGAACCAAATAACGACGGAAAGAATGAGTTGGATTTGTCATGTACTAGTAAATTAAAAATAAAGAACCTGTCAGACTTTACCTATAATTATGTTCTTGTTGTAGCGTTCATGGCTCCCTATCGTGATTTCCAGCTTTAAACAAACATATTCATGGAAAACATAACTACACTGTATTTTATTTGACGTAGAAAACGTCAAATATTTTGATATGATCATGGATCAATAATAAATTGGTTATGATAGACAAGCATTCTTGTCATTTCCCTCAAAGATCCAAATTATCTATTTACTACATTATCTATTTGTTTAAAGATTAAACCGATATTATACTGGAATTTTAATAAACATAACTTTTGAAAAATATTTTAAAGTATCAATATAATGAACATAGGAAACGCAAGAGACACAAGGGTTGAAGAAATGCAGTATATGTATACAGCATAGCCCGATGTATGGTAAAGGAATATTGGTTCTGTAATTATTCTATTATCATTCTGTAAAAGACAAATTATATCACAGGTAGGCAAGCTCATCCGCCTGCAACAGTTTTTGATTGGATCTTAAAGAAAGTGATGAATAATATATGGTTGTCTTTGTGTCATAAATTGCGTCATAAAAATAAATGACATCTCAGTGCGCACAGTTCTTATTGGTTGTTGTGTGCTGTGATCTGGATTTTCTGATATTATAGCCAAAGACAAAATTCAACTTTTCGTTGCAAAGGTTACCAGTATACTACTGGAGTCACCCTACTATAAAATAGCATGTCTTAACTAAATATTGCTGCATTAAGAAAAATAAAATGAAATCGAACAAATTTTAATAAGAAATCTGAGCGACTCGTATATATTTAATGAAAAATAAGTCTATAAACATTTTATTTTTTTAGATTATAAAAATTCAATAATAGAAATGAGTTGAGTAATAAGCTGAAAATTATTGTTGCTAGTTTTATTTTCAACGTTTTCATTCAAAAAAGAAATCGTGATTAATCTGATACTTTTAAGTAAACTTACCGTTACTGTTGCCTCGCGTTGGGAGTTCGTGTGTCTGGATATTGCTTTTGTTCATAAAAACAATATTGGTTTCACGGTCCGGCGACGAGAGATGAAGAACAGATCCGAAGTTATCAAGGCAAGAAAATTAGTTATGAAAAATTAATGCAAATTACCGCCAAAAGTCGAGCGAGTTAATTTTTTCGCCATCAAAGATTACACTAATCTACATAAAAACGGTCAGCAGATAAGTTTTCAAGTGTGAATGGAGAGAGAAGAAGCAATCGTTGCTGAAATGTTCGGGTGTCATCATCTGCACACCATGTTAATTAACTAACCGACAGCACGTACACTTGTAAATTAGCAATTATGTGTAGAATGGTCGCATACTGACTTTCACTGATCAATTATGATCTCTAGGCTCCGCCTCCTTTTCATGTTCGTGGAGGTTTCTGACAGAAATATTAATGAATTGAATTAGAAATCAATAGATATATATGTAATGGAATCCTGCCATTATTCATTTGACTGTGTCAAAGAACACTATAGATATCAAATCATGCATCAGCGGTGTCAGGAATTATCTTTCTGCTTTCTGGCTTACCATTGGCTTTTGATCAGACAATAAGCTGAACTATCAGAGTATTGAGCCAAACGAACTGACTGGCTGCGTCAAACGGTATGATAGTGCCCAGCAATAGATAAAAGAGCAACATCAGATGGAAAATATATAAATTTTGATTTCCGATACTTTAAAAGTATCAACCACATTTCCGATATAGCTACTACAAATAAAACCCGCGAGGAATGCTATTTGTAAATGTTTGTAAAAGAGTACTCGCCAAAAAAAAAATTACGTGTAAGCATACATTATATTGACTGACAACCGTGTCAGTTGCTAGTGTTTTAAGGTGGTGGCTTTTTTTTTTTTATTAAACTGATAGTTTGTATAACAAATTAATCAATCCCGACATTGTTTATTTTCGAATTACATGCTGAGATGTAAATGACGTCACAGGGATAAGAATGACGCATTTTGATTTCTTGTTTGTTGTCTGTTTGTTTAAAGGATGCAATCAACACTTCGCTTTTGGAAACTTGTTTTCATTTTTCATTATAAGACATCGGACATTGAACCTTTATTTATAAAGTGATTTATAATAATAAGTGATGACGTAATGTATTTATAAACTCTCTTTATCTATATATGGAAATATACAGTTGCTGGGCTCTGAGTAATACTAAAAGGAGACCAAACATGGACACATACCAAACACACCTAAAACATCAAAACACATGTCTATTTATTGTTGAATACTTTCTACACAAACATCAATTCTAAACTGTCCGGACTAATGGGGTCATTATTAGTTGGGCACTTGTAATACACTTAGTTGGACACATATGATACAACTAAGAGTGCTTTATCGGTTGGAATCGTAATAGACACTTGGTTGGAGACATGTTGAAACTCGAATTGAAAAATGGGAGGGTGCTTCATTGGGTGGATATTTGATGGTTATTAAGACTTAATATTTCTTTATGGTGAGACACATGTTAGACATTGGTTGGACACTTTTAGATACTGAAACTATTGGTGCTTTTTTTTTTAACTTAACGAACACATGTAAGACACCTTAAAGATCGGTTTTAAATTGTAACATGTTGAACACTCTGAGTTAAAAGTGTTTATTGGTCGGACACATATTAGACACTCAAAGTTTCAAGTTGACACCCCAAACGTTTTGGTGTTTATTGGTCGGAACCTGTAAGACATTGACACTGATTGGTGCTTTTTGGTTGGACACTTTCAAGTCATTTGGACCCAACGGTCTTTACTGGTTCCACTCATTTTATAGCACAAGTCTAATTATCATATTTCACACAGTAGTATTGCCAAAACACATGGTATCTGTCTACAAATGTTGTTGGCCAACAAGCTGAATTTCTCTTGTTCTCGGTGAATAATGCATGCCTTTTTCCATTTGGCCCATTCACACATTTGTGGAGGAAATTCCACTAATGCATTTCATATATGCTTTTGAAATTATCTTTGTTTTAATACCTCCAAAAATTAAAGAAAATCGCTATTTTGGTGAATTGAGAATAATGAATATTCACAAAAAAAAGGTTTTATGGGAAAAAAGCAGATAGAACAATAAACGATTGATAGATGGATGGACAGATGGATGGATGGATGGATATCTATGGATAGATAGATAGATAGATAGATAGATAGATAGATAGATAGATAGATAGATATTTTCTTAAGCTTTGCTTTCCAAAACATTCGCGTGATGCCAAAGTCATAACTCAAATAATGACTTCTATATCATTCCACAGACAATTAAATCTGCATTATTGGAAATAATCTTTCCGTTGCAATTAAATCACGTTTAATAAAAATTGGTCAGCATGTAACGCGTCGTTACAAAGTTTTATTGCCCATTGTGTGTGTGTAGAGAAGGAAACAATAACTTGGATCTGAGCCCGCCTGAGTTGGTCTACAATGGACTTAGCAATAAAACTGTGGGCGCCTGGTCGAGAAGGTTCAGAAATCATTACAAAAGACGACTATCTGGAATGAGAAGTGACACGGTCTTCATTTGCAAGAACCAATTTACAATCATCAGTTATTGCTGTATAAGTAATCGGCGATATATATATATATATATATATATATATATATATATATATATATATATATATATATATATATATATATATATATATATATTTAAAAATGTCTACTGCCTATCATTAATAGGCAATCAACTTTTATGCGGAGAAATACGAGATTTAAGACAAAATATTTAAGGATAACGAATAATTATAAAACATACAGGGGAATTATGTTGGGATACTGAAAGAAATATTTAGAGGTGAACCATTATTCGCTAAAAATAATTTAACGATTATCATTATTGGTAAAAATAAAAAAGACCCAAATCTAAAACCGCCTCAAAATGCCCCAACCTTGTTGTACATCAGCAAACTTTGAATAATCAATAGTCCTGTCCACCCTCATCTTAATAAATTAAATTAATCATATAACTGTCCTGCTTCTATTTATCTGGACTCATTTTTTCTTCAAAAATAAAAAAAATAAATAGAAAAAGTTAAATAAGATGACAATTGATTATTTTCGTGTCGCTAGAAATAAAATATCTTGTAGCTGTATTATATATATTATTAGACTCCCATCATCAACAAACTGAAATGCGGGGGGTGGGGGGTTGAACCTAAAAGTTAGAACCTACTGACAACGCCTGGCACGCTTGACGTAATCTGTGCCGCTATGCTCCGACAAGAGGGCATACGTAAGGTTTTCTTGCGCATGTACATGTAAGGGTTACAATTACGCCACATTCTTTGCCAATGTTGGAATCATTCCTTTCTTTTCAATTAGTATGTGAGATACATTGTGATAAATGATTGAATACGATATTCATTGTGGCTTTGAGAGTGAAGACTGTACTTCGTATTCAATACATGAATTTCATTATTTGTTTAATTCATCTTTAGTTTAACTATTTAATTTATCTTTTAGTTCAACTGTTAAACAATCAATTTTTGGTGATTTTGAAATAATATAGAACTTGCTTGCCTTATGTTGATTGGTGATTAAATAACAAGACAATGGCCAAGTTGAGTTTTGTTGAGGAATTCTTTGGAGCTGAAATCTTCACAGTGATATTAACTTATTATATCGACGCGATCAAAAATGTTAATTCGATATTTATTAGCTTGATGTAGAACTGCCATCATTGCTCTCCATTGGAGATTTGGCGATTGATCAAATGTTTCCATGTCTTTAAGAGGGTGTAACTAGTGCACTCAGTGGGGGACAGAATCTATATTGTTCTTTCTGTTCACTTTCCAATTGAACAGGGTACTAGCGGGAAGAGAAAATGAAAGTTTCAACATGACTTTGTTCTCTTGATGATTGAAGACGTTTAATCGGCTTTTAGCGATACTACCCATCACATCTCTGAGTTATTCGAGTGCTATGCAAAGAGCAAAACTATTTAATTAACCGTTTATGTTCTGTCATATTGGCTAAATAAATGGTAAAACTTATAGAAGTATATATAAATCTTTTTTTTTTTTTTGGCGTCCGAGGGCTTGCGCAAACAAACGTTTCAATCCACGTGAATTAACGTTTTAATTTTGTACGATTTATTCATTGATATATCAGTGATGTTGTCTTTTGATTTTTCAGTTTAATTTCTGTACTTCATGAAAAGAAATTGAAACAAAAAGACTGTATTCAATAGCTTTACAATACTAGCATAAAACTGTCAATATGTTACTATCGCGCCCATAAGGTCATCTCATTCCCATTCAATAAAACATCTTGAAAACGGATGCGATCCCCCATCACAAAACTATAACTTTTGCTGGTTCTGTCAAGGTGCTTTCAAATCATACAATATTGGAAAAGTACCATTTAGAATCATCCATTGCCCCCCACCCCATCCCCAAAAAAATACTTTTGACGGTTCAGAATTGTTCAAATTTTACAATATTTGACCATAAAATGTTTTAAAATTGTATAGAAAGGTTAAAAATTATAAGAGCCCCAGCTGGATTCGAACTCACGACTTACAGATTCGTAGTTAACGCTCTAACCCATTGCGCTACACAGGCAATTGTGCCTCACGTGATTTCACGTGAATTTCACATGAAATTTTTCACGTGAAATTCGTGTGAAAAGAGCACTCACACGACTTTCACGTGAAATTTTTCACATGAATTTCACGTGAAGTTAACGTGAATTTCACGTGAAGTCTAATAGCTTTCTTTAGCCTTTTCATTAGGTTTTTACACTCATATGATGGTAAATACACCTTATTAGTTGTTTTGTCATTAATTTTCAAAGCATGTGCACTTGTAAATATAATTGTACCTCTACAAAATAAGGACATTTAAATATTCAAAATCTGAGTTCTTAATCAAGCTTTGTTAAACATGTATTGATCATTTGCATTAATATATTCAATTTGTCAATTGATTTCGAAATCAATGCCTCCATTGGATCCAAACATATGAATCATTCATATCACAAACCCTGGCAGTTACCTCTTAATAAACAGTAAAACTTTGATATAAAATTCTTTAAGCTTTATTTTTCTCTGTGTTACAAAAAGATGCAAGATACTCTTTGGTGCTTCAATCTGAAAGAGAAAAAAAATTTCAATTTAGTAATTTTTTTACACAATGCTTCTAAAGCTCTTTCATTATAATATGAAATAAACCCTATGATGTGATAACTTTTTTGCTTATCATTCTTAGTATACTCAGGCGTAGTGTTTTTATTTATTGAAATTCAAAACATAAGGTCGATAGGTATAATAAACAATGAAAAAATGCAAAACGAGAGAGAGAGAGAGAAAGAGAGAGAGAGAGGAGAAAGAGAACAAATTCAACCATTAGCATTTCGTTTTTTCCTGTAGGGTTTTACAATATTAACTTTTCAACTTTTACCTCATCTTAGTTGTCTTCTGTCTACCACCTCCACGTTCTCCTTTGTCAGTGTTTTATTCTGTAAAAGCATATTGGGATAATTTCTGAAATGTTTATAATTATAATCAGTGATAAGATAGATTGGGTTAGAGTTTTTAAACATTATTTATAAAATTGACAAGCAAGATTAAAAAGTACTGAAAAATTTATTCTTGAGGAAATTCAGTACTATCCTCATTTAACCTCATGTAATATAATTCTAATATATTAATATCCTTGTTCATTATTGAATCTTTAAACTGCTATTAAAATTCAAAATGGTATTTTATTCTTCATACAAACAATCCAGCTAAAAAACTTTTCAAATATTACCTTGGATCATTGTCCCCATCATATCAGCTGCAGTGCGGAGATTATAACCTTTGATTTAAGAGGAATGGTTTAATCTTTTGGTTATATCCAACCTCATCTTAGAAACCTAAAAAATGTATGTCTGTCATTTACTATACAAGTATATCAAAAGTTGTACATTTGAAAATTGGCATTTGGTGCAATTGTATAATTTTTAAAAAATACATTAATCGTAAACAACAATCTTTACATACTGTATCAATGTAAGAAATATTACCATACATATACAATTTTTTTCTTGGTATAAATATATAGATCTTGTAACTTTAATACTTTAAATAATGCTACGAAATGCTTTATAGCTAAATGTTCTTGAATACTCACAATTATAGTATAATATTCTAAAGAGACACAATGTATTTCTATGATAGACTCTGTGTAAGACTGCATATGAATGCCTTCCAAACATCATGTAATTCCTTGAAAAATAAAAAAAAATAATTAGATGGTAGATAAAATAACAAAGAAACTATGTTCATGATTACAAAGTGATAAATAATTTTTTTTAAACCTACTTTTCTTTAAAAAAAAAAAAAAAGAAGAGAAGTTTACGTTAATTGTTTAAAAAAGAGGGAAACTACAAACAATCGCCGATTACGTTCAACAATTAGGCCTAGATAAGTCACTCACCGAAACCTGAACATGATCATCCGTAATAAAGCTGATCTATCCTGTTTTCCTCTATCGTTGTTGGCGAAGTCAAATCTCCCCTTCCACTTTCAATTCTCTTCCGATGCCACTGTATCTAGCTGTACCTTCAATAAATACATATGTATGAAACACAATGCTTTTACTCTTCATAAAATTTTATTGTTTTTTTTTATTTAACAAACCCGCACAGCTTTAGTAATATTTAAGATCTTTCCGAGACAATTCGGACTGACAGACCTACCGATCTCAATTAATTTGATTATCAACATTATTTCACAGTGACCTTTAGTTAACTGTTCTTAAATTATTTTATTTGCATAGTTTATTGAAATATCCTCATCAGCATCACGTATATATGCATAATATAATTGTAGGCATATCAAGTGTCGATCGCGTCTTCGAGGCAGTCAATGTTCAAAGTGAAACAGAATTTTCACGGATAGAGATAGATATAAAGCATTGCAACAAGATCTTCGCTGTCACTACTCTTTTTATTTTAAAAATATACAGCTTACCTTACAAGATTGGCATCCAAGTAACACCAGTCCACAGCATAACATACACAGTGCAGTCCATCTTCTGCTTCAACCTGTGACGTAAAATGTGACGTCGGCACGAGCACGACTAATTCAAAGCCGATTCAGACTTCAATCCGGAATTCATTTAATTAATAGCATTGAAATAATATTTTACGAGTTGAAATTATTAGCATGTATGTTGATGGTCTTTTATTGATATGGTTATACCTTTTTTATTTTATTTATATATGTTAAGATAACGTTAAATTGCTAAAGGGTTTTTGTTGTTATATGCATTCCTGTTATCTGGTTATATCACTTTGGTGTAATCGAAAGTATTATAAATTGAGTTCAACAACTCTCAGCCAGTACTGAAGTAAAATACACATCTTAAAAAAAAAATAATCAGGGTTGTTTAAGAATTGTTTGAAATTTCACGTGAAATTCACATGAATCAATTCACATGAATTTCACGTGAAAGGGATTTCACGTTAAAATTGTGTGAAAATCATGTGAACTTTCACATGAATTTCACGTGAAGATGTTTCACGTGAAATTCACATGAAAAACTTCACGTGAATTTCACTTCACACGAATTTCACGTGAGCTTAACATGAAATTCACGTGAAGCTCTCTTCACGTGAGGCACAATTGGCTGTGTACACTTCATTGAACAATTGTGGGAAAGAAAGAAATTATGAAATCATATTTCATTTTATTGTTTATTACGTCACAATATGGAGGTGGCCCATATCATCTCAAGTAAGTAATTAACAGAACTGGGCATTTCCTCATTAAAACCACACGTGAACTTTCTCTAGTTAAATATAATCATTCTTGATAGCAAAAAAAAACCAAACAAACAAACAAAAAACCAACCCAACACAAATCTGCAACACCAATAAAGAAAGAAGAATGAAAACTAGTTTGGATTGAACTTTGTCATTTATTAGGTATGAATGAAATATTTTCTTAACAACATAAAATATATGGCAGAGAGGAGTTCAGTTATATATCTTTTTTTTTTCATGAATGTCAACTTTGGTCTGACCTTTGACACTACAATGTCAAAATAATAATAAAAAAAATGGACGGGAATGTTTTTGTTTGTTAAAAGCATGTTCACTGCAACTCATCTCAATATCACCTTTTAAAACAAAAACAAATGATATACAGCTCTGAGATCCCCACGATTGTATTCCTGTTTACATGACAATAAAATGATAGTTCTAGTTTTACAAGATTGATTTGCTTTAAATGTTTGAAATGAAATATCATCAAAATATCGAATAACAGTGATTCTCAGCAATCTAAAATATTTTGAGTTATTTTTCAGGCACTTGCACTTGTAAGGTCTGCACATTTGTACACAGTCCTAAATTATTGGATGTTTATGCACGATTTTAACCACACGTCACAAAATTATTTATGATTCTTGAAAAGGAATAAAAGTTGAACAAATATCATCTCCATTTGATGGAGGCAGGTAACTTGCGTTTAATTGGGCTTTCTGTTTTTTCAACAGATGCCGATGGTGACAAATGGATATAGAATTAAAACTGTCTTGTAAAATCAATTTCACAATCTCTCTCATCAGTAATTTACCTAATTAGCATGTATAGGTAAAATACATGCAGCTAAATATATATACATGTACATACACATACAATAAACATTATATCTTTATATCTAATAAGTTAATTACAGCACAGGTGTAATGCCTATTGCTTCTGCTGGATATCCAGGCAAATCGAAAAGTGTTAGGACATTGAGTATACTGAGGAAGAGAAGATAGAGAGTTTTTAATCTACATGTACATACAAGTACTAAGAAATGTCAGTAGAGTTAAGTCACAAGAAACGTTTGACTACCGGTAACTGTATATAATAGACCCCTAACATGTAAAAAACTCTTTGTCATCTTCTTCAACATGGTTTTGCTTTCTGCACATCGAGTTGTGTAATGAAGATAACCAATTATGCATAAATGCATAATTGCATAAATGCATATGCAATAAATATCTGTACATCCAGGAATGATAAATAGTCCACAGAGATAAACATCCACGCACACATACCCACACATGACACGAAAAAAATCAGTCTAAGAAACAAATCAAAATGGAACTTTTGTTGGAATGTCATTTGAAATTTCTCTTTTACAGGTGTAAAATATATTATACGTATATCAATATATTAAATGTAGTTTGGACATGGAATGAATAAAAACGTTAGCTCTCTCTCTTTCTCTCTCCAGACCGGCTGAAGGTTCCCTATGATCCGCCATTGTACGCATAGTCTGCTTTGTTATGCATAATGAGCTGGTCTTCCACGAAATAGAAGCTGTCGGACCTGGTCTCAAACGGATGGCTAATCATGTCTTCCACTGAGGCAAAATAAAAACAAATGAGTGACTAATCTTGGTTTGTTAATGATATTATCGCCTTTATCTCTCTGACGACATTTTCCAAAACAACATAATTGAACGTTTATGCTTTCATAATAAAGATGAAAAATCATCCAAGAAAAACAAACAACTCCCTCAGACTCCAATAGTTAATTATGAACGTTTGAATGTACATGTAAATATACTAAAAGCTTATTGTAAGTACTGTATGTTCCAAGAAAGGTAACTCTAATCTAACTAATTAAGCTACGACAACTTGTTTCTGCAGGTTTTTAAATTCTGAAAGTGACAATTTCAGATTATCAGTGAATAAATAAAGGTATTGTATTACCACCTTAAATACAGCTGTAAGATTAGACTTGTCCTGTTCTGAAATTTAATACTCTGAAAATAAACAATCAGATCTATTTTAAAACATATCCGTCCTCTTACCCTCATCTGGTGTTAGTGTTGGGAATTCATAGATATGTTCCACTGTATTCCTGCTGTGAGGAATACAGAAGCCAAATTCAAAGTCGAAACTTTTCAGGAGTTTATCACGGAAAAAATGACGTTCTATCATTCGGAATTTATTCACTGGTTTCTCTCCCACAACAAATTCTACCCTGAAATTAAAAATTGTAAACCTTATTAGTGAATATATTCATAACCCCAACTCTAGGCCAGATGATTAAGAGTGAATCCTATCATTCTACAAAACTTGTTTGGAATCACTGCTAATACATGCTAAACATTTTGATAATACACTGTATTACTCTTCAACAATCTTAGAATGCTAAGAAGTGTTTAAAATGGTGATGTGACCTTCATTTGTTGCCTGCAAAGAATGTTTGGAAAAAAATCTTTTTATGAGGATATACAATGAAATCATTCCCTGCCCCTAAATTTGAGTACCTCATTGATGACACATAAATCAAACTCCCCAGATAGGCAACACTGTTTTCATCAATGTCAATTGATACTTGAAAGATCAAAATATTTTGACGGACAATAAATCTATATCGCTTGAGACCTACCAGTATATTGAAAATGACTATCAATTAGAAAAATATAGGTGAGATCATCCCTTTTACACCCCCCCCCCCAAAAACAATAACATTGTTGACTATATAAATTAACATGCTGAATATTAATTTGATGTTTAATTCTTTTTTCAAGGTGTATGTTATTTCGCAATAACTCTTCACCTTAACATAGCCACACAAACACTTATATATGCATAGAGCAGGCCCAGGTATTCAGGCTTTAATAGCATGTTACAGTTCGCTGTGTTAACCCCTTTCGCACTAAATTGGCGAAATCAAAAAAGGTATTTTGTTGATGTTGATAGGAAAATCATATTGGTATTCATTTTCAAATATACGAAATATTTTTTTATTTGTAAATTTAATATCAGTCTGCTGTTTAAATGCCAGTAAACGTCGAAGAGCCAGCCCATAAAATCATTTTTATGGACAATTGATAAACTTTTTATATTCAACATGCATTTACATTGATGTGTATCAAAAGGTAAAAACGTTTTTCATTGAGAGTACATGTATTGACTTACGTTGCTCCGACTGTTTTTAGCTTTAAGAACTGCGGTGTAAACTGATAGCGTACAAATCTCCCCGCATGAGGGTCTACGTCCTCGAGTTCTGTATCAGATTCCGAGTCTTCTACAAACAGATGATGCAAAACAAGAAATTTAGAGCATTATTAGAGACATATATGTAATAGTCTAGAGACTGTCCAGCACTTGGAAAACTAACATCGTGAATTGCATCAAAAATAATATAAACAAACCAGGTGGTGGGGGCTTGGCCACTTCGAACAAAACAGCCCCCGAATCCATGTCCCTCAGTTTGAATCGAGTGAAGTCAATGCCGTAGATGTTGGCTTCAGGGGAACACAAATAATCTTTGAAAACAAAACAAAAATAATTTTATGTATTTTGTGTACAATGTTTTGTCAGTATTTGTAGATTTACACCAAAATAATACATGTATTTTATAAAACAATATTTTTGAATCATACAATGAGTATGATTTTCAAAGGATTTTAAAAAAAAAAAAAAGAAGAAAATTGACACATGGTGTATTTCAAATAGACAAAAAATATTTTGACAGATATTTCTCAAGACAGCAAGACAGACTGCATTTAGTTCTAAACCATCTCACTGTAACCCCCCCCCCCCCCCCAGGAATACTGATGAGAGGAGAAAGAAAGGGATGGCACTATATTGCAAGACCATCTGGAGAAAAAAATGAAGATGAAGTTCCTTAACAAAAATGTTTGGTTCAACAGAACTGGAAATTCAACTTAGTTGCTACTATATCCATATTTTTTACAATCTTTTTCCTAAATAGCAGTGTACTGTTTCTTAATTCCATCATATTGAGTGTGAATCATTTCAGATTTATTGATTAACATATCACTAGCATTTCATTTTTTTTTTTCATTTACCCTATTGTGTTTTCTTTTTTACAACTATCAATGATACTGTATCATATAGTGCATTTACAATTTTTTGGGTATCAATTTATTTGGAAGTTACAACCCATTGCACCCCAATTCTATCATCTCCATTTCAGAATTAAGATGTAGGAAAAGCATTATAAATGTGTAAAATTAAAATTCAAAGTTTAACTTTTATAGATTATTAAAATATTGTCATAAATATTGTGCGTTTTACAAGATATTGGATAGCTAGGACCATAGAATAGAATTATTCTTTGATCCTAGCTATCCAATATCTTGTAAAATATACAGTTGAAGATACTCTACACAGATTAAGAAAGACAGTTAAACTAATATCATACAAAGACTGCAGCTGGGAGATGATAACATTAATTTACTCTTTGTATTCAAAGTGTAAAACATAGGAATGGGACGATCCACCAATGCACCGTTGCATCACGGTATTTAATATTTTGACGATATTTGGATTGATACATTTACCATTAATAATACGATACCTAAGCAAACTTTTTTTTATTTTCCAAAAATATCTGTGCTTCATATATCGGCTATTTTTAGTCTGCGCGCCTGATATGAAAGTACAAAGATGGCGGAAAACTTCGTAAAGTTGTCAAAACTGTTATGAAGCTAAATCTGGAGTGTTGAAAACTTTCAGATTACTTGTTTATGAACAAATAGTGAATACAAGACTAAAGTAATTTGTAAATTGTGCAATGCTCATTTTAAATATAATGAAATCACTTTGGACATGCGGTAAATGCCGGTAATACATCGATAGATTGAATAAATTTTAAACCATTTTTCATGTTTTCATTTAGTTGCAATGTATCGTGATATGTATCATATCGCATCCCATGTATCGTGATATGTACCGAATCGTTAAAGTACAGTATCGTCCCAGCCCTAGTAAAACATATGTTCAAAAACATATTAAAACCGCAAAAAAATATAAAATTGGACAAGAAAATAAATTCCAGTTCCAGGATTTATGAAACTGGATGGGGAAGTTTGGGAAAATATACATGTACATGTATTAACAAGTTTACTCCAGTGAGTCATAGATTATTTTCACTTTAAGGTGGAATAACACATCATCACAAAATGGTTGACCTCTGATAAAAACGACATTTCATTTTATTAAAAGGCTTTTATCGACGGCAACATGTAACATACTCCATAGCCGAGTGGATAAAGTGTCAGGCTTGTGATCCGTATATCCCCGAGTTCGAATCCCACAGGAGCTTTTGCTTTACTTACTGAATTGAATTTTTTAGATATTCATTTTTTATCCCCAAACTGCAAATTTTTCGCTTATTTGACATATGTACAGTTTATTTATCATGATATCTTTTATGATCAAATAATTTACTGTTAATTTGAGTGACTTTTTCCAGGTGTGTTATTCCACCTTAATACATTACGTTTGGCAAATAATTATTAAAAAAAAAATATATATGGCTGTTATAAATTTCGTCATCAGTATAATCCTCAAATAATAATGAATATCCATAATTTGTATAGTACATGTACATGTTATAGATCAAACCTATCCCAGACAGAGGCATGTGCTATCATGCGAGTTAGAGCTGTTCAAGAGCATAAATTGTCATGGTTGGGTTTTTTCTGAATGTTTGTACAGATAAACCATGTGAACAGTGTATGTTCCAATATACCAAGTCAAATATTTAGGTCATTGAACCTTAAATATGAATCAGCATTATACGTTGTATTTACATTTTGTTGTCTGACTCATGATTTTGAAAAACAAAAATGAACAAAGAAACAAGCTCCGGTACAGTAAAATCTGAACAAAAGTTTTGTTTCTTAAAAATTTCCCATTTATCGTAAAGAACGTAAACAATTCACAGATATACTAACGTTCAGTGATCTTATTTAAGCGTAGTACTTCCTCTGGGTTGATCGTGGCTTTTTTCAATAGTTCTTCCTCCGTCATAGAATCAATAGCTTTCTCCTTAGATTTAGCCTGGCGTGCTAAAAATCCCCCGCTTTTCTTTTTACCTGTAGTTGTGCTCATTTTGGTTAGCCAATTGACATTCTTTAAACAATCTTCTTATGACAAAATAGTGTTAAACTGTCTGTGGATATTCATATGATGGTTCACATAGATAGTTGGCGTCTCTTCTCGTTCAAGATGGCGGCGATGGCAACGGGAACTCTGGGAGGAGTGCGAGGCTTTTCGTCTCCGAATATATTGGGACGTGGATGTTTCGCTCTACAATGATTTTAACAAGCAGGACTAAACAATATACACATATAGTTTATACAATTAACGAATAGTCATTAATTATCATTTTATATGTTTCTAAAACATGAAAACTTACATAATATGCCCACTTTTTAGCATATGAGCCACATCGCTTACCGGTACAAAAATTTCCCTTTTTAGTAAATCCTCTAAACAAGAGACCCTAAGGGCCACATCGCTCACCTGAGCAACAATAGCCTTAACTCTGATTAAATTAGCATTACAGAATCAAAATCAAAATATCTTTACAACTAATTACAGTAGACCTTGCTCAAAAAATTTAAAAAGTCTGCCAATTTTTATCCACATATTTATATGGTAAATACCAAGCCTCTTTTGTTGTTGTACCTGTTAGAAGATTTTTCTCTATTCCTATATACCCCCCACTCCCCACCCCCAGTTTGTGGCCCCACTTTTCTCTTGGGAATCATGGTTTGATCAAACTTTAATCTGCACAACCCGTGATTTCACACAAGTTACTGCTTTTTGGACTGAAAACTTTCCCAGAATATTTTTAAAGATTTTCTCTATATATTCCTATGTAAAAATTCATCCCCCATTGTGTGTGTGTGTGTGTGTGTGTGTGTGTGTGTGTGTGTGGCCCCGCCCTACCCCTGGGGACCATGATTTGAACAAACTTGAATCTACACTATTTGAGGATGCTTCCAGACAAGTTTGAGCTTTTCTGACCTACTAATTTTTAAGAAGATTTTTAAAGATTTTCTCTATATATTCCTATGTAAAAAACCATCCCCCATTGTGGCCCAACCCTACCCCTGGTGACCATGATTTAAACAAACCTAAATCTAAACTCTCTGAGGATGCTTCCACTCCAATTTGAGCTTTTCTGACCTAATAGTTTTTGAGAAGAAGATTTTTAAAGATTTTCTCTATATATTCCTATGTACAAATTCATCCCCCATTGTGGCCCCACCCTACCCTTGGGGACCATGATTTGAAGAAACTTGAATCTACATTATCTGAGGATGCTTTCACTCCAATTTGAGCTTTTCTGGACAAATAGTTATTGAGAAAAAGATTTTTAAAGATTTTCTCTATATATTCCTATGTAAAAAATTCATATCCCCATTGTGGCCCAACCCTACCCCCGGGGACCATGATTTGAACAAATTTGAATAGACACTACCTGAGGATGCTTCCATACAAGTTACAACTTTTCTGGCCCAATAAGTTTTAAGAAAAAGAATTTTAGAGATTTTCTCTATACATTCTTATGTAAAAATTCAACATTAAGAGCTAAAGACTTCATGAAATATCATGAAGGAGACTTTAACATCTTGTAATGTTTGCTATAATGTAGGCCATTTGTAGAGTGCGGAAGTACGGAATAAAATATTACTGTCATAAAATAAATCAAACCTTTGCTTTGACGCGGCTAAGTCTTTAGACGGTATGTAAGAACAACCGTCTGTCTCACTGTATCAGTCTTTTCTTTAACTGTTCGATAAAGTATTATTGCGTAAGTTCGACTGGTGATCAAAGTATGACCTTACACGAAACTAAGCCTTAATTTGTTGGTGTAGATTAAACACAAAATTAGGGGTTCAATTGTTCTCTAAACGTTGTCGTTTGCTTCCAATTGATTATTAAGTTGATTAACAACATTTACTTTCTGTATAACAAAGGCAAATTGAAATTGAATTTGTTTTTTCTGTTTGACAAATCGATCTCCACAAAAAAGTTTGGTAATTCTTTAAATAAATTATTGATTTATTCTTTGTTAAGTCCATCACGAGCAAGACTCTTTTGAAAAAAATTGATGTAACCAGTTCGTAAGTATTAGTTAGAATTAAGGAATAAAAAATGGAGTTCGACGTATCTCCTTTGAAAGAGGCAATTGACAAAAAGGATGAAGATACGCCTAGCACAACACTGAACCTGATCAAAAACGGAGAAAACGTCAACGTGCTTCACAAAAGCGGCGGCGGTTTTCTTCATTACGTTGCTTTGAAGTATAATGGTTATAAAGATGCGCCATGGCTCATCCCAGTAGTTTTTCAGTTGTCGAATTACGGGATTGACAGCAATGTTAGAGACAGGGAGGGAAATACCGCTCTCCATATTGCATGCCGGAAACCGAACACTTACCAGCTTGTAGAAGCTCTCATTCAGATTGGTGTGGATCAGACGATACCTAACACAGCCGGCCAGGAGGTCGGGGATACCACCACTGACCCCTTGAACAAAACTGTATTGAAACTTTTCTATCCGGGTTTGTGGGTAGCGATCGAAAAAGGTCATTCCGAGGAGACGATTTTACGACTCATAGCATCATGGGTAAAACTAGACGACCATCGCAAGGGCAAAAGTCTCCTCAACATGGGACAATTACTTCTTGGAGAGCATGTCATGAATACCATTGATGCCAATATTGCCAATAACGAATTTGTGCATTGCGCGTTGTCAAAGGATAAACAAAAGTTGAAGAAGGCCATTAAAAAGCGGGGAGTGGATGTGAATACAAGAAACGCAGCTTTCTACGACTTGGAGGGAACTATCGTTCCTCTGCCGATCCTAGGGTGCCTTGCCCTTCTCTACCAGACCACCCCAATGAAAATGTTGATAAAACATGGAGCAGACGTCAACATTACCGTTGACGAAAGTGCGACAGAGCAAGAGCCACTGTACTACTACGTTCTAAAGAACTGCTTCGGCTGTGATGCAGCATACGACATGCTAGAGGTTCTTTTTGAAAAGGCGGACATCTCGTTGGTGAAACCGTTTGCTGTAGACTTCGTCAATTCAGTTTACGAAAAAGGGTTACCACTTATTATGGTCAAGAACCTCATGGACAAGGGACTAGACATGTTTACTCGAGATGAAAACGGTTACAGTTT
The DNA here is from genome assembly GCA_033439105.1 of Magallana nippona. NCBI lineage: Eukaryota > Metazoa > Mollusca > Bivalvia > Ostreida > Ostreidae > Magallana > Magallana nippona. The sequence goes on from CM065922.1 coordinate 32,361,026, forward strand.
ACGGGACCGAATTTTTCTGAAGTACCACAGAGCAAGCAAAGAAATTATGAGAGAAAAACTGGCTTTCGTCGATGAACTTCTGATAAACATCGCCATTGGAGGAGACAAGGGCTTCCTCCTGGGTCTGGCACTGGACAGCTACGACTTCGACATTACAGAGGACCGGAAGGGTCGGTCTCTGCTGCAAGTCGTTGTCAAAAAAGAAGATGGCGCATTAAGTCAGTTTGTAGAGGGACTTCCCAAAATACAGGTACATGCATTATACAGATATATATATTAATTGCTGGGTTTTTTTTTTAGGTATATGTGTTGTTTGCAGGAACATGAATAGTATATGTTAACAATAAACGCGTTCGTTTTGGCATCATCTTTTACTGAAACTATATTACCAGTTAGTCAAAAATGTTTTACTCAGTCGTTGCGTACACTATAATCTAATATCAGTTTTGATTATTGATGTTTGTCTTATTTTGAAATATATCATTACTAGTTAGCAAAGTACTAAATATAACTCGACTTTTTCTTTTCAATTTTGTGAATGAGCAGATATGGTATAGGTTTTTGAGTCGCGGATGTTGCATATTGATGGCTTTTTGTATACACAGATTGAATATTTTGTTTCATAGTCGAAGATTCGTCAACTCCATACGGCTGTAGAAAGAGGAAATCTGTTAGAGGTTAAGAAAATAATCACCGCAGATTTATCCAAATCTCGAGACAAAGGCGGACGGGGACTTCTTCATAAAGCGGTGTTATTTGAGCGTCGATTTGTCATTAAGTACTTGTTGAAAGAATTTCCTAAAATGGTCAATGTCGAGGATTATGTAAGTGAAACATACTGTCACGCTTAGATTTATCTTTATGAAGGTTCGATGGTCCGGGCCATTTTTAGACTGTATTGATCTCCTTAAAAAAAAAAGAGCTCTATAAGAATTATAAGAAAATAACCAAATTTAAAAGGTAAAATATATGAATTTTTTTCTTTAACAAATAATAGTTTAAATAGAAGAATAGGGATAGTTTAACCCTGTAGGGAAAATTCGGTCCATTGCTACGGGTTAAAATTTTGGCAAAAGATTTCAGCTGGTGGTGGAACCAATCAAAGTGTCGTTGATATTCAGTCGGGTGTTAATTTGGTTTGATCGTTTGTTTTATTATAAATTACTTATTATCTCTATTCTATTTATTTTAATTTTTTTGGAATTAGGGTGGAAGACAACCACTACATTGGGCTACCTGTCTCGAAGAAAGAGACATCGAGAGAATGCTGATAGATGCAGGATCCAGCATGTCTGCCCGTGATAAAGTAAACGAGAGAGAGAGAGAGAGAGAGAGAGAGAGAGAGAGTGTTAGTTAGTTATACCGTGCATGTACATATATTGACACTTTGCATGAAAAAGAAACTTTTGCATAAATATACCAACAGCATATCATTATACAAATACATACAATAAGCTTTTAATGTTGTAGTTACATATATTTTACACTTTAAGTGATTAAAGATAATGTTTTTTAGAATGTTAGGCGAATCATCGTTTGGGGTTTTTTTCAATAGAAAGGCCGAACACCAAGAACGTACAGAGATGTAGCAGGTGAAATCAGAAAAATCATAGAGAAAGAGAAGTCCAGGGACTATGGGCTAGACATCTTTCTCTTAAGAAAGTATCTCGAAATGGCCGATGCCATCAAAAACAACGATTTGGCGGCCCTGGAAAAGAGTCGCAACAGCCTCTATGCAGACATCAAACTGAGCGACTTGATGCGGCTCATGTTCCCTATCAAACCAAAGCCCATTGATTTACTGTGTCTGTGTATAAAACTGAAAACCGAAAGGTGTGGGAAATACCTGTTGAGCCAGGGATGGTCGTGGGAAATTAAGGTGGGATATTACAACTTTTATGTTGAATATCGTGTATTGGTCGATATTAAAAGGCTTTAAAATAACTATTTTATTAGAAACAAGTACAGTCTTTGATATCGGTAACTATATAATAATCATTTATTTTTAGTATAGTAGGGTATAGAACAGATTCTATCACATGATCAAATGATAACAATCGTCTAATCGAACGCTTTGAGAAACTACAACGATATTATAATTATAAAGTTTAATTAAAATGCTATGAGCAAAAACTACCGAATAAGTCACCGTGATCTCATAGCGTTAAAGATGGCGTAACACGGGCTCTGGTTTAAAACAATTTTCTTTGATTTTCATAAAATGAATCAATATATCAAAAATATCCTTTCCAATAGAAGATGATCTACCAATTTTTCTTCTTTAAAATTTAGTTTGATGCTGATAAGACAAAAACTGACAGAATCGGCTGTCATCTAGGTGATTTATAGCAAGCACTAATGAATTTTATATACTAGAATACTGTCAAATCTTGGAACTCACAGTTCAAAGGGCTAGACTGTTTCCATGTTTTGAATATTCTAGCGTTCTGGAAACGAATAGCACTGTATAGGAATATAGATGTATCAATAGAAAATATTCAAAAGTTTGAAATCAAAACATTAAGGCATTTTCTACAAGTTGTTCATGGCTAGATAAATCTTATTTGAGATTTTTTGGTGCATGTGATACAAGTGCGTAATTTGTTCACCACTCAAAATGCTCACATTAATAGAAATGATAATGTTACGTGGGTTTTACTTGTTATAAATAAGCAAGAAAAATTGTTGTTATGTTTAAAAGAACGAATTTTCATCTTCCAAAAGAAATACTGGTATAGACAGAACCGAACCACACTATTCGGTATATATCTGAAGGAACCGTCGAAACAGAATCCGCAAAATACATTTACATTATGTAATATTAGAAGAAACTGTCAGAAGAAACAGACTGATGACGAACATCTTTAAACCGGTATATTGGAATAGACATTTTATCAAACAAGTCATTCATTGAAACTTTTTGAAAGTGTCAACAAATAATATGGTAGGCCCAACTTCAATTCTAGAAAAACGTGACTCTCAATCACGTAGCAAAAATACGTGATTTTATAGTTTATTCTATGTAAACAAATTATATTCAAACCAGGTCTACCATACCCTATTAATTTGTTGGGTATTTTATACATATACTTATATGAGAGCATTTTAAAAACGTATTTCATTTTCCTATAATATACTCTTCAATGTATGCGAAACATGACTTTGCCATCTTCGTTTCAGTTCATCTCAAACAACGATAAAAAAAATCCTTTAAAATATGTTTTTTATAGTAAGAACAGAACAATTCCCTGGAATTAGTTTAACCAATGATTGGACGAAGCAAAGTAATTTCGTAGGATATTGGATGGAACAAAGCAATCAAGTAGGAAAATTGGACAAGGAAAAGTTAATTTTACAGGATATGGTTCATACTGATAACATATTTGGAAAAAATGGTTTGGGCCCAAATATTTCAAGTATGAGTTTGATTTTGACACATTAATTGACGAAAACATTAGTGAATTTGAAAAGATACTAACTTTACTTGCAACAAAGCAAGTTAATGAGACATTAGAGACCTCAATATAGTGAAGAACTTTTTTTTTCGAAATAAACAATAAAATTAACTACAGTTTTGTACATTTTATATTGCACTATATTGATGTGCAGTAACATAGTGCAATAGGAGATGACACCAGTTAAAGCTTTAGAAATCCTGAGTTCGAAACCTGCTGAAACCTTTACCTACTCTAAGAATTCTCCAAAATTTATTTTATGATATATCCTGTTCAATTTTGAAAACTTTAAAACGGTGATTATATTTGAATATGGTATACATTCCTCCACATGATTCCCACGCTGCTTTTAGCAGTTGCATAAGGTAGTCCTGATTCGATTGCATACTAAAGTATAGCCCCGGAGTACTGTACATGTATTATAAATAACAAGTAAAGCAAAAAAAGCACAATGCCATGAACGCTTCACTAAGTCATCAAGCAAAATCAACAATGATTCGAACAGAACATTTTTTAGATATCATGTATTTTTTTACTCGAAAATACAGTTTTATGAACACATAAAAGACATACAACTAGCATGGGTTTTTTTTTCAGAAAGTAAAAGAAAATCGATAAACTGTTCAACGGCAGAGATAAAAGAATGTCAGCACGTGTTTGAATGCTCCTGGCATTTTGATAAAAATATAAAAACCTAGATTCTCTCACGACCTGTGGATTTAGAATACAAAGCAAAATCGGAGGGACATCATTCCTAAGTAAATTGATAAAAATAATAAAATAAAATGGGGGTTTACTAGTACACGAAATAGAAGATGTTCACAATGGTCCTATCCCGTCCACCAAGAGTTCATTTCCACCTTAGATATACACAATCTTAATTCTTGCAAAATGTGTTTCTTTTACAGGTATTTTTGCATCACAACTAATTCTTTAACTGAAGAAATGTGTTACCCTGTAAGAAAAATTGATTCCCACAATTCCAGATCTCATTTTCAATTGTAAAAGGATAAAACAGTCTACCGGTCTTTGACTAGGCTCAAATTACGGAAAAGAGTATTTGTTCTTGAACAAGAGAGAAATATGACGGATATGAGAAACATATTGCTTATATTGAATTGACATGAAGACAATACCAATATCACCACATGAACACGCTTTTCGTACATTGCATGGTTTGTATGCACTTCAAATAAAACAATTAACTATATATATGTTTGGTTTTCCATGTTTTTGTGTGGTTTAAAAAACTGAAAGCGAAAGTCTCGGTTGTCACAACCGCAAGCAAACGCAACAGCTAGCATTTCATTCATATATTGACTTGGTTCACAAAGTATTCCGCTATATGAATGGACTTTCAGGTGAATAGTTGTCCTGAATCACGCTCAACTTCGCCTTCTTCCACTGAGTCCCTGTCCCCTTCTTCTTCCCTCTCCCCTTCTTCCTTCCCCTCCCCTACTTCATCCCTCTCCTCATCAACAGAATCATCACACGGCTCTTTTTCCTCGGTTAACTGGTTCTTGCACCGAGAATCGTGTCCACCACATGATCCGTTTAAAACTGTCGTGTCATGAGAAATCTGTCTTAACTGTACGTACGAGTTTGGATGAAATGTCTCACGGCGCGCAGCCTCTGAAGGAGCAAGAGAACGAAACAACATAACAAAATGAACGATGTCAAGGATAAGGTTGCCACAGGCACCGAAGCCCGCCAGGAGGAGCGACCAGGGAAAATAAAACGTCAGGTTTGGGTTCAATTTTAGTTTGACGTTTGGCGCTACTTCCGCCGTCCAGTTGAACACGACAGCGAGCAATAAACAGACTGTAAACAAATGATGAAAAGTCAGTGAAATATTTTCTTTATTTTTCAAAACATGTGTTCTATATGGAGATATCTTATTCTTTCTCTTATAAAAATTACACGATATTCAAGGGACACACTGACAGACACTTTGAATGTTGTATGAAATCAGGGATTTATGAAATTGATGCCGATATTTAATATTTACATTGATTTTTTTTTCCTTTTGAGATAAAGGCTATTCAAAACATATATACGTATGTACATATTTACTAAAGTTTCGTATTTCGTCAAGTTAATAATCCTCAATCTCTCTCTCTCACTCTCTTACACTCTCTCTTCTTTACTTACTCTGTACTTACATGATATTGTAGAAGAAAGGATTACAGCTAAATGATATCGCAAAAATCTGCTGGTTTTGCAGAGAAATGGAACACAGAATACAGCGGCCAGAATGGAGGCCAGCAGCGCCAAGGTACACAGTACTTGCGACCAGACGCGCAAAGAGTACTGGATTTCTGAAAGACACAAAACATTGCATTATTTTACACAATAAACTATTTCTGAAAGATGTACAGCAAAGATGTTGTTAAGTATCTTTAACTACACGTATTAACCCATCATATATATCATGATGATAAACTTATGAAAGTAGGATATGGATGTTATTTGTAGGAGTACAAAATATCTGTGCTTGCACATTCGTTGTCGTCAACCTTTTATCTTTTGCCAATTAGTAATTAAGATTCTTAGTTCTTGGAAATCTTAACTTGAACCATATAATGTACACAAGCACATACAGAGAGTAGGAAAAAAGCATATACTGGCCATGACCCACCCTTTTTGTTTGTGCAAATGAATTCCTGTCTGGAAAAGCAAAGGTAATTTCAGAAGACTTTGTTTGATATACACGTTCAGCATACGGATCTTATTATGAGATTTGCTGCCTCATTAAAGGATGGCTGTGATGAATGCGTTTAGTTATTTGCCTAGTGTCACACAGGTGCAAAGATAACATATTAATGTTTTAATTTAACATTCTGGGTTTTTTTTTTTACGGATTAGTGAATTAATTTTGATGTCGATACCCGGTAGGTAACAAAACTATAAAGCAACATGTGACATTCTTTAATATGCAAACAATAATTATAGGAAAGAATAAACAGTTATATGGGTCTCGCATTTCAAATACTAGTAATTGATGAATAAAAGTTTCATCGTGTGCGCGAAGAATACTTGCAAAACAAGTCTTATTTTACTTTATAATCTAATGTAATAATCAGAATACTTCATTTGATTGCCATTACTGTTGATAACAATTATCTTCTATTTACTGTAACATCAAATGGCCATTGCAGATCACTCTCAATATCTCTATTAGTGCCCTGAGTAAAGTGAAGAGAGAGTTGCTGGTTGAATGTCCCTTTTAAGCGATATTCAATTATTCATGAAATTTTAAAATGCTTTTATAACTTGCATATCAATAATCTGCTGTAACCCAACTTCATCTATAAACAACAAACTAAGGGATGGATTCTAACGAACAGATGGGTAATTTGATGCTGATGTCAAGTTGAGTTTCAGACATGTTAACAGGGATGCATTATAGACGGCCAATTTGCCTAATGGACTAGGTTTTCACGTCTCTGTGATTGCTTAAGTAAGCCCAATCCATTTTCTATAGCTCCATGGAGATTTTTTTACGATCCAAGGTGTTGAAGACCCAAGACTATGAATTTGCATCTTTTTCTACCAAATACCTGATTACCGCGAGAGAGAGAGAGAGAGAGAGAGAGAGAGAGAGAGATGTTTCAAAATCATCTACATATCAAACCCTAGGACAGGTCTAATTGTACGCGGAAGTTTTGGAAAAAAAACTTAACAATTATATGGGTGTTCTGTTTGCAGACAATGATTTTACAGCCCTTATTGTCTATTATATAGCAGAGGAGAAATCGATATCTAAAGCGTTAACACGAATATTTGATCACTTAATGCACATTTATCCCCGTATTAACATACGTGGCCCTGTGAAGTGGTCCACAGCCAGAGATAGTACACACATACTTGTAATTATAAATGTTCGGCTAAAGTGATCTTTCATAATGTTACGACAGATTGAAATGATACTGTTACCTTGGTAACAGTTACCTCAAGCAATAATTTTTACTCCATGCGTAACCACTTACATTCTGTATATTTACACGACAATTGATATGGTTACTGAACATTTCAAATTGCCAAATAAATTTTATTTCCTTCATAAAAAAGGACAACTGAAAATAAAATATAAAAAAAATCTCTAGCTCCGAAGTTTCTTTCCTTCATGAAATTGCACAAATAAAAAAAATCTCAAAAAGATATAGCAAACAAATTGCAAAAGAAAAATTAATTTACATGACAAAGTACCTCTGAAATTTTTGCCATCCGCTATGTCCGCCTTAAAGGCTTCATGGTGTGTTACTGAGCTGCAGGCACCTTTTGCACATTTAACTGTATACCACAAGCCGGTGTAAATCTCCACACTACTCACTTCTTCAGTGTAACTGTCGGTCAGGAATTCCGTCATTACAACCCATCCATGGGTGCTGAAGGCTAGGATCTGGAATATAGTGGACACACAAGCCAGCCCCAAAAACAGAATGGAGAATAACGGATTCATAGTACACTTCGACGAATTCACGATGCTGTATTCATCTGCCATTTTATCGCTCCGTCATGTTTTTTTTTTTTTTTTTGGTTGATTTTTTTTCACACAAGAACAAACAAGCGATTGTATCGTCCTCCCTTCCACCACATCTGCAAAGATGTCATAATATTAGATCCGAGATTTTTGGGTTAGTCTAAAATGTGGCTTAGCCCTAGGTTTTTCCTAATCGCCGTATATACGGATCAGCTTATGTACGGTATTAATTAAGTTGGAGTTTGCCCTGGTGTACAAAAGAAAAAGGTAAAGGAGAGCTGTATCGATATATGAATATGTAGTCTTTTGTTAGGAATGTGTCTTTAACAAGAACATGTATATTCAATATGCATTAAGTATAAAGCCATGATCAACGATTTGCAGAAACGAATAACATGACACCACATAAAGATCCCCCCTTTTATCTTCTCTTCAAATGAAATTTTACATACGTAATCTATGAAGAATCCAGTTTTCCCATCAAAGAAATAACACCAAGGTTTAATTTCCGGGGAATGAATACTTCACAGCTAGGATTTAGATAACGCCACACATTATGTCGCGAATCAATACCAGCCAGGTGAATCAGTCACCCAGTTGTATACTGCTGTGCATAAACAAAAACAGATGCGTATTGTACTATCATTATCCACAACATTTTTCTCGCAGATTTATCTACACAAAGCAAGTCTCTTTTCCACGTATATATAACGACTTCCAATGCGGTGTGTAGTACTTAAACCATTGTTTTCCTTTTTTCGCTTGAACGATAATTTAAATCCCTATATACAAGTCGCGGTATCAAAGGATTGTTGTAAAAATCAAACAAAATTCATTTAGATTAAATATTAGATTTAAAAAACCAACATGCTTCATAATATATCGATCCTGGTGTAAGAGTTTTTTTTTTAAAAAAGCCCTATAATTAAAATAAACTCATTACCTTTTTCACTGTTCGCGCTATGGCCTCAATCACATTTATTCTGCGTCCTCGTAGGAAAAATTCAAATAAGAAAGCGTGGTTCATCTATGAAGTGCCGTATTTCGGACGGATCCTTGTTCATTCCCCTCCCCGAAGAGACCCGTAATTAACTATGTGTAAAGACCTATTCACGCTACACTGGAATTTCTATTCCCGAAACAACGACAAAGAAATTCGATAGTAAAAGACATGCATTATTTTTCGGACGTTGTCGGTAACCAATTTATTTAAGCAGAGAGGTTTAAATTTAATTCTGCCGACCCCCTGTCGACCTTCATTTATTGGTTTTCAGGTGAGGGGAGGGGTGTCCGATGCAGACAAGAAGAGACGGAATTGTCACAGAATTGAAAGAAAACTCCTCCAGTCAGTTTAAACATGCATGGGAATAAGCCAAATGAACCAGCCCAAAATCTGAACTTGACTTTGCTTAACTGAAGTCAACAATTGAAGAGCGATCGGTTTACTTCACATCCAGGGTCTTTTACATTCACAGACACGCCAGGTGTCGGCGAAATACCCCTGATGAAACACCCGAAATTGATGCCAAATAATGCAAAACAAACCTATAATGTCCTGTTACTTGCCTTATTCAGGTTTTTTTTAAAACTAGTATTAGGTCAAATTCTTGGCTATTGATTTCGATTGGCGTGTATATTTGGGACTGGTTTGGAGAACTGACACCCAGAGAATGTTACTAGTCGTGTAACTAGCCCCACTATAATTAGATTGTCCATGGTATATCTTTGACTAGTATCCCTCTCAAGTTTGCACTGGGTTTATGCGGTGGCTTATCCTCCTCAATCCTGACCTCAACAGTATCAACCAGTGCACAGAAAAAATGTATGTGTCATTGGACGGAACAGCGAACAGGCAAACACACAAGAATAATTTTCACGGCTACAGATTAATGTGTTCTTGGTAGTGGGCAAAGAAAAAGCTAACAAAAGATGATTTTTGAGCATTTAATTCCGAATACAGATATCCAACAACTGATACTCAGCGAAGACAAGTACTTTAACCATATACTGTACAAGTTTAAGTGTAGCTAATATGTGTAGTCACGAGTACTGTGCAAAGTCCTACATACACTGTACATGCTAGGAACAGCATGACATCTCTTTATAATAAAAAAAAAAAAACGAATACAAAGTTCATTCCATTTAATTTGTTTTCCTTATGTGTAGTTGTATACAGTGAAATCTGAGTAATGAAAGAGCTAATTGTCCTACTTACTAAAAGTTAGATGCAACAACCATACACGTCTGGTCAAAGTAGAAAAAATAATAAAATATTGTATGACTGGATTTTTATGAGAAGTACAGTTTTTGTCAAACTTTGCAGTATCAACTCAAAAGAAAATAATCAATAGCAAAAACGAAAAAACGAATTGTGTTTAATATCATCCTCAATTCATAGATTTACCCCCTCCTTACCCAAAAAGGGGGGAAATAAAGATTAGAATTATAAGCAGGGCTGGTATTGTATTATGGTTTCATCATTTTTCGTCGAGCACCAATTTTCGTGAATTTCGTTTTGATCAGATCCACGAAAACAAATGATATTCGACAACAAATTGTAAGAATAGTTACAACGTCCACGAATTTATGTATCCTTGAAAGTGCGTTTTTTTAAATCCATGATAATTAATGCCCACGATTATTGCTAATGAGACCATGGTTTATTATCCTATTTATTTATTTATAGGAAAAGAGTACAAATTTCAGATATCCGGACGATTTGACTTGGAACGAAAGTGTCCGGATAACCAAGGCTCCACTGTACAAACCGTGCATCGGGTATTAGTAAAAAAAAAATGCAGTAGTTCATGATGAGGTTAGAACTTGCGGACATTCGTTATAACGTGAGGTAGTTTGGTGTTATCATTATAAGTATATACTCCACCCATCCCCTTTCAGGTTTTGGTGGTGTTTTCATCTATTGCAAATATGTTGCATGCGCAAACCTATGGGTAAATTTTTCGCTTCTATATAAGCTACCTTACTTTTATTGAATATAAAAAGCGAACAAAAGGGGAAAATCGGAAGACTTTTATGCATGTAACAGATCAATCATTTCCGGTCCTTTTCATTGTATGCGAGGTCTGACGTCGTCTCTGACCCGGATGTTGTCCCACTCTCGACTGTTTAGGTTCATTGCCTGTTGGTTTGGGAAAGGGTTGGGTTCAGTGATAGGGTACGTAACTCCGGCTCTCCACACAGCAGCTGGCTTTAGAAGCTTATCCAAAACTCGAACCTAAAACGATATCACAATGAAAATTTACAATTTCATCATTTTGCAAGTTACGAGAAGTCATATTAAAAGATTTTTTTTTTTGCTATCTGAAACACTCTTATGTCATTTTGTAAATGGATGGAATATTATAGTCAAAAATCACCAGCCACTGATAGATTTTAACAAAAAACTTACGACTGAAAAAGTTGCCATCAATAAACTCTTGTTGCACACCACCGTTTTGCGTCAAATCACAAGAGTTATTAAACTTGTGCCCAATCCCAATTGTAAATTTGTAGAATAAAAATATGTTCAAACCAAACAAACCAACGTAAAATCGCGAAAAAAATGATTTTGCGAAATTAATCTTTTTCTTGCATCAAAACAAAAATGACGTTGGTTTCAAATGAAATATACACATATTGCGTAGTCTTTGCTCAAAAGCCAGACAAATCTTGATGATTTCAAAGAGCCATGGCTGAGTGGCCAGCAATGAAATAGACAGGCCTACGTCACATTGCTATTTGTCACAACTATATACCCAAAGTCCAAGCTCTTGTTAAAATGGTTCTGATGCGTCAAGTGTGCAAATACAGTGGCGTAGCGCCCTTTACGCAAAAACGCAAATGAATACACAGAATTTTGCAAAGCATGGGTCTTAAGACTTCCCGGGGGCTTCGCCCTCTGCACTCCCTGTCGATTTTGAATACACTAAAAAAAATTCTAGCAACGCCACTGAAATATGCGTATGAATGATGACTACAATTGTCGCTGAATTTTAGATACCTGCGATTGAGAGTCTTCCATTGGAAATTGGCCATCATGAATTTTAAGGATTGTGATGTCCGCCTCTTTCCCAGGGGTCAGACTGCCAATCACGTGACCCAGCCCAATTGCCTTTGCTGGCGTTGAAGTCGCGGCTCGGATGACATCCGAAAGCGGCATACCTGTAGCATGAACGGCATAGTTGAAGATAACGCTTGACTTAGGTTTCCTTAGCCGTATCTCGCCAAGACTTGGCTAAGAGGAATAACTCTAATTTATTTGCACCGCTACTATAAACTGAGATATTGCATCCCTGAACAGGACAAATTCCATTAAATTAAAGTAAAACATGCTTACAGTAAAATGCCAGGAACGAACGATTTTGCAAAACTTGTTGTAAACGTAATTCGTTATATCATATAAGTATATGATGCGTTGTAAGATTTAAGAGGGGGATAAAACTGTCTCCCCCGAAAAATAGCTAGTTTTAATTAAAATACATGTATACTATATTGTAAGTGTAAGTGCTCGCTGTAACCGTGGTTCCAGTCAACAGACCTAGGTGTAAGAATTTAGACATCACAGTCGGCAGATCGTACACAGGTCCTTGGTGGTTGCCCGTATGTAGGTCGGTGCTGATCGTGTCGGGGTAGAAGTTGGAGCGTGCGCAGATTTCCGCCACAGTCCAACCAAAGGACCCCTGCCCGTGCCCCACGTCAAACAGGACGCCTCTCTCCTTGGCCTGAAGAACGTCTGGGTAGATGGCCAGGGTCTCCTCGTCCACGATACAGGAGCGGTAGGGGTGGAACGTGTGGGTGTACAAGTCTCCCGGTCTGAGATCTCGCGGACATCCTAGTTCTGTGGAATCATCTGGATACAACAGGAATTACATTGAATGTAGCTGTGTATACCGCAAGAACAAAATTTTAATATTAAAATGTTCGTAGAGTACAATATTTATAACATTAATTGTTCTGTCAATGAATTGTTGCAATCATGAGGTTGGTCTTTTTACTCTTTTATATCCTCTATATCAGCACAATACCTTTAAAATAACACTATGCATAGATGTATTTTGGATTTGTTTTCCATTACCTTACGTTTAGTAATTCATTAAATATCACGAGAAATATGAAATGATGATATCATATTCTATATCATGTCGTATAAAATTTTTAAATAAGCAAAAAAACAAAAAACAAAAACCAACACCCCCCCCCAAAAAAAAAACAAATAAAAAAACACCAAAAACAAACCACATTTTTGATCTGAATTAAAAGCAACTGTCAAAAAATATATTAATTAAACGCATTTATTACATTCATGAAATATCTATTCTAAGGGAAGAATTATTTAAATAAATTTGGCTTATTCATACATTGAGTAGTTGCTCGTCTATTTTCTAGAAAAATAATTCCGTCTGTATTTAAGAAAGATTATCTTGTTATCAATTTTAGCTCATGGTTCGTGGACCGGGTTCCATCATTCGAATATTATCTTAAACTCATTTAAGAATGAATGCTTGTGTATAACATGTATTTTATTTGTGAACATATATGGAACAATAGTGCAAGTCAATTTCAACAAACTTACAGCGAAATATGACGACATGAAACTTAACATGAAGTGTGTCACGGTGCAGTTAATAAAAAATGCCCCATACTGTCCCAAGATGTCTATGTACCACGATTAATTGATATATATTCATTAATACTTCAGTTTTCAAACAATATTCATTAATTTTACAATTCCGGTATTTTCAGAAAATTTCATAACGGAAATCTCTCATTGTATATCCGTAAGAAACGTTTTTGTTCTTCGGGTAAAAAAAAAAAGTGGTTTAAATTTACATACAAATTTATGAGTGGTTCTTTTATATCGATTTCAATTGTTCTTCCCTGTTTAGATATGCTTATTCATTAAAAAAAAATCAATAAAGAGTGACTGAAATAGAAACCTGGGGCAGAGTCTTCAACATTTTCATAGACACTAATTGCAGGAAGAAAATTAAGTTAATAAGTGTATACACAGTACCAGGACCAAGTTGGGTTTTTACAGTTGACATGCTGTGGTGAACCATCAGAGGTACGCCAGCTCTCTCGGACGCCAGTAAAGCTCGCCTGAAACAAAGCCCAATAATTATATATTACATGTATATTGAATGCAATCATGTATATGATGGAATCATATTCATGAAGGTGCCTTAGATTCCAGCAAGCAATGTAAATACAGACTTTAAAGTCCCATGTATATAAAAGATCTTCAATATATGTTTGTCAGAAAAATAGATATTTACGGGAAACAACACAAAAATTATCACCAGTACTTTATTCCCTGTTTGCTTAGATATATGATTTCACAGCTTTTATAAACTCTGCATTGCAAATTTACTTTGATTTTTAAAAAGGGCATGGTCACGATTTTAGTAAATTTTTATTTATTTTTTTTTAATTTTTAATTTTTACAATGCTTTAGTAATGCATTTCTTATGATCAACCAAAATTTTAGTGTCAGTCGTGGAGTTATACGCAAGACCCAGAGCTCACAAATCTTTGTTTTGTAAACAAGTATCGTGCCATGTTTTTGTTTACATTGGTTCAATAAACCGGTAAAAGTTCTTTTTAAAGCTGATTTTTCTATCTGCTAATATTCGTTTTGAATATGAATAAAACGTTTCTGGCGTTTGTCAAATTATTTTAGGTTTTAACTTGGAATTTTCTTGTCAACATTCAAAATGTAAACAAAAACATGACTTGAACTTTGTTAACATGACAAAGAGCTCTGTTTCTCGCTTATAACTTGAAAACTGACACTCAAATTTTGTTTTGGCTATTAGAAATGTCCTAATGAACCATTGTAAACATTAAAACAGAAAAACAAATTTTGACCAAAATCATGACCATCCCCCTTTAAATACCAAGACGGTAAATTTTCATGAAACTGAAGTATGGTAACTTCTAAAGAAAAGATGTAGTGTGTGTACCATGATTGCAGTTTCATGAAACTATATTTGCATTGGTATTTAATAGTAACGTTAAAAATCAAAGTATAGATTTACAATACGTCAGGATTTTTTTCGCGTTCCATGTCAACTTACATAAAATACGAGGGTTTTCTTTGATATCAAAATGATGTATGTATAATATTCTACTGCAAGGTATCCTTAAGGTCGCGTCTTATATTCCAAAATAGTTACGAGATTTCAAGTGGTACGTATTGCAACTATACGGTACATTACAAAATTTAAACCATAATCATAGCCTAGTTTACACATTGTTTTATAACATAACCCATGATCGCTTGGCTAGGTAAAATCGACCATGTAAACATACATATGTAACCAACCTGGAGAGACACAAGGGCAACAAACGATGAACAATATACTAAGAAGGCTAGATTCCCGATGGGTAAACACTACTCACTAGGCTAGGGACATCCCTATCAGCAAACACTACTCACTAGGCTAGGAACACCACTATCAGCAAACACTACTCACTAGGCTAGGGACATCTCTATCAGCAAACACTACTCACTAGGCTAGGAACACCCGATCAGTAAACACTACTCACTAGGCTAGGGACATCCCGATCACTAAACACTACTCACTAGGCTAGGTTCACCCCGATCGGTGAACACTGTTCACTAAACTAGGACCACCCCGATCAGTAAACACTACTCACTAGGCTAGGGACATCCCGATCATAAACACTACTCACTAGGCTAATACCACCCCGATCATTAAACACTACTCACTAGGTTAGGGACTTCCCGATCGGTAAACACTACTCACTAGGCTAGGTTCACCCCGATCGGTGAACACTGTTCACTAAGCTAGGACCACCCCGATCAGTAAACACTACTCACTAGTCTAGGACCCCCCCCCCCCCCGATCATTAAACACTACTCACTAGGTTAGGGACTTCCCGATCAGTAAACACTACTCACTAGGCTAGGTTCACCCCGATCGGTGAACACTGTTCACTAAGCTAGGACCACCCCGATCAGTTAACATTACTCACTAGGCAGGGACATCCCGATCAGTAAACACTACTCACTAGGCTAGGAACACCCCGATCAGTAAACACTACCTACTAGGTTAGGGACTTTCCGATCAGTAAAGGGACTTCTCGATCAGCAAACACTACTCACTAGGCGAGGGATAACCCGATCGGTGAACACTAATCAATACGTTAGGGAAAACAGATCGGTGAACACTACTTACTAGGCTAGGGACACTCCAATCGGTGAACCTACACAATGAACCAGGGACACCCCTCTCGGTAAACACTACTCACTAGGCAAGTGACACCTTGATTGGTGAACACTTCTTACTAGGCTAAGGACACCCCGATCGGTGAACACCACTCACTAGGCTAGAGACATTCCGATCGGTAAACGATACTCGATAGGCTAGGGACTGTAGATCAGTGAACACTAGTCGCTAGGCGAGGGACATCACAGTCGATGAACACTACAAACTAGACTAAGGACATCGGATCTGTGAATACTGATAGGGATCGCTGAACACGCGCATTTAACATTGAACACTTGCAATCTGCCAGGGACAATCGACCTGTTTAAAAATAATTGCCAGCAAATCAATCAACTACCCGGTTACACATTTTTGATCGTAATTTAAATTGAATTTGTGAAAAAAAAAGAAGAAGAAATTATTCATATAAGTTCAAGTACATCATAACAAGTTCTGTGCCAATTAATGAAATTAAAGATTCAATTTTTACAGATATTTTATCAATTTACCTTCAGGTGCAACTAGCATTTAGTGAAGATTAGATGCAAAATTAGAAATAAAGTGGTTGTAATTTCGAAGGTCATTAATTTTTAAGTTATAAAATTTAAAAACAATATAACATGAATTAAATGCTTGGTTCGCTTATACACGATCGTAGATGAGCAAATCGAAGAATCTAATTTTCAACGAAATTTCAATTTCAAACGAATGTATCTAATATAATTATTCTTGCTTGTGCGTGTTCATTTTAAGACAGAGAAAATATGTCATTTTAAATCTCAACAAGAAAGAACAATGTGCCATGGGTTTGCCATGGAATAACAAGAGGCCCATTGGCCACATCGCTCGCCTGAGCACCAAAAGCCATAATAAAATCAATAAAATAGATCTTGTACGAAAAGAATTTTTTCCCTGGATATTCTTAGATATTGATCCCCTTTTGTAACAGAATGTTTCATAGTCATATCACATATTGAGCATTGCAGTTCTCCAGAAAATCTTAAACATATAAACCTAAGTCAAACTTTGAACCCCTTTTGGGAACAAGAATTGTCCAGGGGCCATAGTCTATAAAACAATTAAGAATTAACAATATTTCAAGATGCTTTCATATAAGAAATACTATATATCACAACACATAACTTTTACATTTTTGAAATGTTAAAAAACATTCCTCTGTCAAATCTGACATCTCAATGTGGCTCCACCCCTTCCCCAAAGAAAATGACTCTGACAAACTTGAATCAACATTATCTGAAGTTGCTTTCACTAAAGTTAGAGCTTTTCTATGCAAGTGGTTTTTAAAAAGATTATTAAGGACTTTTCTCGATATATTCATAGATAAATATTTGACCCCCCCCCCCTCTTGTGGTCCCAACCTATACCCCAGACGATCATGATTTTGACAAACTTGAATCTTCCCTATATTTTAAAATTACAGCTTTTCTGGCTGATTTATATTTAGCTGGAAATTTTTATAGATTTTTTTCTACTAGTATTTATTCCTATGTGAAAATATGATCACCCCCCCCCCCCCCCCCCCCCCCCCCCCCATTGGGCCTGATCCTACCCCGGGATCATGATTTATACAAAGTTTAACTACCAAATTAAAACTTTTCTGGCAAAAAGGTTTTTAAGAAGATTTTTCTCTATATATTTATATGTAAAAATTCGATTACCCCCCCCCCCCCCCTCCCCGGGATCATGATTTGAACAAACTTCAATCTACATTTCCTGAGAATGCTTTTACACAAGTACAGCTTTTTTGGCCAATTGGTTTTTAAGAAGATTTTAAAATGATTTTTTTCCATATAATCATATGTAAATATTCGACCCCCATTGTTACCTCATCCTATCCCGGGGATCATGATTTGAATAAACTTGAATCTACACTACCTGGGGATGCTTCCTCACAAGTTTCAGCTTTTTCTGGCCCAATGGTTTTTGAGAAGAAAGTTTATAAAAAATACGAACAAATTTTCATTAATTCTTAATTATCTCCCCTTGAAAAAGGTCGTGGTCCTCCAAACTTAAATCCCTTTCACCTAATATTGTTTTGTGTCAATTTTAGCTGAAACTAGCTTGTGGTTCCGGAGAAGTCGAAAATGTAACAAGTTTAATGACGAACGGGCGCCGGACAAAAAAAATGATCAGATAAGTTCACTTCAGCTTTCGGCCTAGGTGAGCTAACAAAAACTATAAATCCCCACCGCTGATCCACAATCCCCACCGCTGATCCACATCGTGTGTGTGCGTATGTTTGTGGTGATTTAAAGTTGGGGTCTTTATCACCTAAGAAAGAATTCTTATACGTTTCATATAAGTTATAAAGTGTTTACCCGACTTCCTCTTCAATAAACAATTTTCCTTATAATCATTTTTACACCTTATCGGGATGCTTTCATAGTAATATCATCAGTTTTAGTTCACGAAAAGAAGTTTTAAGTAGATCACTGCACCCCAAATATGGTTCCATGCATTGGTGCAGGAATCAAGGTTTGAACCTACTTGAACCAATCAAGGTTTGAACCTACTTGAATCAACACAATATTAGTTATCTTCCTTATGATACCACAAATGACAGCGCATCTTGACAGGTTTTTAAAATCCATTCCAATTTTAAGAGGGCGATGTCTTTTATATATACAAAAATATGCGTTGTGCTAAGTGTTGCTGAAAAATATCCAGAGTATGAAATGTTAACTGACCCTGACGACAAACACCGCTGCTCCAGGTGAGCTAAAATACTCAATTTAGTATGTTGCTAGATTTGCATTAAATATACATGTATATGCATACTAAGACAGAATTTTTTATTGAATCAAAACATTTTCACTTTGACTGACATACATATCATATTGTGCTTTTAGCAATACGCTCGATATCAGAAACCGTAGCATTTTCACATTAAAAGAGACATCAGACTAAGCTGAAATGCGTAAAAACGTGCCATGGGAAATCAAAGGGAAATCAAAGCAGAATCAAATATAGTAAAGCTGTTGTTAGCTGAACACTGAGGCATACTTAGATTTAGCTTAATGTGTTGGAAAGACACAGAAGACAAACAATGTGATATCGACAGACGCGATCGGCTCCGTTCGTATTCCGGAATCGTTTGATAAGCTATGTTTTACCAGAGGATACAATCAGTGTGTATTGATGGTCGATACGTCAGACGCTCACATTTCCTCGGTGTTAATCGATCTCATCTCACCTCCAATCTTATCTTGTCATAAAAAAGAGACCAAATGTTGCTGTTGTTGGTGGCAACAGAACAATGTTCGATTTAGTAGCTAAAGCGCGTTTCACAACAATGAAATGAAAAATGAAAGTGGCATTATGACTAGATACAAGTCCATAGGACATGAATACCTTGCCAGATTGAGGGTAGCATAAAATTCTAATTCTAGTATTGTACATTTATGTACATGTATAAGAATAATACACATCGCCCAATGCATGGAAAATATATTTTCTGGAAATAAATCTTTGAATCTCCCGAACATATTATATGCAAATGATATGGAAACACAACAACGCTCTATTATAGCCAATCGAGCTCTACCAGTTTGCAAACTCTATTTATTTTTTATTTAATTATCAAAAGCTAAAATTAACAAAAGTCACGATTATTTCGAAGTATCTGCAACTAATTACGAACGGAATGAAACTGTTCTGTTACCTAATCACATGACTTTGTGGACCAATCAGAACAGTGATAAAATGTAATGAAATCGTTTCAATTTATTTCTTAAACAACTAAAGTTTGGAGAAATACTTTGATCAGTTTCTTTAAAAGAATGCAAACAGCAAAATAAAGATTAGTAAATCATGTTCATAAGATAGGTCAGCGTCAAAAATAAGGATACAATATTGACATTCTTTCCCAAGTATTTTCTTTGCTAACAAAATAATAGTGAGGTGATGTCATAGGAAAGGTTATGGTAAAATGATATTGCGCGACAGATCAGTTGCTAATACTTATATGTATCTTTGTGTGAAGTTTTTGAACAAAATTATATTTTCACGCAAAATGTGACGGACAGGCTGGAGACAGTAGAAAACGGAAGAATGGAAAAGGCAAACACCAAAATCATCGTACTCATGGTAGTGCAAAAAAAAGAGTATTTCGCTTTTTAATTCTTACAACAGAAATAAGTGGATATGCATGTACAGGAAAGTTAAATTCATCTTATGTTTACTAATTCTAAATTGCCCCCTCATAGCCTTTAAAATGTTGATGGTAGTTTATCCGGAATAACGCGTGTTCAAGAACTAGCCGGGTTGTGAGAGTGTCACGTGATTGCGACTGTTGTATGAAAATAGTAACATTGGGATGGACACGGTAAAAAAGAAATGAAATTAAAGCACTTTAATTTTTTTGCGATAAGAAATATTGTTAACCTTGAATATTGTCAAAATAATATCAGAAGAAATTGAGCCCTTCGACAGACCACTTAACTTACGACAGAAACCGTGTTGCCGTATTTACAGTCTAAACTGCGCAAGTGTGAGCATGAAACGGAAAAAAAAATATTCAGTTTTTATTGGGCAGACAATAATTTTCGTTAAAATAGAATGCATTTACTCAAACTTAAGCCCATGCATTGATATCGCATTGAAAGTTATAGAATTATTTTTTTTCCAACAAACGCGTAACTTTCGCAATATACAGAAGATTTTGAATGAATGAGTAATTTTCGCGAATTAAATACGTAACTTTTAACATTATTACGCATAACGTTTGTAAATAAACATGAAACTTTCACAAATAAACGCTTAAATTTTGCTATACAATGTAAATATCCAAATACATATGGGGTAGCGCGTTTCCAAACATCAAACAGATTTTAATATACTATTAAACATGAATTTTGAAATTGGCTATAAATAAATACAAATAGAAAACCTGGTTGCTGGTTCGATACTTGCCTGTAAGCTTCGTGTTCATTTTTCCCATCATCTGCAATAGAATCCGACAGTCGGACTTTGATACCCACGATCAGGTCACGGTTTTCCACTACACACTTCGAACACTCGTCAACGGACACTACATTCAGAGAGTCCAGTTCTCCGCCGGGGGCTTTAAAATGAAAACCAACAAAAATTACCTGAACCGTCCAGTATAGTGTCCGAATATGTTTCATTTTCAAGGAATAGTTTCCGCACAAAAGATTTGGTCAAACTTTTGAATATTCTAAAGGTGAGGACTTCGGGTTTGAATGGTTATTTGAGGTGTATTTATTACTAGAATATTAACTGTATTCATTACAATCTGTAATGGACCACGTGTCTTTTATATAAAGATATGACACCAATCGCAACTTTTCGAGCCTTTCCGACGAATCAAGCGGAAAAACAATTTCGTATGTACATGAAAAAAAAAAGGTTATAATAAAACTTAAAATAAATATAGAGCAATATATTATTTGTTAGGATTTGGGCTAATCTTGTTAAAATTCACTGATATACAGTTACCATCAAATACATTACAGAAGAGACATTCAAGGTCCATATCCCCTTGAAAAAGAGGGGTGCTTTAGAGCGTTTATAATGTAAACGTCCATGCTGTTAGCACGACACGTACCTCCCGAGGCACAACCCGATGCTGCCAGACCGTGCTGGGCAATGTGAAGGAACGCCAGGACTCGAGTTTTACTGTTGTCAGCAACATACTTCCGCAAACCTTTAAACGTGGATGCGCCTAATAAAATAGAAAAAAACGTGCATTAGCAATTTAGCATATATATAATCTTGATAGTGGCTGGGAATAAAACTTACGAATAAAATAGGCGACTACTGATTTTCACCGAACGCATTTATTTTTACTACTTTTTACACAGAACCCAATCACCAAACAGGATGAACAAAAGGTTACGCCCCTGTCACACTGTTTTAACTCGGCATCTCATGGCCAACAGAATCATCGTCATCTTGTTTGCCGGTGTGTTCCGGTATATATGTTCAAGACGGAATCACAACTACTTACGGATACGTTTCTGGATTGTATATAGCGACTTCTTTACGATTGTATAAGTTAACTTTACTGGTTCGATTTTTATTATTGTGGAAAAATGCATGGTGTAGAGAAACGCGAACAAAAGAAAAGGATGGGTGCACTGGAAGTGTTTGTCCACTACAGAAGACTTTGACCGTGCTTACAAACGGCACTGATATCCAGTCTCTATAAACAAGTCCAGAAGAACAGTTAACATAAACAGAGGACAGTCTAGGTCTTGCTAGATCTCTGAGTAAACCTAGAAATAAACCCAGTTCACTAAAAACACTAAGCTAAAATTGTCGACACAAACGTCACATCTGCATAGTTGTACTGAACAGAGCTATGGGTGACCACTGGGAAAGATATTGATAAACTTGATTCAAATATTATGAACTGAGATACACTGGTCACTAATCCACAACTATACGATAGAACAAAAACCATCCCACTATCTTTAACAATTAAATTTCCTAGATGTAATGGATGGGACACGTTCTCCGACTCCGAGGAAAAAAAATATCCGGGGGGGGGGGGGGGGGGGGGGGGCTAACGAACATCAGGAGACGCACGGAAGGATATAAAGACAAAACGTGTGGGACGGTTTTGGAGAGAAGCTCAGGTTACTTCCAATGGTGCCAACTGTTTACAACGTCGCTCCATGCATCTCATTGGCAATGGGATTTCAGTAAGACAATCTGTAATGCTTCTAGTTTACGACTTTAGTGGCGATTCATACGACAATACGCCAAAACACTGTTTTAACACCGATACAATTTCGTTGCAATGAAATGGCAACTGCTTAGCAAGGTCTTTATACGCTATAATAATTGTCAAAATACGGATTGAATTACCAGTATGTGATGAATTTCCCCATCTCCAATATTTGTGTTCCATTCGTTTGTTTTGAACTGCTAATAAACACTCGAACTAAGTTTTTTCACGAATTTTCAGGTCTAAAGTGAAGGTGCGTATTATACACAACTGCGTATTTTATTCGACAAATTACGGGTATAGAAAATTATATGTTAGATCAAAAAAAAAAAAAAAAAAAACGTATCTACCGATCCACTTTTGAAAACAATTTTTCTTGAATGTTGTTAAAATATATTGCAGTCATAATAAATCGTTACCACATTTTGAAAAATCGCACATGAATCAGCATCAATTTTATTGTCTTCAATCGTAATATTTCAGTCAGATCATAGCAACTAAAATTGGCTTTCGTGCCAGGCGAGTAAAATAGTATATAAATGAAAGCAAAATTATTATTGAGATCTAGACACATACATTGCAGATGGTTAGAATTTTCTTATCTTTGTGTAAAAAAGCAGTTGAAATATGTGAAAGAAAGCCGTGTGGGAGTTCAGGTGGGCAATGTGGCCCATAGGCATTTTTTCCTTAATACGTTTAATATTTTATATAGATCTTTAGTAAATTACCTAAATAATAATCATCGAAATTTTCTAGAATAATCTTTGCATTGTACCATTTTTGTTTCTGTTCTTACCGGTTTTCTTTTTTTTTCCCCCAACTTTTCTTTTCTAAAGCAAAGTAACCACTTTCCTGAATGTAAGCAATGTGTGTGGAAGAATTAAGTATGTGTGAAATTGTAACTCAAAAATAATTGAATTCATTGGTGTTGCTTATTTTTGTATGAATGAAACAAAAACAATAAACAAACAAAAATAATATTCATCGAATTGAGAACCTTTATCTATTAAATCGCCTTTTTGTAAATTGTTAAATAACCACGCATATGTTTGTTCAGTTTCCCCTTATTGGCCCCTGTGATGTCTAGACGAATATATTGGTATAATTAAGTCAGCAATAGTAGCAAATAAATATGCATACACCTTAGAAGATCTATTGGAAATTTGAAGAGCTTGATAATTTACTTTAAGCAACGGAATTGTCCATTAAAGAACGGGCCTTGGACGTCGACATGCATGAAGTCGTTTTATAACATACAACGAGCTTTCAGACGCCATCTTGTTTTTCCCTTCCCGCACAGACGTGACTGAACTGGTCCACAGCCATATTGGAAAGAAAAGATCTACATGTACAATATACATAGACGTGTTACAAATATCAAGTTGGATATGTAAAACAATTTTTATAGAGTTAAGATGAATATACAACGGAAATGGATGTACGTTTGAAATGGCCCTTTGTTACGTACGGCTCAAGTTGTTTTCGATGGGATTACTTTCAGAAATTTTATCCCTATATGTAAATGGAGTTTCGTGTTATATCCTGGAACATGTTTCTTAATCATAATAGAAAAACAAAAAGGGGCTTCGATATTGATTGATGGCTACATTAACAGCGCTCACGAAGTCCTGGGGCGCTGGCTTGGTTGATGTCCTTGCAAGCATAGGACCTATATATAGAGCTATTAATTTTAACCATGTTGCCAACATGTATTTACATCGCAATAAAAGATTAAATTGAACCCTTTGTGGCGTGATCCAAAATCCCTCTGTATATTAAAAAAATGAGGTACTCCAGGGATAAAATGTTATTGTTATAAATAATTAAATGGTAAGTATATATATCGCACAGGCTTGTGGGCATGAACAAAAGAGATTAAAAGTCCTTTCAGTGTAACGCGAAGAAAAATATAACCCGCAGCTACGTGTCACTCTTTCAAGGGCTTGAGCTATTTGCCACATACCAACTTCCTTGGATTGAACACAACACAGATGTATTGTGTGTGTGTTAGTGTAGTGTGTGTACACTGATGAGTCAGACTGTCGGCGGTTTAACCGATGTGCTGGCACACTACACTTGGCCAGCTAAGGCGAACTCTTGTCTATGGAAAACCCGTCTGCATTAAAATTGACTTGCTGGATTTGTTTTAATAATGAGATATGAATACCGTTTTTTGTTTAATGTGTTGTTCAGTGTCTTATTTTATTTGCTTTTCTATCGCACTGTAGGCTTTGTGCGGTGAATTGCGACTGTACACAATAAAGGCGACCATTTTGTTTTATAGTCCTACCTGCACTCCCGCCATCTACGATAGTTGTAACACCACGGGAAAGACACTGTTCATCGGGGTTAATCCCTAGTGGTGTAGAATATTGGTAGCAGTGAACATGACAATCGATCAGACCTGGCGTTACCAAGCAACCGGTAGCATCAAATGTCTCTTTTGCCTGTAACTGTATATTATTGCCAATCGATAATATCATTCCATCATTAACAGCTATGTCAGCAACAGTGTCCACTCCATTTGCAGGATCGATTATTCTCCCGTTTTTGACCAACAAATCGATTTGCGACATGCTTTCGCTATACTCTAATCTATGTAGGTCTAACGTTATACCCCTGAAACATTATCGTTATCTATGTATATATCGTTAACAGGAGTTGAGGCTATTATGAATATAATGTGGGCATCTTTGCAAATTATATGTTGTGCTAGCGCAATTATGGCGTGTCTACAGTTCATACGTGTGTCACTTGAACAAACCAGTTAGTTACTAAATAAAAGGTTTGGAGAGCGCCCCTGGTTGATGTTAATATGGTGTACCATGTGACTGCATGGTAAAGGGTCGAAGGTCACGTGTGCATGTGACGTCACGATAGGCCATGAATTTTTACTACATTGTATAGGATATGGCAACTGTGTATTTGCAATGATTGAATTTGTGATATATATTGCGTTCTAATACATAACACCAAACGTTATGTAGCATAACAAGATATGGTACGAGAAACGAGGTACCTACTTGTTGGGAATTTACCCGAGAAAACTCCAGAAGATGCAGTAGCAGAACATTTTAAGAGGTGAGTATAGCACACGTTGACCAAAAAAATTCAGGTCAGCCATTTTCGTAGCGCGGATTAAAGCAACCCTTTTAAAGTGGTTGGGTTGAAAGTTATGATTATATGCTTATACTTGTATCGTTTAGTTACTGGGGATACTTATTTTCTTCAAGGTGATAATAGATATAGGAAATATTTGACCAAGGAGATAGAAAATTAAAGGCGGAAAAGCTCGCCTCGAGGGAGCGTATAAAAATTTAATATTTCATTTGCCAGTCAGTTGATAAAGATTTGACTAAATAATTCTTATGAAAAATAAGAAAGATAATAACTTTAATTGTGCCTCTGATACTGTTTCTACCAAATAGTCTTATTTTTAGTCCTGCCGATATCCGATCTCAACAGTTATGAATATTATAATTTAGGTTGGAATTCCATGTTCATTACACAGCACACAGTACACACAAGCACAGACAGGGAAGGCTCGGGATATGTTCAGTTATTGCATATCTCTATGTTTCGATATGTTGCATTTGGCATATGTAATATTAAATAGAAACGGTTTCGAACTCTAAGAGCAATTAATTGAACAACAACAAAAGTGATGTAATTTTTTTTTCACAAGTTTCACTTTGATAAATTGTAGGGTTGGCTATTCTTGAATTTATTAATTTCATTTTAAACATGGTTTTTGATCTATTTCATTCATTGTTGTGAATCCTGCTGTGAAGGATTTGAACAAGGAAGATGGGGAAAGGCAGATTTATTTATCATAATGAACAATTCAAAGAATGTTGGAGCTGCAGCGATGCTTTTGCCAAGACCCCTGAGGGTACAGATCCTCATACCATGATGCCAACTAGATATTGAAGTGCGGTTGAAATTTCCCGAAAAATTCAGTGAAGATGCAAAGCCAAATATCCCAGCCAAGCGAATCTTGTAGAGATACGATGTATCAATTTTGTTACTATTATAATAGTGACTTTATTGAATTGCCTCATGTTTAATCAACTTGTACGAACACACAAAACGACATGCTTGATTACTAGACAACCCAGTTTCTACCTTATTTTTTGGCTCTTCAAATGTGGAGTAGCTTTGAAAGAAGATTGGGATTTAAATACTAGACACTCTAATGTGACAAGGTGTGCTATGCATGCAGACCAGAGGCCTGTTCAGTAGAGAAGGCACTAGTGAATGAAATCTAGCAAGCAGACTTTGGATCCTCCCTTTTTCATGTACTTTCATGATTTGCCACCCACAGCATTATTGTCAACTTTTTAAAACTCATCCCCCCCCCCCCCATATTTTCTTTGCCTTTCTGGATTGCATTAATATTAACAACAGTGTTGCCATTTGAGTAAAATGCTTGAATTTATTCACACAGTTTAGATGATCACACAAGAAGCAATTTTATGTAGAGAGATTAAAATGTCTGGTCATTTGGATACACAAATTACAGAAAATACTGGAAATGTTTCACTGTTTTATTGGTTGGACTTGCTAATTTACAAAAAAAAAAAAAACCCACTGGTGACTGCCTGTCCTTAATACTGACTCATGTCATCTCTTGATATGGATTTTTTGCCGCCATGTTGTAGGCTATGTATGTGATCCTTTGTTGTTTGATAATGATATCACATAATAAGCAATGTTGCCTCATGGAGACATTAGTGCTACACTGAGGCTAGTACACAACAGTGCTTCAAACTTAGACATCTATTATAAAAGGAATAAATTATTTTCATATTTGTTTCATATACAAAGCTGATACTTGTATAGTAGTCATTTCCTACTATTGAGTGGTATAGCTTTAGAACTCAGTAGTTCCAAGCACTGGCTTCTGAAGTTTGATGTGAGATACTTTTTCCCAGAATAAGCTCCTTCCAAATCTCAGTCAAAAGTGAAATCACAGTCTTAACTATGGATGTATCTACCAATATTAACATTATTTGGTGTTGCAACTAAATATCTTCAGATTTGGTATGCTTGTCAGATATTGAAAGAAAAGCTATCAACTTGGACAGTAAACAAAGGAACACTGCATCCAGATGCATACATTTTTCTGTGGCTGTGGAAGAGGAAAAAAGTCTTAGCTGCAAGGGAAATAGGAAATCAATGAAGCTAATGGAAGCAGACACAAAAATCCCTTTTCCAATTTTTCAACCTCAGATCATTATTTCTTGATTCTACACGAGAGTTTTGAAGGAATGGTTTAGAAACATTGCCCTCAGGACTCTAACAATAAAATATCAAATTGATAATACATTAATTTTATAGAGAATTGAAGAGTCTGTAAAGAATGTCTAAAAATTAGAAACAAAATGTGATTAATCATCCTTTTTGAAACATGATGATATTTGAATCAATTGATGTAGACTGTACTTGTATTACAAGTGCGTCAATTAAGATTTCAAATTAATTGTATTCAAATCCAATTTATAAAACCAGTACATTTTTCTGAAGAAAACCATCTTTTAAAGGGAAGTGAATATGAAAATATAACCAAGGGTTCAAAGTTCATAATGATTTCTGAAAACCATATGGACACAGCTTTCTTCTGTAAGTGACAACATTTCAAAGTCCTCATGATTTTTCCGGTTTTTGAATTTGGATACATTTCCTAGTACTCTGATATAAACTGGAAAAAACAAAGTTACTTGTGTATATTCTTATGGTTACAATAACCTGTGTATTGGGTTATGATAAGAAGCCTGATAAATGTACAGTGAATACAGGGTTATAATTTAGAAGCCTAATAAATGTACATTGAATACATACATATATTCATTCTCCGCCCTGTTCAGTACATGTTTGATATGTTAGGGTGTATCATATGTTGCCATGTTCCAGCTAGCACATTCCAACTTTTTGCTTTATCAGTAGAGTTTGCTTTTATAAGGAAGGGTAGAGAGTTTGATTCTTACATTGTCATTTAGAATACAAGATGTGTTACTTACATTAATTGGTATAATTGATTTACACAAGTTAGGGAAAGTTACGGTGGTATGGGACCCCATGGCATGTATGATATTTATGTGAATGAAAGTACATCATATTAAATATGCAATTGTTATCTTCATAACTATCATAATTTGCCATAAAACACATTTTAGAGATTTGTATAAGGATAAAAATATATAACGTAATTTCCAGCTGGTCTTGACCTTATGCCATACAGCTCTTGATGTATATATACAGCCAACACCCTAACCATAAAACACAGACCGCTGAAGCAAACTTGTGTTGTATGAAAGAAAAATGTGGTCCTGATTGTGGAATAACTATCTGAACTATTATTGTTTTATGAAATATTTCATGCCCAATTCTTGACAGTGTTGATAACAAAATTCAATTCTTTAATATTTACAATTTCCAGTGTCTTTGTGCTGACACTGCGAATCAATTTTGCAACATGCATATAGTCCAATACGTTACATGAATGACTATTTTAGTATTTAATCGTAAAATTGATGATTCAGAAAATTATATAAATGGAATGATTCTTTATTCCTTGAATACCAAATTCTTTATTCCTTGAATACCGATAGTTTCAGTGTGATAGTTCCAGTCTCTCAATTCAATGCAGGTCTTCACAGCAAATTGAAATTTTGTAAAATTAGCTTGTTTTGCTTTAAGATTAATTAAAAAAGGTTACTGATACATGACAAGTACAAAAGAATACATTTAAATGCAAGTAATTTGAGTACATATAGTGCGGCAGGGGTATCCACTAATGTATACCCACAAATGCTTTTACAGTAAAACCATACAAGAACCATATAATAAATCTCACCCTTTGTTTTTGATGTTGAACATTAATAGTTGAACTATGTGAGAGGGAAAGTTGTTAATAAGTCTTGAACATGAAATATTAGAAAAAAAATCATCTACCGGAATGTTTAGAAAACCAGTATTTCAATGTAAATGTTTTTTCACAAAGTTGAGTTATGTATAGACCTGACCATGTATGTTGAAATTCCTAACATTCTACAAAATTTACAGTGCAAGTTGTTTTGTATTGTCTGTATTGTACACGTGTATTCAATGCTGTATGGATATAGATATGCCCGTCTTCTATGTTGAACTGTTGCAGTATTACTATACAATTATGTGGTTGCTGTTGGAGACATAGGCATGCACAATGTTCATAAGGCACTTGAAATAGCAGAGGGGTTTCCTTGGTAAATAGATAATTTCACAAATCCGTGGTATTCTAATTCAACAACAAAATCTCAATGAGGTGAACTAATTATGCTCCCGGAAACAGGCATCATCGCATATGTTATAATTGTCTGCACAGTCGGCCATGTTTTGTACCAGCAGTTTTGCTCGATAATTCTGGTTTATTCCACATTCACACATATACTTAGTCCAACTTGTCTGTATATTTTTTAAATCAATTCTCCAATGTTGATGCAGACACTGATAAGTTGAATTGAATAGGGAGGTCAAAATTTAGGGTGTTTTTACTTATAGATTTCAACATTACAAAGTAAAAGTAATTCAATTCATAAAATTGTTTCACTTTTTAATGACACCAAACAAATTTTCATTTCTGAACACAGGAATGTTTCGTTTCTATGAAGGGAATGGGTGAATTTCATTTCATTACGTTAGACAAGAACCACTGAAGTAAAGTGTATTCCACTCTTGCAATCGATAACCTAGCATGGAGCTTAGCAATGAAGAGAAGTGATCACCTGAACATGAGTCATACTGGAAGAGTCCATGTACAAGGGTGAACAGGCAATCCATAGCGTTTAGTTTGTTTATGTACATTAGCAAAAGTAGAAAAAATCCCCCTAATGCAGAGTAGAGCTGAACATGTTATTGCCAAGTCAGCATGGAAAGCAGACAACCCTTGATAAACATGATAATAATGCCAGTCTTTGTGCAGAACGGGCGAATTAATGCCCTTGGTTTATTTACAGCTTTCTGGTAATAAAACCTGTTCTGGCAACCTTTGTAATGCCTGGCAAACGTCCAAACAAAATTCTTATCTGTAAATAGTGGATTTTAAACATGTATTAGGTTGGCTGCAATCATTGCCTTATACATAGAAGTCTGATCAATAGCTTCGTGGAACTGCTCAGATCAATATTGTTCAGCTGAAAAGACACATATTTTATACTGAAAGACTCCATTGGCTTGTTGTAGGCTATGTCTTGGAACACTCATTACTGACATACAGGCTTCTTTAGAGGTCTATGGAATTGAATGATGGTGTACACTTCTGGAATAACACAATTTTACAATCCTACAATGAATTTGAAAGGCAGTCATAAAAATCTGCTGGAAAGTGTATAGCTAAAAGTGGAATCTGCTCTAAGTAAGATACACAATTAATGGGGCATACAAATACATGAATAATTTATCTGCTTTGTGATCTAGTCAGACAAGAAGGACCATCTCAAAAGTTGTTTTATCAGGGAATGCCTGGAGGATTGCCAGCTACAGCTTACAGTGAAAAGTTGGAACACTGCCAGTTTTCTAAGCCTGCATAAAGGAAAAAAATAGAGCTGAATGGATTTTTAAAACACATTAGGACAAAACAAGACATGATTGTTCCCTCTTAGCATTGTGTTTGAACACAGTCCTACGAAGGATGTGTGGTTACAAAGTTTAGAGCACTGAAAAATGTAAAATTAATATAAAGGGGGAGTAAAACAAATTGAATATATTTTGTTTTGATTTTCAGTCATAGAAAATGAACATAATATAATTTGCCCCAAAAGACGATATATGATAGACAAGAACCATGGACTTTATATAGGACATAACTACATAGTTTATGCTTCAAAAGTCAAAACAAGTTTAAATTGTTCTCAGGTCTCAAGTGACACAAAAAGATAAGTCACAGCTTAGGGTCAGACATTCTGTACCAGCAAGTGAACTACAGGCACAATTACTACTCTGAAACAAACCATGTTTTATAAAGTTGATTTGTTACTTTTTGTACTAGAAATGGTTTGACAAAGTTGATTTCTGTTTAAAAAGGAGGAAAAGTGTGTCCTGGATGTGAAACTTGAAAGAAAATAAACATTTTTGATGCTCCTAAGATTCAAGGCTTTGATAAAACTTTAAAAATCCAGTTTTTTCTTGATTTTGATCTCGTAGAAAAGGAAAATGCACAAACAACACTTAAAATAATCTGCATTGGTGACTAATGCTGCTAAAATTTATTACTTGTATCTCATACATTTTGTGTCATGCACTCTCTCAAGACAGATAGAATATTCTATACAACACAGTTTCTGACTTCAGTAATGCTGCCAAGTTGAAAAACAACTCGAGCTGGCTGATTAAAGAAGCATGGCTGGAGAACAGATGAAAAAACAATTAGACCACCTTTCAAAATCTGTTTGCCTTCTCCCGACTGTGTTTGAAGTTTGTGTAGGGAATCTTCTTTTTTTTTTTCAAATTGTGCGAACATTGTCTATTGATTAACTTAATAATAGATATATATACATATACATATGCAAACATTTGACATATTTGAAGAAAAAAATGATTAAGAACAAAATTTTGATAAAAATATTTGAGTCAGGTACTTCGATCGTGTTACTTGGTCAGGATATGGACACACAAACTTGCAATTGTACTGTGTAAAGCTAATCTGAAGTTAAATTGGACTAGAAACTATCATATGATGAGAACTGGTTTTTGTGTGTTAAAATATTGTGTTGCATTATGAAAGAGTTTGTGTCGCTTTAAACAATCTGAAACAACAATCATGATATTTAATTATTCATATGACAAATAATTGAAGGAATATAAATAACCCTGTAGTTATTAATTTATTACTTTTAAAAACATGATAAAAATGTTGTGCGAAACATAATGGATGTTTTGACTTTATTCTAGATATGGTAAAATACAAAGTGTGAAAATACATCATAAAGAAAATGAAGAAGGGTCCTCGGCAATTGTTGCATTTGGAGACATTAAATCGGCATCCAAAGCCCATGGAACAGAGAACCGAATAGAAGGGAATCTATTGTCAACGGAGTACTGCGAGGGCTCGGCAACGGGAAGTGCCGTTACCAGAACCGTAGAGCCAAGACTCGGATCATACAACAGATCGTTCAGTAGAAGCAAGGGGTAGGAATTTTACCGTAGCATTTCAGTTGTTTTAATTTTATTAATAAAATTAACATTGTCATGCAAGCTTATTATTGTCAAATTTTATGTGCAGATTGCAGTGCTGTATAGTTATTGTGATTGCGAATTAGTAAGACCTAGTTTTGTTACTTGTTGGTAGTTGTTTCATATTTTCAGACCCGAACGATCTCGAAATATGGGAATTTATTTTATTTTATTTTTTTTTTTTTTGGTAAAAGCTGATTTACTTGAATTTATTCATAGCCCATGGATGTATTAACACACCATATTTTTAGAATGGGAATTAATGAATTATCAATGTTTTGTGTTGTGTTTCTCTATTTTTTATGGATTATTTTCTGAGTGTTGTGAAGAGAATGCTGTTTTTGTGAAGGATTACTCTACAGACCTCCTCTTTCCATTGATTATGAAATGGAATAACGAAGACTTAGATTTATACCTCTCCGACATTTGGATGTGTTTATTTTATTATTTTTCGATTGATGGAATAATTCTTATTTTATTTTATTGAAATCCAGTGGGATATCAAATTCAGCCTGGATTTAACCCTTTCCTGAGTGAGAATGGATTAATTAATCTTTTGTTGGAGTGAGAATGGATAAATTGATCGTTTGTTGATGTAATATATTTGCAAAGGATATGACAAAGGATTAGTTTATATAGAGTGTTGGATATAACAATGGTACTCCCCCTCACAGTACCTATGTCCAAGGAGTTAATTTACTTCAGGTATTGTAAGTTTTAAGTTAAAGAGTATGATTA
This sequence comes from Magallana nippona, assembly GCA_033439105.1. Classification (NCBI taxonomy): domain Eukaryota; kingdom Metazoa; phylum Mollusca; class Bivalvia; order Ostreida; family Ostreidae; genus Magallana; species Magallana nippona. The sequence continues at coordinate 32,394,854 of CM065922.1, forward strand.
CATGTGAATTAAAAGAATTAAATGAAGAAAGGGTGACCAGAACCAGAATTTTGCATGCATTTACAGTTATTTTTAATGATATGTTGATTGGGGAAAAAGTACTCTTTTGATCAGTTCAGGAGGATTGGGACACCTTGATTTTATTTCAGAGATTTCTTTGAAGTAAACAAGGAAATCACCATAAATTGGCATTATTATTACATTGTATCTTTTTTTAATCTTCATCAATCTATTTGTTTAACAGGCTAGCTCTTTTGCTAGTGATCTGTAAGTGACATATGTTTGAAACTGGCAAAGTTTCCCCCCTCACAATTTTCATTATATTTGAATTTTTGTAAAAGAAAAAAAAAAAAAAAATGTTAATTAACATTGTGTTTAAAATATATGCAGATCGTACTTCTATCTATATCAGTATTTCTTAACAAACTGTCCCAATCAAAATTAATCGACTTCCTTAATAATATCATGGATATTTACATACATCACTCAATTTTGGCCCCCTAAATCAATTTAGATATGTATCCTGCATTGCCTATGTAACCTTGACCTAATTATCGACCAGCTTGGTGAATGCAGAACTGTTGTTTACTGAGGATAGTAGAGGAGATAATTTAAAAATTATATATTAATTGTACATGTTGTACATGAAAAATTATACGTTTTTCACCAGTTTTGCTCAATTCAGTCTGTTCATTATTTTCACATTGCAAGAAAATGATAATCACTATTATCGATAAAACTCATTGCAATGGACTGTGTATTAAACAGATAAAATCAATGCCATACAGAAAAAGGCAATATGTGATTTATTGGTTTGTGATGTTAATGCTATATACTGTATTATTTATAGGACTGGGGGGGGGGGGGGGGGGGGGTATTATAAGAGCATGTTTATGTTGACAACATTATGGGCAAATTAACATTTTTTGCATGTTCAATATTGTTGTCCTATATTCTGTCTTATTTTTCCTGTAGAGCTATACTGTCACCTTTCTTTTAAATGAACACATCATCACCAAAAGTTACCATGCAAAATATCACATAGAGGTAGAACAGTTAATTTATTTCAGCTTTAATGTTGTGCACCCTGCAGGCTGTATGTGGAATACAACCAGTGGTATCCATGCAGCTTTGATTGGATCTGAATATTGAATTTCTTTCCAATGTTACCATATAATATTTATCATTTACTACATCTAGTGATTTGAATAAGGAAATTTGTATCTGTACACTTTGCTTTGTGATGTCCCTTTATTCATTCCCGGCCTCGGCAGGGTGGATGGAAATTCACACACAGCTTGTTAACCAATCAGAACTCTTCCTACAAGCAACTTTTTTTCGCACCTGTCTGTCAGAAGGATGGTCAGTTTATAGAACTGGTACTGTGCTGTTGTCTGTTCGATATCTTCTAAGTGCTTAGCAGACATTAAATTTTACACAGGTATCCTAAGGATTATCTATATATAGAGAACCCATATTGATTTTGAGATCAGAGAGTCAGGTTAAGAGAAAAACTACTCTAGGCTTCAGTAGGTATACCAAGTATTGTCAGATCAATATCTTAATCCTTTGCTGGACAAAGACAAGCAGATGTAAAAATTGAGCTTCAACTATTGATCAGAATTGAACTGAATTAAAAATGACTCTCAGTCAAAAGTTACATATGCAAAATAATTATAATAATAGAAAAGGGTTCAGGGACAATCGGATAAATACTTTTTAAGGATTCGTCTTCCTGGAAACCGATTCTTCATTTTTCTTCTAAATTATTTTTGTTTTTATTTATCAACCTCTTAATAAACAGAGAGCTCTACAATCTATATTAACTTTTTCATCTTGGCTATAGCCAAAAGTGACTTCAATCAACTCTTCTTCTCTTTTCACCCTTAGTGGATCAAACCAACTTTTATAGTATGATTGAGTATTTAATCTACAAGGTGGCATCACAAACAATATTGTGTACATGATGGACTGTGTTGCATTCAACTACATGTATACGTGAAATTGTAAATATTAAACAGAATGGTGTTGGACATTTCCATGATATGATATCACGATTCTAAGCCTAAATGTCTCCAAAGATTGATACATTAAAACTCTGTTATAGCGAAGTCCTAGGGACCAATAGATTTACTTCGTTTTATCTGTAATTCGTTATAACCGTTTAATGAATTCGTAATAATAACTATAGCAAATTCGCTATATAGGTGTTTTCTTCCATAAGACTAAATTATTTGCTAATTGAGATTAGAATGATGATACATTCTTTGGAAACCTATAATAACCGGATTGTAAATTAAAGAATTTATGTGTAAATAAATTCATTCAAACTATTGTGTCCAATGGCAGTTGTGCTGACTTTCCATACTATTAAGAAATTTGTTATAAAAGTTTTAAATTTGGTCATTTTTCACCCTTACAGTACTCAAAATCAGTTCGCTATATTCGTTATATCTGAGTTTGTTAAAACCGTTAATTTTTGCAAAGATTTGTTAAGAATTCTGCCAGGGACTTAAAAAAAACTTCGCTATATCCGAGATTTTGCTATATCCGTGTTTGTACTAAACGAGTTGTATTGTGTTTTGATCTATATTTTTGTTGGAGATTTGCCTTTAATAATATCTACGGGAGCAGCCATTGTTGTATCTGAAGATTTTTGTTGGTCATAATCTGAATGGCTCTTTCTGATGAAAGTAAAAGAACCACAATTATCAATTCACAACAGAGGGCACTTCTTATGACATACAGAATTTAGCTTAGTTATCAATCAAGGGTGAAAAGAGAAAAAGAGCAGATATAAGCTTTCCAAAAATTATTTCAGTGACTCACTTTTCATGCTTCAATTAAGATTTTCTCAATTATGAAGATATTACTAAACAGTCTTTTAAAAATGAAATGCAATGAAAAAATGACAATGTATCTAAATAGAAATTAAAAAAAAAATCAGGTTTTTACTTTTGTGCACTAAATTAATTTTGCGCTCCATTTTTCCTATGAGAATTTCTAAATTCTACAAATTTTCATTTATTATTACAAAAATAAGAATAGTAACTATTTGTTCTTTTATATTGCTCATTTTGCTTGCATTGAAATAGCATGAGGTCAGTGATAACAGTTTTGCTTTTCAAAATTGCTTCCGAATATTATTCAGTTCTGTTGCATATAATATATATATATAATTATCTGAGGGAGTGAGTAAGACAAGGCAAAATGTTTGCATCTATTGCAGTTACATAGATATTGTTTAAAACACATTTTCATTAAAATCATACAAGGTACATACTGGTGAGAGGAGTTCAACAGTCAATGTTCAGGCCTTGACATTTCCAGTGGCCTCTACCTCAATCATTATTTTATGATTAATTTAGTTTATAAGCATTGTTATCAACTTTAAATAAAGACTTCAAATAAGATATTGACTAGAAAAACAGTTTAACAATGTCAGTTGTGACCTTGACTTCACATTTCCATTTTTTTTTTTTGGGGGGGGGGGGGGGGGGGGGGGGAGGTTGTTAAAGAAGTTGTGCAAGATATTTTTCTCAAACTTCATTGTATTATTCTTCCCAATAGATATCTGTTCACAGAATGCTTCATGAGCAAATTTTGTGACAGGTATGAATTTCTGATATTTCATCTTTGAAAAGTGGTACACATGTTCTGAATATTCAAATATCATTCAAATAATGCAGTGAACCAAACTTAAAATGAAAAAAAATATTAAACTTTGACATCAATAATTGACAAAGTTGAATTGCCCGCACTACATTTATTTTCATTAACCTTGACCTTAGGTAAAATGACCAGGGTCAAGGTTAAATAAAATCAGCATGGCATTTATTCAGAGCAGGTTTATTGGGAGGGGTGGTGGTGGTGGCCTGGTGATGGCCAGTTTTCTCCTTATACATCTGTAGAGATGATACTTTAAACATGTGTCAATGATAATTTAGAGAAATTGATTTTTCAAGTTAGTGTTAATTTCAATTAGCGCATTTCTGAAGGTACCTATTCTTATACATATAAGAAAGGCATTTAAGGTTACTGTAGATTCCTTATTCTACGCAAGGACTTATTTCCACATTCCAACTGTTTTCCATCAAAATGCAAGAATATAAAATTTTGAACGGCAAATTTTTATTATAGTTACATTTAGTGTACATCTGCTCGAAAAAATAAAAGCGAGATTTTAAAGTCCACAAGGTCTGCTTCTTGCGATGTTGCGCGGATATTAAGTCCTCGCAATTAATTAGGAATCTACAGTATACTTGATTTAATGGAAGCTGCTTTCTGCTAAAAACATTAATCAGAATTCACAGCCAAATGTAGTATGTTTTCAGTAAACAGTGATGTGTAACATGTTGAGAAAATTTGAGACATCCTGTTTATCTTGTTGAAAATTACATTTCATGTTCTTTGAACATGTTTGACTCTCATTACAGGCTTAAAAGTAAATTACCTAATAAACAGAGATAAGAAGTGTTAATTGTATAGAAAATCAATAAATGCAGGGTGGGTTTCTCTCCCCCAGTATTGTCTGTGTCTTTGTTCCTTGTAAGAATTAACGAACACCCAGACATGTTTAATAACCTTTATCGATGGAGACTGTTAGATCTTTAGCTCTGCTTGTTATTTGAATTTCGAAGTTGTATGGAATCTGAAAAATTTTTAGTGGGTCTTCGCAACACTTTCTTGTTTAGTCTATTAATTAATTAATTGAGCTCAAATGCATTTCCTTGCACTCTTATGTTATCAGATTTATAAGCCATGCAGGTACTTTACTAAATACACAATTGTGTCTGTGAAGTCGGAACATTACGTCATAAGTTGATCATTGTTGTGCGTTAGATGATTACCATTGTTTTATATTTTCATATTGCATGTTTTGGACAAATAAAGCTGTTATATTATTTGCAGTGAATATAAAGCACTGTATCTTGGTGAACTGCAAGTGATCCATTTCTTTAAATTGTCCATGACAGAAAACCTCCAAAACATCTGAACCACAGGGTAGACTAGTGTATACTTAGAGTATATAGCTTGTTTTCAAATCTGTATTAATCATTTTTTGATGTTATGGATTAAGCTTTTTTTTCATATTTTTGTCATTTGTAAATTTGTGTTACCATGTCAACAATATTGATGTTTAGAGGTAATCTTTGTCAGTTTGACTGCATTTGTTGTTATTAGCCAACTTGACCCTTAGGCAATGAGGGAGAATAAGTCCAATTTTAGAAAAAAAATTGTTTGCAGAAAATATGTTATTGTTAGCGGAAGAGCTAGTTAAAAAAATTTACAAGTACATATCATAGTGTAATCCCCAGTATGAGGGAAAGGTCACTATTGTTGCAAGGCTTATGTATTGGATTGTAGTATGTGTAGCAAGCAAGTTCACTACACGGATTATCAGAGTTGGACATTGTTGCTCAGGTGACCAATAAAGCCCAAAATCTCAAGTTTTTGGGTGTTCTTTTTTTTTTTTTTTTTTTTTTTTTTAACATTGTGAGTTGAGTTTTATTAATTTTCATTTGGATGAATGTGCAGCCCAGGGGGTTGAAACTTGGCAATACAATTTGCCCAGATGGTTTTTTTTTTTTTCAAATTGAAGATCTGCATTTTTTTTTTTCTAATCAAGAATAAACAAGAACAATTTCTATACTTTACAGATCTGAAGACAATGAATCCTTTGAATCCTACTATGGAAACAGCAGGTACTCTGGAAACTATGGCGATGAGATGTACAGCAGGGGAAGACCAAGGGAGAGGTTCTCAGGAAGGGGAACATTCAAATCATATGACAATAGGTAAGTTCATTTATAATCTCTTGAGGTTACCATTATTATTTTTTTGTTTGCAAATTTGTATGCTTAGTCAGGAGGTTCAAACATTGATCTAATTAACTTATCCCCAGAACAAAATGGTTTTTTTGTTTTTACTGTGATCAGGCTTGTTAAAGTCAGATTTCAGAGCCAATGTTATCAGAAAACAGTTGAGAAGTTCTACCATGTGTACATTTTAAGCAAAACACACCAAACAAAAAATGCTCATAACTATGAATGTAACTGATAGCTACAATAAATAGGTTAAACTATTAAGTAACGTTGCATTATAAAGCATAAACATTTTTGTTGTTAATATGGGCTTGTTTCTATAGGGGAGGTTTCCATGGGAGACCTAAAATAGTAGACCAGTCCTCACAAGATGAGTTTGAGAAACCCAAACCTCCTCACTCTCCGGCCCATTCAACCTCACACAGTGGAAGTCGACACAGTAGTAAAAACAAGAAGGAGAAGCGGGTATCTCGATCAGGCAGTCACACCAGCAGCAGCAGCAGCTCTAGCGGGTCCTCATCCAGCTGTGGTTCTCGATCCAGGTCAGTTATTTCTTTCCCTTTTACCTGAAAAATCTTTCGCTCTCCCCCACCCTTCTTTCTCTTTCTCACTTTTACCGACTTTTTGAATGAATTTAATTGAAATAAACTCAAAAAAGGGATGGTATCTTTTTTAATTGTGCATCTTTATAATTGTGTGCAAATGCATTTCATGATCTACCTGTGTGGGTGTTGCAGGGGCTTAACTTTAATGCAAGCACATTGACTGTGCTGGTGAATTCAAGCATGTGGATGATCAAAACTGTCACTAAGTGAGAAAATCAACAGTATTTGAGATCCAGCTTTAGAATCATGACATGATATGGCACTTTTTTCATAGATGAACATAGATATGTGCTTGTTAAAATGCTTGGTTATTGGAGTAGATTGGTCTTACAATGGTTTTGTTTTCATGAAGAACTTTTTATTAATGTTTTGCAGTAGTGGAAGTTCTAGTCCGGGTAGTAACGCTCGATCTCATGCTTTGCCCACAACAACATCATTGGTCAAGAGCTACCGCACAGAATCCCAGGAGTCTATTAACAGTGACAAGACTGGAGCCAATGATGACGACAAGCGGCCCCGCGGAATCTGTATAAATCACCTACCAATCAGATCTACAGGTTTGTGCTCAGTCCATTTTTCAGTATTCTTTGCTATATTAATTAGTTAAAGTATTATACCTTATGCAAAAGTATTATACCTTATGCAAGACTGAATTTTTTGCAAGTATTGTCTCAAAAGATTTTGCTCGGAAACTCTCATTGTTTAATTCTTCCTGCATGCAGATACAAGCTTGAGAGATGGTTTGTTTCATGAATACAAGAAGTACGGAAAAGTTAATGCTGTCTTGGTAGCAGGTGTTGGAGAGGAGAGATATGCCATTGTCAGCTTCAGAAAGTAAGATTTGCAATAACAGAAAATTATACAAAATAATGGAAAAGTGTCAAGCTCCTTATGTAATTGAAATTATTTGGAATCATCATTTCGTATTGCTCATAAGATATAGATTTCCTTGCTTTGAGGAGGAGGGTGAATACTAGTGAATGAATTGAATTGTGTCATTTCAGACCTGAGGATGCAGCAAAGGCTATGTCAGCCTCACAGGATAAAATCTTCTTTGGTTCCAAGATCAAAGTGAGCCAGCACGAAGGCATAGGTAAGTTAGGGCTGGACATTGACTCAGATGTGATCTCAGATCATTGATATACTTGTATTTGATGAAAAGTCGTTAGAATTATTACTCTAATGGATCACATGTGGCTCACTTTAAACATTGCCAAATATCCATTGCGATACGTAAGGAGCAGAAAAATTATACTGAAGTTTAAATCTGTTTGTTCAGTGAGTCTCCAAGGCTCTTCATCAATTTTTGAGATGAAAAAAAAACACATGCTAGCATTACTGCTGGTTTAGAATTAACCAACATGTGATCCAAGTTTATTATCCCACGCATAACACACAAAACTGCCATGTCATTTGTCAAAGTCTATAGGAAATTTGCTTTATTTTAACTTTAAGCATAGAACATTGATCTTGGTGGATTCTTGTAGACATCTTAAGAACTAAACACGAGATTGATCTGCAATGCCATTTAATTCTTACTCAAAAGGGAATGCTTTCATGAGAATTCACTTGAACTGATCCGTTTATTTGTGTCCTTGCTTCACAGAGGTAGACGACAATGAGTTCCGTCCCCCAGAAGCCGAGCTGGATGAACACCACCCTAAGGCCACCAGGACTTTGTTTGTGGGCAACTTGGAGAAGGATATATCAAACCAGGAGCTGAGAGAGAGGTTCCTCAAATTTGGAGATATACTGGTATGTGTACCATGATATATCATGACTTCATGAAAGTATAGTTAAGAGAACATAGAAATGTAAGAATAACAAACATTATTGCTAATTTTACTATATATTTTGTGGTAAATATCTTTCCATCATGCTTCAATGTGTGTAATAAATTCCTAAATGTAAAGGTGATACAGATTTAAGAATTTTTTTGTATCCTACTTTTACAGGACATTGATGTGAAAAGGCAAGGAGCTGTGTCGGCATATGCATTTGTGCAGTTTACAGACATCCGTAGTGTGGTGAAGGTGCTGAAGGAGATGGAAGGAGAAGTATGGGGCTCCATGAAACTCAAGGTAGGCATAATAGATCCTAGGAGGGGGTAGGGGCAATGTGTATACTCACACTTTATTGTAAGAACCAACTTACCTGATGTTGAGATCCTGGCATGTGAGTGTCACATCAAGGTATTACAGCTGTATTTAATTTATCTTTTTTTTTAATAAAAGACTTGACTCTTAGGTTTAAAGACATGTTCTTACTACAGCTTTCATAAAGAATTGTATATAGTACGTAACTCAATCATTTTCAATTCAACATGGATGATTTTTGTTTTGATAGTTGGGATTTGGAAAAAGCATGCCCACAAACTGCGTCTGGCTGGATAATGTTGATCAGACCGTCCAGGAGAACTTTCTGAGTCGTCAGTTTGGTCGTTACGGACAGGTGACCCACGGAATCATCGACAGAATCAAGGGGAAGGCCTTGGTGTACTTCACCAATGCTGAACAAGCTCAGTATGCTCTCGTGGAAATGAGGAACAGAATACTAAACAACAAGAAAATTATGGTAAGTTACCAGGGTAATTAGCTGTGTTTTGTAATGAATCAAACTTCATGTTATTTGCCAACAGTGTTTTCACAAGGGAAATTGAATGCTGGAAAGATGCTTTGCTTTAAAGTAAAGACCTTTTGTCATTACATTCTGTAAGATCATTTGTTTCCACCCACTTCATTTGATCTACATGTATGATGACAGGCTGTTTATAGATGTGTTTTTAATTACTATTACCCAGTTGATATACATAGGGAGTAGAGACAGTTTTCTTTTTGATTTTGAAATGTTTGTTCTATCATCAGATGATCATATGAGTCTGTGGTACTTTCTCATTTCTTTTGTTGAGAGTAAAGAAAGAACTAAATGATTAGATTGATCGCAGTACTGGCTAAATTCAAGTACAATCTTCACTAGATACGAGGTGCTAATGAAGTAAATACACTCCACTCCAAGTCATTATCACATGAGCTGCAGAAGTAGGCAGAGGTAAAAAGTCTACTTGTCTGTTTGTAGATTGACTTTGCCAGCAGAGACTGCCAAGTGGAATTTTATGAGCAGATGGAAAAGAATGGCCAGTTGAAGCCTGGTCTCCGTCCAGACGAGAGGAGGGGGTGGCTGTACAACCGACAGACCCCAGAAGGCCAGTGGGAAGCAAGGTATTGTTCTATCACGATTCTTATTCAGTTGGAGATTTTTCTGAAATCTTTGATCAGAATTTTCTTTCATTGGACTATCAGGATTCTGTATCTGCATTGATCTGTAAAGAAAAAAAAAATCAAAAGTCAGGATGATATAGTCGCTAACATTGGTCCTAATCATATTGTACTTTTAGCTGTATATATGGTGATTGATATTTAATACAAAGTGTATCAATATTGAAACCTCATAATGTCATGTTATCTCACCTTATGTATAAAGTGATATTTTACTTCAAAAATCTGTTAATTGTATTAAAGATTTCTTAGATCCATTTAAACATATAAATGATGTTGGTAAAAAGAATTGATTCAGTTGTTATTAAATTGCAGTTACGACAACAGATCTGGCAATTTTGTGAAATTTACCAGTCCTGGCTTCCGGGGGCCTCAGAGATCTTCCAGAGTGGCAGGGCGGGGTGCGAGCCGCTACAAGGAGGAGTTTCCAGATGAATTCAAAAGAACAAGGTAAAAATGGTGTACTCTGCTCCATTATCACTGGCCATTTACAGATTTAACCATTCACTTCTTTCATTACCTGAATGTTCTTTAAGATTGAATTTTTACTTGGGTTGTTCATTTGATTAATACTTAGAAGAAACAGGTTACTTGCAAGGCTTTCCCGGCTTTAAACCTTAAACCTGTTGTCAAGATTGATTTTTTTGGTTTTTTTATGGTAACTAATATATGAGCCTGCATTGGGTTTTAATCTTGTTGTTAATTTAGAGAGAAAAGAAGAAAAAAAATATTTTTTCAGAAATCCTGTTTAATGTGTATTTAAAGGTGACAATAAAGAACACATATGACTTTTTTTCCTCCAATGTGCCATTAATATCATGGTGCTGAACCTGTACTTAGGATTTTACATCATTCCATGTAAACATATTGACATTTTACTAATGTAGAATCACTGAAATATTTTCAGACTTGAAGAGAAATGTATTTTAGTATTCAAGTATACTTGTTAGCTAGTCTCAAAGAGATAATGATGTAATTAATATATAATATTAGGTTCATCTGACGCATATTTGACATTTGCAATCCTTGATTGTACATTGATTATTTTCCTGAATTTTCACAAAAGTGAAATGGATGATATAATTAGTATGATGATGTAATTAATATCATATTTAGTTCACCTGTCATGTACTAAGCAGAGGGAAGTTATTGGAACAAATGATTTTACTAAAATATCTCTCCCTTTGTTCCGTTTTCACACGCTTCCAGAAAAAGGAGCGTTTTTTTTTTTTTTGTCATTTGCCTCATGTAAAATTCAAACTTGATTACAAAATTGATGTTAATTGTTAAGGCTGCCAATGTGTTGCTGCATGTTCGTATTGAAGATTTTGCCTCAATTTCAAGAAAGAACAAAATGAGATCAATGATAATAATGGTTTTGTTTTTGATGAAAATTTAAAACTTTCCAATTTTTTTGTTCATTTCAGATCTTATGAAGACTATAGATATCCTGGGGAGTCGGATGATTTTGAGCAGGACTTAAGAGCTTATCAGAGGGAGAGACAACATGGAAGTCAGAGTCCTCCTCCCTACGGAGAGGATGTGTACAGTGACCCTGCATACCAACGGTCCAAAGATTTCTACAAGTACGCTGAGTCCTATCGCAGTGCGAGTCCTCACAGTGAGAGAACCTACGAAGGATTCGAGTACGATAAAATTCGCGGGGAGGAAAAATACTACGGCAAAGAAAGATATGTCGTCCGTGAGCGAAGTCCGGAAGTGCAGTATAACAGAAGCTGGAGTAGATCCCCATCTCATGGAGGTCAAATTTCTGCAACTAAGGAAGCTGTGGGCCGCAACACTCCTCCTACTCCAATGGATGACGAGGCTCGCGACTTCTCACGGGACGTCAGCCCAGTGGAAGAGGGTCAATCCAAGTTTGGTGACTCCAAAAACAAAAGAAGGAGTGAGGACGATTTCAACATTTGTGAAGCGGATATAGCAGAGTTATCGAGTCGATCTAAATTTACTGGTGTATTTCATAAGGAGCCGTATGAAAGAAAGAGATCTTATGAAGAAAGTTTCAATCAGGAATATATGAAATCTCCTCGGAAACACAACAGACAATTAATGTCCAAGTCATCTGTGGACCGTATTGAAAGTTCTAAAAGGGATTTATATCAAAAGTATCAGATCATTCAATCGCGCATTACAGAAAAACTCAAGGGTCGTAATGAAAGTAGTCCCAGCTCGGCAAGTAGTGGATCAGAGCCTGGACAAGTGACTGAAGGCGGCGAACTGTCAAATCTTCAGCATGAGAAGGCTCTTTTACTTGAAAAATTAAAGCAGTTGGATAAAGAATCTAGCACAAGTGATATTGAAGAAGCTTTTGACATTGAAGATCCGAGGAAAATTCCACCAAAACGTGCGAGACTAGAACCCATGGGAGCGTGGGGAGATTCACATCACCAATTACAGACAGGACTCGGGAGTGTTACAAACAAATATGATTATAGAGGAATAGACTCAACTTCAAGTGTGAGAAAAGACAGTATTCACAGTTTTGAAGAAAAGGAGAGGAATAAATCATGCACCAGATCAAGTGTTGAAGGAAGTGACCACGAGGATTTTACCTCTTTAGTGTCTCCGAAAGAAGTGCACATTGGATTTATTAAAAAGAGAAAAAAGAGTGAACATTCTGAGGAAAATAACCGATCCTATAGATCAAAGCATGGTGAAGAAGAGGCTCATGCTGGAAGTGATACCGATGAGTTTCGAAACATTTCTAGAATGGACCAATTATCTTCAAATCCTGTGTTCAGAAGATTGTCAAGCACCGACTCTTCAAGTCGCACATATTATCCTCATGAATCTTATAGTGAAGTGCACAGACCTAATGAAACAGATATGTCGGGTGGTGATGGATTATCCATGTCCCATTCGGAAGAGAGTAAGCAGCATAAGAGATCAGATTCAACAAACAAATCTCATAGCCATAGATCTAAACACCGGCACAAAGAAGAGCATCAGCCCACCAAGATTCCTCTTGAGGAAGACTTTTCAAACTCAGAAAACCTGGATCCCAGGAACCCTCACAGAATACGTCAATCGGTTTCTCTACCTCTGCCAAAATTTGCCAAATTAGATGCAAATGTAATGACGTCACCCGATGTCAATGAATCACCAATTAATTCTAAAGCCGAGTCTCCGAGGTTTTCTTCTCCAAGCAGTGGAAGTAAAAATACTTCATCCCCACAGAGATCACCAAGTGAATCAAATTCAACCAATTCTCAAGAAAATCCTCACCAGGAATATATTCCTGAAGAAAATCCATCAGACTTGAACAATGATGCTGCTCCCATGGAATCTATGGGAGAAAAGGGGGAATTTGATTCAGATGGGAGTTCAGAACACAGTGACCACAATGACAGTTTTGAATTGGATAAGATCTCTTTAGAAGAGCGGATTAGGAGACTTGATGAAAAACTAAATGCTGTACCAGTACCTCAAAGCAGTACTAAACTAACCTCTGAAATCAGCTCTCTGCCAACAAATTCCACTGTAGTGGCAAAATCGGATCCCTTAATGTCATCTCTCTCAAGAACAGCCTTGTATTCTAAATATAAGATTAACAAAAAGGAGGTGACACCAGGAGCAGGGACAGAAGTAAAGCCTGGAGAAAATACTGAAGTCACCAGGAAGGTAACGTCAAGATTCAGCATTATAGATCAAGATACCAAGCGGTTACAGGACAAGATACAGGAAAACTTCTCCCCAAAGTCCACGCCACATTTTGATGAGACACATATATCACCTATGACACCACTTCGCACTAAAGGAGCTGTGAAAGAGATGCCAGCACAAATGCCACATCTGGCTACATTACCAGGGTCTCTAGCAGGAAGGCTAGGGAATGGTGCTGCACCCTTTCCTACTTTAACAGTGACAACATCATCATCCAGCAGCAGGCCTGATGAGGCAATCACTGTGGATGTTTACAGTGCAAGCCCAGCAGTTGTGCCAGTGATGAATGATAGGCAGTGGCAGGTAGAAAGCAATTCTCTCAAAACTCCAGTAAAGTCGTGGCAAATGGATTCAATATCATTGTCAAAGAATAGTTCTCCTGATCATATTAGTAAAGATATGGCTTCAGGTCATGTGTCTGAAGAAACTTCATACAAACCATTAATAACACCAGCATTTAAAAAGCAAATGAGTGACAATTTCCCCAGGACTGATGAAAAATCCTCTCCAAAAAATTCACCATTAGAACTCAATAAGTCACTTTCACCTTCACTGGAAAACAAAAGACAGTCTCCTGTTTCTAATGTATTGTGTCCATCTCCAAAGTCTGAAGTTAAATTACAAGACGCTGGAGGTCAGAAATCAAACTTAGACATTGCCCAGTCTGACAACTCGCAAACCTCTAAAATGGAGAAAGAATGCTCTATGGAGGAGAGTAAGAGCTCTGACCTTTCAAAAGAATTAAAGATTGACTTGTCAAAGGAAGATGAATTTTCAAAGACTGATAAAGGGTTTTTGGATGATTCCACAGAAATGGAATGTGAAGAATCCGAGAGCTCAGCTGGAAAATTAAATCATGACACACAAGAAACATCCAAACCAAAGAACTTGTCTCCAGTTGTGTTAACAAAGGCAGAAGTGAAAGATATGTCACCAGTGAGTTTACATGTTTCTGGAAGTAAAGATAAGAGTGTTAAAGAGTCTCCGAAGAAACTAAATTCAGGAAGTGCTGAGGACATCACGGGTGTAAATTCTACAGTGGTTGTTGGGAAACGGAAAGCTGAGACAGATGAAGCTAGCAAACTTGAAAATGAGAAGAATAAAGATTCAGTCACAGAACCCAAGTCTCTCAATAACAGTTCAGATTCAGAATCACTGGACTTGGAAAAAACAACACAGGCAAAGAAACCAAAAATTCACAAAACAGAATCTCACAACTCTGAATTATCAGAAAAATTAGAGAAATCAAGTAGCAGTTCTAAAGGCAAAGATTCTCAAAAGAAAGATAAAAATAAGGATTCTAAAAAGAAAGAAAAATGTGAAGGAGACTCAACAAAAAAGGATAAAAACCATCATGAAAGAAAAGATAAGGACAAAGATGGAGGGAGAGACAAAGGCACTAGTTCAAGTTCTACTAGATTACTCTCATCCAGCAATACATGTACCAGTAAAACCGAAAGTGAGAAAAACAGTAAAACAGAGGATAAGAAGGCCAAATCTTCAAAGTCTGAAGAAAAGAAGACAGAGAAATCCTCTAAAGTGGTGGGCTCTAGCAAGTCGTCAGATGACAAGACAAAATCTAGCGAGTTAAATGACAAAAACTCAAAGTCAACAAATGAGAAAAAGCCCTCCTCATCAGAAAATAAAAAAGATGCTGAAAAAGTGAAAAAATCATCTGACCCTTCAGCACATCGTAAAGACAGCAAATCCAGCTCATCAATGAAGCCTCCTAGTGAAAAATCTAAAGAGAAATCCAAGGACAGATCGAATGTTAAATCAAGAGACTCTAGTAAATCTGATAAAAGTACAAAGGATGGAACAAATGATAAACATTGCAACAAAACAAAGACAGATGCAAAATCCACTGAAAAAATCACTAAAAGTGAAAACACAAACACAGAGAAAAGTAAAGACTTTTCTGAGGAGAAGCAGAAGAATGCATTTACGAGTGAGAGTAATGCAAAAGCTGGGAAATCGACTGATGCTGAAAACAAGGGTAACAGCTCACATAATTCAGAGAACAGTGAAAGAAATGGAGAGAAACCAACCAATCCTGATACTGGAAGTTGTCCTAATGCGCCAAGTGATCAGTGCAAAGACAACAAGCCGAAAGGAAAGCATTCCACAAATGAGAAATCTGGGAAACCAAAGCATAGGGATGAAACAAGAGTGAAAGCGAAAGAAAAACATTCAACTTCAGAAAAATCAAAGGACAAAGTGTCAAAGGAAGGTAAAAGTTCCAGCAAGAAAGAAGAAACTAAGGCAGAAAATGGGAAAGACAATACTGAAAGAAAGATAGAGCCCAAAACTGAACAAACAGATTCAAAAGCAAAACAAACGGAACCAAATGAGAAGAGTGAGGATAAAAAGTCTGAAAATAGTGATAGGAAAGTGTCATCAAAAGACAGCCATTCAGATTCTAAGAAGAAGTCCCATGAGTCTTCAAAACCATCAGATAAAATGCACAAATCCCACAAACTGAAGTCTAGTAGTTCTTCTAGTGTATCGGAGGATGTTACAACCAGTGACACAAGTAAGAATTCAAAAAGTGCTGAGAAGTCGAAAATACCCAAAACTGAACACAGAAGTAAAAATGACAACGATAAGACTGTGAAAAAGGAGATTAAAGTCAGCAAATCAGAAGATGATAAGAAAAAGCCGTCAAAGTCAACTAGTGAGAAAAAGAAATCCAGCAAAGAAAGTAAACCCATTAAGTCTGTCACACCTAAGAAGAAGGACAAAAAAGAGGAAAAGATAGAAGAGCACAAGTCAGCTGAGGTGGCCAAAAAAGTGGTGGCCGACGATGATTTTGATTGGGATGCTTGGCAAGATGCATCCATGTATGACAAGGTGAAAAGGAGATCAACAATCAAAGATAAGGAAAGAGAACTGGAACAAAATAGACAGAAACAGTTGGACCGGCTCCAGGAACGAAGACAGAAGAAATCAAAGAGTTCAGTTCTACAGAGTGATATTAGCTCTACTAATTATTCTGATTCTGATGATGTAGAACAAAGCAAAAAACCCTTCAATAAACGGAAATCCAAGTCCAAGAAAATCTACAGCTCATCCGACACAGACTCTGACTTTAGATCCAGTATCTTTCCTGCAGAGAAAAAGCTGCAACCTCAGAAACCAAAATTTGATCCGTCAAAAAAATCCAAAAAGGCATCAATTTTCAACAACATTTATTCCTCAGACTCAGATGAATCAACTGATAGCAGCTTTACTGTTTCACCTGAAACCAAGAAGAAAACGAAACATGTCAAGAAAGTGTCCAGTTTTGAAAGCGATGATGTGTTTTCTTCAAAGTCTAAAAAGACTAGCAAAAAGGATCAGGACAACTTCAAATCCAGAGTGTCGGCTAAGTCAGGCTCAGTGAAAAAGCAAAATATTTTCAGTATGTTATCATCCTCTTCTGATATTTCAGACGACAGTGATTCAGATTTGGATTTCAATAAGTTTAACAGGTCTAAGGAAAATAATATGAAACCTTTCGACAAAAAGAGCGTAACGCAAAAATCCTCAGGTAGAATTTATTCCTCTTCTGACAGTGACTCAGCTGAAGAAGAGAGTAACATTATTCCGGTTCCCAAACCAATTTCTGTGTCAAGCAAAGCCTCAAAGAACAAAACAAAAGAAAAGCAGAGAAGTCTAGAGGATAACTTGAAGAAAATGGGTGTAAGTGAAAACAAGTTTATTGAGGAGAAAACAGCTAGTACAGTTGACAAAGAGACCTACAAAAGTCCAGTCATCTCCCATACAGCTCTTGATAAAGAAGTGTGTGTGGAGAGTGTGCTTGAAGCCGTAGAGAAAACGGAGAAGAACAGGAAGGACAAAATGAAAAAGAAAAACAAGAAGAAAGAAAAGGAAAATATTCTAGTTGGAGAAGGCAAATTAGAGATTGGCAAGAATCACAATTACGGGTTGTTTGAAAAAATTGAAACTTTGATGGCTCAGAGTAACTCCAAGGGGAAGAAGGCTTCACTAGACCAAAAGGCTGCTCCAGAGGATAGTAAGAACATGTTGAAAGATGTCCCTGAACATGTGGAAAAGCCTAAGGAGAGCAAGAAAAAGAAATCAGACAGCATGAAAGAGAGAGAACAAATCAAAAAGCAAATGTTTATTTCACCAATCATGTCACCTGTAAGTGAGTTTTCAGACAGTATCAACATCGACAGTGTTAAACACGAAGAAGGCAGTGTGATTGTCGATGAGATTCCTTTGGACGAGAATTCCTTATTGATGGATCAGCCCTGTGGTGCAGGTAGTGACAACGCCAGAAGCATGTGGGATGTTTCTGAAGTCCGAGAAAAAATGAGCAGTGTGTCGCCAGTAATTGATGAACAAGAAAAGTCACCAGATAAAACCTCCACAGATAATGAAGACAGTAAAGACCCCAAAGTGAAGAAAACGAAGAAAAAGAAAGTTGATAAAGACAGTGATGCAAGCACGAAAAGCAAAAAGTCGGTCAAATCAGACAAAGACAGTGGGAAAGAGAAGAAGAAGAAGAAGAGCAAAGGCAAAACTTGCTCTGAAGTGGACAAGACCATTGACGATGTCTCAAAGGGTAGAGATATACTGCTGTCAGAAAATGGTGAAAGGGCAGATTCACATGGTAAGAAAATTGATAGTACAGCTACAGATTTCTCAGACGTGGACTTGGACTTCAGTACACCCCTGTTTGGAAATTTTGTGCCAGAGAAAATAAAACCAAACAGACCGTCTGCAAAGGATAAGTCTGAAAATGAAGAAACAGAGGGTGAGGTGTCCGAGGATAAAAGGAAATACGATGACCTATTCGATATGCCTCTGGCAGATGATCTGATGGACACTGGTAGGCAGGGTCTTGAAAACGTTGAAGAATCTGCAGATGTGGAGAGTAAATTGTCTGAAGTTAAGCCTCAAAGCTCTGATCAGAAAATGCTTGAGTGTTCAGATGCATCTTTATTCAAAAATCCAGAGTCTTCATCAAAGAATGCCAAGGGCTCCAGTAATGCTGAGTCTTCATCAAAGAATGCCAAGAGCTCCAGTAAGAGTGAGGGGAAAGAGCTGAATGATGTAAAATTACGTAATCATGCTTCTAAGGAAGGGAAAGATTCCCTCACACCAGCCAATTCAGTCAAAGCCATGTTTGGTAAAGGCAGTGACAGTGCAAACCAGAAGAAAACTGCAGATGTATTTGACTTCCGGGAGGAGGAGGAAGAGGTCTTAGATAAACTCAAACCCCGCCACAGCACAGAGAAAGACAGCAGTCAAAAATCAAAGAAAGCATCTGATTCCAGTAAGACTTCATTTAAATGGGACATAAATGATATAACATCAAAAGATACTAAACCATCGTTTGAACCAAAGATGACAAACAAAATGGTCAATCATAAACAGGAGAGTTTGTTTGCAAGTTGGGCCAAATCACTGGCAGAGAAAAATGACAAGGATCAAAACACCAATACCTCAAGTGAAAGTATAGTCAACAAACTGAATAAGAAGTCAAATGCTATCAAGAAGCAACCCAAGGTTTCTGTCACTAGTGAAGGGAAAGATGCAGATCATGATTTACAATCCAAGTCAGTTGCTCAAACTGGACATGATGATGGTTTTGTAGCTCCAGTGGAGGAGAAGACTAATGAAACCAAGAAATTAGTAGTTGAAGAAAGCCAAAAGGGAACCAAAACTAATGATAAGAAACTGGATGAGGTCAATATCAAAATAGCAGAGACCATTGAGGCTGTTTCTACAATCCAGGATCTGCAAAACGAAGAGAAAAGGGAACGGGAAAGCGATATGTTTGGTGACGAGGGGACTCTAGTGATCGATGAAACAAATCCATGTGTTCCTGAAGCCATTCCAGAGCATCCAGCCGAGCAGGAAGCACCACAAGCAGACAGTGAAACCGCACTGGCCATTCAGTCCATATTGGGTCTAGAGGTGGAGGATGCTACCAGTAAGTTACAAGAGTACACAGAACCTGAAGTTTCAGTAGAACCTTCAATGCCTGACAACCCACCCACTGAGGGAAAAATAGTGTCAGAGGATTTGATTGAGGAGATTCGTGTAGCAGAGAGTTTAATTCCATCTGCCGTTGTTCCGGAACCGGTGCAGAGTCAGCTGCCTCCTCTGAATGTGAACTTCAGCCCAGAACCTATTCAACAAGGTCCAGTTGCTAATGTAATGCCATCTAAAGAGCAAGTTGACACAATATCACCTCAGAAGTTTGATGACCACAGGCAGAGGGGAAAGAGACAGAAGCCATTGAAAACAGCTCCTCCTCAGCCTGCTCCTATAGTTTATCCTAATGCCGTTAGTGAAGACTGCCTGCAGGATACACGCAATAAAGAAGACTCAGATGATGGGGCATTGCACATTGCTGATATTCCTCCTATGTCACCTAGGGAAGCACAAGCCAGTGTCATACATCAAACACATCAAGCATTGGAAACAAGAGAAGAACTTGTTGCTCCAGAATTTGAAGTACCAGTACCTAGTGTGAAGAAAACCAAGGCTCGGCGGAGGACATCTGGAAAAAGCACGGAGGAGCTCAACTTTATGCCCGTGGTTGAACATAATCAGCCATCTGCTGTTGATTTGCCTCTTTGTGCCCCAACAACGAGACTTGAACCAGAGCCAGAGTTAGAGACTCGTGTAGAAATTCCAGGATTGGCTTCTCCTCCTTTGATGATCAGTAACAAAGGAGAAGATAAGGATATATCGATGTCTGACTACACCGACTCAGAGAGAAACGATGATAGTGAATTGGGAGGTGAAGAGACTAAGAGACCCCAAAGAGGAGGTTGTAGAAGAAAGAATTATAAGAAGATGTCGGGTATTTCGCCAAGAACCAACTCTCCAAGATCCAGAACTTCTCCAAGGTCACCGAGGGTAGCATCCCCCAAACAGCTCTCGCCAAAGTCAGATATTGCTGCTTCTCCAGTTGTGAAAATAGAGCGCCTACCTCTGGCAAACAAAACCTTCAAAGCTGAGGAAGAACAGCCTCCTAAAGACATTCAGCCAACTCCAGCACCTTCAACAGCAGTGAAAGAAAATGTCTCCTTGAAAGACATAAGGCATGGAAAACCCATGACTACAGCTGTTGAGATGGCACCCAAAGCACTTAATGTCTATGATTTTGATGATGTTGAAAGTGAAGAACAAAATGCACCCATTCTGAAGAGACGCTCTTCCAGTAGAAAGAAGAAGTCTACGGAGGAAACTTTTGAGAGCAAAGATACGGGTAAAGTCCTGAAATCTGAAATAATGGATACCGGCATAAAAATGACCATAAGACCAACAGTAAGACAATCTAAGGAAGCTGTAAAAGAGAAAGGAAATGACTTTCCAAGGCTGAATGAGATCCCGATGGGTCACCCAGACCCTGTCCCGAGAGATGTGGTACATCCTGCTCTCCCAGTGGAGGAAAAGAAGGCCATCAAGCCAAGAGACATCATGAGTGCAGAGTATCGAACCAGAGCTAGTAGTATTCCAAGTGCAAAGGAGAATAGCAAGGTTCCAACAGCCAGTGAACAGTCCCTGATGGGTACTCCACAGCCAGCAATGCCTCAAATGAGTAATGTGGATCGTATCATTGATGACGTCTCCAAAGGATACTTTGACACACCTGACAAGGGCCAGTTGAATTTACCTCAGCCAGCTAACAACAACTTTACAACCCCTCTGACTGTAGAGGTGAGTGCTTATGAAAGGAAAAGAACCTCCAGTCGCGGGAGCTGTGCAGAGGAATCACTACTGAAGTCCCCGTCAATGAAGTCTCCTTCACTCAAGTCACCTCAGATGTCGGCAGCAAATCCAGCCTTCCAACTGCCTACATGTCTGGTCAAGACTCCAGCAAACACAATCTCACCAGTCAATGCAATGTACCAGGGACCAAGGATCAGTGCTATTATGTCTAATGCTGCTTATCCAGGTATGTTGATATCTGATTTTTTGTTGAGTTGTTCTGTAGAAAAGTCTTCATATTTATTATTACTTGAATGTGTTTAATATGTTTGTTTTCTTTATTTTACTTCTAGGATACCTTGCAGATCTCCAGAATAGAGATGTGATGAGTCATCTGATGCCAGCCACTCCCACTGTATCCTCATCCCCCATATCTACTCAGTCCTCTGTGATCGGAACAATGGCAAGCAAGCTAGATGTGCATGTGACAATGACATTACCGCAGCTGGCCAATAACAATGGAGGATTGCCAGCGCACATGTCTAGTGCTCACGGAAACAATGTGGTTGCAGAAAAAGAAATGGGCATGAACTTAACTAAAAGTGCTAATGAATCTTTCCCAACAACTGTGCTGAATACTGTGTCCTCAACAAGCATCGGGAAGTCTGTCATTGCGAGTGCCCACTCCCATCTAGTACAGAGTGCTAACAAGCATTTAGCTAATGTTGAAATGAGTACTCGTCGTACAGAGGCAAGTAATTCTGCTAAGAAACAAAATATGTCGATCGTTAGTGCCACTAAAATGCAGAACATTTCTTCTCAACTTCCGACTCGGAATGCAGAGAAGTCCAACGTTCCCTCTGCTGGTGCTAGTGGTGAACGACAGCAACAGAGCGTGTCTGCTGCTCCTACGTGTGTGGTTCATCCAATCACCACCACCTCACTAAGCAGGCAGCCCCACAACATGCCAGCCATGATCCAGCCCCCGACTGGCGGAGATCCCTTCTTCTCTGAACACAAGATCAGAGAGGACATGACCAAAGAGAAGCTACAGCACTTACAATACATGCAACTGATGCAGGACTTGAATCAGCAACAAATAGCAAAAATGAGTAAAGCTGTACAGAAGCAGGAGATGTCCAAAGAAAATACTCAGAGACCACCGAGTGCTCACAGTAACCAGCATAAACAGTCATTGCCGGGAGAAGCCCACATCAGACTCGCCCAAGAGCAGGCTTTTCTATCAATGCAACAAGAATTTCAGTCCAATGTTCAGCTCTTACATTCCAAACAAGGGTTCTATCCTCCATCCTTCTGGGCTCACCATCCTCATCTACAGCCAGTGGGCGTAAAGATCGATGACAAGAAGGCGGAAGTGAAAACCACATCACCAAGCCTAAATCACCAACAATATAACATCCTAGATGCCAGTTCTCAGCACCCTCAGATCAAATCCCCAGCTTTGGCCCAGACAGCTCCAAACATTCATCAAATGGGGCATCAACTGTCCAATAATACTAGTCCTCCAAACAGTGCCAATAAAAAGGTAGGAGAAGTGCATATGAATCAGATCATTTGTTGCAGTAAGATTTAACTTTTCTCAAGAAACATAATTTGCTTAATTGGTGCTAGTGATTTATCATATCTTTGGTCACCTACAATATGGTTCTGTGTCTAATGTGATTGATAGAATTAACATATTGGATATTCTGAGACTATAATCATGTCAGCTGAATGGATCTGATTTATTTAACTTTATAATAATAAGTAATCTATATCATTTCAAGATTCTGGAGAAGTCTAACACCACAATGAGATGGGGGAATGAGTTGGTAATGTCAGCACATGAAGGACCCAAGTCTCAACTTCCATCGCACGAAGCACCAAGAGCATCTCCAAGGGAGCACTGGGGTATGTACACAGAGGAATCAAGCTCACCTTTGCAACTGCCATTATTAGAAAGACTTGGACAGGGGTCATACAGTTCATACAACAAAGATTTGTTACATGTGACATTTTACATCAGATTTTCGAATACTTTAATACCTAACTTATTTTTAAAATCCAAACAAAAGGTCACAAAGGTCATACTCATTATCAGTAAAGGTTTTGATGGTTTTAACTACAGTTATTTTTAATGGTTTGTTTTGTATTTGTGTATTGTAGCTCAGCCAAGCAACATGCATCCCCAGCCAGGACCCAAACCTGCCCACCAGCAATCGGAAGTTAACCCTCCCATGTCTCAGAAGGAGCACATCAAAAAGAAGAGGGCAGAGGAGCGAAAGCAGCAGGAGTTGGAGGAATTACATGTTAGTATAATTTCAAAGGATGTTTCTATTTGGAGATTCTAGGACCAAATTACAAGTTGAGAGAATCCTTAAATATAACTACACCAGCAGACACTGTTAGATTGTTTTCAAAGGGCTTAACCAAAATAGCATTTTACTATCCATCAGAGGTATAAGTAAAGTATTATTGATAAATTTGTAATGAAGCAACACATGTCATTACATTTATTTCATTTTCTTTCAGTATCAGAGACAGAGAGAGTTACATTTCAAACAACTTCAGATGGAGCAAGCTGCCCATCGTAAGGCGAGTGGGTCCACATCCAACCAGCCCACTGACATGAGGCAGACGGCCCATGTTCCTGGGCAACAGAGACCAGATGGGCAGTTAGACAACAAGAACTTGATGGACCCCCACTTTCAGCATCCTATGTATCCTGGTATACCAGACATGCGAAGACCACCCTCTCAAAACCAAAGTGCTTTCACACCCCCAATATCTGGAACAGACATTTCTCAAGGTAAAGCTTTGATTGATTGCATCCAATATATGTACCATAAAATGTGGACATTGCTTTAAGTATATATATGTGTATCTTATAGTGTGGTCACTTTCCACTTTTCTTGACATGTAGTCATTGATGCAATTTGTTCTGGTTGTAGCAATTCCTGCACACAAGAACTACGCTGAAATTCAACAACAGTATCAACAGCACCCCCACTTGTACATGGAACGCTTGTTCTCATCCAGACTACCACCTCATTATCTGACTCAGCCTGGTCTGCCCATTCAGGATCTGACAGACTCGGGGCCAGCTGGTAGAAGTAGGTCCCCCCACGTACAGAACCCCCCAGTCCCTGCCCAGACCTCCAAACACAGGGAACAGGGAGAGCAGCTGAGCCGATCCATACATGACAATCCCATGAACATGCCACCCCGGGCGATCCAGGAGGCCCCAGCCCCACCTGGGGGAGAGGGCAGTCTGTTGAGTCTCCTGCAGGTAACCACATGTATACTTTTGCCATCTCTTCCACCCAGTGCATACAGCTTACAGAGCTA
Organism: Magallana nippona; assembly: GCA_033439105.1. Taxonomy (NCBI): domain Eukaryota; kingdom Metazoa; phylum Mollusca; class Bivalvia; order Ostreida; family Ostreidae; genus Magallana; species Magallana nippona. The sequence continues at coordinate 32,419,265 of CM065922.1, forward strand.
AAAATTATTTCATATGAAGAAGTTTGATTTTTCCATCTTTTTCTTTCTTTTAACATATTTAAGCTTTTAATTTTCTTTTTTCAGCGTTATCCTGTGATGTGGCAGGGAGTTCTAGCTCTGAAGAATGATCAGTGTGTGGTGCAGCTACACATGATCAATGGATTTGAACAGTTGGTGAAACTGTCCCTACCTCAACAAGGTCCAGACGGCTCAGTACAACCTCTCAGGATCGCTCAGAGAATGAGGCTGGAGGCTGCACAGCTGGACGGAGTGATCAAACGCATGAAGGTGAATATATTGAACCCAAGAAATATAAAGGAACTTAGATATAGCAATATGTGACTAAATATACCTGTATTGGAATGGAGTGTCATCTATTTTTATGTTGACTTATCATTCCCTTTTCTCTTCATTCCCTTAGTTTGACAATGACTACTGTATGCTGCTGGCTTTACCCTGTGGAAGAGACCATGATCACATCATTGAGCAGACAAGAGCGATGACCACTGGATTCATTCAGTACCTGCAGCAGAAACAAGCGGCTGGGATAGTCAATGTAGCTGAGCCCGAGACCCAGCAGGTAATGGTCCTTAAGTAAACTCTGTTGGTGGTCCAGCTATCTTATAAATCTTAAATCTAAGGGAATTTGCTTGAATAATCTTAATCCTGATTTTTTATGTGAATTTTCAAAGACCACAACTTGTTTTACAATGCAGTGAATCTTGTTTATAAATTCTTTTTAACAATTTCTTTTCAGCCGGCCTATGTGGTACACATTTTTCCACCGTGTGACTTTTCACGTAGCACATTGGAGCGACTTGGGTTTGGGTTGATGCAGCCTTTGAGGGATTTGGCTCATCTACTTGTGATCATCACGACTGTGGCATAAATGTGGAAGTGTTTAACAAACCACTCTGTGATCAACTTGAAAAAGACAACTCGGATTATGTAACAAAATCAGAGGATGGAATGTTGAGATTATTTTCATTCTCTTTGTGTACTGGAGTGTACCTTTTAATTCTGTGTTTTCAGAAAAAAATGAAACTTGCCAGGCTTTGAAAAGCCTGAACTGAAAATCATGTTTTGTTGAAATAGGGCATTTCTCTTTGTTGTGAGATAGTGCATTGGATGTATACTCTGATGTTATGTGGATTAGCATTTCTCATGAACAATTGGATTTAATTACCGTACATTGGATTATGATATGTTGAGTGCTTCTGTTGACGATGTATAGTGGATATGTAGTAACACTGCCTGGCTGTAGTGTTACCTACTATTTATTGCAGCCCTGGCCACTCTCTGTATGGCTGGGGACATTCGTGGATTCATTATTAGTGCTGTTGTAAATACCCGTCCCTGTTTATCCAATTAAGGTCACATTGACAAGGTGCAGAGTCGTGAGGATTACCCATTGGCTATGTACTCGTCATGAAAATCATGTCATTGATGTAAATTTGTGGTCCTTTTTTTTTTTTATTAATATCATTATTAATATAAAATATTAAACCAACATTGTATTGTACAAAAAAATTGACTGTATAGTTTGTGTGTAAAAAAAAAGTGATGACAATAATTTGTACATACTAGTATGCTTATGGTGTTACAAATAGTTTTAAATGTTGATATAACTTATAGTGTCTGTGATAAGTCAATTTCTATGAATTGTTTGAATTAGTGGCTGGTACAGTGTGTGTGTGTGTCTGTAGGCCACCATGTGGAGTACCCGCCTCAGGACTGGTGTTCCCTCTTCATCCTTGTTATGTGTATGTGGAAATCTGTATGTGTGGAGTTTGTATTTGGAATCTGTATATGTGGAGTTTGTATTTGGAGTTTGTATGTGGAGTGTGGAGTCTCCTATGTGCAGAGTCTCTATGTGGAGACTGTAGGACGACTCCACCGTTTGAGTGGACACCGTGCAGTAGAGGTGAGAGTCAGAATGAACTTGTCTAAGGTCTGGATTTTCTGTAATTATAGATTGACTTAAGTAACTCTCCCATATATAAAAAGTCATACAGAACAAAATGTATTGAATACTTATAATCTTTTGTAGATTTTATGTGAAAATTGGAACTTTTAACAAAATAATAGAACAAGATGACTTCTGTAAGAATTATTATGACTTGTATGCTTGAATGTTCATCATGTCTCAGATCTCATAAAGGCAGCTATTTATCACTTGAATGACATCATGGAATGAATGAAGACGAATGTGTTGTTATGAGTCTGTAGTGTGTGTGTCAATATGGTTGTCTGGTTTGTAAAACTGTTGATTTGTGTGTACAAATAGAAACTAACAAATTTCCATCAAATCTTCTGTGCTGGTCATTATGAGGTTTATCTCTTTCAAATTTTCAATTTTACCATTTGAAATGCAAACAATTTTGGCTGATGATCGAAATTACGATAAGAAAAAAAATTGTTCCTATCTTGAGAAAAGTTTTGTTTGATTGTTTGGTGCTATATTGTGATACTTTTTCCTCTCAAGTAATGGTGTTCATCCCTCAGTAACAACCTAACAATAAATACTGTCTGTCCCAGATTAAATTGCTTTAAATACAGTACATCAGTCATATGCATGAACTTCTGGCAAAGGAAATATAATTCATTTATCTTTTCTGTAATTTTTAAATATTCCAGATATCATAAATTTGGTTTTGGTATTTTCTATTAATCTGAATTTACACAGTAATAAGGCAATCGCAGATAGCTGGGGGAAGGAACGGCCAGACATAGCTGGATTTAATGGTTAGATCTATCTTCCATTGAGAGCAGAGTTTTATTTTTGTAAACCTGTGTTAGTTTAACTATTTTATGTGGCTCAATTGTATATATCTCATCCTCACTTTTGTCAAACTTTTCTTCAGAGAATGCTTTAAGAGAATAAAGTACAAGCTAATGATATAAAAATTATATGTGCATTTTGTTTTTGATTTAATATCGTGAAAGGACATTGCACTTAAAATTGTCTTGGGTATTAAAAGCCATTCGGAGTATGTTGTTGCACACGAAATGTAATTAATTTCTATATTTTCTTACTCATTATGAAGCAATCTGATATTTTCTCACTTGCTTTAATTGTGCCCATTGCCTCTTGACCTAGTCAAATTATACATACCAGGTATCAAAAATAATAACAATACATTGATGAATATTTTATTTGTTACACATGTATTTCATAAACTAATTTGAATAAAGCTAATTTTCACTTTGCATTGAAACAATTCCTAGGATCAAATATACATTTGAGACATAGCACCCATAATTACCAATCTAAAGTTGAAGTATTATCAATGAAATTCCTGGGCAGTAAATCAGCTGGGATAAATCACTATTTAACATTGACCATACTATCCTATCTAAATTGACATACAGTATACAGGGAAATATTTGCCCTCGTTTTATTTTCGCCCTTTTCGCCCTCATTGTCAGCGGGCAAATTTAAGACTGGGCAAATTTCAATTTCCAATATTATCTCTTTAAACACAACTATGTCTGGGCAAATTCAAGACGGGGCAGTGAAGAAGGGCGAAAATAACAAGGGGCAAAAAAAACCCTGTATACAGTACATCCTATTACATTCTTCTGCTTCTGAAAAATTTCATATTTAAAACATGTAAAGTGTATATTATGACTATAGTATTTGAACACATATATAAAATATAAACACTTTCCAATACCATTCCTGAAAATTGATCTATGCTTGCTTCATTTCACATTGATTGACAAATAGAGACAAATCTATACATGTATAATTTTTGATGAAGGCAATGCTGTGAAGAAGGCAAGAAAGACTATTACATATACATTGTACTACTGTTCTATCTACCCCTCAACCGACCAAAATATTACCCCGGTACATGAAGATTACATGTTATCAAAGAGAGAAATCATACCAATACTGGGCTTGCAGCCAGTGTTATAACATAAAAGTAGCTATAACCAATTGTTTCTTATGGCTAAGGAGAGTTAGGGAGGGATACAAAACCAATCAAAAATCAAACTTATTATGATTAATAAGATTTTTCTTTTCATGCAGGCACTCAAGTAATATGACCTTTTTTTCTTAATTACTGTCAATTTTTTTTTCTTTTCCCTCAACTGGATGGCTACCATCCATAGTTGAATGATACATTCAGAGAAATAAAAAGAGATATCAAAATAAGTTATAAAATAATAAAAAATTTAAAATATTCACAGACAAGATGATAAAAAAGCATGCATGGAATTGCCATCTTTAAGATGACCACCACCAGTGTATGTCAGAGGTGACTGGGATAAGCCAGGCATCAGCTGACAACACATTAAAAAAAATAGCTGTTCTCTGTACAACAACATTGTGCATTCACTGAGGTATGTAAGGGAAGAATTAGATAGCTACTGAGTTTAACTTGGTTTATATGAGTAATGAGTATTACTTTGGTAATTATCATATTCATTCTGGTCTTTATGATTCAATATTTTATCAATAAGTACAAAAGATCACAAACTGAACTAAATTACGCAAAAAAAATTTGAACAAAACGTAACCCTAACTTCATACGGTTTGATACATGTTAGTTATTGTGCAGTAGGCTATAAATCGAAATGTATAAAATAATCTTCCCAGTCAATGATATTTCAAAATCAAAAATAAATCATAAATTGTCAATGTATATCAAAAAATTCAGGCAATATCGAATGCTACTAATTATCATTTGATTGTAACAGAAACACCGGTACATGATGAGTATATTACTGTGTTGTGTCTTTTGTTACACTGTATATGTGTAGACATTCAGTATATTCAACTCTACATTGGGTCAAAGAAGATTTTATACAACACTTCAACTGACATGATATTTTCATGCAATAAAGCAGATATTGAATGTTTTCAGCCCTGAGCCTTCAGTAATTCATCTGTTACTTGATGTCCCACTTTAAGATTCTATATATCTGAATCTAGGTGGTTAGAAACAGAACCTGTGCTGGCCTTTCCTTGTGAGCCAGAATATTCAGACCTGTTTGTGCTCATCAGATGGTCTGTGCTCAAACTCATAATCTAAGTGCACAAAAGCTCGCTCAACCTCTGGTAAGCTCTCTAGTTTTTGCTGCAGAGGTTCCCCGATGTCGTGAGCCTCTTTGAGAGTCATGTCTTCTGGTAAAACAATGTCCACTTCCACCAGAAAGTTCACTCCGAAGTGGAAGGCTCGGACTGTGTCCACATACAGAAGTTTGGGGTGGTGATTCATGCTAATCCAAGTCAGCTTCTTCAGGAAATCTGGCTTGGCCGTGTGTCCAGTGAGTAGCTTGATTTGTCCTGTAAGTATAGGTTTCTACATGAGTTCTTTATGGATGTAATGTACACAGACGGAATTGACTGTGTAGAGATAATATATATGTCTATCATTCAGGAGGGTAAATATTATGAAAGCGAGACTGAGATTCAAACTAGGGCAGGCCTCCTGAATCTATAGTCAGGTGCTCCACCCAATGAGCTGCCTGGCGCCAGCAATTGAACAACACATGTACTGCTTCAATGGACAAAACCTTATTTTTTTTAAAGGGGAAATCAAACTAAAACTCTTCAGACTTTAACGATACACTCACCATAACCTGTGGACCACCATCCAAACAGAATGTACAATGAGATCAAGATGGCTCCAATAGGATCCAGGAACACCAGCTCCGACACATGGTACTGCTCATACATACTCTTGGAACCTGATCCATATCAAAGGCAAAAACCAATACTATCATTATTCTTAAATGTTACACAAACCAAGAAAATTCATTAATGCACAAATATTCTGATGAATGTTATTTAATAGGACATATGCCCCCTTGAAGGATTCTTTTTGACAATTTTTTTTGTAAATGATAAGACCTTGACCTTGGATGGGTTAAGGTTACAGTCATGTCACGTTAACGATAATGGCACTGAATACCGTTTGTTCTTAATTTTTCATGATAATTCATCTTTCACTTTTTTGCAATCATTTTATAATCACAACTATATATGCAGAAATAATGTCTGCTACGGTATTTCACTTTAAATCAATCTTTTAAAATCGTACAAAATTACATACACAAATTAAAATTACAGAATACCTTCATTTTCACAAAAGTTGCAACACGCAAAATAAACACTAGTCCCAGTTTACCTATATATCCAAAGGCAATGGCCAAAATGTTGGACAGTACGTCATTGCGATGGTCTCTAGTCATGGCATCCACTGAAGGGGTCCTCACTCTCCTACAGACCAGAAACAGAACTATCTTTGTGCCTACAATGCAGAAAAGATCCCAATTTAATTAGCCTTCAAGATTCTTAAACAGAAAGTCTCCCTCCCCCAAAAGCATTCATTAAATACCAGGTAATAAAAAAAATAGTCATCCACCCCTCTTACCAGTATTCATAAAAAATCACAATCACCACCATGTCTAACAATGCTTCAGTGTTCATCTTTTTGACATTGTCATTACAAAGTACAGATATGTAAGCTATCTGATAGATTTCCCTTCTGAATTACATCTATTTACATTGCATTTTCTTAAAATTCACAGACAACAGAAGTATGATATAAAACAAGACATTTACTGTAATCTATAGTGTCATGTGATTTCTACCTTTAAAAATATTTACTCTAGAATATCTAATTCCAATGAGCAGATCAAAATTAAGTTTGTAATAATGTTGGTTCTCATCATGAAATCATGCCAATGGATGAACAAATGATTTGAAATAGAACATTCATGAAAATAATGGGATCCAGAATAATTTACCAATAGTACAAGACAGAAGCACAATAGTTGTAATGCCAACATCTGGACGGTCTTTGTTTCCCGTTGCTAAACCAGCAATTTTTTCAGAACTTTCTACAATCAGCTGGATGGAAGCTAAGCTCATGATCACAGACAATATGACAATGGCTATCGGCTCCAACTTTGTACGACCTGAAAAAGAAATCAACACCTTAAAATAAGAGCAATTGACTGTGTATTCTATTCAACAGTATAACTCAGTTATAACAAAGTTCTAGGGATCATTAATTTACTAGTACTTCGCTTTATCCTACTGGTAATTCAAAATATCTGTATAATGAATTTGTAATAATAAGTAACGTAAACTTGCTATAAACATGGTTTCTTTCTCATGACTACCATTTATTTTTATTAAAGCATCTAATTAATATTGTACATTCTTTGGAAACTTGAAATAATCGGATATTATATTAGAGGATTTATGTGGAAATAAATTCCTTCAAACAATTATGTCAATTAGTAATGATAACTTTTAAAACTATAAACCAATTCATTGTAAGAAATGTAAACATTATTTTTCACCTCTACGGAACTCAAAATCAACTTGCTATATTCGTAAATTTGTTTATAAAATCAAGTTCATTATCTCCACAAAATTTAAGAAGGATTTGTTAATATATATTTTCTCACGAACTACACAAAACTACCCTATATTCAAGATTCTGCTATACTTTTGTATCAGTGTTCAAACTAAACAAGTTTTACTGTATTTAACATTTTTGGTGGGAAGAACTATATCGTGTACATTGCTCAATATTTGCTTGATACTGTGCAGACATAACATCATCTCTCATCTATACGCAACCACAGACTCACATAGCCAATTTAAGACTGCAGCAGGTATGACTTCTATTCAGAACATTTCTAACCTTGAGGGTATTCATACATATCTCGCTTCCGCATGGCTCTCTCGGTGATGGCGATCACAAATCCGGAGGACAGATCCACACAGCTGTCCACCAGACTCGAGATAACCGAGATAGAGCCAGACAAAATGGCCGCCACCAACTTGGCTATCAGCAGACACTGCAATGTATGAAAGTATAATTACGATACTTATCCTGAATGAACACAGTGATCATAGACAATGTACATTGCACTCACAGAAATAATATACTAACTATTCTAATCTCTTTTAATGCCATACTTTTCAAAGTCATGAGAAACATTTAAAGGGATAATCAACATTTTTAGTTTCATGATTTTGACAATGATTTTAAACATTACTGCAATAAATATGATAATCAAGTTTGACACTTTTCATGATTTGCCTTACCTCATCTGTAAACTTACTTACAATATTAAGTAAATACAAACCACATTTGCTGCAAGAGTTATCTTGGCTAATATATTAGCTTTTTTGCGCTTTTCTTCCATTTCTTCAGTGTGTTTCATTGCATCTTCGACCCCGAAATGAAAGTCCTCGAAAGTAGTGATTAATTCATCCTGATTCTTGTAGTATGTTCTGAATCATTGTATAAAAATATTTTTAGCAAATCATCAGGTGTTAGAACAGGATAGATATAAAGACGTACAGATGAATGGTTGTAAGATGACAATTGCTCTATATAGCACATGTATATAGCGAATGATCACAAAATAGCATGGTATTAAAATTTAGCATGTTTTAATTCTTCCAAGTCGTAACATTGATTTTAGAAGGTCACTGAAAAAACCTACAAAAACAGTTACATTAGCAGTAAATTTCGGGTTGCATGGGGATCTAAACAGAAGTTGAGATGAGGGTTTGTTATGGTAGATGTCATGTCACATATAAATGTCCAATAAAGCCTGATGGATGTGGATTTCACAATTGATGTCCACCTCCCCTACAGATGTTTGATACAGCATTCAGTCAAGGAAATTTAAGCCTGGTTGTTTCTATAAGAATCAATCTTATATTCATCTTTTGTTCATTTTTGGCCACAACAAATGACAGGAAAATAAGGAAAGCAATGAAAGTAATTCAAGTAGCAAATGTTAATACATGTATCACAAAACTGTTTTAATAGCTCAATCCTCTTTTTTCTAGATATGGGGTGATAAAAACTACAATTCATACATGAATACATTCTAATGATAAAAACTGCTGTTACAATGGATGTGTTTACATATTCACTAGTCCTTTGCAAACAATATGTACAGTGACTAACAAACACTCCTTTAGTCCTTAGTTTTTAATAATTTGAAAGTTTCAATATCTCAGTAAGTGTCACAACCTCGTGACAAGCCTTTGCATCTCCGACTACATAGAGGTAGGGTTCAAGTGATCATTGTGACACTATTAACAACTAATTGCCACTTCATATAATCAGGAGTAGATATGTATACATATCTATAAATAAAATCAAAATGACAGAACTTCACTTTTATACTCCGAAAAATGAAGGGTTTGTCTGATTTAGAGACATCTTAATCAAGAGTGCAATTTGCTTTTAATGGAAACTGGAGAGTTGACAGCCATTAAAATCATTAGTAATTTTAATATCATGTAATATCTGATTCTTTCAGTAGATTCCTTATATTATGCGAGTACTTAATTACATGATTCAAACTTTTTGCACAAATCGCGAGAATATAAAATCGCAAACACCAAATTTTTATCATAGTTTCATTTACGTCTGTTCGAAAAATAAAAGCGAGATTTTAAAACCCGCGAGATGTGCTTCTTGCAATTTTACGCTGATATTAATTCTCACTCTCACCTGATACGCTTTGGCAGATCTTTGCTACTCTTCCCATGCTTTTTAGAAGAAAACTCAGTAATGGAGAGCTTCCATTCTTCCCTATACTCTGCAGAAAAAAATAAAGATCTGATGCCTGCAATTACTAATTCACAACCACAGCATTTATTTAGAGGCTTTCCAAGTCAATTAACTGAACCATAATTCTTAGTTTGCATAACTAATAAATTAACCAACCCTACCTAGACAAGAGGCCTGTGGGCCCCTCAGCTTACTCAGAAACACTGCCAAATGTGTTTCAATTAAGTTAAGAACTACAAGTTAGCAATCTGATTAAAATCAGATCCTTGATTCGCTCCTTGTTTTTCTATTGTCGCTACATGAGGATCTGAAGAAATCCCGCTTGAGGTCACCTCCTGGTGAACTTTGATTTAAGAATATTCACAAGTTATTTTAGCCAATCAGAGCAAGTGTTAGAAACGGTAATTTCGGATTAAAAACACAAATTGAGTCGTATGACGAAGCAATGGCACATGTTCTCAAATCTTTTGGTATCAGCGAGCTAGAGACAGAGCAAACGTTGATATTAGATGACCTCAGGGAATCCAAAGATTGTATTCATATGACTTCCAAAACACGTAACTGAGGAATGGAACCGACGATTTCATTGGTCAAAGCAAAGTTCACCAGGAGGTGACCTCAAGCGGGGTTTCTTCAGATCCTCGTGTAGCGACAATAGAAAAACAAGGAGCGGATCAAGGATCTGATTTTAATCTGATTGTACAAGTTAGTGCATTTTGAGCCAGTCTTCATTTTATATTTGTTTTAATCTTATATTATTGTGTGCTTAAATAGCAACACAATTGGTGTTTAAACATGATAATGTACGGTATATCTATAGCACATACACATGTACAGTGTATACACAAAAATTGCTTACGTTAGCTTAGTATGCATTAGTACGCATACATACACCTGCATTACAATTTTTGTACATTACATGTTATCATGCATCATTAACATAAATTTACCATTTCCAAAAATGCTGCTGTGTGATGGTGCCACCTCTGTCATACAGATACGATGGCGGCACTCATTGTTTGACTGGACTGGAGGAGCGTTGGAATAGGAATCAAAGATGTTTTCCGCGTCTGCTCTTCCCAGCAAAAACTTTAAAATAGGAGACTTGACTTCCTGTTAGAATCGAAAATTTGAAAGAAGATAAAAAAAAAAAATCTGCAACAGCTAGTTCCCAAAAGTTATGTTCATGTTTCTGATGGGTGAATAAATATAAAGGTGATATAACAGACACATAGAGATAAATGGATAAATAAAAGTACAAATATAATCCGTTTCAAAATTTCAAATTGTACATAATTTGAACACAAAACACATTTTGAAAATTTTCAGAAAGTTCAGAATTGCAAAAGCCTCAGAGGGTTTCGAACTCAAAACTTGCAGAATACCTCCTTACCAGTAATACTGATTCTTCTGAATCATAAGATTTGAAGATAAACAAGAGATGCTTGTGAAACAGTTATGCCCCCCTCCCTTGGAGACCTCTGCGAAGAAAATGAACGGAAACTGCAAATAATTGGAATTTTTCTAAGTCCAAGGGTCATAACTCTATCAGAAATTGCTTGATGGTATCCAAAATCGAACTTGACCTAGATATTATTATGATAAATCTGTATACCAAATTTCATTTCAAAACCTGCAACCTCTGCGAAGAAAATAAACAGAAACTGCAAATATTTGGAATTTTTTCTAAGTCCAAGGGTCATAACTCTGTCAAAAAGTTCTCTATCTTACCCAAAATCGAACTTGATCTAGATATTATTATTATAATAAATCTCTATACCAAATTTCATTTCAAGTTTCCAAGGGGCCATAAATATCCCATCTGGATGAAACATCTGCAACATCTACTAAGTAAATGAACGGAAACTGCAAATTATTGTAATTTTTCTAAGTCTCAGGGGCATTACTCTTTCAAAAAGTTTTCGATGTTACCCAAAATTGAACTTGAGCTATATATTATTATGATAAATCTGTTTACCAAATTTCATTTCAATATGTGCAACCTCTGCGAAGAAAATGAACGGAAACTTGGTGGACCAACTGACCTACTGACAGACAGAGAGACAGACAGCAGCAAAGCAATATGCCCTCCCTGGAAGGGTGGCATAAGTATCCTGTCAGGATGAAAAGAAATCATAAAACCGAAACTTATCGGACCAACCAGCCTACCAACAGACAGAGAAACAGACAGCAGCAAAGCAATATGCCCTCCCTTCTTCGAAGGGTGGCATAAATATCCTGTCAGGATAAAAAGAAAATCGTTAAAAAAAAACATTGACACTTACATTTTCTCTGGAAGGTTCATCACCTTGTGAGGATCTCCTCTTTAATGGAACTGATTCCTCAGTCTTGACTAGACTTAGATCATCCATGGTATAAGACTTCTCTGCCATGTTGCTTCTGGAAGATACCAAGAGTACATCAAAATAAATACAACATTTTCCAAAAATGCATAAAACTTAAAGTAAAAAATAGTTCAATTAGTTGTAGAGAAACATTTGTTTAATAAATGCTAGCAATTAATGGCCAAAATGTAATAAATAGATCAAAATTTATAATAAACACTGAACAGCTTCAATTATTATTTGTGAATACAATGGATACATCTCATTGAGAAGACTGGCAATACTCCTGGGATGCATGTCTTCTTAAAATGGTTATTTTAACAGGGATTTGCTGTATAAGCTTTTATTCTCATGGGTTTTTTTTATGGTTGTGTCTTTTGTACAAGTTGGATCAACTTTGCATACATTTAAAACATTTTCAAAACTACCGATATTTGTAAAATGGGGTTAGAGAGAAATATGGCTACAACCTCCTCAAACCCTTTCCATTTCAAAAAAGTTTCATCTGTGCCTGATACAATAGGAATGATAGGAGAGATGGAAATGTTGGAAATTTTTTAAACGATTTTGTAAGCTCAACTAATGAACTGTTGATGGATGATTATCAAATTTGGAAAAATTATTATCAAATCATTCCTGTTGTTCACGTTATGCTACAGTTTATAAACAAAATAAGATTTCTTATGTACCTTTTAGTTATATAAAATCCACACAATGTGCAATATCCTTTCCTTTAGGCTGTTGTTGTCAAGAGTGAGCGCGTAAAGTTTAAGGATGTAGTGAGCTTCATTTTTATTGCTATCTGTATAAAATAAATAGATTGTTAAGACTGATATTTACTCCACATGATTAATCTTAGAATTAATTTAATACAAATTATGAATCTCTACAGCCGCCGTAATTTACATGTCAATCTAATCTTATCAACGAACAGATTTCCGATCCCGATGTTTATTTATCGGATTACTTCGAATCTTCTCAAACTTTTAAATCGCTTTCTAGCGTGATGGCAAAATAATCCGAATGGAGGGGCGGTGATCCTATCATAGGTATCAAGACGTTTCGGCCCCCAAATTGTAACACTTCAGTCATAGGTTTTAAATTACTATACAAAATAAATTGCGGGGGGGGGGGGGGGGGGGGGGGGTGGGGGGTGGATGCCTAGATCATTATCTTTTTAAAGGCATATATATCCAGTGTACAATGTATAGCCTATCACTTAATTAATTTCTATTTGTAACAACATTTCTGAACATCCGCAAAATATCGTGTAAATAACGTTAGATACTGGAACAGAAAAGAACTAGTTTAAAATTGAAATCTTTTTTACATCAATTCTTCATTCGAAAAATATGATTCTTGACTTCATATCAAATGTCTGCAGTGTATTATATTGATCTTTAGGTATGAATTATTAGGTATACAAGAACTATATCTGTGTTGATACGTAATAAAGATTGAGGTTTTATTTGAATGAAGGACCAAGCTTTCAAGAGGAAATTGCTTATAAATAATGGGAAATAATTGGAAAATAATATTTTAAATAATAGAAATAAAAAATGAACATGTGATGGAGTGTTTATAGAAAATCTACTTCTCAAATCCCAAAACAGCTTTTTCTGTTGTACCTGCGAGTTGCAGAAAAGATAATGTTGAATGCGCTTAGCGCAAAAAATGCATGTTGTCCCCAACATATCTTACAGGCACGAAGCATCAGGGGAGGGGACCTGCCCCCCTCCCCCCTACTTTTTCTCACCGCAGAGATTTTAATTAGTAAACAGAAAATTGAAGTTTACAATAAAATAAAAGTTTTAGGCTTAAGTAATACATGTATACGTACCCCCCCCCCCCCCCCCCCCCCCCCCCCCCCAAGTCAGGATTTTGAGGATTACGAATGTCTTGGTTAAGTTTGACACCCCCATTTTCAAAAATGATGCTAAGTGCCCGTCTTAGCTTATAAACTTACAGCATTTTACTGAAGAAACGTATACACCGTTTGTATATTTGCTTATTTTGATCATAAATTTACTTCAATCTATCCTCTCTGGGCCTCACCGGAGCTCAGCTGCTGAATACTTCACTGGCATGTTCAAGATAATTGTGCAAGATTATCTAAAAAATAAGTATATTGCAGTTCAATGAATAGCACCATTTAATTCTAATATTCCAATTATATGACGTAGATATCATTCTGCGCTTTATTATTAACCATATAAACCAAATTAAACTTATCCCAATATTATATTCACATATCTTGCGTATTTAAAAAAAAAATGATCATATGGGCACTACTCAATGTATAGAATGGAATTTTGTCATATCGGCACCAGACTATAGATCACTTTTAAATGTCTTAATTAAGAGTGAACATAAAAGCTTTTTCAATAAAAATTGTTTGGTTAATAATTTAATATTCTCTGCATGTCTTGAGCCAAATACGTATTCTTTCGCGTATACAAGCTGTAGATATTTTTGACACAATATAAAGAAAATATCCAAGCATGATGATGTCGATTTTACATAATAGAAACTTGTATTTTTTGTTCAGCAAATTGGGGTGGACGCTGAACATACAAAAAATGTTTTGCCACAAGATTCAAAACCATTTACTTTTAAATTTTGGGAATCAGTTGGAGAAGTGCACGTTAAAGTCACGAGACATCCTTTTTTCAAAGTGTGTGTGCGTGGGGGTGGGGGTGGGGTGGGGACAGTGCGTAGTATCTTTATTTTGATCTATATGTTAACTTTCACTATAATATCAAACACTGCCCCCCCCCCCCAAAAAAAAAAAGTGTGGTACCTGTTCATTCAAAATGTAGTTTTTCAATATTTTAAGCAAAAATGTATGCTACGCCCCTGCCGCACATTAAGTAATTTTTACATTTACGAACTGCTATACATGTATGGCACGCCAAATTCACAAAAATGAGCCAATCATAGTTTCACAGTCGATAAACTAGGTTTAACGGTTGTAAACTATAGTTTACGGACAGAAAACTATAGTTAACGACGATAATCTATATTTCACATCTGTAAACCATACTTAACGCGAACATATATGTTTCAGAAGTGTAAAACTATAATTAACACTGAAAACAATCATTTGCAATTGCAAAACATAGTTTATCTGATAAATATAGTTTCACAATTGTGAAACTATGATTAACAACTCTTAACTATAGTTAACGAATGTAAATTATAGTTTACAGATGTGAATCTATATTTATCAGCAAAATTTATCGTTAACGTTATTTGCAGACAGATAAACTTAGATTATCATTCGTAAACTATAGTTTAAAACCGTTAAATATGGAACGCCATCGCTGCCTTATAGCATAAAACTATAGATACATTAAGTCAAATTATTAATACATGATGTCAAAGTCCATTACATGTTGTGAATATATCTTTACACTTGGTCAAATCTTTATTACGTGATGTCAAAAGCACATTAGGTGAAGTAAACATGTCTTAATATGATGTCAACTTTTTACGTTGTGATGTAAAATCATCCTTACATTATGTCAACATTTTATAACGTGATGTAAATCTATCCTTACATTATGCCAATATTGTAGAACTCAAGGTCAATACATAATGGCATTATGTTGACACTGTATTCAGGCGCGGATCCAGAATTTTTTTCCAGGGGGGGTCGAACCTTTTCAGAAAACCAAACCCAATATATAAAATGTTCACCCTTTTATTTTTCAACTCAAGAACGAAACGCCCTAGATGACCACTCCATCACGTACGGAACTTTTTTTTTGGTTGTAAGCGTCATTTAGCTAAAAAGACTTGACTGAAATAATCTTCGTTTCCCTTGCCTGATAAATGATTGTACTATTTCCTTTTGGTCAATCTCTAATGAATGATGAAGATGCATTAGTGCTAGCCCAGTTAATCTGTCCTCTTGCATAGTACTGCGCATATAACTTTTGATGCGTCTTAATCCAGAAAAGGATCTTTCAGCCTCACATGTTGTGATAGGTAACACACATCCAATGTGCAGAAGAATTTTTACGTTCGGAAAAACGTCCCCATCGACAAAGTTGAAAAGAAAGATCAAATTACAGAGCTTTTCTGAGGTTTCTTTCCTCATGTTAACACAATATCTTTTCCAATCTGCAAGTTCCTTCTCCAAGTCCTTTACAGAAAGACAAGGTAGGTCGCTCTCCCAAAATGTAAGTTCTGAGGCAAGTTTGGACAATTCCTCTTGTGAGAGATTTGTCATATTGATAGGCAACAAAGTGCATATTGAATATGCCACCAGATCTTCTTTCTGAAACCTTGAATTTAATTCACTGAGAAGAAAGTCCAGAAATGGAATGGCCACGACAGATCTATAATAATCTTTGGGATTAGTTGTGGAGACATTTTCCCTGTGTTGTTGCTTTGAGCAAACCCTTGGAATTTTAATCACTATATCAAGGTCATCTGCAATTTGTTTGGCGTCTTCAAAGCAAGACTCAAATTCCGTATCTACCGCTGTACGAATTTCTTTGATTCTATCAACGTGTTCCTCGATTAGCTTACTTGCAGTGAAAATGTCAATATCTCTCTTCTGAAGTTTGAGAGTTAAAGGTTTTATTGTGTCTAGGACGTACCTTACAAACACAAATGTTATCAACACAGAGAAGGACGTCAACGAAGCCAAAAGTCCCTGTGCTGTCACTTTAGTTTGTCTATCCCAAGACCAGTCTTCACTGGTACTTTCATCAAGGTTTTGATTGATAATGTGCTGAAGACATTTGATGACGAACTTGTACATAGTGTAAAACACATCAAAGCAGATATGACGTTCAACCCACCTAGTCTTACAGAGTCCTACTAGTTTCTTTTTGGAAAAATCTACTGACCCGTCATTTTCTATAATATTCTCAAAAAACCCTTGTCTTTTGGGGGAACTGTCATAGAAAATAAACACTGAATTAAGGACATCTATCATATTCCTTACAAGAGGTAATTTGCAGGCTGAAGCAACGCTCAGATTCAACACATGACTCCGACAATGTGTAAACAAAGCTAATTGGTTTAGAGACTTCATTCGTCCCTGACACCCCCGTTTTTCCGATGCCATTGCTGCTGCACCATCGTATGCTTGCCCTCGCATGTTCTCAATTGGAATTGCAAGCGAGCGGAGGATTTCAATGAGTTTATCAGCAATTGCTTCCCCTGTAGTTCTGCCTATATTTGAAAAGTCAAGGAATTCCTCCTTAATGGTGGCAGGGTTTTCTCTAGTATCTAGAAATCTGAGACACAAGACTAAAACTTCTTTGTTAGCATATTTGTCTGTTACCTCATCGGCTATGATGGAATAAAAACCCCTCCCTTGTAGACCCTTCAAAATTTTACCTGTGATGTGATTTCCTATGAGTTGGATAACCTCATTTTGAATGGTTTTGCTGGTGTATAAGGCATTCTTTTTTGCTGTTTGTAGATGAGACATGAGCTGCTCATCATGCTTTGCCAACAGCTGTAATATTGCCAGGAAATTACCTTTATTTGAAGAATCACTTGTACTATCATCTCTGTGTCCTCGCAGAGGAATATTTTGTTTCCCACACAGAATGACCGCATCTACTATTTTCTCAAGCAACCTAATGTTGTGCTGATACTGTGTCTGATTTTGCTGATTTAGTTTATACGGAAGAGACGAAGATGGCACTTCGGATGTCATCTTGGTTGTGTGATAAACAGATTTGGCATTCTTGTGGTGTTCTGAATTTTGATGCTTTAAAAGGGCAGATGTTTTTCCAAGGGCTTTTTTATACGCAGTAAAAGGTTGCGTAACAAACGCATTTTGATGTTGGACATCTGATTGAGGGAACATGACACAAAACTTGCATAGACCGCCATTTAACAGTTTGCTAAAGGTCAACCATGGAAACTGATTCATCCAAGAAGATTGAAATGATAAAGTCTTCTTTAGTTCACCTGTATTCGTTGTTTGAGCACGACCTGTTTTTAACTTGGCGATATCGTCTGGCAAGGGCTGATTCTGAATATAACTTATCTTTTCAGCTGAGGACATTGTGTTCAACTTTATTGCACCTGTGACAATTTTACCAAGATCAGAAAAACCTGAATCGTCAATAGATGTTTTATCTTTATCAATTTCATCTTCTGTTGTCTGAATAAATTCATTGTCATCAGATTTTTTTATTTGCTTTATCATTTTGTGAGCCCAAGGTGATCTCCGGGGTATCATCTAAGTCAATACAAAGTTTTGACTTTTTAGGAGCAGGCTCCTTCATTTCATTGGTTTGGACATCTGTAGGTAAAACTGAGAAACAAACAACAAAATGATTTGGTGACCAATTGATTGGATTGCTATTTTCAGTGTGTGACCACATGATGTAGATGGGGGAACCTTGACGTACCTTTTCATCTGATAATGGCCTTATTTCTTGATGAAAATAATGTCTGTTTACAGCAACATTTTGTATTGTTGGGTAGATGCTATATATTGGATGATTCAGAGCATTTGCCACTGCGAAGAAATGAATTAAAGAACAATATTCCCCTGATTTGATTGAACTTAGAGTTTCATTCTGAATAGACTTGAGAAAATTCCCCGGAACAAGTGATCTGTCCGATACTGACGTCTCCACAACATATTGCACACTTGGAGGATTAGAACACATCTTGTCGTAAGTTGCCTGTGACGCATATTTTCTCGTATTTTTTACCAGTTCTAATACAGTCATGACTCGAAGTTCAGTATGTCTCCCTTCATAACCAAAAATGGCTTTAGAGAGGGCCCTATAGAAGCAATTGCCATCCCCATACACTTTCAAAGGACAAATATTTTCTGGGCCATCTGCTGGATAAATCGCTTCGGCAATGTTGTCCACATTACCGTCTCTGGGCAATACATCGGACCTCATTTTACTCAGATCATAGGTGTAGTCTTTCTTCAAACTTGTGTATCTCAAAGATACATCGAACTGCAAGGCTTGCCAGCCTTTTGCTGCTGCTTTCAGCAAGGTGGCGTGCAAAAGATCAAAATCCCTTTCACCCATGATATATTTTCATCTATAACTAAACTACAAGCAAGCGTTAAACATGGAAGGAAATGATAATCAAGATTATTTTGAGAGAACTATTATTCAAATAATTGGAATCAGTTACCGAATAACAGAATTCGAGAGACAGCCTGTCACACTGAGTCTGAAGCAGAGCTATAATACAGCCGATGACTTAGTTAATGACGATGCATTAGCATTATGACAAGATTGTGACGTCAATGACTCGTAATAGGACATTAAACAAATCGTACCTTTTTAAATTCGTTTCGAAACCCGAATAACATTTGTGATTTTGATTCTAATCACGCAATAATAAGATTTGATTACAATACAAAAAAAAGTTAATTCAGAAATATCTATAACATAACAGTCGAGTCATTTTTCTTATAAATTGTTTTATTGTATTTTTTTCTTTGAAAATTCCAGGGGGGGTCCGGACCCCCCCCCCCCCCCCCCCGACCCCCCCTCTAGATCCGCGCATGGTATTGCATGGGGCAAATGTATCCTTACATTATGTCAATACTGCATTACATGATGCAAATCAATACTCACATTATGCCAATATTTTATTACATGATATCAATATATTTTTACATTTTATCAACATTTTATTACATGGTGTAAATATATTGTTTTATTATGTCAACCCTTTACAACTTGATGTCATAAGTTTATTACGTTATGTCTAAACTTAATAACGTGATGTGAATAAGTATTCGCTATAGGTCAATTCTCTATTCCATGATGTAAACACTCCATGACTTTATGACGAAACATCGTTTCGTTATGCGAACACGGATACCCTCGGCCTTTATCTATACATAGAAACGGTAACTGATTTACCCAAATGGCTATTGGTACTTTGTGGAACGGAACGGAACGCAACCAGTAAAGGGTCACCCAATGGGGAAATAGAAATTTTAAAAAATGAGCATTTTTTTTTTATTCATTACATTTCAAAATAAGATTGACAATACTTTCACGGCAGAACTTACTAGCTGGTTTAAGCTAGCAAAAGAATATTCTATATTAGTTAGAGCTTTAAAACGAACCAAACACATTCCCAAGTTCTGATAGACAACATCTACCGGTATGTAGTTTTGGGAAATCAAATCTTCCAACAATCTGTTGGAATTCCCATGGGTACCAATTGTACCCCATTGTTAGCAGACCTATTTTTGTATTCTTATGAAGCAGAATTAACTCAAAAAATTGTACGTGAAAAAAATAAATCACTCACTGTGGCCTTCAACTCAACATTCAGGTATATCGACGACGTATTATCAATTAACAATTGTTATTTCCATACTTACGTCGACTCGATATATCCCAGTGAACTTGAAATAAAAGATACCACAGAGTCTGCGTCATCTGTTTCATATTTGGATATTTTACTGAAAATGGACATTGATGGTAACCTAACAACAAAACTTTATGATAAACGCGATGACTTCAATTTTTCTATAGTCAACTTTCCTTACTTATGTAGCAATATACCTTCATCACCTGCATATGGTGTTTTTGTCTCTCAGTTAATTCATGCTCTTCGTATAAACAGTTTCTAAGGCGAGGCAAGCTACTGACAAACAAGTTGATAAAACAGGACTATCAATAGGCTCGTTTGAAGTCATCTTTTCGTAACTTCTATGGTCGATACAACGACCTTGTCAGCAAATACAATCATCCACTGGGTCGCATGCTGACTGACGTTTTTCATACTAATTTTTAGACCATAATTTATCACCTAATTGTCTACGGACTTTTCTGTTTTTTTCCGATTACGACAAAGAGCACACGGCGGGTGTGACCGGTCAGCAGAGGATGCTCACTCCTCCTAGGCACCTGATCCTACCTCTATCTTTTTGGAGGTCCGTGTTGTCTGCTTTGAATTTGTATTTTTAAAATTCTGGTTCCGTTCCGTTCCGCAAAATCTCATTACCCGTGTGGATATTGGTATTCAACGGAACAGAACGGAATGAATTTCATTCTCAGCCTATTTTCACGCCGATTCTATACTTATCGACGAAAATATCTGTATCATGATCAAAATTGTTTACAATACATCAACTCTCATGCAGTCGAATTATTTAATTTAATTAAAAATTAGATACATGTATGAGGCAAACGCTGGAGACTGTGCCGATTCTACCAATAGTGTTTGCCTTTCTGAATAATAAATTCTAGAATCGGCGAATACAGTTCTAGTTCCCCTCTCTTTTTTGTGTGCGTTTTATTATGACATAGGCCTATTTCTGATTTATAACCTCTGTCCGAAAA
The DNA here is from genome assembly GCA_033439105.1 of Magallana nippona. Taxonomy (NCBI): domain Eukaryota; kingdom Metazoa; phylum Mollusca; class Bivalvia; order Ostreida; family Ostreidae; genus Magallana; species Magallana nippona. The sequence continues at coordinate 32,440,484 of CM065922.1, forward strand.
ATTACCTAAAACAAACTTTTCATAAAAACCAAACCCATCTATATCAAGATGGAAATGATCTTTAAAGGGGTTAAAGATCTATTGTAATTTATCTGTAGATTTTATTTCATATTAAGTTATCAAGTGCCCTCTTGATTAAAAGGGAGGAAATTCATTCGTAGGAACGTAGCGTACCCCCTCCCCAAACATTATTCCCACCCCCTCTGCAAAAAAAAAAAATCATTTTAATAGCATAATAATTTTGTAGCAGAACGGCTATACCCAGTGAGGGTCAATGTCCTTAATTTAAGATACCAATAGCAACGTATATTTTAACTACTAAATACTTTTGAGACTAAATTTTAGAAAATTAAATATGTACTGAGTGTCCGCGTCACGACATTCAGACTTTGGAACGATAAAGAACCCTGACTGCTAAATGACTGAGTGTGTAGTAATGAACTTAATTTGAATACTCTTGAAGTAAAAAAAAGTATATAAATCAAAAATAAAATTTAAAATTTAAAAACAACAATAAAGGGGTTAATGTTAGATTTTATTTCATTTTAAGTATTCAAGGGCCGGTGAGAGAGAGAAGACTTGCATTTTAAGTCTTTCTTTTTATAACTTAGGTCTATTTAAACTAAAAATTCACTCTCGGGAAATTAAATTGTCAGCAACTTAAGTCCTTTACAGCTTTCAGAAAAGCATCCGTATAAAGATTTTTATTCTAGTATGATTAAACCACTGCTTCTTATTAGTATCTACCCTTTTTGGGTTTTTTTTTGTTTGGTCCATTTGGGTAAATTAGCGTACCCTTTCTATGTATATCTCATGTTGTAAATTTTGAATTTGAAACATGACATATATATAAAGGCCGAGGATATTCGTGTTTGTATATAACGGAATGGTTTCGACTTGAAGTAACGGAGCGTGTGCATCACGGAATAGAGAATTAATTGGCCTAATGTTAAGATTTATTCACATCACGTAATAAAGTTTAGACAAAATGTCAAGATATTTCGCATCACGTAATGTACTTTTGACATCAAGTTATAAAGTGCTGACATAATGAAAGGATGTGTTAACACCATGTATTAAAGTGTTGATAAAATGTAAGGATATATTGATAGCATGTAATAAAATGTTAACATAATGTAAGGATATATTGAAAGCATGTAATAAAATGTTGATATAATGTAAGGATAGAAACGCGATATGTACTGCAGTGTTGACATAATGTAAGGATAGAATCGCGATATGTACTGCAGTGTTGATATAATGTAAGGATATATTGATAGCATATAATAAAATGTTGACATAATGTAAGGATACATTTGCCCCATGCATAACAGTGTCGAAATAATGTCATGAAGTATTGACCTTCAGTTGCACAATGTTGCATAAGGTAAGGATGATTTTACATCACAACGTAAAAAGTTGACATCATGTAAAGACACGTTTACTTCACCTAATGGGCTTTTGACATCACGTAATAAAGATTTGACCAAGTGTAAAGATATATTCACACCACGTAATGGACTTTGACATCATGTCATGATAATTTGACATAATGTATCTATAGTTTTATGCTATAAGGCAGCGATGGCGTTCCATAGTTAAATATAGTTTTACAGATGAAAACTATAGTTAACGGATCGTTAATTATAGTTAACGAATCGTGAACTATAGTTTACGGTTCGTAAACTATAGTTAACAACAAACTATTGTTGTCTACAGTTAAGCATTCGTGAACTATAGTTAACAGTCGATAAACTAGGTTTATCACCTGTGAAACTTTATTTAACGCCGTTAATCTATATTTCACATCTGTAAACCATACTTAAGGCGATCATATATGTTTCAGAAGTGTAAAACTATAATTAACACAGAGAACAATCATTTGTAATTGCAAATCATAATTTATCTGATAAATATAATTTCACGATTGTGAAACTATGATTAACAACTCTTAACTATGGTTAATAAATGTAAATTATAGTTTACAGATGTGAATCTATATTTATCAGCAAAATCTATTGTTAACGTTATTTGCAGACAGATAAACTTAGATTATCATTCGTAAACTATAGTTTACAACCGTTAAATATAGTTTTACAGATGAAAACTATAATTAATGAATCGTTATCTATAGTTTGCGGTTCGTAAACTATAGTTAACAGTCGATAAACCTAATTTATCAAATGTGAAACTATAGTTTAGCTCATATTTGTGAATTTGGCGTGCCATGTACATGAGGTTTGTGAGTTATTTTCTGAGTGTCTTTCTTCACTACTTTTCACTACTTCATTGCTTTAAAAATGTGAGAGCTCAAGGAAAACAACTCATAGAGCCTTATGAGGAAGTGTTTGGATAGTCATAAAAACGTGTAAATTAACAAAGCCCTCATGACCTCGAACCGACCGAGATTTTAAACGTCAACTCCTCCAGTAAATTTATTAATTTCTTGCACTCCCCCTTCCTCCGTCCAATACTTTTCCTGTAGCTGTCCAATAAGTCTTTACTTATATTACATGAGAGAAGCTATGTACAGGTAACAAACAAAAACTTAAAAGAAACAAGGGATGTTTGTGAAACACTTGTCCTCCCTCCCTTGAAGACCTGTGAAGAAAATGAACGGAAACTGCAAAATTGGAATTTTTCGAGGTCCAAGGGGCATAACTCTGTCAAAAATTAATCGATCATACCAAAATCGAGCTTGACCTAGATATTTTTATGATAAATCGGTAAACCAAATTTCATATCAGCAGGTGCAATATCTGTGAAGAAAATGAATGGAAACTGGAAATAATTGGAAATTTTCGAAATCCAAGGGGCATAACTCTGTCAAAAATTAATCGATCGTACCAAAAATCATATTTGACCTAGATATTGTTCTGATAAATCAGTATACCAAATTTCATTCCAGTAGGTGCAACCTCTGTGAAGAAAATGAATGGTAACTAGAAATAATTGAAATTTTTCGAAGTCCAAGGGGCATAACTCTGTCAAAATTTAATCGATCGTACTCAAAACTTTCAGTAGGTGCAACCACTGCGAAGAAAATGAACAGAAACTGACGATGGACCGACCAACCGACAGACAGCATCAAAGCAATATGCCCTCCCTTCTTTGAAGAAGGGCATAATGAATATTTTCTCCATAGTCACAGAAATTAATTGGAACTGTGTGTTTTACTGTGAATAATATTCATTGAGTAGAATTTGCAGATCCCCAAGATAAAGAGAAAAAAATGGCAAAATAAAGAATAATCGATGGAGCGAATTCCTTTCATGATTTCATGTATTGAAAATTAATCTTACAGAATCACTTTAAAGTGCCTCGGACCATCCAATATCTGACAAAATGGACAGTTTTTGGCAAATTTTTACCCTTACATGAGAAATGAAATGCCTTTAAATATGAAAATATATTTATTCTTCTTTTTAAATAATAATTAAACAAATGAAAATACACTTATTGTTCCAACTTTGTAATCTATAAACAATATTGCCATTCTTAGTTTATTACATTTACAGTATATACAGGAGTGCTTATGACATCACTATTGTTCAAGTGCTCCATTATTTCTTAAGAACAAACGATCATTCTTAAATATTACATTGACTTACTTATTCTCAGTGTATGGGTCTTGAAGCTTAAACTGTGATTGTTTACTGAAGTATTTCTTCTTAAATACAGATCATCAGAAAAACTAGATACATCATCAACAACAAAAATAATTACATTGTATATATACATGAAGTACCACAGATTTCAATTGATGAAATGGCGAAGAAAAAAGGGTTGACAATCTTGTAGTCACAACTTTAATATACAACTGTCAAATTGTTCATAAGGTACATGAAATATTATGGGACCAACATGTGTATCTGTATCAACCTGTTTTAACAACAAAAAATAAACTGAACTGGTTTTCAGCCACCCCCCAAAAAATAAAATAAAAAAACCACCATTAATAATACTGAATGTTGAATTTACTGAAAAAGAAAATTACACTACGCTGCAAGATATGCACCATTTAAGTTACTCTATGCATCAATGAGACATATACATTTGTGAAATAATCTCACAACATAGAAATTTAAATGTCTTGTAAAAAATGATTAAAATTTAAAACTTCCTCTTTCATTCAAGTCTTCTTAGCTTACAGTGTATCACGTTTCCTTTAGTCTTTCTTTCTACCTTTATGTGGCTTGCCCTGCATCAGACTTCCCTTAATTTATTTCACTTTTTCCTGACACTTGCACACAATGCTTCCTTGAGGCATTGTAATTTTACTAAATTTCACCTGTTTGACAGAAAGATATCTTCTCCTAAAAATCTATCCCTCATACTACCACGTACACTTATCAGGAAGCTTAATAGCCTAAAACAATTCTTAAAATAGTATATAGTTATTTACCTTACAAAATGGTTTTAAAACATGCACACACTGCTTTCAACAACAATTTTTCAACAACAATTTGAAAATATCATTGCCATTGAACTACTGTAATGAAATACATGGTAAATACATATATATTTAAGGGAGAAATTAAATATATTGCAAGATCTTATGCTAATATGATGGGAATAATATAGAAGGGTGTTTTATAGAAGTACCCTTTTACTTAGAAATTAAAATACTAAAAAATTTATGACAAATTTTAAAAATACTATATACATGTACATTTTACAATGTATGTACGTTTAACAATTCACAGATATAGGTAAAAATTATTTTCTTAAAAGTATAATAATGAAATCAAATTTTAACAAATCAAGTAGTATATAATTAACAGTTAACTTAATAACACTGTACTTAAAAAAAAAAAAGATAACAATAAATATAAATTTGTATAGATGTGAATAAAAATATAAGTGAATATACATAAATACACAAACTATTGACAATAGGTTCTTGCTCTTTTTAATATCACAGAACATTTCAATTTAGAGGAAAATTATTCAATGGAATTTTGAATTTCCTCTGTCTCTAAGACTGTGCATGACATCTAAGTAGATGTAGGGTCTTGGAATCCACCTGTACCTAATTGAAAGGAAAAAAGTAAACATCAGGTTTAAATTCAAATTATTGATGAATAATCCATGTGTAAAAACAGAATCAAGTGATATAAATTATATTTCACGAGCGGCTCCTATTACGGTTATTTTACATGCATCACAAGTACATGAGTGTTACACACGGACAGAATAACTGACAGACCAAGGGACTAACTGACAGACTCAAAATAGAACCATTTTAACAAGAGCTTGGACTTTGGGAAGTTATGTCCGACAGCAATGTGACGTATGCCAGTCTATTTCATTGCAGGCCATTCAGCCATGGCTCTTTGAAATCAACAAGATTTGTCTGGATTTGAGCTAAGACTACGCAATCTGTGTATATTTCACGTAAAACCAGCGTCATTTTTAACTTGTTTTGATGCAAGAAATAGATAGTTACACTTAATTACTGAAAGTCCAAGGTCTTGTTAAAATGGTTCTAATATCCTTAACTTTTAGAAAAAGTGGGATGAAAAAAATTTGCACTTTTTAATGTAACCTCACTTGCATTGAAAATACCACCTAGGATGAAATTATTTGTGTGATTAAGAAACTCCTAAACATGTTAAATCGCACATTAATCTACACATACCTGATGCTGTGTCATTGATAAGTCTATCATGTTCCCCTCCGACTACGGCCATATGTCTTCCGGCTCTCCTCCTCTCTTGACAGTACCTGAAGGCGGGCACTATGATGATGTTGTTGTAGAGACACATTCCGGACAGCAGGATGAAGAATCCGACCAGCTGGAGTATCTGGAAGTCCTGCCACGCCAGGAAGAGCGTGATCAGCCAGATGAAGAGAGTCCTCACACTATCGAGTACCATGCGTGTAGTCGCACTCAGTTCTTTGGTTACACTTATCCCGGCAAAGTTGAAGAAAGCTATACTCACAATGTTTCCTGGAAATGGGCAACACCAAAAAAAAAAACAAGGAAAGGAATTAGAGTATATGGTTTTAACATTTAATTACAGGGATACTTATTTTTTCCCCCCTTGATTTATTTCATTCTTTTTAATTAACTTACCAACTGTTGCTAGCAGAATCTTCCAGTTATTTCCAATTTGTATAAAAGCATCTATTGGGTCCTCTAGTTTATGGGTTGGTAACTTGCTGAAGGCTCCAGCATCGATGTAAAAGAAAATGATGTTCAAAATTCCCAGGACGATGAACCCAAAAAATCCTACAAATAAAGAAAGAGATTGTAGTTTTAATCACGGGATCAATCGTATCTCAGATAACTTGTGAGCTTTGTTTTTTACACCTAAAAAGATTCAAGTCTGATAGACATTGTATTTTCATACATTTAGCCCTGACATTGGTACAAAATACAGTACCTATAAATGTCATATCACTTGACCACATGTGTTAGCTTTTGTTATTTAGTTCAAGGTTTAAAGATACACATCTCATTATCTCAGATTTATGATACCTGGTACACAATCAAAGGTAAAACATTTCCCTTTCTAAAAAGGACAGGTGCAGTTGAACTTCAGTATCTCAAACACCAATACCTTGAATCTCATAGATAACGATAAGTTATATAAATTGATTGAGAAGTCCTCGACATTAATGAGTTTTCTTTAAGTATTTTTACCTAAATATCTTGAATCTTCTGGTATCTCAAAAAGTTTTTCATTTGGTCTGGTGGTGTTTGAGATAACGAGTTTGAGATAATGAGTTTGAGATAACGAGGTTTGACTGTACGTGATTGTATCAAGATTACATACTTCGAATTCTTTACCTAATGCTACAGTGTAATTCACTGACTAAATTACCTTCCCATCCCACAGCCTGCATGGCTGGTATACTGTAGCGTGTGACAAACTTCTCTTCGTACACCATTTGTACTGCAGCAATAATTTGGGCCATAATGATAAGGAGATCACCTGTTTCAAGATAAATGTAAAAAAAAAATAGCATTGTATCACGGATCAACGACAACAATAGCTAGAGATTTTTAGCTCTACAGAAAAATTCAAGTTACAGCCTATAGAGCTACAGTTCCTCACATGCAGAAAACTTGGAACTTACTGTGCTCAAAAAATTGCATGACCAAGTAGTTTTGAATTTATCAACCTTACACCTTAACACAGCATGTGCAAATATTTAATACAAGTCTGCAGACATTTTGACTGCAGATGTTTAAGAGTTACAGATTTGCAGCTATAACACGAAAAGCAACCGCTGAAGATACATGTGCTTGAATATTACTAGATATGCTTTTATTAAACCTGACCAATCAGTTTACCTGCAATTATTCCATTGGTGTCTGTCTGAGACTCAGAATTTCCGAATATAATATCAGACACCCCCACTAATGCCAGGCCTACCAGTATGATGAAGATGCCCGTCCACATCACCTTACGAATCGTGGAGCCAAGGAATGCAACGGATAAAAGAGCCGTGAAGATGATGACCGCACCTATAAAGATTATGTAAGTTTGTGAAAGTTTCAGAGGTGACGCAGAAAATATTCAAATCAAAGGAAGAAAATAGATGATGACAGACTGCCAGTGATAGCAATATAGGTCACCTGTCACGCAAGTGACCTAATAAAATAACAGCCAGCTGTCAAAGAACAGAAATAGATCCATACAATATTGGACTGCACATTAAACATGAGTGTTAAGCAGGCCCGACTTTCCATTATTTTGAAGTGTAGAGATGAATTTCTCTTTTGAAGAGGCTTTTTAAACAAGAGGCCCACAGGCATTGACAGTCACCTATAGTCCTTAGAGAGACCTGTCAGGGAGTCCCATGTTTGCTTAAGCTAAATTTTGGGGTCTAACCTCTAATCCAAGACTCATCTCTGGCTGTTAGTCTGTTACACCCACTTTTATTATTCGATGTTTGCAAACATCGAATTATAAAAGGGGGAGGGGCATTATGGACATAATGAAAATGCATTTACATGTAATCTCCTATTCAGTTTTTCCCAAATATATACATGTATATCTGGGAGTAGAGAAGAAGAATTTCTAAGATTTAATACATTTTCACTACATGTATATGGCGATATTGACCCCATCTACGGCCCGAACATCTGAACCAGGGGCCATAATTTTCACAATTTTGTTAGAGGGCTTCATGAAAATTGTAACTATCGGTAAACATTTAGTTCTTTTCAAATATATATGGGAGTAAAGAAGATTTTGTAAGATTTAATACATTTTCACTATATGGTCAAATTGGCTCCACCCTAGGGCCTTAACCCCTGACACAGTGGCCATGAATTTCACAATTTTGGTAGACGGCTTAATGGACATGGTTATGAAACCATGCATTAAGTATTTTACTCATATGTGTGGGAGTAAAGGAGAAGATTTTTGAATATTTGGTCTTTTTTGGGGGCATATTTGGCCCCGCCCATGAGGCCCCGGGGGTGGTAAGGTCATAAATTTCACAATTTATATTCCTCTTATCTTAGATATGCTTCAAACCAAAATGGTAACAATTGGCCTTGTAGTGACTCAGGTGACCTAAAAATTATTTTCAATAATTATGAAATTTGAAGCAGCCAATACTGATCATTAAAGCAGAGAAAATTCTCCCCACTGTCTTCCATGAACCCTGGTTATGATGTCATCTATTCATGTTTAATAAACAAAAATATAAAACTGCATGGTAAGGAAATCATTGGAGTTCTACAAGGCACAATCAGGAAACGTTTGGTAATATACATGTGGGTTGTTCCTTTACACTATCACTAATAATTTTGATTAAGAGAAATTTATTAAAATTCTTATTTCGGATTAGACATAATTTCTCCTTGTTTAATGGATTCTGAATCTCATTAATAGCCAAACAAAATTTCATGTAATATTTAAATTGAATTTAATTAATAATTTAGTCAATTTCATGCAGCCATTCAATGCCAATTAATTAAAAGCCATATTGAAGCAGCAATATAAAGAAAATAAAGGTCATTAGATTTACTATAAACATACTTTCACAGAAATCGGTTCTTGTTTACCATGAATTAATTTCATTTTTGTACAATATCAAGTATCTTCTTTAAATTATAGTTGATAATCTATAAATATGTGAAATTGACTCATTTGAAAACAAAGCTCTTATAAACCTACATCAGTAAACAAACAAAAATCTCACTTTTACTAAATTTCAGATGTGTTTTATTAGCAAGAGATCTACCAGGGTATATATGTTTTTAATGTGTCACTGTCAGAGACTTCCTTAAGAAGGCTAACTCATAAACTAGTTGCCTTTTTTTTAATTTTAGCCCTGGATTACCTTTAAAAACTATGATTGCTTGTCCTTTAGCCAAGATGCCTTTGTATTTAACTTTGGGTCAATAGATAGGGAATTCAATTTTGTTTCTAAAAGTTGAGCAAAATATTAACTAGATCTGTAAAAATTATACTCAGATAGTTTAGCATCATGCATATCTAAAACCTGCAAATATTCATTGACTATATTTTTGGTCACAACTTTCATGTACGTGTCTGTAATATCCTGAATTTCAGTTTTGTAAATTTCTCTTCCGTTACCTCTCAACATCTGGAAGCTTGATGCGTATGTTAAATTGAGTCCCACATACATTAGAGATGTCCCACACATGTCACAGAGAGCTGGGGGCAGAAATATCAGGGGATTAAAGCTCTGGTTTCCAAGGTTTTGTTCCTGATTTGGGCGACGGACTCTGTTGTATGTTTTGATTATCTGGAAGGCTATCAGGCAGGAAAATTCCCCCAAAAACATGCCAACTGCCTGAATAAATAAACAGTTTAAGAACAAATTTTATACTGGTACATGTATTTAAAAAAAAAAAACCATAGAAAAATCTTCATGTAAACCACATTTTAACTTCATTGCCCTACTTTTTGTTACAAGAATGTGAACAGGAAGTTAATTACAGTGCAATAAAACTAACTTTTCTATTAGGAAAATTTGGTTATCATGAAAATACTATGTGTATGACAATTGCTTTCCTTTACCTGTAAAAATGGATGATCAAATGAATGAACTTTGCCATCTCTACCCTCAGCCGACTGCCGATCAGCCCATCTACAAAAAATATAAAGCGTCCAATAGATTGTGATTTAAAGAACTGAAAAATTATATTTATCACAATATTATATTCATAACTAATGTAGTAGTTTGGACTATTGACTTTGGAAAGTTCAGTGGTAAGGCTCTTGATTACAGAGTTGCAGTGGTCTCTGGTTCAATTCCAGTCCAGCCATATATTTTCATTAATATTTGATCATTCCTCCTTTCCTACTACAATTGGTGCTGTTGATTCCTTGATCAGGCAATACAAATATGTTTAATAATTCCTGACAAGGTCTGGTGAACTTATGTTGTGTCTTTGGGGTGAAGACTATTTAAGGAGGGAGGAATGATATAGTTAGGGTTATATGGACCATAGATATTAGCATGGATAGCCAAGTGGTAAAGCTCCTGACTAGAGTTGTAGGGGTCCCAGGTTTGATTCCCGAACCAGCAAAGCTTTTTTTCATTTATATCAAGGGCATCTGAACAGGGGCGGCAGTCGCCGCCCCAATAAATTTGCCAAAAAATATATTTTTTGAAAATAAAGTTTTATAACGGTCATGATAACGGCGATCTGCGTTCAATAGAGCTGTGAAGCGTGAACTCTATTGTTTACACAAGCAAAAGAGGGGTACATGTATTCCTGTTTCTGGCGTGTGTTGACAATTAATACGGCATTGATAAGATAGGTTTGGCATTTAGGAAATTAAGAATATGTTCTTCAACTTTGATGATGGATAACAAGTTGTAAGTTACATGTATAATCAACTATTGGAGAATTTACAATGTATGAGCATATGAGTTATAGTACTGAAACTAGTTAAATATCTTTCACAACTTACTAAAAATATTACTAACATATAATTTTTGCATTATAATTTCAAAACTGTAGGGATTAACCACCCTGTTAATTTCAAGTTTTCAAAGCGTTTTCAAAGCGTTTTCTCAGCAAGAAATTTTTTCAACCTTCGCAGTAAAAGTTCTACCCATGGTTAGTATAGTTGATGAGGTAAATATCACAAAATCATAATTTTCTGGTACTCTACGATCTTATAATCAAAATGAATTTCAATGTTTTACCATGAATTAAAAAAGAAATGAAAATTGTCTGATCTTGCACATTCATTGACATGAGACAGCAACTTTGAACCTCTCTACAAACAAATTAGTGTCAGTACGGGATTCACAGATATTCATTTTGGACTTTTTTGAAATGCAACAGAGACTAATAAGTTGCAAACTTGATGCTTGTACATATGTATAAACTTCTCCATAAAAATAGTAACTACACTGATGATGTGAGTTGTGTTTTTTTTAATCCACACTTTTATGTCGTCAAACGTAAATAAACAAACAGTAGGTACAATTTTGCTTAAAAAGTATGTTTCCATAAAATATAAGTGACAATAATATGATTTGATAATTATAAGAATAATTGGACATATCGTAGATTATCTTTATTTCAAGTCATTCCCCCCACCCCCTCCCCCCAATCGATCATATTCGCCGTCCCAATATGAAATACCTTCCGACGCCCCTGTATATTATCTCATTCCTCCTATTCTACTACAAACTCTTTCTCTTTCTAAAAAATTAAAATGCTTTTAAGAAAATACATGTATATACCACCCCATGGGACTTCATCACTAATTATAATATTTTTATCACCCCTATTCATTATAAAATAGATGTACTTGTACTTTACTACTTATGTATTTTACATAATGATAATAATTAGTAATTATAGACAATAATAATAATAGATTAGAAATAAAATACATCAATACACATATAGTGCAATTACCTGCCTCCTGCCCCCCCCCCTTTTAAAAATTGGTCACGTGCCGATGACATTTTTCTCTTGTGAAGATAATTGACACTATTATTATTTTATAGAACATTATTAGAACCCCTAAAAAAGGTTTTATGAACATGAATTTATAAATGAATAGATAAAACGTTGGAACCGGGAAGATGGTGCAAACCGAAAATAGAAAAAATGCGGTATTTGTTCTCGGGTTCAGACGATAGCATAACAGAGTCCATTTATGTTTAGATTTACAGTAGATCGTATTCTCACTTACTTCGTCGACAGAGTGTTTATGGAGCCCGTGATGACCATCATCACCGCAAGGAGCATCTGTTTAGCTGTCCACGCCATTCTTGTATATCTTGGTGAAGGAGGAAGACACTCACTTACGCTATTTACTTTTGTGGGTCATTGATCAAAACTCTTCGTCGAAGAAACGCTTCAAAATAAATAAATGCATTTATGTATATATTTAAATCACCTCTGTAACATGGCTCGTTGGTCTAGGGGTATGATTCTCGCTTAGGGTGCGAGAGGTCCCGGGTTCAAATCCCGGACGAGCCCGAACTTTTTTTTGCGATATATGTGAATTACTTGAAAGGTATTTATATGCTTAAATCAAATTATAGAAGAGAATTCCCTTCATCCTCCTTCTATCATAGAAATATTCTACACTTAGACGAAAATTTTTAAAAAATACTCTATATCTTCAAGTTCACTATATTACTAGATAAATAGATAAATTAAACATTTGTATGAAAACCTACAATTTTCAAACTGCTGCATGTTTTACATCAAGATCAATTTTGTAAAAATACAGAATTTCTTTTAATATATTTCAAGATTTTTTGGCTTGCATATGGCTATTAAAAGATATATTTCAGGCATGTAGCATTTTTTTTTGAAAGGGGGAGGGGGGGGGGGGGGCTCACTAAAAATTTTGACAAGCAAAAAAAAAAAAAAAACCCCAAAGGACGGGGGGGGGGGGGGGGGGGGGGTCAATTAACTTCAATTTCACTCTTACTTTCCTTATTTTCATTTCAGTTTTTTTCAGTTTTCAGTTTTATATGTAAATTTAAGAAAAATGTTTGCTGCGAGAAAAAAAAGGGGGGGGGGGAGGGGCTGTGCCTGTATTTTAGAACTTTCATAATTCGTTTTAGAGAGTTCAAACTATCAAAGGTCAAGGTCATACATTGTTCTTGAACATGGGAAAGGACAGGGGCTTACAAGGTCTTATATTTCCCCCACTTGGAGTAATAAAAAAGAACTTTATCAAATGTTGCTAAAATATATATTTTTAGCTTAAATATAGTGTTTATGCTATAAATTCCTCTCTACATGTCAATAACATGCATTCATTCTGTTAACATAAGAGGTATAGGTTTCCAAATTAAGCCACACGACGTTTTATGCCTAATCTTGACCATTTACTCTGTTAAAATGCAAATTTTTGGAATGAATGGGTCCAGACTCCATCCTAAAAGTACTTTTATTAAAATGATAAATGCTGGTCACAGTGGGAAGATTTTTTCTGTTTATAATTGTATAACTAAATTATACAGAAGTGGAATTTGCTATCAATATTATTTTTGCACATTTTTTTTTCTGTATGTTTTTTTCATCTATTTAATATACAACCTCATGGCCATTTACTTTTGGTTTTTAAATGAGTGCGTGAATGAAAGTGGTATGGAAAGAAAGTGATTAAAAATATTTAAAAAATTGATATTATGTTAATAGAAATTTCGTATGTTTGAATTTGAAAAATGTAAAGTAAAAAAAAAAGAAAGATATATTTTCATTCTTTTTTATTATCGACTTATTATTAAAGTAGAGTCTAGACCCATTATGGGTCAAAATTCGTGGTTTTCACAAAATACTTCTGACTTTTTTTTTATGATTTTCAAACTTTAAAAGTTATTCACACTACTACTGCCAACGTAGCTCAGCGTGATAGGCGGAGTATTGTAGATCTCAGCTGACAGGGTGTTCGAATAACGGTGAGCGTTTTCTCTTTTATTTTTGCTCTTTTACTTCCTTTTAGGTAATCAAAACATATTTCAATTTTTTCATATACACATGTAATAGAATTAATTTAGGAAATATAAAAAAAATCTTCAGATAACGACAAAAAGACAAAATGTTCTTGCCCTGTACAAGTAATTAATTTCAAATAACAATAGCGTTACACAGTCAGACATTGTTTGAGATCAAGGTGTAATGTTAAGAAATGAAACCAACGAGAAAATTATAAATATACATGTAAATGTATATTTGTTGATGGTCAGATATTGTAAATGTACTGATGCACACTTTCTAATGTATGATTTCTCTATAAGATATGTACACAATTCGTTTAAATATCGCACAATCCTAGGTGCGGGGGATTTCAGGCATTCTACGCACTTGTCCTTTCCATGAATATATATGGGCTCTTAAGATTCTACAAGATGTTTAAGGAGGCCGAATTGGGTTTTTTGCAGAAAAACTAAAACAACAAAATCCTTTGTTTTTTAACCATATGTAATTTACACCTGTGAAATTTCAAGAAAATCGACCATCTGGTTCTTTTTAAGGGCGAATTCAAAATACAGGTATATTTACTATTTGAATATGCATTGCATAGGAAGCAGATTTTAAAAAAAAAAACTACAATAGCTATTCTCCTCAAATTGTAATATGTGATTAGTAATATCGTTTTCTACATTATATGTAAAAAAAAAAAAAATACTGAATTTTACTGCCTGGATTTTAGTGGGGGCCATCTCAAAATGTTAAAGTGCACCAAATTTTGCTATATATTTGGAGTATTATAAATTAAGATTGGTATAATTGATTCATTCAAAAATTGAGTAAAATACCCCCGAGGATAGCATTATTCTGTGTATAAAATTTCAACGGCGTACGATTTTTACATTTTCTTTTATATTATTTCTTATAACGTACTCCTACAAAGCTTCATTTTATCATAACGTCATAAAAGCACAATGGCAACGCTCATGTACCGTACAACGGAAAAATCGTTTAGAAGGCAAAATTTTTCTTCAAAAATCTAAATCTTTTTATCTGTATTTTGTTTATTGTGTTTAATTTTATAAATGAAATAGAAATTTATTCATAAAAAGTATAAATACACTGCATTTTACTTGAATGCGCAATGAAAACTAGTCGGCCTCCTTAAATCAATTTTTTCGTATACATGTATAAAGATAATGTCATCATGTATAAAAATGAAAAAGAAAAAAAATATTGTTTTGAATGTCTTTAAAATGTGCCCATTTCACCTGGTTTTTTGAGACAATGGAATGACCTTGAATATATCTTGCATAAACAAAAAACACTTTATAAGCATAGATATTTCTTTATTATAAATTGTGCATATCTCACTCAAGAGAAGTGAAGAAAAAAATAGTCTATCATGATAAGAAATAAGATACAGCATTCGGTTAATTCTTTACCCGTTTGAAAAAAACTGAATATTGCAAGTTTGATATACACCGGTACATTTTTCCTCACAAACTTGCCCATGAATTTAATCTCGCAGATATGTTATATGGATGAGCACTCAAAAGAATACCTGCTTCAGAGTACATTTTAACAGCTGTTATTGTAGATTTGTCATATGTGGTAATAAAGATGTGCAATTTACAAAATTCATTTGTGATAAAATGTAGGTTCTCTTTCCGTTGTCATGGCAAAAATTTCTTACAAAAAAAATTTGTGTGTATATAAAGAAACTCATTCTCAAAATTAAAAATGTAATAACATAGCAAGAAAATAACATATCAAGTAAAGGAAATGTTAAACTTAACAGAAAATTATCATTTTTAAAACAAAGTTTAAACAAAGATTTATGGACCCGTAACTAAGGAAATGAATTTCCTTGGATACCAGACCATTATGGCAAAAACATGATTCATTCCAATTTCTGTAATTTCGTATTTCAAAGGAATGTTTTAGAGTTTTTCATTCTAATACAGATGAATAATACATGTGAAATGAAAATAAATTGACTGATTCCAGGAGCATCGTCATCATATCTTTGTACTAGTCATGTCTTTTTTTACACACCATTTTATATAACTTTCCCCATTATTTATACAAACCTATTGATTCTAAGATACAAAGAAAGGTATTGAGATTAATGTTTAACTCTATACATTATCTAAAACTCAGAAATTTACATGGGTCTAAATGATGAAAGATGATGTTTTACTTGACAATGTAAGGTCTCTAAAATTCAGGACTTCCAAGGGAATCCTCAACCCCCCCCCCCCCCCCCCCCCCTAAACATACTGGGGATTCTAGAATCCAAATCTAACCCCCCCCCCAAAAAAAAAAAAAATTAATGTGAAAAATCTTGCAATAAATCAAAAGATAAATAAAATTGAACAATGCTGGTGAACAAGCTGTTCCCATTTAAAAGAAGCAACCACTGTGCTGATTGCTCTAACTGGAAACATTATAGTATTATAAATAATATCAAACAAAATCAATGTCAAATACATTTAGCACTGCTGAATGAGTTAATTAGCCCCGATTTGGTTGGTTGTAAATCTTGCTTCATTGATCTTCTTTCACTGGGCTTTGCTGAAATCAAAAAAAATAATATACAAGTACTTGCACTGATTGTATTGATGTATAAAATATCATAAACAGTGAATACCTAAAAGTGTTTGGTAGCAGACTAAATACAAACTACTCACAAGATGTGTTTGATTTTAACGTAAATGTCCACGAGTGTAGCCATTTGTAACGATAATGTGATTGTACTGTATCCTTTTTTTTATATATATATATATATATATATCAAACTACTACAGTATTAATGATCAAAACAAACTTTACTCTGGAGCTTAACTTTTTTGAGCAGTATAGATAAAAATCTATGCCATTTAACCCATACAGTCGCAAAATAGTATTTAGCCATATAAGAGATGTCCAAAAAGAAATGTTCCTGTGATATATATATCATTTATTCATGTATCTGCAAACATTATAAAGTATAAAAATAATATTTTTTAAAAAATTAAAAAAAAAGATTAAAAATCATAAAAAGAATATTTTTTACCTTTCTGGTTTTTTGGGTGTTTTGAATAACCTCATCAGTATCAAATAAACAATAGGGAATCCTAAATATACCACATGACCCACATATCCAACGGAGGAATAAATCTGAAAGGAATCAAAGAAAGAGTACACTAGAAGTATCAGCTCGATCGCTTCCTCAACAAAGCCTTTTCAACAAGCTTGGATGAAATTACTGTCATACAAGTGCCTGAACATGAACTCGCAGACCAGTCTCTATAATCAAAACAGATTCTCTACCTAACTCCCCCCCAATATTTTTCATTAAAATATATTGGGACCCTATATTTTTTTTGTCATTTTCTGAAAGGTCTTAGATTGAAGTTTCAAATGATACCAAAGATTTGACTGAAACTATTCTAGTAAAGTACTGAGAGGGCATAAAGTTTGTATGGAGTTCTATGGGAAAATAATTGGTAGTTTTTTCCCTAATGGAGGTTGGATGATCAACAAATTATGCATTAGATCTCCCTGAAAATTTTAGAAATACAGGTGACTCTCGATGGCTCGAACTTCGATCTCTCGAAGTTCTTGATCTCTCGAAGTGAAATCATGGTCCCGATTTTTTTCTCTATATAACTAAGCAAATTTACTCTTGATCTCTCGAACTCCGATCTCTCGAAGTTCTTGATCTCTCGAAGTGAAACCTGGGTCCCGTTATACATATTTCATTGGTTTTCACTCTTGATAACTCGAAGTGGTGGCTGTGTACACATGCGATCAATCAAGCGTATAATTAGCTCCACGCGGACCTTACCTGGGCAGCAGCAGTGAATGCCTGGGGCTAGCGTGGTGGTGTTAATTGTTTGATTACATAAGTAACACTACCCCTTTGCTTCTTTCAAATGGTTGATAGTTAATTTATAAATGATCTTTTCAACAACTTGTGAAATTACCGGTAAACTAAGCCGTTCTTTAATTGAATTATTTTATGTGATCAAATAAACGTGAACTACTTAATACATTGTTAACAATAAAACACACATTAATCTACCCAAATCTAAGTTCTGTATTGTTGAAATGTAGGAAAGTAGCTGAAAATACGAATAAAATCATGTTAGACAATTCTACCATGTTGTGAATGTAAACTTCCGGCTACTATAATTATTGAACCAAAATGATCGGAACAAAATTTTCCGGAATTTTTTAAACTTTCGATCTCTCGAACTCTTGATCTCTCGAAGTTTACACCAGGTCCCCTGAAGTTCGAGTTATCGAGATTCACCTGTAATATCTTTAGCCATAAACTGTCATTTAATTAGTAAAGAAAAATTTCAAATATTTTAGCCTTAAATATTTTCTTGTATCTTTATATAAAGCTCTTCTTCTCAAGGAAATCAATATAGTCTAAAAATGGTCACGACCATCAAGCCCTCTTAACATAGTTTGAGCTGGTAAGAGACCACATTTTTGCTGGTAAGAGACCAAATTTTAAGCTCTTGAAAATCTTGTTTCCAGAGAAAATTTTTTTATCAGTTCCTTTTCAAAAATACCAAAAAAATTACAAATAAAATTAATAAAGAGTTTTTATCAGTCCCTTATATGTGAAATCTAGTTTCCAAAAAAATACTTTATAGATCCATCAAATAATATATTGGTGTGTCTAGCCATCATAAAGGTAAATAGTAAAAAATGCTACATAAACTACACCCTTACCTGTAAATACTTGTCGTGGGTTAACATACAAAAGCTGACTAATGCATAACTAATGGAGAAGGTTATCAGTATTCTTCTGACCAGCCAAAGGAATGGTTGTAGGGTTGGAGATCTGTTCACTTCATGTAAAACTGGTATTTTATATTCCAGCACCATAATCTAAAAAAAAATTCAGTATGTTTCAAATTGATTTCACAAACTAAACTTGTAAATCCAGATGAAGCTTAGTAACACACCTTAACACAGTAATGCTCAAAGAGATCTAATCTCTCATTTAATTTCTTCC
Organism: Magallana nippona; assembly: GCA_033439105.1. Classification (NCBI taxonomy): domain Eukaryota; kingdom Metazoa; phylum Mollusca; class Bivalvia; order Ostreida; family Ostreidae; genus Magallana; species Magallana nippona. Next base: position 32,459,392 of record CM065922.1, read on the forward strand.
TATTCTAGATTCCCTTACTTATCTCGACAGCAAAACAGGCAAAATTTAAAATACACAGACAGTTTCAAACATGTACATGTATTAAGGTAGTGATTTTAAAAATTTGACCCATTCATCATAATCATACAAGAAAAAGCCAGGATCATATAATTTACATTTTAAGATATACAAGATGTTTGAATAATAATTAAGCTGAACAGTGTTGAAAATACCAAGGATAACTTATCATTACTTTTTTGACAATTACAAATATTTTATTAAACATTTTTTGGGAATAAATATTACCTGGTTTTCTGTGTTGACCATGATGAATTCTAGGAAGAAGTTCATATAATACCCTGACGCTAGTCCGTGCCACATAGCTAGATATAACAGGGTCACTGCCTGGGATAATGACTTGCTACCTAGAAACTGTAGTCTTCTATAAATGTAACTGTAAACATAAAAATATACATAAAAAGATAAGTTATTAGTACTCTTTTATAACCCAATTTAAAGGGGACAAAAAGATTGACACTTGTATGCATAAAGCAATAGCCAAAGTCTTTTTGTTACATATACACGTTTAAGAGGGCTGGATGATCGTGGTAATTTTTAGACTATATTAATCTCCTTGAGAAGAAGAGTTCTGTATAAGATATAGAAAAACATTCAAATTCTAAAGCTAAAATACTGGAGATTATTTTTAAACACTGAATAATAATAATATTTTTTTTTACTAAAGAAATCATCTCCAGACCTCAAGGGTAATTTGTTGACCACCCAGCCTCCTTACCAGTACTCACTTAACTGTCAATATTCAGACTGTAAACGTGGAAATTTCCATGTAACATATACTTCAGGCCACACAAATTCAATAGCTTGTTCATTAGTTGGAACCCCAAGCTTATATTAAAACAATATTTTAAAATATCTTTATTTTCCCCATCCAGAAAATTTAAATCTATTATCAGCTCCATTTTTCATTTTAATTTTCAAACTAGGTCATAGCTGGGCTTGAAATTCATCCCAAATTATATTCATCAGCAGCAATAGCAGAAGAAACAGTACAAAGAACAAGAAATCTCATTGGTGTTGCCTAAAATGTGATTTGTTTCAACCGACTAACTTTAAACATAATAGAGTAAAAATGTGCATAGGATCTGGATGATACCTATATAACTTTCCCCCTTCAAACCCCAAACCTTTTTTGATAAGGGTTTCAATTAATATTCCTAGAGCAATGCTAGAATGCTATTTACCTAAACATCCACTTGTTTGTGTTATGGTTGAAGGCCTCTATGGCTTCACGGAATGTGCTGCTTGTTTCTTGCTGATAAAGTTTTACATTTGACACACCGTCCCACAAAATGTTGCCATTTTTATCCTTTCCATTGTATGACAGCCCCATTAAAATAGAAATGCCCTCCTAGAAATAAATGAAACATAACAAATGAAAGTGTAACTAAAAATATAACTTACTAAAACTACCAATATGGAAAATTCTATCAATGTGTCACAATACATGTCTTATGCTAGTCTGTTATATACATATATGAATTAGATAGGAAATCATTAAATTCCACTGATAATAAAAAGAACCAGACGTAAGGTCTTTGCTTGAATATAGGTCATTACTTAAGGACTTTGCTTTGGCCTTAACCTCCTACTTGAAAAAAAAAAGTTCTGGATCAGTTCACATCTTTTATCTAACAAATATAGTCTTGAGCCAGATTTGTCCAGTGGAGAGAAAAGAAACTTTACATAGGTCTGCTATGACCATGACCTCTGACCAGAAAAATTGACTTAAGGCCACTGCACACCCTTCATCTGAAGTCACCTTGTGGATAAGCCATATTGGGCCAAGGGGAGACAATACTGTCTAATAAGGACTTTTCACATAGATCTCCTATAATCTTAACCTTTAACCTACAAAACTTACACATATTAACCATGTTCCAACATATTTTCTAAAATGAAGTTGTCCCCATATCAGTATGTAGAAACATTTGGCAATAAATCCCAATTCCTGCAACAAAAACCAAAGGAAAGTTAACTCATATTAAGCAATCTCAACTATCACTATATTGTAACAATAAAATAATTTGAGTGCTCAAGAAGCACCGGCCCACACAAGCATTACAGAGTTTGTTCTCTGTATCACCACATAACTGAATTTTTCTGTAGGGTGCTTTTTTTTGCAAGATTTTGCAGTATTATCTCAAACACACAAAATACAGTTAAGAAATCTCACAATATAAATTCACGAAAATTATCATTAAATTTATTCCTATTTTGGAATCAAAATTTAAAACTTTGCACCTTTACAACCAGATTACCTGATACTGATCGGTAAAGAAGTACTCATCAGAAAACAGCATGTTGCCCGTCTGGAACAAGACAATGTACATAATACCAAGGGCGAGTCTGGTCAATGCAGGGCCAACACTGTAATTTAAAAACAAAAATATTCAGTACAATCAGCACATAAACACTACAAAGTTTTTACTTTAAAAGTTATAAAACTATTCATTCACCTTTATTTAAATATGTTGGTAAAACTTGGTTGCACAAAATATGTATTAATTCATACAAATTTCAAACTTATATTAAACACCAAAAAATCCAACTTATTTTTCGATCGACAATCAAATTTTTGTGATGTAACTATATCTTAATCTACATGTATAAATTATTTTTATTTATGGAGGTACATGTCAAATATATCTCTACATGCATAAATTATACGGTGTAATAATATTGAATAGGATTATTATACATGTAATTGCATGTTTATGTAAGAGTGATAACTCATATAATTATGAACATCGTGCATTTGTTGTGGATTGATTGTCTAAATGATTATCTATATAATAATCAAGTTATTCACATTATAAGGCATGCTTTCATCGAATACTTCAGGGTTTCGTACTAATATATAAATCATAATAACGAACCACCAGTATTGTTATTCTTGGTACAACACCCAAAAGTAATCCTACTTTTATGGCCGCCAGTGTTGATGATGACTGCAAACTTATTTTGTATGCCGATGATAGTGCTATTTTTTATGCACACATAGATCCTGAAATTATTGCACAAAAACTGGGCAGTGTTCTTGAAAAGTGTTCTTCATGGTTATTGGACAACAGATTGTCACTTCATCTTGGCAAGACGGAATCTATTTTATTTGGTCCACCAAGAAAACTTAAAAATGTTACAGATATTAAACTTTTGTGTGATTGTCATGTTATTAAAGGTTCTGATAGAGTCAAATACTTAGGAATCTGTATTGTCAAGTTTCTTTCATGTGAAAATATTGTTTTAAAGCATTATTCAAAAGGTAAACGCTAGACTTAAATTTTTATACAGAAATGCATCCTGTTTTAGTACACAGTCCAGAAAGATCCTATGTTCTGCCTTGATACAATGTTATTTTGACTGTGCTTGCTCTTCTTGGTATTGTGGAATAAACAACCAACTTAAGCATAGATTGCAAGTTACCCATAACAAAGTAGTAAGATTCATTTTAAACTTGGGTCCCAGAGACAGTATCTCTGGTAGCATTCTAGATTATCTAAATATGTTAAGAGTTGAAGATAGAGTTGCTCAATTAAGACTCAACCATGTTTTTATTATATACCATGGCAATGCACCCATATCTTAATGATCATTTTGTATTGAATAACAATATTACAGGAAGTGCAACCAATAAGAATTTTATTATACCTAAGATAAAAGGTAAAGAGTCTTCATGTTTTTTCTACAATGCTATCAAAGACTGGAATGCATTGCCTTTGGAGGTCAATGAAATTAATTCTAAACAAAAATTTTAAAAAAGCCATAAAATCTTTCTTGTCTACTAATGCAAGAGATACTATATGACTGCTTGTCCAAATCCATTTTTTATCTTATTTATTGTTATTACTAAATATGTCATTTTTCAAAGCATTATGCTATATTCCTTTTCAGTACCCTGCCTAAATTCCATCGTGTAAATTTGTAGTGTACTTTGTTGTTACATGTATTAATTCAACTGTTATATAAGGACCCCATTGGAAATAAGCTTTTTAACAAGGCTTTTATGGACTATCCTTAGGTAATAATTATCATTTGTATGTCATGTAATATATATAATAACGATATTGAACAAGTTGATTCTTATGAACTTGCATAGTGCTGTGATAATGTCTGGTTTTTCTTTCTTTTTTTTTTGAGTTATATTTCATTTGTGTAATCATGGCATTCTGTGATATATTTACCTGAATAAAATGAAATGAAATACTTCATATACATTAACAAAAGCTGATCGACATAATATTTTTATAAGAAATCAAAAGTTGAATATATACATGTAGTTGACCACGAGTCACCCATTGCGTTTTGATCCTCCTCCTATGTTAATAAATCAAAGTTTTAAAAATGTCCACAAACACATGTATATTTAAGCATGATGAGCAATTTAATAATAGAATTAAGAATATTTACTTCGTTATCATTGATAATTGTAAAGTAAATGGCATAACAAGAGAAAAGCTGTCAATGTGACAGCAAAACAGGTTTTCTTTTGTGGGAACAGTACCAATAATCCATTTGTCAATCCTGAATTGATGAACACTACATGTCCAGAGAAAAGGGGTACTCTATATGCAATATTTTTGCCAATTATAACTAAGTTGAACAGCTGGTATTTTTTCATAAATAATCACAAATTAAAATCCTAGCAATATGCACACCTCTGATATATATGTACAATAGATCTGCAAAAGAACAACTTCCTATCTTGAAAACTGTAGGAGGGGTTATCCGTACAATAAGGGTACCCTTTTGGCAGCCATCCACCCACCCACCCACCCGCCATTTTCACCATTTCAATAACCGGATTTTTCCTTTGGAAAATCCAGTTAAAAATTGAAAACCCAAACAGCATGAGATCATCTGGAGATTTTAAACAACTGCTTATCTCTCTTATTTATGTTCCTGCTTGTCATATACAAGGATAAAAGACTTTAAGTTTACCTGGCAGGTGGACGGTACTTCATCTCTGGTGAGGCATCTTCAGCCATTATTGCACTGAACTCTCCTCTAGTGAAAGCTAGGTACTTCCTTATACCAAACTAAAATAACCAATGTAACAGTTGAAAAGTACACTGATATCTTGATTACCATGTGATTTTGGAAGTGCAAACCACTTATTCTTTAAATATCTTTACCCTGATATCTTTTATCAAAATTTATTCTTGGTCCCACTTATAATATCATAAATGAGTTTACCATTTTCATAAGTTTTAAAATAAGTTGGAATTTTTGGGGTGTTAAATTTGACAGTGGTGAAAAATAGGTAGATTTAGAACCAAAAAGCGGTAGCATTGCGCGCGGCCTTTTTTGCGCATATTTCAAAGCACAGGTTTTAATATACTACATATATGTAGTAAGTGTTTCTGATTAGTAATTAACAATATCAACTAAAATATAAAAGACTTTTGAAATTTAGAAATACCAACACATGCAATAAAAAGGTTTGCATGCATTTACCATCAAATTGGAGTGCAGAGACTTTAACTATTGATTTTGTTCAGTAAAAATAGGTTAAGTTTCCAAAATTTAACATATAAGAGAAGTAAGAACCAGTACTAAATCGTATATTCTTTTTCAATATCAAAAACAATGTTTACATGCTTGTCACAAATCTTGCAGTGTTGCAATAAACTGAAAGTCAAGTTTACTGTTATGGCCAAGTTAGAAGATACGTTCAGTCGTCATTAAAGCCACGTGTGGAATTGCAAAGCTTCTTTTTCCTTGGCAAAGATAATATCGACATGTCAATATTACATAACTAATGTAATCACTAGAAGTGGCTTCTTTCATCGTTCAATGTAAAACACATGCTTGAAAACATCATTCACCCAACTTAAAAAAGCGTTTGTGTGCCTCCGATTCAAAGTCACACACTAATTTCAAACCCAATGAGATTTTTGGACCACAATGGCTTCCAAAATGGCTATCTATCAAAACAAGGAACGTTTTTTGAAGAAAAGCGGTAGATTTTTTAATAAAAGCGATAGGTGGGAGACAGAGCTAAAAAGCGGTATACTTCAGCGTAAATCGGTAGAGTTAATGTGCATAAGTATACATTATATAATTAATAAATGTACCTGGTAAATGCTACCATCAATCTATGTTTATATCAATTACCTGTGGTCCAGCTAGCATTCCTCCCACATAGAAACACTGGCCAAAGACAGCAGGCAGAGACGGAATGTCTGTGATGAAATTCTCCTTCTGATCTTTTGAGAGCTTGTCCTAAAACAAAATTCAAATCAACAAATATTAATGGTAATCATATTTTCTTTGGTAAAGACTAATGTAACATAAAGGACAAAATTTCAAAATTAATTATCTTCAATATTAAAGGTACTCCTACTTGAGATTATAAATATTTGTATTTATGGGGAAAAAAAATTGTTAGGCATATTTCCCAGGTCTTAGGGCCAATTTCTGTGCTCCTATGGAATGAATGCCCATATTTTTTCAGGCAAGCCTCCAAAACGCCAAAGCCAAGTGTCAAAAATGCTATTAAGGAGTGCCTAAAAATGTCACTGAACACACAAAATATACAATTAATCATAGAAAAAAATGAATTGAGTATCCAAAAACAATCATAGGAAAACTGAATCGAGTGCCCTAAATTTAACAACAATTTAATGGTGTACTTGTCAAAATTAATATAGACCTGTGTGTTCAATGGCATTTTTTTTCCTTTGAGACCTACATTTGTATTACCTGACTTTTCCTCCCATCATAGTAGTCCAGGACGAGGGCTGTGAGTCTAAGAGTGAGCACACACTGAGGGGTACTCCATGTTATTGAGTAGCCCTCCAATCTCACACTCTCCAGGTAACTATATAGAAGGTAGAACTGCAATGCCAAAAAAATGTTCATTCAAACACAGCTTATTCTCTTTTTATAATACAGAAGACTAACACTTCACTTAATGCATTGGGAAGATAAGGAGTAGAGATCTGCTTTGGCAAACAGCAGAATAGTGGAGAGCTTGACCTAAGCTATATCTTAAAGAGAGGGTTTATATTACAGAATATTATACACACTAAAGAGTTAAATTAAAAGTGATAATGTGTGTATTTGTGCCAGTGTATTATCTATGGTATTTATTGCATTGATATACAGCTGGGTTGCATCACTTTTATGTTATTTGAACCATTTATTTCTTTGTTACAAATGAAAATAAATTAATATACTCACAGAGTTAAAAATAAAACTGAAGACCACTGAGAATTTGGATCCACCTGCCACTCTGAGTAATACATATATAACAAGGATATTGACAATAGGATGAAGAAAATTTAAACCTGAAAAAAAAAGAAAAAATAACATACAAAACATGAAATTGTGCTGCCATTGACAGATGACACATTTTTCTATGTGTATCCATGTATCTTGAAATTATTTTGATAAATGTACAAAATATATACCGGTACAGTAAACCAGCTTTGACTTGAGGTGACTTAGTTTGGGCAAATATAAACTAAAGCAAATACAATAAATATTTGAGGAATGGTTAGCAGTAAGAAATATCTGCATCAAGAATTTACTGAAAATCTGGAAAAAATTTTCTTGCACAAAAATAAAAGTTGGTTCAAAGTATCTGGTAGTCGACATATTTTGAGTATCAACCAATTTCCAAAATAACTGGAAAGTTTTTTTTTATCATAATAAAACTTCCAGATTTCTGTTCAGTTTTAAATGTACAAATCTATTCTATGATAAAAGTAAAAATACAAACATGGAACCAAGATACCCATATCTTAATTATGTTTTAATACACTGAAAGTTTACCAAAGTTAAAATGTATTGATCAGATGCAGAAGTAACTTACCAAAGTTGAAATAATAAACAGCAAGACCTGTCACTGTGAAAAACACATGGTGAATATTTTCATCTTTTCCATGTATAAAGGCACGATGGAAAAATCCTAAAGGATATCCTGTAAAAATAATCTCACTTCAGTAATTTGTAATGTAAGAACAAAATATATCTGATTTATATAAGTACCTGTGGGTTCAAACAATGTTCATACAATAATATGAAAAAAATTCCTAAATTTCCCCTTTGAAATGGTCCCTCTAGCTTGTCAGGCTTCAACACAGCTAAAATTAACTAGATGCTGTCATTAGTCAGTAATACCCGCACCAAGTGTTTGCCTCTAAATAACACTCTCTTGTACCAGTTTTAGTTAAAAAGAAGGCCACATGCAATTTTTGGTACGTTTTAAAATTTATAATTTTCATAAATGTTCACATCCCATAATACACATATTGCCTTTATGTACAATTTGGGGTTGAACTGTTTGCATGTGAATTTTAAATTAATCAATAATCTAAACATTTCATGTCATAGAAAGTATGGTCTATATAATTATTACAAACAAAATTAAATTATAATTTTAATTATATTTATTATTATTTTCTAATAAAATTGTGCAAGGGGTTTTAAAGAATAAAGTTATGAAAATACATGCAATATGTTACAATTAAATGATCTTTGTCTGAAGTTACGTACACAACACAGGTCTACAGGTTGCATTAGCGGGTACTTAGTTTTACCCAGCTCTTTGGTTAGATGGGTTTCACGTGGTGTACATGCATATGTTTTTTTGATATGCAGAATAGGATTAATTAACATGAATAAACATTTCTTTTGTGGTGATCAGCTAAAGGAATTCGTATTGTGCTAATTGGATTATCATTATGATGTTGACCAATATAGGTAAGTATAATACATGTACAAGCGCAATATTATGAAACACCGGTACACAAAACAGTTAAGTTTTACTTTCACTTTCTAAAATGTGATCTCCCTTATAATTTAATTTTGTTTGCAAGAGAGTGTTATTTAGAGGCAAACACTTGGTGCGGGCATTACTGTCTAATGACAGCATCTAGTTAAACTTTGTTTTTAAGCCTAAACCCTAATCCAACACTCCTTTGTCTGTTACCCCTGCTTTTATTATTTGATATTTGCAAACATCAATTCATAATAGGGGAGGGAAAGGGGTGGGGGGGTGGGGGGCAAGAGTCAAAGGAATCTATAGGATTATCTATATCCTAGCTCCAAGGGCCAAAAATTGTAAACTTTTGGTAAAATGATCACTTGTCAATGAGTAAAATGAAAATATCCGAGAATGTTGTAATAATAGCCTCACTATATTGCCATATTGGTCCCAACCCAAGGGCCTGAACCCCTGATCAAAATTTGGGAAAAGGGCTTCATGGACATCATAACCATGCATTTAGTTTTTTATAAATGTGTGGAGTAGAGAAGAAGATTTTAGAAAATTTGACCTTTTTCGTGCATATTTGGTGCCGCCCATGAGGCCCCCGGGTTGGTAAAGTCATAAATTTTCCAATTTAGATTCCTCTTATCCTAGAGATGCTTCAAATAATAAATGGTAAGGCACGTACAACTGGCCTTGTAGTTTTCAAGAAGAGGTTAAAAATGTAAAATTGTTAACAGAAAATGCATGCAACGGATGATGACCAATGGCAAAAGGTCACCTGAGTGACTCAGTTGACCGAAAATGTCTACATGGAATTTGCATTGTAAATGCTCTGAAAGTTCCAGGATCATAATGTTGAAAAATTGTCCTGAGTAATTTCAAATGGAGAAAAAATGTTGACATTTCCATTATAAATCTTCGGAAGAAATTTGTTTTTCGTTCTTTTTAATTTCTCCAGGTAAAAATAAATGAAGCGTCAATGAAGAAACTTCATTGAATCTTAGATTGTTCCTGTTGTATCAATTTCAATCATACTTCTTTGATAGGTAGTCAGGAATATGTATTTTCATTAAAATTTGACAAGAGTGAAGGAAACAGTATCTCTGGACAGTCAATAGTGAATGAATGTAGTTTTGGCACAGAGGTATTTATTATTATCAAAAAATTGAGCAAAAAGTGGTGAAAAAGTAAACTTGGGGCAGAGTATATATCCTTGTGTGCCCTTATTTCGACAGTCTAAATTCATAGGTCTTCTTTACAAATGAAATGAGCAATATCTAAAACATTTATCATGAATATCAATCATAGCCTGCTTTTTTAACATAAGCTGATTAACCTTTTCACATTTCATTACTTCTATTTACAAAGTATAAATTCATCAACAAAATAATGGGTGCCTCCACTTATAGGTCCTAAATTCAACGATTTAACTAAATTGCCTTGTCAGTTAAATTTATCTTCACAACATTACTTGATTTCATTAATGAATCTTCAGTCTTTGCAGACGATACATCATAGAGTTTGTCATAGCGTTTTTATTTTTGTAGTAGTACGATGATTTAAACCAGAGACATAAATAACAGAGATTACCCATCATCCGAGATTTCGCCGATGCTTTGTAGCTGGCCAATATATTTTCTGTATATTAATCTTATTTTTCAATTTTTTGTTTCAAAAACGTCCAAAACCTATGCACATTTTTCATAAAAACAATATACTTTTGGTTTAAGATCATTATCTCAGTTTACTAATATGTAGTTCTCAAAGTAAGGTTGGTCCCGTAACATTTTTCAACAACAAAACACTCTAATGGCGGAGTTGCAAATCTCTGTTATTTATGTCTGTTTAAACTCAGAGTAAAGGTGGATTAACAAAATTTGCTCTATTTTAATTATAAGGAAAACTTCAAAAATTAATTTCTTACTTGTTTGAAGTGCATTTTAATAAATACTTAGCCATTTGATTGTTAGTCTACCGTAGTATCATATGCATAAAAATTGCTCATGTTCCTGCTAGAATGAACAAGATGTAAACAAAAAATGAACATTGTTGAAATGTGGACCCTATTGATTTTAGGGCCTTCAACCATATCTAAATAACCAAGAAAAATAATGCATTGCTTTACATAGTCCATTTTTTACATGACTTATCTTAATGAAATGGCAATTATCAAGTTCATTTCTGTTGTTTTGGATCTTTATGAATGGCTGTCTAACAAATACAGTGGTTATATAATATATAATAGGGGTTACTGTCGTTTTGCCCCAGAGCCAAAGCGCCCCATGCATGAGCGCCCCAAATTATTTTGAGCGCCCCAATTACATTTCACGAGCGCCCAAAATATCTTTCATGAGCGCCCCAAAGTAAACATTATCATTACATTATTTTCACGAGCGCCCCAAAACGGATTCATCTGATAATATCCTTAAAATATTCGATGGAATCTCAATTAACGTATACGTGGGATCATTTTCACGAGCGCCCCAAAATGTTCTAACTCGATTTTGGTCTAAAATCTTGTTGGATTATTTTCACAAGCACCCTTAAGTTCGATTTGGATTATATTCATATTGGAAATGGGTTGACCCGATTTAAATTACTCTAAAATCGATTTTTTTTAACCAGCGCCATCATATAACGTTAAAATTAGCCTGGTTTATTTACAAGAATTGGGTGCCCACGATTGGTAAAACCTACATTTGAATATTACTTTCACGTACATGTAGTATGAATCATTTTCACGAGCGCCCCAAAATAGGTTTACCTAAGTTTGCTCTCAAATCAGCCTTTTACATTGCCACAAAGTTAGAATATGACTATTTGGATTATTTTGAAACCTGATTTTGCAATAAAAATATATCTATGAGACTCTCACTTTTACGTAAAATTTGCATCATTTTTCATGAGCGCCTCAAAATGAGATCACTCGATCAATTTTGCTCTAAATCCAAGTTTATATCTCGCTATCACATTTAATTTTATTAATTTTAATGAGCACCCCAAAATGGGTTCAGTCGATTTTTCAGGATATTATTTTACTAAGCGCTCTAAATTTTGGAAAACTTTTAACAGGTTGGAAGGTAATTAGGAGACAAGTCAATTGGGTAGATAATTGCCATTTTGTTTGATGAATATCAATTTCGGTGCTCATGCTTTTGATTTATAAAAAGAACAGAATTTGGAACTATTTGTCATCTTTTTATATCAGCGTTTGATAATTTTTGTTGAAATGTGGGGCCTCATTATTCCAAAAATTATAAAGCGAAACTTATTTTGGGGCGCTCGTAAATAATTCAATCATCATGATTAAGCATTTTGAGCACTCGGAAAAATTTGCTCATAACATTCATTCAAACTAATACGAAGTGAAAGTGATTTTGGGGCGCTCGTAAAAATATTAATCATTATTAACCATTTGGAGGACTCGGAAAAAAAAAATAAAACCAGGAACCAACATTTGGGGCGCTCGTGAAATGTACATGGGGCGCTCGTGAAATGTATTTGGGGCGCTCCTCAAAAATTTGGGGCGCTCGTGCATGGGGCGTAATGGTTTTGGGGCGAAGTGACCAGCACCCTATAATAGTATATTGCAAAAGTCAGACCTTACAACATAACGCAAGATCATCTAGGGTCATTAACAAAATAAGCAAAGATTTAGTACTTAGCTTAAAGAAAGCTATGGGTATGCAAATTTACCTATGTAGATAATGAGAGCTACGTAAATAAATTTTGTGATAGTACACCGGACTTAATTTCAAGAAAACGCAGGAGCATCGTAACACTGCATAATGTTTTACAACTTAGGAAATGCGACTGATCTAAGAACATCAATTTTGACGCACACAAATTCTCTTTACCTATAAATAACGATAACAAAAAAATTGTTGCTTCAACGCTGGCACCGATCTGCGATGCAAGTGCGTCCAAGACACCAGTCATCCTCGAAACACTGTTTTCCAGTTTGGAAACCACACTGTTATAAAACTGGTCCGCTGTCACTGAGAACCAGCTTTGCCCTTTGTGAAAAGTATAATGTCCGGATGACAAATGATGACCTGAATAATTCGGTGTGTGTGTGTGTGTGTGTTGGGCTTGGTTGGGGGGGGGGGGGGGTTAATTTAGACTGAGAATCGGATTGAGTAACTTTTTGCCATCAAAAATCATCAGTTCATACTACCCTTAAGTATAATGGATACTACTACACCGGGAGGGGGGGGGGGGGGGGGGGGGGGAGGGATCAGTCATTCCTTCGATTTATATTTAGAGATTCATCAATGGCCTCATGTACCGATATAAACATTATCTATTGTTTGTAGCTATAAAGCTCCACGTTTTTCCAAGCAGTTATTATTCCTGCACAATGATACACTTTGACATTTGTACAAAACTCAAACCCGTTACTTGTCCAATTACAAAGAAGACCCCCCCCCCCCCCCCCCAAAAAAAAGATATAAAAAATATATATATTTACCATATTTATTTTAAAAATATGCTTTATTTTCATCGAAACTTAAAATTAAATTATGATCACCATACAACAGCAAGTCCAAGGAAAGAACATTATGTTATTGTTGTGTTCAAAGTAATATATTTTCTATGGACAGAGTTTTAAGGGCAAAAAAATAATATATATATATATATATATATATATATATATATATATATATATATATATATATATATATATATATATATATATATATATATATATATATATATATATATATATATAAATAACAAGATGCATAAATTGTCGCAATCTGCAACATAAAGCATATGGTTAATTGGCATACCGTATTTATAGCTGGCTGTCTACTAGCTTATTTTAAAGAAGCAATTATATCACATCTTCAAATTAAAAAAAAAGAAGAAGACATATTTAGGTAGCTGCACGAGATCTCTGAGGGACACATGAATCTATAGGATGAAGAGAAACCATTATAACAACAAATATATTAATTGAGTTTTTGAACTGCATTTCTTTTTTAAAACGAATAATTTTAAACCCATGTAATAATATGGTCAGGTCAGGTAACATGTATCACATTTTTTCAATTATCATGCAAGATACTTCTACATGTATATGCAATATTTACACGAGCCTTTGCCCCGCTATACCATGTATAAATGTATATGTTTAATATTTTTAAATATATAATCCTAGTATATCAGCTAATTTAAATATATGTTTTAGGTTTTTTGTGAATCGAATTTGGTGATTTTTTTATAGTTAATGTATTAATCCATTTGGTTTTTTTTTCATTAAGGAATCTTTTATTTGATTTGTACACTACACTTAAATATGAATTGGGGAAGCAAATAACTAATTCGACCCCTGATGTATTCTACTTCTGCTACAATCGATAAAAATATAAAATTTTACATAAAAAAAAATATAATTTTTTTCGATTCTTCCCCCTCCTCATCAAAATATGAGTCATTTTCTCGTGAGTTTATTTACACGGCGAGCTTAACAGACTCATGGTCATAACACTGTCTCCGTTAATTTAAAGCTTGAGAAATCATTTACTTTGTGCTCGAAATAAAACGTTTGGTTGACTTTTTTCTTTCCGGAACCCGGATAACATGACGTCATTCCCAGTCAATTGCCATCCATTATAATATTTTTCATCGACTTGTGGAGGAAGCTAGACCCGAAAGATCCTTTTCTGCAATAATTATTTGATTTAAGATGTAAGTCATGAGTGTAGTTAGGGCATTTTGATCATGCATTTAATACAAATGAAGAAACTAGAGGTAGATAATAACTGCAGTTGCATATCGGTCCTTCATTAATATATAAAAAAAAAATATTGCAGAGATGAGCTATTCTATTCTATTTTGCAATCTACAATTGTATTGTTAAATTTTAGCCATATGTAGCTTAGTGTGTGTCGTCTCTTAATTTCTAGAGCCGTCCCGTTAACAAAACCACGGACTTTGGAGGGTCGAGGGGGTTATTTGTGACACATCCCAATTTGATGCTGTCAGTGTCAGTCTGCACTTTTTGGGACAAGATCCGGGTACCTCGTTATTGAGATTATCGAGATATTTTGTAATTTTGGGGGAACTGAATAAAATTATGAGCACTCAAAACTTCGAAGAAAATTCAAAAGACATTAATCACCTAAAATAATATAACATTTCCTGCCAAGTACCTGTTTTAGCCGCCCGAGTTTGTGCCAATTTGTGATGTTTAATTACAAGGCTAGAACTGGTGCTTGATGATAATCGGATCTAGGGCCCAAACTAGTTGCCATACTTGGTGTCTGTAGTGCCATGTCTTTCTCGTAGTAGTTGGTGCGAGTCTATAGACCACCACTCGCAATATGGATCATGCTATCTTTATTATACAGACATCCAAGTTAGTTGACCTAAAGGAATTCACAAAAATTCATAAAAGTTAACAAAAGCTAAACACTGAGTAACTGATGAGATTGGTTTGACAGCTCATCTCTGAAGACTCCCACTGTGTACTACAAGCTGGAACATTCTGAACTATTCAAACTGTTCATGTGTTTTAAGTAGACTTAGTCACAATCTTACACATGAGCATTTCAGATGTATGTATACTTTTGCATTTCAGAGATGTTATGTGTATATACTAATGCAATGGGCAACTTTTTATTTCCCTGTTAACTACTCAACATTACTTAGTATCATATTGATAAACATTGATGCTACCAGTATCTCATAATTTTTAATACTGACTTTAGACTGGCATCTTTTAATTTCATTTTATTGAAGATGTAATTGGCTGTCATAATGATTAGATTTATGTCTTCAAAACATGAAATATACTGTAGATTCCTTATTTTATGTACTTAATTTCGCGATTCCGCTGTTTTGTATCAAATTGTGGGAATATAAAACTGCAAGCACCAAAGTTTTGTTCTATATAATTTCATATAGTACAAGTCTGTCAGAAAAATAAAAGGAAGATTTTAAAATCTGTGAGGGGTGCTTCTTGTAATTTTAGGCAGATATTGATTCCTTGAGTTTTATAAGGAATCTACAGTTCCAGAAATGGAGTGACGGGTCGGCATTTAATTATATGAATGTTTCATGTTAGTTGACTTTTATCAAGGTCTGCTCCTCCACAGAACCCCGTGGCCGGACCAGGAGGGCCACCCATGTGAGTATGGTTGAGTTCTCATGCTGTTGAAATCGTATTTACATTGAGCCAAGACCATATTGTCCAACTGGATTTTTCTGCAGACTGGGTGCTATTTTTTTCCTCAATATTTTTGCAGTTTCACCTCGACTGCAAAAAAAGAAATCTATCCTGAAAAAAATCATATTGATATATAGTGTTAGTATTTGCCACTTAAAATTTTTTAAAGTGGAAAATACTATATATTATATGTAAATGTAAAATGATTCATTGAATGTGATGGATTCAAAATTCATTTGTTTTGATATGCTTCTGTGACATGGCAAAATAATGTAGATTTAATAATTTGGATGCAATTCAACTCAGAAAAAAACCCTGTGTACACATGCAGCTAACATCTTGGTCCTAAAAGTCTGTCATTACAACGGTAGCAGCATGAGAACATCTTCAGGGATTATTTTTTGTGTATGTGTATAGAACTTATTTTTATTATGTTGAGTTAAAAGTGTAATGCATGTGTATAATTGTTTTTCATTTGTTTTTGTGCACAATATATGTATACCAACAATATTGTTTTTTTCTGTGATTTTCATTATTTAAGATATGTTGATGATTGTGTCATAATTCAATTGTTTTAATTTTTGCTCAATTGACTATTTTCGTGTTTTTAGTACATGTAGTACATGTCCTAGAAAAATCCAAAAGATAAAAAGGGCTTTGAAAATGTGACAGACACCAAATCTCGACATAAGGGGGGGACATATCATGTCCATGTTTTTAGATTTTACAGGTTTTCATATTTTAATACATCTTGAAAGTAAATCTTTAATAAGACCAATGCAAGGGATTTGAATAAAATTTAGAGCTAAAATTGATGAAAATTTTAATCTAGCCGAAAAATTATATATCATGAAGAATTCTATGCATTGTAAAATGCTAATGTATGAAATTAGACATTTTATAAAACGTGAAGATTTTCATTATAAGTTTCTGAACATAACTTGACACTTGATTCATTGAACATTGCTAAAGGATGTTTTTGAAAGCAGTGTCAAACTTGGACAAATTGTAAAATAAGATAGATGTAAAATTAAAGTATGCCTTTTTTGTTGTAATGCTGTAGTTTGGGAGTAGGGGGATGGGTTGAGGGTTAGGAAGTATGTAGTCTCATGAGGACAGTTTTCGGTTTTGGAAGGTTGTTTTTGGGGGTGTACATGTATTTAAGGTGACGAATACTGAATTTTGTTGAAAATTCTGTCACGTTTTTTTTCCATAAATTGTTGTGCTGTGATATATATATTTTCTTCTCTCAGTTTATTTTGCTTAACTTTAAGATTATCTAATTGCCATTCTTTAAATTCCTTACAGGATTTTATATTATATTCAGGACCAAAGTGACCATCATGGTGTTTAAAGAACTGTGATTAAAGTGTACTTATGTAAAAGGATAACAAAATTGACTCCTGTTTTCCTTATTTTAGGTCGGCAGCCGGAGGCCCAGGGGGCCCACAGCCTGCACAGCCCAGCAAGCGGTTACAGCAAACCCAGGCCCAAGTGGATGAGGTACAAAATTTGTATTGACTTTTAATGAAAAAAAAATCCAAAAATGTCTAGCTAAAGTTATTGATAACTGATATCATAGGTCCATTTTTACTTGTTAAAAGAAATTGCATATATTCTTTTACAGGTTGTGGATATTATGAGAGTCAATGTTGATAAAGTACTAGAAAGGGACCAGAAAATTTCAGAACTAGATGACAGGGCAGGTAAAGTGAAAGACCT
Organism: Magallana nippona; assembly: GCA_033439105.1. Lineage (NCBI taxonomy): Eukaryota > Metazoa > Mollusca > Bivalvia > Ostreida > Ostreidae > Magallana > Magallana nippona. The sequence goes on from CM065922.1 coordinate 32,477,064, forward strand.
AGAAAGATTTTTTATACTAAATGACCTAGCTCAAGCTATATGGATTATTGAAAATATGGGCTTAAATCTGAAATCTACTGAAGTACTGACCAACATTGAATAAAAAATTCCAAATTGTTGCCAGCATATATTAAATCCAGTCTTTTTTATCATTTATTAGACGCACTGCAGGCAGGAGCTTCGCAATTTGAAGCTAGTGCTGGCAAGCTGAAAAGAAAGTATTGGTGGAAAAACTGCAAGGTATGTTTATTTCTGGGTTTTTGAAGCCATTATCTAACCAAAAATATAAGTACATTGTGTTACATATTCTCCTCAATTTTAAATCTAATGAGGCCAATGCATACTATCAAGGCTCATACAACTGAAGAGGTTACCATGTCGTGGTCTTTCTTTGTACATTATAAGGAATGAGTTTTATATCTACCCAATTTGTAGGAGCATAAACCTGGTTGGGGCAATAATGTTCCAGCCCAGTTTATGTGATTGTAAATTGGGTTGCTTATAAATTTATTCTTTTTAATTCAATTTTCTATTATTAAGTATAGGTGCTTTTGAATAACGATAAATTGTTCAAAATTGTAATGTCATGCAGATTGGTAGGGTTTTGAAGCAAGTCACTGAGACGTAGACCAAAAAAGTAATTAACATAAACTCCGTCAGCCAATCAAAATTGTGTGCTGCGTACAGAAATTGAATAGACCTTGAAACATGCTACTACAGTACACCTGCAAAATGAACTTGCTATTCCATGCAAGCTATTTGGCAGGAAATATAGAACTTGTACCTTGTAAAAGCTTGCATAAAAAATTATATCGCCAGGTCTTTCATTTAAAGCTAGAGTTCTAATCTTACATGCAGAAAATATGCAAAGAACAGTAACATTCTTGTGACCTAAAGATACAGCTGTCATATTCTTAGGGATTCCTAGTTAAAAGGAACGAAGAGACTGTCGCTGACCATACCAAATATATAATACTTAGATATGAAAACCATCAAAAGTTGAACTCTGCAAATTATAATTTTTAAACTTCTCAACTTAGTTTTTAGGATGGTCCAAATACAATGTCAGCCAAAATGGTGATATTTATTATGTAAAAGGATCTACTTGTAAGTTTCAGTGTTATCTGATTTCTTGGGACGATTAAAAATCTAAGTTCAGATTATTGAACTGTCGACCTACTTGAGTGATTGTACAAGGAAATGTTTTATTTCATATCATGATATGTTCTTGAAGATGATACATAAAAATGAGTAGTTTAAACTGACAACCTGCAGAGTGAAAAGGATTGGACATCATATTGAAAATTATATCTCAGTTGTTCCATATAAGCATTTAATCATCCCACATTCTTGGTCAAACAAAATATGAAAATTAGAAGTTTACACTAGCACAGTATTTGAACTTTATAGTTATCTCATTGAATATGTATTGTGCTAACTAACTTGATAACAGATTAAAACAAAATTTAATTGGCATTTAATGGTAGTATTTTGTGCAACTGCTAAACTGTAGTTACAGTAGCATGTTTCAGGCCTGTAGTATCAATTTGAAAGCAGCCTTCACATTCTCATTACATCATTCTACTGCTATTTTATGACCTGCCATGTTGCAGTCAGACCATAAAGGCCAGGAAATGCTTCCTTTTCATGGAGGTTGATATTATACAAGCAGAGAATTTTATGGCTTAAAAACCCATTGTAGATGATGATAATATTGGGCGTGATCATTGCTGTCATAGTAATTATTATCATTGGTAAGTTTTATACGTTCTGGATGTTAGCCATCAGTTGTAATTCCTTCTGTTTAGGCCACACCTCTTTTTGTTGATTAGATGTATGTGTTTGTGTGAAAAATATTTGGTATCATCGATTTTGTCGTTGATGATTTCTGAAGTCTCTGAAACCTGGCCCCTTTTTTCACTTGAACAGCATCTGTTTGTACTACTTTTCTTATAACTTTAAAGATGGTGCCCTGTATCAAGTATTTCTTTATATTTCTTTGTAAAGAAAGATGTTGATATTTGCAAAAGCCAAAGTCATGATTTTAAATCAATTTGTTTAATGGTAACACATGTCAAACATCTGGGCTCTGTATTATGAAATTATAGGTTGACAATATGTATAGATTAATGTATATAGGTTGATAAGGCCACTTTGGGTCAAACATTTTGAAAAAAAAAAAAAAAAAGAAGATACCGGTAAAGACAATTTGATTTTGGAATATAGAATTCTATGCATGGTCATATCATTTTTCATGAAATTGATTTTTGGTTTAGAGTACTAATTAGTTCCATAGATTACTTTTTTAAAATTATTATCCAATGCGGGGAAAACTATAAAAAGGGGAGGTGATAAGTAAGGTACTAGTTTCTGTCTTGTTCTTAAAAATTGTGCAGAAAAGCTTTCAGCATAATTATATACTTCATATTTCAATCATTACCACTTCAAAAACATATTATGATGTTTATTAATTTGAGGTTATTAATTTGAGGTTAACTTACTTGATAAGAGGTTTCAGAGGCTGTTTAAATTTCAGTTTTTATTTTGTTTTCACAAAGAATGTGAAATTTGTGGACTGACTTGGATTGTGTTCCTGATGAGATTAATTGAGCCGGTACCATAAATAGTTTTATCATTTATGTTATTCCTTGCACATAATTTATGTTTTCAAAAAGGCATATTAATTTATCAGAAATAAATTAGACTTACCAGTAAGTTTGAGGTATAAATTTGAAACAATTTTGAACAAGAAATTAGAATATAAAGTCCCCATTATTGATTATTTTAGATGAATTAACAGTTCTTATAATCATCTTATTATCCTTTTGTTTAAAAATTTAGGGAAACATAATGCAAACATGCATTTAAAAATTTGAAGAAAAAAAATCCAAACAGTTCTTATATATTCCAGTCTAACATTGATTGAGCATACCTATCCAAGTTGGTCATTTTATGTATTTCATTATTTGTTTCAATATTTTTTTTGTGCACCTCATTTTATTTGTGAACACTTGTTTGTTTATTTCCAGATGTGGTTAATTCTTATTGCAATCATTGTTATTATAATCATAATAATAGTCGGTGAGTATATTAAATGCTTCACACTGAATATGTTATTTGAACTAACTTATTTCAAAGAGGATCCTTTCATTTTTAAAATTATAAATGTATGAATAAAGCAAAAAAAAATAATTTTAAATCGTAAATTAAAATTGTGTTGCAAAAAATTATATGAAATCTAAAAGTAATTTCACAAAAGTATCTGAGAAATGAAAGGATCCTTCCATTTTCAACTTATACTGCTGGCATGGGAGAAGGTAATGTCTAGCATCATGGTACAGTGTCTCTGAATGTTTGCTCTCAGTGTCTTAATTAATATTACTTCAATTATGCTAATGCTTTAATAATTAAGGACTAAAGCTTGCAAATGTGTGAAGTATATATTAATATGAAATATATTTGATCTGTACTCCTTTCTGACATGGAGATGTTATTCTGTTTCATTGCAATCAGCATGGGTGGCGTCTACTTATGGTTAATCCACGGAAGTAAGGTTCTCAGATGGCCATTGTAATGTTTACATGTAGTGTTCAACTGTGTCTGTCTTCCATCTAGAGTATATAATGTGCTGGAATCTTCTTCTTCTGTAGCCTTACAAGTGTACCCATCAATACCTGTTGGTCAATGGCGTTATTGATTTATCATTACAAAGTTAGCCTTCCTGCTGTTGTTCACAGACTGGCTGTATAACTATACCCCACAGCAAACAATGTTTGCTGGGTATAAGAAATTGCCCTGTCAGTCTGTCTATCTGTCTGTCTGTCATATCTAAGTGTCCTGGGCTGTAACTATCTAATCAAAAGATCATATATAAACTCAGTTTTCAGACACAAATTTAAAAAAGAAAAATCATATTCAATTTTGTGACAGAGAAAAAATGAAACAGATAGATCTTGCTTTGATTTTGTTATTGGCGTTAAATTTCATAACTTACAAGTGACTTCTTGCTTAGAAAAGTTATGCAGGGGTATATGTCTCCAATGGACAGCTCTAGCCTTAGATAAGCTTGAATATGTAATGTATTATGTTGTTTTATATACACTCTCCTCTAACTCTTGCAGCTTGGGTGTATTCAAAATATGGTGGCTAAAGGTTGTTTTCTGTGTTGTCATTTTGTGCTTCTTCTTCATTTTGATCTTATTTTTAGACAGGGAGGATTTATTTTGTACACAAACACTAGTCTAGAGATAGTCTTCATGCACTGTTATAGCTAATTACTGTGACAACACTTGCTACCAAAACATTTTTATTGAGGCATGGAAATTTTATAAGATTTGTATGTAGTGCATTTAAAAGCAATTTGTTTGTTTTATCATATAAATAACTGTTCCTGTAAGCCGTTTACACCATATGGGAAGTAAAGACACACCAACTTCTTTTTAAAGCAGTTTTTAAGGAAGAATTTTTTTCCTGATAGACCTATTGTTATCTTGAAATACCGGTATATGTAATTTGAAAAGTTGGAAAATTGAAAATTTTACAATCTAGAGAAGTAGCAGGTGTTGTTTCCAGTTGATATAATTTTTCATTGTAACAACCCCATTGTTTGCTCTTGATCTCCTATGACTGTTTTGATTTTAATTCTATGTAGATACCATAATTTGGAGGTCATGCATAATTGTCAATTTCCTTCACTTTTAGTAGTTTGATACACTTTGATGAATAGAGAAGCAAGATGCTATGTGGCTCAGTTGCTATTTTAAAGATGAAAATTTGAATATACGGGTATTTAAGCTTATATGATGAAAATAAGCATGCAGTTGCAACAAATTGAGCTATACACAAAGCTATATGTTTTGTTCCCTCAAGATTTCAATTTTCAAATAGAAATTGTGGGTAAAACACATATTTCAACAAAGAAGGTTACATTTGAATGATTTGCCACCTATGTTTTCATATTAATGAAAATTGACAATGAATTTTAACTTTTAAATCTACAATATTAGTTGCTAACATTTCCCTTTTTTCAACTGTAACCTATGTTTCCATAGCAATGGATAAGCAAAAGCAGCCAACTTAAGCATCTTTGCTTCTTTGTACATTAGTATATATATCATAGAGTGAAAAAATGACCATGCATGCTGGAACCACTGTAAGAAATTTTTGATTGATTTGAAAATTTCTTTCTAAGCATTTATTTTTCTAATGGTGATAGCAGTTACAATATTTTTATAATGTATTTAAATTATCAAGTTTTGAATGAAAAATGATCTCAAAAGAAATTGGAAAGTAGTGATTTATTGGTTTATGCATCCATAAAGTTAAATTTATTTACAATTTGGTCAGAATAAGCACAGAATTGGATTGTTTTCCATTAAAATGTTATGGGAAATAGTATTAATCATAAACAATGTACTCATTCAGGTTGGGGGGGGGGTTAAATTTGATATCTCAGAGTTGCACAATTTTAGAACATAAATAACAGTAACAGAATTTAGAAAGATATTGTATTGCATACCAGGTAGTTTTGACAGGTTAACATAGATGAAATATGGGTACTCTACACAACAGGTCGAAAGAAAAAAATAATAACAAAAAAAAAATACAGTCAATAAATACACAAAAATAAAATTGGTATCATGAAACTCCACAAAATATCTTTGATAGTATCTTATTTTAGAAAACACATAAAAAAAAAATAGTCTGCTTTTTAAAACATGTAATAAAATCATAGTGTTTTTAATAGATGTTGTGGTAGACAAAGAACTTTTTAAAAACTTAAAATGTTAACAATTTTGTTTTTGTTATTTGTGTAGTTTGGGCTGTTACAAGTCAACAAAGCAGTGGAGACAGTACCAACAACAGTGGATAAGTCAACTACATCTCTCAGAGCATCATTCATATTTTTAGTGCTTAGTTCCCCTCTTCAGGGACACTCTTATTTCAACTGACAGTTTTCAAAGTTTAAGTAGTTTTTTTTCTCTCTCTAAAGTCTGACATAAAGAAATTATTGATATTTAAGAAAAAATGAGTCTATCCTTGAAAATAAGTGATACAAAATTGTCAACTGCTTTATTGAATTCCAAGTTCTGTAGAGTTGATTATTTTTTTCTCTCATGTTTTTCTTGTGTGTATTTGCTGTCCTCAGGATTAAAAAAAAAGTTTTGATTGATTTTGATTATTTTCTGTGAAATGAAAAAAATGATTGTGATTAATGGTACATGGTACAATGTATTTATATTATTATATTGTTAAGTTTTATTGTAAAAATCTGATATGGATTAATCTACTTGTACATGTATATGAACATAACCAATGTAGAGATTTCTTGCACAACATTCCAGTGTTCACGAAGGTTTATTGCTAGCTTAGATTTGAAAATGACTGTCTTGTTTTGGGTTTTTTTTTTTTTGAGGAATCTGTTTATTGGGAAATTAAAGTGCATACATGGGTTAACGGAATCATTAGTAATTTAATTAAAAAGCATACAAATGAATTCTACAAATAAAACTAGATTTTTTTTTTCTTTTGCTTTCAACCTGTTTCCTTTGACTTATTTAAGGCGGTCTATGGAATTTGTATGATTTTTGAGAGCATTAGTGTACTGTTAGTATATTGTCCTAGCGAGCTCCAATAAAAATTCTGGATTTCTCAAGGCTGAAAAGGCGTCCTATACAAGTTTACCCATGTATGCCTTTAAAATGGAAATGATTGGATAATGTGTGTCAGTAGAATAATTTAGCAAGATGTGGACTACATAATGTTGTTCAATTATACAGGATATATGTACTGAATTATTGCCCTTCATGTTTGTCTATTTGTAATAGTCAGCTTTTCTAACCAGAGTTGGTCTGCTGCCCCTCTTTTACGATTATTCCAATACCTTGTTTTTTGCAATTGGAAAAAAAAGTGAAAAGTCATGGAATTATTGTTTAGGACAAGTAAAGTCATATTTTTATTAGGAAGAAAGGTCTTGGGTCGTATTGATTCACAGCAAAAGAAAACAATTGAAAGGGGCGTAAGCTGTCTGACAAAAAATATTTCTACAAATAATGACAGAATTATAAAATGATTTTTAAATAGTGTTTACTTTCAACAGAGCTTTTAAGATTATTACGTTTTTCTTTCACTGTAATAGATAGTAGTATTTGGTGTTATATTGTTTGAACTATAAATTTGTGGTCATAAGTTTGTAATCTCTAGCAGATTTTGAACAAAATTGGTTGCCATCTTATTTATCAGCCAATGCCCCATTCAAAATGAATTAATAAGAAATAAAGATAAACAGCCGATACCTAGATTCGTACGTGTGGTTGAATTACAATGAAAACTGAACTTCTGGAATGTCTATTTAGGCAACAAAGTCCTTGAAGAAGTAGAGTTATACATAGTTGGCTACCTTAGGTGAGTAGGGTGTCCCATTGGGCTCTTGTTGATGGTACTCGTCTGTTTGTAGTCGTTACTGTACATACATTAATGTTTATTATTTATTATTGGGTCACATAGTTATCATTATTACTCTGTTTACATATGTATGACGGAATCCTGTTAAAATTTGTACATACATTGTAAAATAATCAGATTCTTTAACTGGACTGCAAGCGGGGTTATTTTCGTGGCTTAGATTGATGTCATTACGCTGTTCCTTCTATTAAACCCTGATGTGCAAGATTTTTTGATGTTCGAATATTTTTGCACATGCATGCTTTTGAATCAAAGATATTTTGTCATTCTTATTCAATTTGAAAATTTGCCAAATTATGATAACCTGTCCATGATAAATGTTTGAGGTGTATTTGTTTCCATGAATATAGGATTCCAGTTGCATTTATGTGTGGAATTGTAGCTCTGACATAGTATGTATATCTTGATATATGTACTTGGTCCCAGTGTCAGGCTAACACATTGTATAGACTAATCTGTGTTGTCTTGTTGATGCAGTCAGTGTAAGAAATAGATTAAATGCTTACCATACATAGGTATATTATCTTTTGACTTTTTATCTGCAAGAAGGAAAGATCATTGATAAAAGGCTTCAAGTTCAAATTGGGGCGAAAAAGTTGGTTCAAATTTTACTTTATAAAAATGTAAACACGCGTTGAAATGAGTCCCAGGTTACCTTTTTTGGCACTTTTTACGAATTTTAACAAGAATACCCAGGCCAAACCTGTTAAAGAAGCACAATTGAAAATCGATACAAGGGGGAAAATCCAAGATTTCTTCATTGACACTTCATATATGTTTACCCGAAGAAATTAACATCTTTTCTCCATTCGGAAGTACTCGGGGAAAATCTCGCCCAATTTTTCAACGTTATCATCCGGGTACTTTTTATGTCGTTTGCAATGCAAAATCCCTGTAAACTTTCTAGTTTTGATTGTGTATTGAAACCTGAAGGGGCGTTTCAAAACAGAAAAAACTGGACTTTTTCATTTAAGTGGATAAACGTAGTTTGGGCACAAAGGTTTATCAAAATATTAAGGTTTCTCCAACCTTGATGTTTTTATGGTTTATATAATCTATGTAATTGTTGATTGAATTTGAAGACCAGTATGTTAACAATCAAATTGAACTAAAAAATGATATGTTGCAGATATATTTTTCGTGCTGTAGTAGCTAACACGGGTACACTATCAGAGCAATTATAGCGACGAAAGAGCATTTGAAAAAAATCAAAAAACCTTTTCTGTACCGGTAAAAGCAATGTTAAATTGTATGAAATGTATATTATGTCAGTGGAATGTCTTTAGTTGGTTTTGCATGAAAAGTTTCTTTAATTAATCGATAAAAAGCCAAAATTTTACACGGTGAAATGCGTCCTAAGGATGAGAAATAATGAAAGCTCACGTGACCAGACTAAACGTACGCGTTCTTTAACCATAAGTGTTCATAAGCGTAGATCGATCACAATTGAAAAAAAATTGTCAAAATAAAATTGCGGGATGCAAAGTAGCCAAGACTCACTATGTTACAGGGTTTTCCTCTTTAGCATTTTTTGTACACCTTACTTTCGGCTTTGTTATCCCCACCAGCATCCCTTTTATATTTTGGATCAACAATTTGGCATCATCATTACATCATGATTACAGATGTCTATGTTTTACCTTTAATTTTGGTCATTAGTGTCCCAAGTAGCGATCTTTTTTTTTTTTTACAGCAACGAACCTCTGTGAAATAGTTAAAAAAAAACATTGGAAGTTTGAGTACTATTCACTTTTCGAATAGCGAATAGTATTCTGTGGTCGGTTCACTATTCAAATTACAGTAAATATTCTAATAAACGTAAATTCAAAATCCAGATTAACTTCCTTATATGATCGAAAGAAATAGATATAGATAAAAATTGTCACTTGCTGAAATGTCCTCAACATAATGAACATTGACATAATTATCTAGCCTGGCGAGAGTGTCAGTAATACATCATAAATATACTGTTGTAATGGTAATACTATTCAAGTAACTGACTAACAGCCTGGATCTCAAGTTTAAGCCTTCATATTTGGTCAGGACAGTGCACTGAGGAACACCAGTCGACCCTCAAAAGGAAGTGGATTTAACTATCTGAATTGAACATCTTTATGGTAAATCGTCAAAGAAACTTATACGAAAAAAGCGTTTGTATAATTTTTCATGCAGTTATGTAAATTGTGTTTTTACAGAACAAGAAAAACAGAGAGTAAATTTTAGATGCTATCCTGGACAACTCAGTGGTAGGAATTAAATGGAGAAAAAAATTCGTAGACCATATAGTCAGTTCATTTTGATATTTTTTGCTTGTTTTATATTCAACTGAATTTGATCTTGTTAATAGTACATTGTACATATATGAATATGATGAAACAATAATTTATTACGTGTAATGCCGAATAAAGACGCATGTCTTTACAGAGAAAAATAAAAAAGAGATGATGTCCTTAAATGGCTAACAAAATCATGGTAAGAGTTTTTTTGGTTGGGGGGGGGGGGGGGGGTCAGAAAAAACTCAGAAATCACAACGTCATCCTCCAAAGACGCCAGGAAGAACTAATCGTAAGTTCATCAAACAAAAGTTTAAATTCTAAAGCTAAGAGTGTAGTAAATTAAATTCTTACATGAAATTAGTAAATGAAAGAAAAGGTATGCGAAAGAAATAATAATGTGACATTCCACATACATGTATATTATATTCCATTTATATAAGAAACGAGAGGGTATGAAACAAGCAAAGAAATTGTGGCGAAAGAGTTGTCGGTGAGTACACATTCGAGACTCAACAAAATTTTATAGACTAAATTTTATAGTTATTAAGAAGCAATTTTTCTACGAATTTCAATTGTTCATGTTCGATAATTTTCAAACCATACTTTTCTTTTCTTTTAGAGTTATCACTTGGAGGAGAATGAATGGGATGACGGATTCGTTCCCAGGAAGTTATATTCCTAAATGGATTAGACTCCTTCAGATCTCTTCCGAAAGTACAGAAACAAACAATTCTTTCTAACAAAATCACTGAATTTGAGTGTTTCACTAGATTATTTTCACATGGAATTATTTTGGATCACCTTCCCGAGTACGTGTACAATTTTCAAAACCCTTTGTGAGTCTGACCGAATTGATTTGGGGGTTTTTAAAGCAAGGATGTGACTAGGTTGAAGAGAATACATTTACATTTTCCAGTGTCTTTGTCTTTGATAACACTACGAATCGATTTTGTAACGTATAGTCCAATACAGTCCATCAATGTAGCGAATGACGTCCTGTTGGTACGTAAACGTGATTATACGAATTGAAAATAACTTAAAATTGTCACCAATTTAATATTCAATTGAACAATCGCTGAACATTGTAAAAATATTAATAATATGAAATAATATTTTTGATATTATGAGTTGATCAAATACGTCGGGCGTGATCAAATCTAACATAAAGACATAAAAAATTGGATTTGATCACCCCCCCCCCCCCCCTCCCTCCGACCATATTTGATCACCTCATAATAGTCAAAGAATGATTCTTTATTACTGAAGACAAACCCTCAATAAGTCAAATTGATGAAGAATAGCCCTGCCTCAAATCAAGGTACTACCCTATTAAATGTTAATTTAATCATAGTTTTTCATTCTTGATGACTATATACAGGTATTTCGGTGGGTTTTTTTTTCAGAGGGACGTAAATTCAATGCGAAGTATTAAAAACCGTCTAAAGAAGTATTTTGGACTGTAATAAACTATCAATTAAGAGTTGCACGGAAAATTTACAGAAAGAGGGGAAAATGATTTATTTAAAGCCATATATTTCGTCTAAATTGATTTTAAAAAATAAACCTCTTTTGTCTGTAATGATACTAATGTGTTCAATTAGTTTTTTTGTTTTTGGATTTTATTAGTCATATTCATAATCTTTTTTATATTTGAAAACAATTCTTGGTCTCTTTGATCATATACTTATATAAATAACACATACATGTATATCTGAAATGTTCAGTAAACATTACTTCAAATACCTGCATGTAAATAAATTTTGGAAATACATGTATTTTGTATGGAAATGAGTTTTCTCTATCGCCAAAATTATAAAAAAAAAAATTGTCCAGTCATCTCGTGTTTTGTTGGGTCTCAGTAGCTTCTGTAAATTGTCTAAAAATGTTTTATGAACATGGACATTGGAGACAAATAACTTGATCCCAAGCCCTTTCTAGCTTTGTCCAATGTTTTCGGGTTACACAAACATTATGTACATGTACGAAGTTTGTACGAAGTTCCCGTTTCCACCACTTTTAGCTTAATAATTCAATATTAATAAATAGCCTAGTGTCCAAACTACATGCAGACACTAGAAAGAAAAAAGTACACGAAGTTTGTTTCAGTAAAATAAATCTCTCTCTCTCTCTCTCTCTCTCTCTCTCTCTCTCTCTCTCTCTCTCTCTCTCTCTCTCATCATAGCAACAAATGTCTTCAATAATTTTCTTCTTCAAAAATGCGGTGACCGAAGGTATTTCAAAGTGTTGATTTTTACAAGTTTTCGTTTAGTTAAAGTGATATATGTGTATAAAATTATCATTTCATTACAAGAATCGATAAAGGGGTGTTGAGTTTAATTCTAGTGTTTTCCTGCATTCCAACCTCCTGTCTATGGATTGTTACAGAGCATGTGACTTATGCGTTGCGTTCACAGATCTGATAATTCGCTATGATTGGCGCTTCAGCTGCCGAGACGATATATCTTAATGAAGCGTCCTATTTTATGATATCCGAGCGCAAACACAGACCCGAATGATCTTGCCATTTTCCAATTACACTTCTATAATATCTGATACTTTGGAATAATAACATAAAAAACAAATCACCCATTGAAAAGTTTTCACGATGTGAAGAAGATTACAAAAATGAAATTGGATTAACCAGTTCTCGACAAAATGCGGGTTTTCACCATTTTTCGAGCCTTGTTTGTTCGAAGTTTGTTCGGGGCCCACGGGCTGATCGCCATTTGGCGCCTTTACATGGTGATCGGGGAAATCTGGTGTTGGTACCTGAGTGTTGCGCTTCTTGGACTACTTATAGAGACTGTTGTCACTCTCGCTGTCAAACGTGGAAAAGAATGGAAATGGTATGTAGTTCATATTACGATAAATTCTTGTGTTACTTAAAAAAATCTTGTAGTTATTGTTATTTGATATAATCATAATTATTATTATTATCATTAATTACATCTATATTAACATCATACAGTAAAACATTGTGATTTCCAACTCGATGGGACCTAGAAAAAAAACTCCGAGATACGCGGTAATTCAAAGGTTTAAAGAAAAATTGGTTGGGACTTCCAAATCACTTTTACATACATGTAGTCATGGAATTGAGATATTTGTGTACGAATATCACTTTCATTAATCATAGGACATTTGTGATTGTGACAGAACAGAAAGATAACAAAATTAGAGAAACCTGTACTGAGTTGTAGAATAGAATTGCGCGCAAATGTATTCTCTTTGAAACTGGTAAAAAAAAAAATCACCCCTACCCTACTTCCCACCCACTAGAAAAAAAGAAGTGTTTTTTTTTTATGACGGTATTATAGGCGCTCCACATCTAAATCAGTTCATCCCTATACGTTGAAAACAACAAGGCCTGATACAGTACTTCCGGTATATTGATCTGTTTTATCTCGACCGAAAGTGGTCAAAGTTTGTTTTAAGCATATAAAACATATTTCCTTACACCATAACTATTCATTTAGAAATGTAAACTGTTGGTGAAAATAAAAAATACTCGTTTGAAACAGGCTTAGTTTGTAACTATAGTCACTTCCAGCGGGGGTTTGTGGCGAGTTGCAAGCCTTGTTCATTTATAGTATTAGGAATGACGAATTTGTATACACTGATTAATTAAGATGCGTTGCGTCTTTGGACGGCGCAGAAAGAAAATCTGAACAATGTACATCATTAAATGTTGAATAAAGATGGAAACTATTTTATTATAAGCTTTCTACATTGCTCGGGGCTTATCCGTACAAGAATGACTATCGAGTCTTAAAAAAAAACCAATATACATACATGTATATTTTGATTTGATATAGAATATATTAAAAAGACAGGTTATGTTCTTTTTTTAAACATTACTCTGTAAAGAAAAAGGATCATATATCTTGCTGCTCGTCTAAAAGCATATCATTATATTTGCAATTTAATTTTAAAAATTACATCCGCTCGCACACTCGCTGTAGCGAGTAAGCGAGCAAATCAAATATATAATTTTGATTAAACTGACAATCATTGAATATGGATCAATAATCGCAATTTTTTACACAGCATGGTGAAATGTATTGTACAATAAATCAAAGTCCAAATTTTTGTGATATTTTAATTTTCAAAGATAACCGTTATATTCTCAATAGCCCGTCAATATATTAACTCATATATATTGAATATGTATTGAAGAGTCTGAACTCCGGCCATCAATTCTTAAAAAGCCTGTACGCATGCGCGGATGTAATAGACGAGGGTAAATTTTTAGAAACAGAAATTGGAACCACCTCCAACCCCATCCCTTGAGAAACAAAACACTTTCATAATTCTATACATGTATACCTGGCAGTTATACTAATAGTTTATAATAGGAAATTTCTTTTCCGATCCCAATTCCGGATATTGGACCTGCGCAAGGTACGCATTGTCCGGATTGTTAGTAGCTTTAACAAAGAGTTTTATTTGTATGAAAACAGATGCGTGGTAGAAATGGCAATGTTATTTCATGTTACTATTTTAGAAATGTTCATTTACAGTCCGGTCTGTGTCTACAAATTAATTAAAATTGAAAAAAAAAGCAGTCGAGATTTAAAGATTTTGTATGATGTATGTATTGCAAAAACCTGTAATTCAAACTTCTTACTTCCATCACATTTGTTGAACTAAGAAAAACTGTTTATTATAACAGTGAAATGTTATGGTTGGGTTTCACGTGGAAATTATGGTAGCGTCAGCGGGTCAAGGTGTTTTGCTGCAATGCTCGGTACCTTTATAGCTCATATGAAACTCCAATTGTTTCTATATGTACATCTCTCTTTAATCTTAAAAATAAAAAAAAAAACTAACGTGATTGTCGATAAGTGGCGTACTACGAACAGCAAATGTTTCCTTTATAAATACGGAATGAACACTCGGCACATCTCGGCCAATTCGTACCACATTGACGGAATTAGCCGAGGTATGCCGAATGATGGAAATTGAACGTGCTTTCGTTGTCGCTAATGGTTCGATAGATCCCGGTATAATGCACACATAGTAATTCTCACAAAGTCATAGAATAAGATATCATTAAACATAATTTGTAGTGGAAATATTGTCGCTTTATGGTCTGAATCAAATTACCACTTTTAAATAATACGATTTGGAAGACAAGATTTAAAGTTTCAAGAAATGCGTTTATATATTCATAAGCCGACAAGTTGAATTAAACTGGTTAGATCATAATCTGGTTTTGTTAGTGGTGATATGAAAACGAACCGATGCCTTTAGCAAAAAGCGAGAAAATGCTCAATATTTTTAAATGTTATTTGATAAATAAAATAAACAAATGTAATACTGCTAGCACACACTATTTTTTTTCGACCTAGTGGTTAATTAGAAAAGACCAGTACAGAAATAAATACAGTTACTAGTGGGAATTAATAGCTTAGTCGGTTAAATTATAAATAAAAAAACAACAACAACAAAACAAAACAAAAAAACCGCAAACGGACAAAGCGTTGGGTCTCTCTTTCAGCTTGATTATGTAGATATTTGATTGAATGTTTTTTAATACAGCGGACTGTAGATAATGAACGCACTGAGTGTCGTCTCTCTTTTTTCCTAGTTTTTTTTCCCGGAAGCATTGACCTTTAGTCTAGGTTGGGGTCTTTGCAATATGATAGTCCGTTTGAGACTTCAGCATACTGGTCCATCACCAACCTACACGTGTCCCGACACAAAGGGGGAGGGATAGCCACCTCTATAGTCAAGTCCCATCTTAATGTCATGAACGGAGGGTGACAATGGCGTTATATAATCATCACAGAAAGTAATGCTGGGGAACCTTTCACAGAAAGTAATTAAAAGTATTCCCTCGATTCTAGCAACAACAAAATTACTCGTTTTCCCCAATAGCTGTAATGACAATCAAATCTGGCTGGATTTCTCACGTTAGCGTTAATTATACGTCCGCGGTAATCAAAACTCTCCCTAGTTTGTATGCGTGTATGGTTTTTGCTACTATTAAATGCTTGATCAAAAACTCCAGTCAATCCAGTTTTGTGCTTGCAGGTTTTGTCCCAGCGTGTTCTTCTATTTGGCAAGCGTAGTGCCCGCCATTTGGTTCTTAGAACTGCATGCAATGGAAGACAGGATCGAAGAAAAAGCTGAGCAAGAAAAATTTAATATAACCACACAAAACCAGAACAGATCTGTGGAAGATTTAAAGATTATCATTAAAGATTTGGGGGTAAGAGGAATTCAAACACACTGGTTAATGCTCTACAAAAGTACAAACCATTTTATTAATCTCTAAAATTTCTATGATTTTAGAAATAAGGTTAAATTACTTTTCAAATATCGTCTTTTATTCAATCAGATAAATCGGTAAACATAATAGTGCATGCACTTTTATACGGATGACGTCAGGAATCTATAGCTAGTATTTAAGAAATAACAGAAACAGACAAATGAGGGGGGAGCACCTGGCCACTCAAAGTAATTCAATTATAAATGTATGATAACAACTTCTTCATTTTACTTTTCAACTTTCAAGAAAACACTTTATGCATTGTGTATTGTACAGATGATATAAGCACAAAATATATGCATCTTTACAATCTGTGAAAGAAACCCAATTTCTCTTACAAAGCACTCTCTCAAACGGTTATTCTGTACATAATTGCGTTTGCAAAAACTTTGATGAAGATTCATGTTTATTCAACACACTACCTAACTGTAGTTAATTTTTCTCGAATTCTGAGAAGTGTTTCAGTGAACAAATAAAAAAAACTCATTAGTTTTAAAGGGAAAATATGAATCTTAGGCTCTCTTTTATTGTTGTTTTACTACATATATTTATAATGTAAGTTTGATATGAACAACTGACATCTGTTTGTGTCTTCAGATTGATTTTAGTTTCCCCTTGTCCTTGACCGCTGACCTTTGGCTACGCGTCCTTGAACAGTTTTTGCTGCTGATGCTGATAGTGGGACGCTGGGTGCTTCCTAAAGGGGCGCTGTCACATGATCAGTTATCGCAGCTCCTATTGGTTTATGTCGGTACTGCTGCTGATATTGTTGAATTCTACGAAGCATTTAATGAGGAGGCTGTAAGTATCTCTTTACATCTTACGCATTTTCATACAAAACATAAAATAC
Source organism: Magallana nippona (assembly GCA_033439105.1). Taxonomy (NCBI): domain Eukaryota; kingdom Metazoa; phylum Mollusca; class Bivalvia; order Ostreida; family Ostreidae; genus Magallana; species Magallana nippona. The sequence continues at coordinate 32,493,928 of CM065922.1, forward strand.
AAGAAAACATGTGGTGAAACTTAAGCTCGTCCTGTTTGTCATATACTTCGTCCGTATAATAATTTCCAAACATGTATTTAATAAACTTTTAGGTGAAATACAATCCACTGTTGATATATATTCTCCTGGGTATATGGACCATGAGCTTGCTCCAGTTCACGTTGGTCGTTACGGCAACGAGAGCACGACGAGATCTTGTCGGCGTTCCAAGTGGACTAATCTTGGCGATGAAGGAAGAAGCACCAAGCTGTTGCAATCCGGAAATATACGGAATCATCGTTTCAATTTTGATGCAAGATTGTCCCTTTCTTGTGATTCGGCTGCTTTTGATATTTTACTACCATGTTGTGAGCTATACAAATATGTTTTTCACTTCCAAAAACTCGTTGGTAATTCTATTACTCTTGTACAGAGTAGTCGTTATTCAGACAAGCGATAAAAAGAAATCTCGTTCTTCTGGACTGACGACGCGAGAAAAGAGTGTAGAAGAGCTCCAAACTAAGAGTAATATAGAAGTTCACAACCTTCTCCACGCCAGCAAAAGTGCTCCAAACGTTTCTGTAATCAACGGCAATTCGGCGTTCCGTTCGTTTGACAGCCTGCCCATTGACGTCACCACAGATGTCATCGTTGGAGTCGAAGGATTTGTGGACGACACAACTCGTAATCTGTAGAAATGAATAGCTGGGAACACCACGTGACTTAACCATCAATATATGTAATAATGTTAAAATCAACTTATCATCACTCATGAGTCGAGCACACTGATTGTTTTGACATTACAATCAGTTGAATTTGAATAGCCATTTCAGAGTTTTTATTTCTTAGACATGTTTTCAACTACTAGTATACAATTGTGTTAAATGTGTTATAGGCCTATGTTTAATCCACGCCAACGTTACATATTTGTCAGCTGATTTAAGATGAAACAATGACTCGCAACTTCAGAACCCTCTGGGTTAGTGTGTCACCATTAAATCTTTTTCGAGGTTTTCAATAAAAAGTTTTGCTTTTGTGATTTGCAGCCTATCAAAAAGTTAGGAATTTCGAAAATATCGGATGAATCAAAAGACAATTTCTGGTTTCTGTTTATCTAACGACAATTTACTTCATTCTACAATTCTTTGACAGTTGTGTCCTTAAAAACTAAAGTTCTGTCATGTTGTAAATTTTGAATTTACTGGGTGGGTGTAAATACAAAATTTACATTTGTAAATTTTGTATTTACACCCACCCAGTAAATTCAAAATTTACATGTACATTTGTTTTCCCTCGGACTCAAATGTCACACTTTCATTGGTTTAAACATGACACGTGACTGCCACATACTAGTATTAGTGAAGACCATACCACATTCAAGTAGCAAAATCGAAACACTGTTACATATTGAGATCATTTCTATACACATTATTTGAGAACAATTTTATTTATAAACAAAAAATAGTGACCCAAATCAAGAACCATGGCATCCATTTTTGGTGCTTTTTGTGGCCCCGTTACAATGGTAACAAGAATTAAAGATAGAAGAATTAATTTTCTTATCTAATTTATGAAGAGTTTGTAACCAATTTTAACTATTCAAGATAAAACATGTAATGCAGAAAATTGTCCATATTGAAATTAAACATTACAAACGGAATAGATCGTCAGTTTATTTTAATTGAGTTTTAGATAAATTGTTTCGAGCAATTATTCATTCATTTATGCTTGTGCTAATTATTTAGATGCACGCAATTTTTCAATTATTGAGATCAGTACCTTTTAACAAATCATTTAGAGTGTAAAATGGATGAAATATTTTATCATTAGGATCACTTTCTTCAAATGGTTGAAATTCAATGTCTCTTTCAAACGAATTGATGCATGCATTAATTAAAATAATGATATCACCATGGTTTTATTGTCGCTTATGTTTAACATTTTTAATGGCCATGAGGGCACATCGACCCAATTGAAAAATCAAAGAGTGACACTTCTTTAATGGAATGTATTTTTGTAAGATAATCGTTTGACCAATGTTTAGGAATAGCTGCATGATTCATTGAAAGTTTTTGTCGCACTTTTTTATCACATCTTGAAGTTAACATTGAAGTCTATGGGAAAATTGCAATTTTTAATATATCTTTATAGTTCAAGAATTTTTTTCACAACTCTCTTGGTAAAAATTTGCAAAATCTTTCCCTTTCGTAAAAAATGCCAACAAAAATAAAAATTTACCATACATATTTTGAGCAAATGAATTTTTCCTAATTTTTGTAAAGGGTAGACAACTCTTTAAAAAGTTTCAAATGCAAAAAATTCATTTGACTACATACATACTTTCGAGTTTGGTTTATGTCAGCCTCATAATACTTTCAAAATACGAATTTAATGTAGTTTAGATCAATAAAAATTCACATCAGTTAATTATGGATGGACTACCTTAAAATCAACTCCCAACAACAAAGAGGCATTGAAAAACATACATGTATAATCTTAGAACATAATCAAATTTATCTTATTTTGAGGTATTTTGCAAAAGCCAGCATTGTTGTGGAATATGTATAAGCGTCTGAGGACCAGAAAGGGAAAAATCCTGTGGGGGAACCACGGGGGTTAAACCCGGGGAAATCTATGGGGGTTCTCTCGCCAAAGTGTCTTTGGGAAAGCAGAGAGTTATATTGTTCATCTGACAGGGTCCCCTGAAATCCAACTAGGAAAAGTCCATCTGGGAACATGTCATCATTGAAACTAGTTCCGTTCAGATATTCCTTCCGGTTGGCTGGATACCAAAATGGTAAACTCTGAAAAAAAGTTTTTAAAAAAGACTCAAGAGAAAGATATAGTTCAAAATTCAGGATACAAACGTTATGAAGAAAAACCATTGTTGTTAAATAGTGGAAAACGTGGTAAACCTGAGCAGAGACTTACATATACAAATGTAAGGAAATGTAAAATAATTTGAAACAGAGACCAGTCAAAGAATTTAGAGTGTTATTGGCGCAAACATAGAATGTTGAATGTTCAAAAACGGCCGCAGGTTTTGAGGCAACTTTGATATCATTGCATAGAACTTTACCACTTCATGAGTTACGACATCAATTCGATACGCAGAACATTACTTGTAAAATAGATGAAAGTTGTAAATAACATTTTCTATAATTATTGTTGAAAACAGAATATATATTTACCATTGATAAAAGGAAGTATGTTGCTCTCTATCAATTTGCCTAATGCATCATATGTGATTGTGTGAAAATACAATTCTTTACAAAATTACCGCTTGTCCCTTCCCAGAACCCGAGAAAAAAGCGTTCCAGGGCTTGAGATGTGTACCAAGGATGTTATCGTTCAACCATTTCACGCTCTGCTGAATTGTTTCGTTTACTGAGCTGGGTGTGTCTGACAATGATACAAACAGAATTTCTGTAACAGAATTGTCTATCAAGCAGGAGTCAAATCAACAAATGTTTTGAACATGTTTTGTTCATAATGACTTGTACATAAGGACATTCTCAAAAAGAAAATACCATTGCCGAGTTCTGAAGTACAGATTTATAATCAATGCATGGATTTTTTTTTCAAGTTGCAAAGATTTCAGAATTAACGGTTAAAATGGCATGAAGTACAAATTACTGTTCAAGAAAGCAAGGGTATCGCCCTCTGTTGACGTCCAGATATTTATAAGTGTGTTGACAGCCATTGATGTCGTAAACATTCTGTCTTCTGCATAGTTCTGGGGAAAAAATCCAAGATGTTTAAACGAATTTTCTATCCGTTACTTCAATGTTATTTCAAAATGAAATCCAATTTAGCGCATGCGAAAGGATTATAATAATTACAATAGAATTTCCTTTTATGTCAATATCCCCGTCTCCCAAAAAGTCGTCGAAATATACTCCTCCATCTGCCGACTTAATGGCTTCTTGTAAAATGTCCGCTGTGACTTCGTTCCTCATAGCACCCTCTAGCTTTTGCAATACATCATTTAGCACCTAATAATTGAAATAGAATACCCATCAAAATGACATTTTCTCGGTTATAGTATGACATATATATATAAAAAAAGAATTTAAATGAAACATGTAATGAAAAGCAACTATCCATATTTAGATTAATCAATCTTTGTGATACCTTGAGGGGTAGAGGTGCTTTTTTGTTGAAATCTCGTAGAATGGTCAATGTCCTTGACGTGAACCAAAAACACTCTAGTTTGGACGGATAATATGTCAGAGCTAGGTCTCGCCGAGAAGAGAAGTTCCCCGTGATTTCATAAATAATCAAATCCACTGTATCTTTGTAAATATGCTATAAAAATACAAGAATTCCTTGGATTAAATCTTACTTTTATGTGAATTTTAGTATTGTCTAGAAGGACCAAATTTTGCCACTTCATACCTGAATATCACTGTCAAAATCAGTGGGCTTAAACAGGCCAGAGAGCAAAGCAGACGTCAGACCGTTCACAGTGTTAGCTGCCACCGTGACGTCAACGTTATTGACGAAAAACGGCATGGCGACACCTTTATCGCTCAGAGCCATTGCCTCATCCACATCCTGAATCTACAAAACATAAACTACATGAATATATCTGTTTACTCGATGATGGTAACACACATCACACACCTTTCTTTAAAATACAATTGACTGACACAAAAAAGAAGCGTTGCAAAGTGTTGGTAAAATTCAGTGATCGAAAATGGTTTTAAACTTCGATTGGCCTCACAATCTTCCACGCAACTTCCTCCAAGTAGAGGCTGCGCGGAGAAATTCTCAATAGACGCACCGCTGGTCAAACTTTAAATTAGTAAGAACAAGCACGTCTTACGTACAAACTTGACATTTGGAATTGATGGGATGGACCTTTTAGCTGCTTGAGCATAAACAAAACACTAAAACCTCCAATTTAGCTTACCCACGTTGGGACAAATGCAGCATCTGTTTTATTTGTTGCGGCCAAAAAATTGTGAAGATAGAAGTAGGTTCTGGGGTCAATAGTGTTAACCCGAGTGTTGTTCGAGTGAGGTCTGTAGGCATATCTCTTCAGCGCATGCAGGACCGAGGTGAGGTTAGAATTTGTGGATTGCCATTTTGCGAACAAATCACCGTAACTTGGAATTTCCTTCAACAGTGAACCAAGTCCAATATTGACAAAGGTATCGTCAAAATCTGGGGGAATGTGGAAGGCTGCAGCAAACATATCTCTGTAAAAATCAAGTTATTTCGTGCAAATTGAGATTCGTTGTTTTCATTACATCAGGTACATTGCATAGGTAGTTTTTCAAAGCGGAGTTTGTACGGTGTTTTTTCTATATTAAAAAAATAGATGTACATTTCTTTAAGTGGAGGGACCATCCACCCCATGATGCATCCGCGCTCTTATCTTTTCCTAACTCTGAACATGAATGAAAGGGGTAGCTTCATGTGGATACAACTAATTATGTTTTCAAAAGGTAAAACAACAGGTTTTTATAGTAATGATAAAGTTCTTGCATAGGGTCTACTAACTTTTCATGCAGCAGGTGGTCCATGACTGTTGCTACGTCACCGAGGCCCATCAGCTTCAGTAACTCCTCCACAGATTTCACCGGGAACTTGTCCGATAGCTGGAACAGCTGTAACAGGTTTTCCGGGGTACTCTGCCATTTTTTGACGGTGTCGTTGTATATCTGCGGCCAAAACGTCATCACTGATGTGCTATAGTTCACGTTCTTATCGTGGTATTTTCCTATGAAAACCATATCATATAGCATTAAGGTATTCAATGTATCACGACCAAACGTCGTGAAAATAATAAAATGCAGTTTGTATAGTCTATAATCTCTTTACAGTTTAAAACATGCACAGAGGATAAAATAATATCATTTTTTATAATTCTTGCAAACATTGGTAAAAATTTAATTGGCAATTTCAAAATTTTCTAAAATTATTTTGTTGATGTAGGTTAATATCTAAAGTCTGTTTATCTAATTTTCAAGGACAAATGTCCGAAAAAAAGTACTAGTATTTAATAGTGTTTGTGTCGCTATATAATGTACATGTACATGAACATGAGAAAGAATGAATACTGTATACCAATAGCGTCCAAAGCTAGATCTATTTGTTCCCTTTTTGGTTTAAACTCTCCTCCCAATGCCTGAATTTCCAAGAGACAAGCTGTAATCCATGCTGTCACAAACATATTGTTGTCATTAACAGCAAAATTCTTGCGGATCGCAGCCATTTCTGGTGCTCCATGAAAATTTAACTTCACCACGCTTTCATAAGTCCCTTTGTCTAGTTTCCAAGGTAACACAAGTGATGATTTCTGATCCTCCTTTGGTTGACGTTCTTCTACCTTGGAACTCAGGGCTACAAGTGTTTCCTTTATAGTCTTTTTGAACAAAAAACCGTCTGATTTGTCTATAAAAGGAAGAAGAATCACCAACAAAAGTATAAATTGTCTAGGGAAATTCATCTTGCCGGGCGGCAGGTTGCGCCTTATCTGACCACGTACAAGAGTTATTCTGAAACAGACGACCCAGCTGATTCTATAGTGTTCATAACAACTAGTAGCATTTGATAATCATTTACGGAATAGGAGTCGAAGACTTTGATAAATTCTTCGTGAATGGGAACTACAGTAACTTACAGTACACGTTATCTTTACATGTACATGTATTTCAATGGTGTTGCGTCTCGCAACACTATACTCAACAATCAGATAATCAAGATAAGAACTGTAAAGTTAAATAAAGTCCAAACCGCACCGGACTTTATCATGCAGGGTCTGTTTTGGAAACTTTACCACAAATTCGGTGATTTTCTGAGACGTTCGAGATGGGTCTAAAAAATACACGTAATTAACAGTTGGCATTGTAAGTTACGTTTCATTTTCTTGTAAATTATCGGGACATGGTTGATGGAAAATGTCCCATAAAACTGTCTTTTTATGATCTACTAATTGAATGAAACACTTCGAACACATTTTTATTTATAAAATGTATAAATACATGTAGGGTCTATACATGTACTCTTAATTTAGATACAGTACAACAAATATACAATCTACATGCACATACCGTGCGTGGTCTTTGACATCACATTTTGATTAAAATCTTCATGTATGATCCGATGTTTTTCATGTTTAGATGGGAAAACATTGACACATTATGATGGTCACCCGGAGAGCGTGTTTTGCAGCATTCATTCTTTGTGGGTTGTCTTCACTCTTGTGTAGGTTTCTTTCACCGTTTTATAATGAAAATATAATTGAACGCCTTTTGTAAATCAATGAAGCCATACAAACTTACGTTGTATCCATGATTTCAAGTGTTTCAGATTGATATTGGAAGAAATAGCAGCGTTCCAAAAATGGAGCTCCTGTCATTTACACGAGAAATGAGAGAACAAAATCAACGTACGTAAAAAAAAAAAAAACCCAGAGAAATATACTAGTAGGCTGGTTCTAGGATATTAGGTTTTGATTCGGGGAATGGGGTACCATTCATTATGAAGTTACATTTTGTTTTCAAATTCTTTATCCCTGATTCTATGCAGAACTTCATGAGACAACTTCATGAGTATGGGATGTGTTATTTACCGCTCCCCTTACTCTTTCACGTTTTTTTTTTCACGTTGACAGAACACTTAATTTTGGATCCATTACTCAACCAATGTTTTATCTATGCGGTAATACCAACTACGGTAGATAATTCACCACATACGTATACATTCCTGGTCAATATTAATTTTAGCAATCAATTCCCCTATTCAAACCCTACGACCACAAGATGGGTTCTGGCAATAATGTTTTCCTCTCGCAGTTTTGATACACATGCACTCTTATAGAGTCACTAAAATATGTTTAGTTGGATGGGGGCAGGGGTATGGAAGGGTTTATGATGAGTTTACCTGTTCCATTTATTTTTCTAAAATATTTGATGAATCATGTTTTTATTTATCTGTACATTTGGTATTTTGCATAGAACCTATAAAGAAACAGAACAAGGTGTCCAAGATTCTATTGATGACGTACATGAGGTGCGGGTCGTCGTTCGTTGGAGAACTGCTGAAGTTCGGGGGAAACGTTTTCTATGTGTACGAACCGTTCTGGTCGGTGTACGAGAAAACCTTCCGGACCGACACTGAAGTCTGCCACCGGAACGGAACTTGTCAGTAAGATTGCTTTGTAAAAAAAATACTACAACAGTTACGATTACAAAAATATTTTTGTTTACTGAAAATCAACGTTTATTCGCGACGATTTATTTTCGCGATGGATTAGTAAAAGAATGGTTTGTGGCTACAAATTCTTGCAATTTTAACTTTATGTTTAACAAAGACTGGTTCATGACGATATTTTTTCTTCCACATAAAAAAATGGTTTGGAGAATAATGTCAAGATATCTTTTTGCTCTTTTTTTTTTAAAGAAACCCATCCAAAACATTACAGAAGACAGATAAAACTATTGACATTATCAGTGCCATTTTTGACTGTCGAATTTCTGAGTTGCCAGTGGAAGTTCTGAAGAGTTTCACGACCTTCCATTTCACGAGCGGATACAGCAGACGATGTAAGTCAATTCTAAAGAAAAGACATTCCTGGAAGTCACGCAGGAAAAAAGTATATGACAACAAAAAGGAATGGTGTCTTTCTCGGTGGGAGAGAGTCTGCAAAACAGCTTCGGCCCGAGTCATCAAGACCATTCGTCTGTCGCCGAGACTCTTGAAGAAGACTGCTCAGTTATCTGATGTAAAAATAGTCCATTTAACTCGTCATCCTTTGGGAATTTTGAATTCTCGCATGAATATCGGAGAAGTGAATAGCAGCAACTTTCTCTCGTCTGCTCGACATTTGTGTCAAACGATGGAGCAAGATGTTCTATTTGTCAAGGATAAAGTGAAACACAGTAAAGAAGAAACAATTGTGCCGCTGACATTTGAATGCTTGGTTTCGAACCCGACGGATGTGGTGAAAAAAATGTTTGCTTCTCTTAATTTGAATTATTCAAGAGATACGGGAAATTGGATAGCAGAGCATACAAATTACAGCAAGCAGACTTTAAGCGATGCTAATGAAGGACCATATCGAAGTACTACTCTTGATCCACAAAATACCAAACAAACAAACGGCACGTTCCACGTTCGGAAAACAATGTCCAAGGAGGTATCCAGCGCCTGGAGAAGCAGTCTCTCAATAGAGCTGATAAAAGATGGAGAACAAGTCTGTAAAAATGTTTTGAAAGAAATTACATTCTCGGTTACGAAAGAGGAAATCCAGTGTGCTAATGATCTCATTTTCTACGATCTGCAGTGATTTCTTTTGCAAATGTTGTTGAATGTGAGGTTGATATACATGTATCAAGTCTTTTTTTCTTCAAATAACAATAAATTTAGATATAGAAAATTAGAAATCAGGCTAATTCCCTATCCCCCCCCCCCTTTTATATCAGCGTATGAGCTTGACTGGCAATGTAGTATCATTTGATCTACCGACAATTTTCAATTAATTCTAAGTAATACATACCAGTATCATCATAGCTTTATAAACTAAATACCAACAGTAATTCTTGATAGTTGGACAATTAACAGTATCACTAGTTAGACTCTTCCTGATCAGTATGATCATCATCAGAATGAATATCACTTCATTAACTGATAGTTAAAACTGCATTACGAAAAAAGAAAATAACAATGAAAGTCTAGAGTTAGATGATTTACAACCTTTTATTTTGTAGAAACACATGATTAGGAGTAGTGAACAAACAAAAATCAAAAAAAGTGCTTGTAAATATATAATACATATACATTAACAACTGGCATGACAAGAAAATTATATAAAAAATGTATAAATAAACAAAATGACTTGTCATAGTGAGGCTAATATAACTATGATTTATGACTATTTTTCCTAATATCACAAGAGGCCCATGGGCCACATTGCTCACTTACATGTAACACATCTAAAGAATGTTAAAATATCTTTCTGATATTTCTGAAATTTTTTAAACTCTGAACTCCGGAAAGGGGTGGGGGATCAGCAAAATGTGAAAATGTTTGGCCAATCTTTTTAACAATATAGTAAATACTTTGTTTAAGGATGTATTTTGCCTAGTTAAATTGAAATTGACCAAGTAGTTTGATAAGAAACCAAAAAATGTGAAAAGTTTACAAACCAATGGACAGAGAGACAGACCAACGGGCTGACACTGAACAGTTGGTGATCAGGAAACTTAAATAAGCATATAAACTGGTAAGGTGAGCTAAAAATGTGAGAATGGTTTGGTTCACAATGTACAAGTGTACTTCAATATTCTGATGAATAAACACTAAACCCAGTTAAAGGTTTTTATATTGTAAATTGGTTAATTTTTCCCTGAAGAACTAGCTTTCAAGAAAGAGTTTAATGAAAATGTATTAACTTTTTAAATATTTTCTATGTGATCTATTAAACTGCTATGTATTGCAATTGCCAAAAAAAAACTACTGGTGTTTTTTATACTGTCCACACAAATAGTGGATCACTTATAGTATTATCTATTATAAATTAAAATAAAAAGAAACGTTAGGCTTCCCCCTTAACTCATTGGGGGCAAATGCTAAAACAACAAAAATTATAGAGTAATTCAGCACACAGACTACGTACATCACAATCACCTCACATACTTAAACACACAGACTACGTACAACACAATCATCACACATACTTAAATATATACTTATAGTAAGAACAACAACCCATGTGACGATATAGTGTTAGTGCAGTACAGAAATACAAATAATGGGAGACAAATTAATACACAAATTAAATCACATTGATAGTTCAATTGGCACAAAAATGTAAAATTATAGATGAGTTTTCCTTTACACATAGTTTCCTTGCATATTTTTACCTCTCTCTTTAATCTCTCTCTCTCTCTCTCTCTCTCTCTGTAGTTATTAGATAATTTTATAATCAAAGGCACTACACAAGTTATATAAGTAACAACACCCACCCACACACAGAAACATCTCAGTTATTGAGGAACATTGTACAAATCCTGGTTTTTGCAGTTTTTAGTGTATACATAAATATAAAAAACTGACATGTGACATAGTCTACTCTAACGCACATAAAATTCTCCACAAACGAGTGCATGTGTGGAAGAATACACAGAATAAGTCTCTAGTGATTGAGAGATCATTCCTAGGAGAGGATCCAAGATTGTGTCAGCAGCGACAGTGATAATACTGTTGGATTTCTTTTTAAAAAAATAATCACACTTTCAGCTTTTTTCTTTCTCAGCAGTATAACCATTGTTTGCAACAGTTTGTTCATATAACCATCAAATTGGAATGTCAGGTTCTGTATAGCTAACAAAAATAACACTGTAAATAGAAAATATATAGGAATGTATTGGCCAGCCGATTTAAAAAAGAGAATGCACTAACGAGCAAGGAATGTGTTTATCTATCACTGTGTGGAATGTTTGTAATGCAACATTTCAGCATTTAATGCCTTTATATCATCACAGGTATTACATGTATATATATAAACTGATATAATATTAAGCATATCAAATTGTTTCTCATTATTCTTGTGCCATATACAAGAGGATAGAAATCTCTACTCATGAAAAATGATCTACTTCAACATTGCCTCCAATTTAGATAAAAAAAAATCATTAAAATTTGAAGGCTTAAAAACTAAATCACATATCATGGCAATATCAATACTTTTGTATCCATATGAAGATATCCACTTGCTACTGGACTTAAGTCCATATAGAGTATGTGAACTAATCATACTTTAAAAATACAATGTAGAGTGGTGGACTTATCGTACAACAGTAAGATTCCTTTCTGATTACCTGATAACTGATTACCAGTGGGTGATCATATAATCATCATTAATACTGATGAGCAAACAATGGACAAAGTATTTCAATTTCCTGATAAAGTTAAAAAAAACTTTTTACAAGGGATCGTTAGCATGCTTGATGTTATGAGACGCGATCTGTGCCGGACCAAGCACTGCATAGTTACATTCACTCTTCATGCAATGATAATGCGTTTGCTTCAGTTCGTAGGGACACCTGGAGACCTCACACTTTTCATTGACCCCGATCTTCTTGAATCCCTGAGAGCTGATGTTGTCTAGCTTGGTGTGGTATTTTCTGTGAGTGAGAACTTTGCTGGAGTCGGTGCAGTTGTAGTTGCACTTCAGACAGTGAAAGTGGGAAGCCTTGCCTTCGTACTCGCATCCATCGCGTCCACAGGGCTGGTTCATACGAAACTGCTGCATTTCCCCACCAGTCAGGCTGTCGATTCGCTCATGTCTTAACGTGTGCTGTATGAGGCGGGAACGATCGCTGAAGCTGTATCCACAGTCTGGGCGCGTGCAGTGGAAATGTGTGATACCCTGGCGATACGCACATTTAACAAAGTTACAGTCGTCCTTGTGTCGGACACGGATATAGCCTTCAGGAATGCTGTCGTCCTTGCCACTTTTGGTGCTTATACCACCATCGCTTATCCTTCTTTGCTTGACTGCTATTTCACCACTGTCCACAAAATCATTATGTTTGGTTCTCATGCGTTTCCTCCCTGACCTCTTAGAAATACTTGTGACATTGTTTGACATTTTACTCTCTCCTTTTGAGGCTTCTAAACTACTTTCATCCATAGTACTCTCCTCTTCAAAGTGGTTGCTATTTTCAGTTTCAGATATGACTAATTTCCCATCCATATCTTCATATAGATTCATACTATTCTGAAGGTCGGATGTGCCGTGGGTTTTCTGAGCTTTGGCAATAAGACTTGAGAAAGTGGAAGGATTCAGATTTAGAGAATCTGAAGCATTCAGCTCCCCATCAAGCGAGTTGTGTTCATCATCGGAGCTCTGGGCTGACATTTGCGCCCTCTCATTATTTGGAACATGTCCCTGATCATGATTGATAACGGTTTGTATTTGATCAGGCTTTGGTGCAATGGTAATGGGACAGACAGCTTTCCCAATGATTTGCTGGGAGTCATTCTTTCCGAATTTCAATCCATGCTTTGAAACGTGTGCCTTGACTCTATTCATGTCGGAGAAAGCTTGATTACACTCGAAACAATGATAGTGGTCCTTCTTCTTTAGCTTGCAAAATGGTCGACCACAGTTCTGATCCAATCCATAATGCATCTTCATCTTCAGGTCAGACCAGGTGGGTTGTGGAATGGTGTTTCCTCCTTGTTGTAGAAGAACAGCCAAAGGCAGAGGATGCCCTGTGCTGGATATCATTCCAGTTGCAGCAGTAATTATGGTTGGAGTGATGGCTGCAGATACCATAGGAACAGCTGTAATTGCCCCAGACACAGCCATCGGATGAAAAATGGTGGCATCTACTGTGGTGGATACTTTGTCACTGGACTGTCCTGATGAAAGACTTGACAGAGGATAAAAAGTTCCTGATGTTTTGATCAAGGCTTTGGCGTCGGCAGGGGCAATGGGAATAAATCCAGCTGCCAAGTTATTGTCAATGAGTGATAGAGTAGGCTCTTCTTTGCTTGTGCCATTTATTTCAGTGTTCTCGTGCTTTTTGTTGTGTTGCATCATGGTGCTGTGCCGAACAAAGGAATAGTCACATTTGGGTCTAACACAGTGGAAGTGGCGATTGGCCTTGTTGTTGTGGCAATGCGGTCTGCGGCAATTGACATTTCTATCAAAGAATTCAAAGCCCTCATGAATCGTCACAAAGCTATGGAAATCTTTCGCATGCAAATTGAGAACGTCCAGTCGATCAGTGGCCTGGTAGCAGCGAGGGCGAGCGCAGTGATAATGTTCCTTCCCCTTGTACAAACACAACTCGTCCGGGCAGGGATTGTCCTCTTCAAACTTTTTGAATCCATTGATCACTGTTGGGTTTTCACACGAAGAATTCAAAATTTCGGACTCTGTCAGTTCCACTTTCGGTATAACGGGTATAGTATTTCTGGGGTACTTGGGTGGTCGACCTCTTTTACGTGGTGTATCCTCCGCAGACTTTGGCGAAGTCTTGTAAGTTTTACCGGCTGAGCTGCGCGCATATTCATGGATCCTATAGTGTTCAAGTCTCCCAAATGTGGGGCCTTCATGGGGTACAACATGTGTGCAGCCAGACTACAAAAAGAAATATTAAATTCAAATGAAACCCAGCTTATATTTTATAAGATGGCATATATATAACACATCTCAGTTATAGATTATATATGCATATGAAACTGATGCTTTGCATTACCCAGATGCAGTGATAATGTCTCTGTTTGTTGCTGTACTGACAGTCCTCTGGGCATGTGTCTGTGTCGGAATACATTACATAGGCGACAGGGGTAATACGGTCTTGTAATTCATGAAATCTATACAAAAAAAAAATTCCAATGAAAATTAATGAAATAATGCAAAGAGACAGAAGCAATTCCAAAACATTATATCGTATGAAACCTTTAAGAAATCCACGAAAATTGGTCCCCATGAACTTGAATGACTCAACAGTAATGCAATTCAATGACCTACCTGGCATGTTCACGGACACCATCTTTTGATTTGAACAACACCAGACATCCTTCTACTCGACAATGGTAGTGGTCCTTGTAAAGGTACTGACAGCGAGAGTTACACGGGTCATTGGCTGTGTACCTAAAACAATTGAAAAAGACAAAAAATAAAGATAAATTGGCTACTACGAGTTTATCAAGCCATTCTTCTGACTCATATAAAAATGAAAACAAATTCATGTGTTTTGATTTTGTTTTAATACCTGATGAGGTAGTTTTTCCAAGATTCATCTCTCTCTTTTCGCTCCTGAGTGTTGTTAGCTGCAGTCTTTGATAAGAGCAGTGGTGTATTTGGTTGGGGGATAGGGACATTCAACCCTTGCGCTACATTTGGCTTCAAGTGTACCGGTATGCCAGTCTCCACTTTTGGCTGTGTTGGCAGAGACATAGTTCCTTGGACCACGCACTCCTGTTTCTCCTCTTGCTTCCTATACACAGGAATGGGTAAGGTCAGAGAATCATTCAGTTTCTCTCCCCTGAGGCGATCTGCGTGCTGAGGCAAAACCATAGTCTCCTCCTCCATCCTGTCCAGCTCTTTGTTGTCCGATTCCTCAGACTTCAGACTCTTTACATCCGAGTTACTGTCATCCATGGATTGTTCGGACATGGGAACTCTGGAATCGCAGCTCTCATCTTTGAAATCGTCCTCGTTGATTTCCGCTTTGATGGAGATGGGCAGGGACATGTGACTGAGTGGGCTACTAGTGAACGACTGACTCTCACTCACTAGATTACTCCTGTACTGTAGACTAGAATCCATGTCGTTACTGTCCTCTCGGAACTTTCTGTAGGCCGTCTCAAAATCACGACGCTCGTGCTTTCTTTTATGAGAAAACAGCTGAGCAGTAGAATGCAGAACGTATATACAGCCTGTAAAATAAAAAAAAATAATCTTGAATTTTTTTTTTAAAAATCTAGTACACATTGCAATGTGTATAAAAAGATGTGCATAGACACTGCCCAGAACAGGGAAATATAACTCATGTTTCAATTTTAAGTTAAAAAGTGAAAAATTGAGTTATTCCCCTTTGTAAATCATGCTATTAAATATGCCACTGCAAATATTTTTTTGGGGGGGGGGGGGGGGGGGGGGGGGAGAAAAAAATAATTTCCCTACTTCACCAGGATCTTGACAAGGTAAACAAGCAATTTCCTAAAGACGGCCTAAGAAGATTGAAAATTACTCAAATTCTATCCTACATTACATGCACTAACAAAATAATATTCTCATGAACCCAGTTTTAAGTCATACCTGGTCTAATGCAGTGAATATGGTTACTGAGTTTGGAATATCTACATCCAATATATCCACAGTGTTCATACTTCATAAACTTCTTAAATCCATCCCTGCCAAGCACTTCATCCTTTTGGTGGTAAGTCTTGTGCTTTTCTGTAATAATTAAAAGAAACAAGAGTTATTTCCCTTTAAACAGACTACCAAATTTAATGTGGCTTATTTATGCCATATTTGTTTAAATTTATAGATGGGAATACCAGATTTATTGAATCTGGAAGGGCTATTAGTTTTATGGTCATACAAGTAATACCTAAATACATATTTTTGAAAGCAATTTTCTTGGAAATTGTTAATTTCGCTCACTCCTTACTAATATATTACATATACTTAAACTTATAAAGAAATATTTCATCTTTAAAACAGCCAATTTATAGCTAATTTGTGAAAACATTACAAGACCCCTCTTCATAACTGTTGTGTTAAATATACTAATTAAAAAACATACCCATATCTGCTTTGTTTTTGAAAGTGAAGTTACAGCCTGGTCTTCGACAATGAAAGTGAGTCGTTCTTTGTCCGTAAAATGCACACTGAGGTGTCCCACA
This sequence comes from Magallana nippona, assembly GCA_033439105.1. NCBI lineage: Eukaryota > Metazoa > Mollusca > Bivalvia > Ostreida > Ostreidae > Magallana > Magallana nippona. The sequence continues at coordinate 32,510,287 of CM065922.1, forward strand.
ATCCTCTGTGGCGCGGAATCTCTGGAAACCTTCCTGTATAATCGCTGAATCCTTTCTGTGATAGTTGGCGTGCATCTGTACATCTGATGTACTGATGTAAACTTTGTCACAGCCTTGCTGTAAAATAAACACACAAATATTGTGTCAAAATTTAAAAAACAGTATGTTTCTGCATTTCATTTTTCACCAAAAAAAATTGAAGGTCCATATCCAAATTAATGAATATTAATTCTACAGGATAACTCTGACATTTACATCTTTGACTTTCACTTTAAAGATACTGTAATCCAACTTTTATTTACGTGCAGAAAATTTTGTGAGAATCTCTAAAACCTTGTGGTTGCAAATATTTCCCTTGCTTGCCATGAATCTCTTTTATGTGCTTAAAATCATTCACATATCCATGAATATGATTGTGAAAATAAGTCATCACAAACCAGTTCATCATTTGTTCAACAAATAAGTAAAGTCCTAGCCAATATAAGTTGGTTTACAGTATGTACTACATCCTACATGGTGGTTTACAGTATTGTCCATACCTGTAAACAGTGGTAGTGGGTCTGCCGACCGTTGTGGGTACAGGTGCCGTACTTCTGACTGCAGTCGTCTAGGGGACTGTACCGCATGAATCCATGCTGAAGGGATTCCTCTCTCTTTCGGTGCCATTTGTAGTGGCGGACCATCTCTTCTTTCTTGATGAAGACACGAAAGTTACAATCCATGCAGTGGAAGTGCTCCCGATACCCCAGCTCCTTGCAGTACTTGACTTTGCATTCTGTGCCACTGCTGAATCTTAAGGTTGATTAAAAAAGCATTAATACTTTAGTTCATAATTTCTTGAAGACTTTATCTAATTTAATCTTGAATATTTATTTTTTATTCATCATTAGCCTTTTTCCTTACATTCGATAAGTGTATAATTGCATTTACCATCTGTAGAAATGAAACTGAAATCACTGTATGCATTAATTTCTTATAAGCATTTTTGCTGTAACTGTGTTTTACAGTAGATGCCAAGGAAAGGAGAAAATGATTTGTTTCTCACTTTCATTGTAGCTATATACTGGTAAAATTGATTTGAAACTGACTCGGGTGCCCCTGCTATTACCTCTTAAGGTACTTGGAGTAGTCTGGAAGTCCCGGATGCTTGATGGGACTCGGAGAGCCTGGACTCTGGTTGTTGAACACTGCTTTAATGTAAGCTGCACTGTTTGTAAACTTGTCATCTTTGATCACTGAAAAGAGATTAAGACCTTACATAATGCATGGAAAATCAAGCAAACATAAGCTTCAAATTATAAAATTTAAGAGAGATATCAAAATATAAAGCCTGGATAAATTTTTTCTTTGCATTCTGTTCAAAATCTCTCTCTCTCTCTCTCTCTCTCTCTCTCTCTCTCTCTCTCTCTCTCTCTCTCTCTCTCTCTCTGAATTGTTAGATTATATGTAGAATTGACACCCCATTTGTGACCCCTCTTTGACCCTAAGGTATTTAAAGTATGGATATGTATATCATTATGTGTATGTATAAAAATATGAATAAATTGAAGTCTTTATTTCATTATTTTTTCTTCTCTCATTCCCTTCTATGGATTGCCCATTCTGATCGATGTGGCCTCTCTCAGAGTTTGACTAAACTTGAAAATTCAGTTGTTTGCTTCTGTACTTTAATGACAAATTAAAGCCTCAATTTTTTTTTATAAGATTTTTCTTCTATCTATATATTCACTGCTTTCATGAAAAAGAATTGTAAGATCACTGTATCTTGTTTGTTAATTGACAACTGGCATTCAAATTTTGGTTACCCATTGGAAATACCATAAGAAACCATTGTATACTTAGTTTTTAAAAATTAAAAAAAACTAAATTTTAAAATTTTAGGCTTAAATTGTATGTGGCCATGCCCCTTTAAACAGTACTAAGATTATTTCAATTTTCCTGTTCATGCTTCAAATCTTGGACAAAGTTCAACAAAATAAAGATTAATAAAACTTTAATTTGTGTGTTCAAAGTGTGGTTTTTGAAGTGAAGTTTTTCCATTTTTAAATGACAGCTTAAATTGTGAAATCGAGTAAAAGACATCGTCATGCATTCAATGTTATTCAGTTTGGCAGTATTTCAAAAACCTGATAAACCAGTAAAAGATTTCAATTGTTATTGAGAAAAACTTGCAAATTAGTCATATTGTATAAATAAAATGTAAAAAACCATTAAGTGTTCAATGAAATTGCATTTGGCTGGTAATATATTAGGCTTTAATATATATATTTTCAATCTAATATATATATATAGTGTATATATTCATTATCATAAATATTGAAAAAAAAACAAAGGAGTTCATTGATAAGTCAAGCTACATCAAACAAGATATTCTAGTTTTCACGCAACTCTCGTTGACACAATGGAAAATAAATTTTCTTGAAACAACGGAAAATGACAAAATCTTGTATATTTAATAAAAAAAAACCTTCCATCACCATCAGCACATAACTTAATGACAATATGTCAAGAAATTAATAAATTTCTCTGAATTTTAATTGCAAATTTGAAAAATTAGAATATTAAATTTGTCTAAATGGAAATCTACAGAAAATCTGACTTTATATCATCTTCTTTTGCCTTAAATTGCTGCTCTCGCCGTAAATGGGAGCATCATTTGAATAATATTGTTGAAAATCAAAAACCAAAGAAGAAATTCACTTAATTTTTAGAATTTATGATGAAAACATGACTAGATGACATTTTGATTTATAGACTTAATTTTCATATAATTAAGACAGAATGATAGAAGAATACAAAGAATGTAAAATATGACTTTTGATAGAAATCTAATCAACAAGTAATGACCTCACACATCATATATTATATTAAAAAAAAATTGCAATTTTATGTAAAAAATAAAACAGAAAAAAACTAATTTTGCTATCATTAAACATAATACTAGGTTATTTGTAATCTAGATAAAAAGAATCTTCACATTGTGTATTTTTAATCAACTGTTCTATTTTAGATTCAAAATCTGCATCTAAAACCATGTACATGTATATATATCAACTACTGGTCTAAAAATTTCACCCCCCAATATAACATGTTCTCCATGTAATTTCTACAATTTCATGAATACAAGTATGTTGTATCCACTGTGTGATCTGGCTAGCTTGTATGATAAATTTCATTTTGAATCCCTGAATGTAAAGTCACACACATTAAGGATTCTTTCATTATAATAATGTACTAACTGACAACAGAAAATTTCAGATAAAATTTTATTTGTATTCTGTGAAAAATAATTCATTTAATTTTCACACAAATCCAGACTACATTATTCATAGCAAAGTAACAAAAAGTGGAATTTTTCACCACAATCCTGACGTTAATTGTCGCATATAATGTTTAAGTATAAATATTTTATTTTAAAAGAAAAAAAAAAGATGTATTTCATTTTCACTTATGTAAATGAATCTGACAAAATTCACAAAAGAGTATCTTAATACCAAATGAATGCGAAAGCTTGTTTATTTTTAAGGGGGAGGGGAAATTTTTTTATATTTCGATATGATCAAAATAAAGTGCAAACAGATTGTTTGTGTACATACACAATAAACAATATACCTATAAATATATAAATTACGTGAAATGATGATGTGTAAGTTTCTATCTCACAATTAGTGACCTTATAAGACAATACCAACCGTCTGACTATATTAATTACTGATTAATTAACTTGGTAGGACTTAATTCATAGTAACAATTAGTTCACTTTGCATCTACAATAGACATACAACACGATCACATGACATTTAGACCAATACATCACCAGAAAAGGTGTCAAGATTTAACACCAAAAAATAATGCCAACTTCCTTAATAATTCGAAATAACGACATTAAAACAGCTTTAACTGTCAAAGACAGAGAAACCTCCTATTAAGCATTAATTGAAAAAAAAAAACTTTTTAATTAAACTTAGTGATTTATCAAGTACCAATACAACTAATATACTTCTCTCCAAAATCTATTCTCCTTTCATTCTGCAGAGTTCCACAGATAATATGCCTATGTATGTAAAACATACAACATACTTTATACCTTGCTACAATGTAGTGGATTGCTATCCATTGCACAAAATATGTATTGTTTTAATATGGCTGATTTAATTGTATATATTTTACAAAATAGTTGCGAGCACCTGATATTGCATTCTAAATGTCCTTACGAAGGTCAGTCATGTAGGCGAGCCTGGCCTAAATACTTTGGCTGTAACTTTGAGTTCATTCTGATTTTAAACTGCATCATGGAAGTTTGTTACTTGTACCAAAAATTCCAAACTTGACATTTTAATCAATTTTGTGAAAAAAGATTGGCATTTAAAGCAATTTATTTCATTTGCAGCATTATTACACAGTAATCAGCAAAAAATGTAGCTATGCAATTCCAACAACTGCTTTGTTAATTTTATTCTAGATGACAGTCGATAGAGTCCTAAGCTATGTAACTCATTAATAAGTATTATGATATACAGATTATTAGGAAAAACTCTTTCAAAATAGAATTTCTTTAAACCCTTCAATAATTTTTGTTAAAAGTCAAAGTTTTCTTAAAATTTTACAGATTTTAAAGTTACACTTACTGTCCATTTACACAAAAAGGGTTCAGTATATAAAGTCAACTACTGTCACTCTAACATATAGTTAACCATTAAATTTAAAAGCAACTTCATTAGCTTTCAAATCATTGATGTCAAAGAGGCTGGCAATGACACATCTAACTTTGATGATACTTGTTTTCACATTTACATACATTCAATAATTCATGATGAATACCTTGGTACCAAAAGGTTACTGCAAATAATGAGAATTAAAAAGTGGAATTACTTTTTTTTTTATCAAAAATGCCCAAAAAAATGCAGTAATTAATTCCAAAACACTTTTGTCAAGGGCATTCAAAACTACAAATATGTAATAAATTGTACGAAAAAGTACATCATAATTGTGTTTTTCTTATAAAGAAAAAATAATGAAGTAAGTATTTATCATAAATGTCCATGTGGGTAGGGTAGGGTAGGGTAGGGTAGTTAATTTCTTCTTTCTAGTTAGTCTAGGGTACGAAGTTTCTTCGATCGTGCTACTTCTGTTTTAATTATTAAAGGAAAATTGCTTATCAAAGAATGTCATTTTTCATTAAAATAGACGTAGCCAATCAGTGATACCTGACAGATAAATGAAAGAACGTTTCCTCAACAGTTTTTCTTGTCTCCAAAAACACCATTTCTGTCATTTTAAGAAATTTCTAGTCACTTTTCTAAAATATATCATTTTGACATCACCTTTCTGAATGTATAATAACATGAATTTACATACAAGACATGATTTTATGCTAAAAGTAAATTATTTTGGGACATTTTTGTCATTAAGAATTAGATAATTAGCTTTATAATACATGCACTAATACTCTCTCTTCAGAATCTACGAAGATGATTATAAAAACGGGCACCTGTTCTAACAGAAATCTCTTAAATACATGTAGAATGGTTCATTCCCAAATTTTTTTGCAAACCCATGTGATAATGCCATGAAATTTAACTAGGAGTATCCAAAAACCCAGCCAATCTAGCAAATTACAACTTCTTGTGTTTCATCTTTTGTTATAAAATTTAGTTGAAGTGTAACAAATTATACTTTGATATTTTTTATCTTAATAGAATTCAATTTAAACACATTAATTGTAAATTAGCAAATTTAACAAAAAGATAATATTTTACTAGCTCAGAGTGCAGAATGTTTTGTGTTTGATCCCTAGTTGTGTCATTTCATTTAATAAAGGTAACCAAGTTACTGGCAGCAATGTTGTTTACAGCCATTCCTCATTTTTTAATTTTTTTTTTCATTTTGCAACTTTCTTGCAACTTGAAATTGCCCGCCATGTTAGTTGACCTTCGTCGTTTAATTGTTAGACAGCCAATGAGAATTCAGGAGCAGATCTTGCTACTGAAAATACGAATTTCACAATTCTAAACATAAATGACGCGGTAAATATGAAAAATGAACACCTTGATTGTTATGTTTTAGGTTTGGTATATAGGGCAAGACCATTTATGTACAACATATTTACTACTTTTAATTAGGCCACTTGATTAATTACAAAGGCGCTGAAGATGATGGATAAATTCAAACTTTATAATACATGCATAAAGGGTATGTTTGCTCATATTGATAAAAATGTCAACCTTTAATCCAGGTATTGTCCTCAATCTGGTCCATGTAGAATGCAAATCATATCTTTTCCAATGCAATATTTACAATTCAAGCCCATTTAAAAAAAAAATAAAATAAAAATGGCCACATGATGTCAATATAAGGAATCAGTTTAAGAAGAATGAATTATCCCACAATTACTGTAAGTGTCATTTAAAATTAATGAATTTGTTCAAATGGTGATTGCAGAAGATGATAGCTGGATCACTGTACATCTTCTTTTTTTGTAAAATCAGAACCTACAATTCAATTATTTTGTACAATGTAGCAAGTCCTGGTATTCAGTCCCCCTGAACAAATGGGCCACTTTTATATCTAACCCCTAACTGGGCAAAAACAACCCTACCAAAAATGAAATTTTAATTACGAGATAAATTCACTTATCATCATACATTGCCTAATTTGCAAATAAATCTATAAACCAACGGTTTTAAATGTTAACTGATAAACTTTTAATTTTGTTTCAACAGAACCTTTTAATACATATTTAAGCATGTTGATCAATCCCCCTTATTTTGAAATACTACTGGCTGAATGACCAAATTTGCTATGTAAGCATCTTTCGATCACTCTCAAATTTACAACAATGGTATTTTCAAATGATTTAAAACATTCGAATATACATAGACTTTAAAAACTGCAACTTTCCATTTAATCATAAATAGCTAGATAAAGACTGTGTCCTTTAACAACCTAGGTTAACAAATAACGTTGTTAAGGCGGTCAAGATAAGACAAACTTTAGTTGCTATGGTATCTGGCAGTAAGGCTGAAACACCCACTTATTTTGGATAATAAGAACATTAAATTTCAGGTCAAATATTTGAATTGTGCCCCATGTACATATCATATACTGTCTAAGTTGATAAGTAAGGTAGAAAAACTGGGGATTTTAGGTTAGCCAGATAATAGGACTTTTTTTCCCTAAAGAATTGATAAAAACATTTAAAATGTGAGAAGACAAAAATTCTTAAGAATGAAATAATTCCCACAGTTACAAAAAGGGTGTGTGTTATTTTTTAATTCTACAGTAAACATGAGTTAATATTTAATATTTGTCTTCATCTACTATTTTTCCCATTAGAAATCTATAATAAAAAGAGTTATTGAGCTGTTTTCTGATGCAGCCATGAAGCCTACAGAATTGCTGCCAACATACGGTAACCCATTAAGTAATTATTGAAAAATAGCCTGATTGCCATGGAAACACCTTTAATATTGGAAAACGATTTTCACGTTACATAAAACACCAAAACCAATATTTATAAATAAAATTATTGATGGATTTGGAGTCCCGGTTTACATAATATTGATTTTCCATTTTATTTGGACATTTCTTTAGCGAGTCAAATCTGCCTATCAATTATAGCGGAAAGGTAACTATAATGGAAAGCAGGGTATCTCACTACACAAAATCAAAAGAACTGCCATCTAATTGCGACAATGGCAAGGCTGGAGAGAGATCTGAGTTAGCTCTTTGTGGTGAGAGCAACGAAGAAATTTGATATGGACAATGTACATCTAATATCACATGAATCTACTCAACTCAATTAATAATTCAATGAAACAGATCGAAGAAACTTTATAGGCGTGTACCTGCGGAGTTAAAACAACAGCTGATAGTTCAGGAACCAAGTAGTGCATGAGAGGAAACTGCATCAATAAAGACTTTCATTATCCTAAAAAGTCTTCAATTCTTTCTTTTCTCTATCCTTGCAAATCACATTTGACAATAGAAAGTTTTACTGTTTATTTTATATATATATACATGTACTGTTTGAGATAATTACAAGTAATGTACCATAAAACATCGGAAACACCTAAATTGATTTTTTGAGTAAGCATAAAGGCAAACTGATTATTGATGAAGGCTTTTTTGAAGCAATGATTCAAGTATTTCTTTTTTTTAATAAATATATTAATTAGTAATAATTGTGGCATAGTTTCATAATGTGGCCATCTACTTAAGAGTCCATTTGGGTGACACACCAAATACAGGTCAAAATATTTTTTTTTTATCATGATACAGGATTTCACTTAGTGAACAACAAGTTCAATATTCTTCATCTCCAATTTACAGTAAAATATAGAAAAAAGCAGCAACTAATTACGCATGTACATGGGGGTCATATCCCCCATTGGAAGGGTGGGTGGGGGTGGGGGGTTGGTGGGTGGAAGGAGATAGGACACACATGTACAGAATGTTATGTCAGACTTTCAAGCTAAAGGTCGCCTTTACCTATACATACCTATTCAATGTTGATCATTACTTAATATTATTCAAATATGAATTTTGGTGAATTTCCAATGACGATCCAGTATTCGGGTTAAAAAATGTTTAAAGATCTTTTGAGCAAATAATTCATTTCTACCATAGCAACAATAAACACAGAAATAGATCTTCCTAGCAACTTCATCAATCTTTTGTTGTACAAGTAGATAAATCAGCGAATGCTCATTTTGGCAAATCGGGGAAAAATTGATCAATCACATTTTCAAAACATTCATTCTTTATATTCAGGCTTTTATAGATAAATAGCTGTGCCATTGGCAACCATTCCTTTTAAACACACAGTAAAAGCTGAATAAACTCAAAGAAAGTAAAGGGACCTAAAGATTTTTACCTTTTCAAATTGCACATACACCATTTAAAAGACAAAATAGCAAATAATATTTGTGTAAAAAATAAATATATCGCAATGAAAGTATATTATGCATTCTGAACGGAAATTTTATTGATTTTTTTTTTCAAGCAAGAAAGACAGGTCTCAAAATTCCCTCAAACTTTGGTGTAATCTAGACCTATAAATTTATTGCATTAGAAATGTCAAACTTATGAAATGTTCACACAGGATTTAACTACTAAGTATGGCCCATTTTACAATGAAATTCACATGAATTTGAAGTATCATGAGACTTGGCATCCCCAAAACCTCCTCTTATGCAGAATTTTAGTTTAAGAGTTTTATCATTAAAAATCTGTACATATCAAATCTCACTCTGGTTCTCACGTTATTAAGAACAATGACTTAAGAAGAAGAACATTCAGTTTTTTTTTGTACAAACTATGGTATCGAGCAATCAATTAAAACACAGAAGTAACTTTGGGAATCTTAACTTCATATTCCTAGGCCTCTTTGATTCTCATTTCATTTCAACTCATTAGGACAAGTACCACAGAATTGTTGGGGTTCAACTGAAATAATGTGTCAATCTAGAAAAAAAAAGATTAAGCCCAGCTTAACTTTAAGATAGGATAGGGTGGAACTTTTCAAGGAGTATTTACTGTAATTTCACACATTTAATAAATCCTACCATTCTGGCTAAGTTATATATCATTCAAAAAATGCAAGCCATAGATCTTTTCAATATGACAACAAATTTGGAAAATATGGAACTAAACAGAAACAAAATCAAAGCTAATTATAACAACCATGATCTAGAAAATGATACATGAACTAACTATAAATATTGAAGAAATGACCTTACTTTACACTTAACAACATTAAAACAGATTTATCCCATATATACCCTGTGGCTTTAACTCTGATAAAAAAAAAATACACCAAATATTGGCTTATTTCAATAACAAACTGAAACTGAAATCATTGTCTCGATCTGTTTATCATTTAACATCTGATTTTCCTAAATGGGCATTTACTATTTAATGTTTTATTTTCATACATGCACATGCATATATATGTATCACTTGATTGGTTATTAAAAAGGATACTCATAATGAGCACAGATCTCTCTCTCTCTCTCTCTCTCTCTCTCTACTGAATGTTTTACTGTAGTCATCCCATGCAAACTATTTAAATATAACCTTAGCTAAAAAGTGGTCTTAGTGTAAAATGTTCTGGATTTGAAAATGTACAATTATTTGGCAGCTATCTGCCAATCTAGATCACGCTATGCATTTTAAAATACTCTAGTTATTTTAATACTGCATTTTGATTTGCAAAATATGGTGCATATTTCATCTGGCTATGGAAAATAATTCTGTACCCTTTTGAAACCCTCAATTCCTGTGCAATGATTCTCCACAGGTACCAAAAATATCAAACAATAGATGGGTTTATAAAAACAATTTAAAAAAACATCTCTGACAATGAATCATTACAATTGTGTGTAAAAGTGGTTTGTTTTTTAAATTTTTGAGATAAAAATGTTCTGTTGACTAAATGATCCTGTCTACAAATTCTTATTTGAAAAACACGTCAGACTCAATTTCATTGGTCCAAAAATGATTTAAGAACAAATTATGAAAATACTTCTTCCTCAAGTCATATTTTGTTTACTTAATTAGTTTTATTGATTTTTAAGGAGATTCTCTCCATTTTGTACCAATAGAATGCTATAGATTTGTGGAGTGCATTACTCATTTAATATTTGTGATTCAGATTCAATGGGAATGAACTTGGGTATTAATACTAAATTAAACACTTAAAATTTTCAGTTGACCCATCCCTTAATTTCTAAAAAAAATTTCTGCTAAGAATCTTAGTACAATGTACATGTATAGCTTTTGACTTAGAAACCACGGGATATTTGAAATCTTGTTAGAAATAAAAACTGTTTACCTATCATGAAACTGTAAATAACTAGATTTTAAAGCTCTGTTTTTGGTTAATTATTTGAAATGTTGACTTCAATCTAAAATCAATGGGCCTGGAGAAACGAAGAATAAATACTACATGTATATGCAAACAGATGACAAATACCAGAATAACACAAGTGCTTTTGCCAAGTTTGGCATCAAGCAGTTTTTGTAATGTATGTCTATATGGGTATCTTACTTCATGTGTTTATCTGTGGAATCATCTTGATGCAATAAGTTCAATACTATAAGCCTTTAATTATTTTTAAGACAAAACACTTCATAAAAGCATGTTTAAACTTACGTTCTGATATTACCTAATGACAAAATACAGAAGCTCTAGAGATTATAATAATTAAACGCTACATGAAATTTAATATTACCCACAAATATAAGCCCCGACACTGTTTCTGGATATTTTAAATAATTCCTAAATGCTTGAATTGATTCTATTCTTTCATGTTATTTTATCGTCTTTGACCCAAAATCATGCGATATAGATTTTTAAGTCTGTAAACGGGCTTTTAAATGGATTTATTTTAAATAACAAGTTTGGGTATTTTTGAAAAAGTTATTTGACCAGAACTAAGAATCGGTCTTTTAAAAAGATATTTACACAATAGAATGTTTTGGGTTGCCAAGGCAATATGGTTCAATAGTTTGGGTTATAAAGGATTTTACATTGAAGCTAGCCAAGAATTTTGTTCATTTATCGGTGTGTTACGACTTAACCGCACTTTGTTTAGACATGTCATGAATTAGAAATTTCAAATCAATACATTGATAAATAAGCAATTTTTGACAAGAAATATAGAATCAATACTATGAGCTACATGACTAAAGAAAAATTATGTGCGAGAGGCATGCTTTACATAACTGAATATTGTCTTTTGATATAATGCCTGTGTACGACAAGTCATATGATTCTTTATCATGTACCACTCCAGAATTTTTATAAAATAGATGATTAATCATCTTAATGAATTTGGTAACAGGTTTTTGTAGTTTATTTTCATTTAGTACCAGTTAAGAGTTTGCTAAAATTGAATGCATAAAACCAATCAAATCTCCTTGAATAAAGGTTTTTAAGTGATGACTAGAATAAGAGACAATTTACTTATTAGACCTTCTGCAACCTATGCATTTGTAATTGTACACAAATCTACTTTTTAGTCCCCAAAGTATAAGGAGAAGGGATGGTGTATTCTTAGGTAATAGCCCCCCCCCCCCCCCCCCCCCCACCCTTTCCAAAAAAATACAACTTACCTTCATTATTAGCATTCTTGGCGTTCTTGCTGGACTGACTACTTTTGTTAACCGATGGACTGACATAATTAGTGTAGATGCCTTTCTTCTCTGTAGATACCACCGTGTCAGGGGACACTGATTCTGTAGATGGGGAGGGGATGAGAGGGGGAATGGGTTTGCTATTTTGCACTTTTGGCACCGGCTGTGGACTCTGCTTATGAAGTATTTGATTTGATGTAAAGTTATTGGAAGGAATCTGCTGTACGAGGGAATCTCCTGATCCCGCACTGAATCCATACATTGATAACAGCTCATTCATCGTCGACTCGGCATAGTCTTTTAATACTGTCATTTCTTGCTTCTCTGTTTTTTCTGCAAGTTTGAACTTTGAGGAAGAAGAAGAGGAAGAAGAAGCCGATTTCTGGGGATTACTTGTCATTTCCAATTGAGAAACAGCTTGATGTTCACTGGCATTAGGCAGTGACTGACTAGATTGATTGAATTCCTGAAAATCTTTCTCAGAATGATTGCTGTCCTCTGTTGATTTGGCCACAGAAAGGTCCAGAGGAGCTGCAGTGTTACTTGGCGTGCTGAAAGACTGTGTTGACTTGAGTGGTTTTCGTGACTGTTTTCTGTTCTGTAAAGAATTGTTGATACTAGCCGAGACTGGACTATTGTCACTGCCATTGTGCACAGTCTTGGCTGAATCTTTGATACTATCCTCTCCCTCCAGGCTTATATCCTCCTCAGGCGGAAAGTCTGTATTTTGATTGTTTATTTCATATTCGGCCAGTTCATCGTTCTCATCAGCACAGTCCAATTTGTCGAGAATTTCCCGTACCTGAGCAATATTTCTTGGGGCTGCAGCTTTTCGACTTTTCCGTCTAGATGACCCGGCACCTTTCTTTTCTAATTCTTTGTCTATCAAATACTTTTTACTTTCCGAAATCTCATCTCTAAAACTCTCTGAGTGGTTTGTTTCACTCTCATTCAATGGAGGTATATTATTCTCTTGCTCGGAAATCTCGAGCTCCGATACAACATCAGAACCTTCCTCCCCACTCAATGATTTTAATTTGGCACATATGGCGTCAAGAGTTCTTACTTTCATTTTCGCAGTCATATTTGGAGAAGAAAAGTTTTTCTCCTTTCCTGCAAAAACAAAATTCAAACATGAAATGATTGAAATACAATGAATGACTTTATGATTAACTTGCTTTTTTTTTCTTTTTTTTTCACAAAAATCCCACAGAAAGGTTTTGTGAGGACAGTGGCAATCTGTTAAAGCATAATGATAATGTATTCCTTTTTTTCCTTCATCTGATTTCACTTATTTATACCTTTGTCAAATAAGTACATGTTGATGTATAAAAGTAACTGACTGTCTTTACTTTAATAAAGAAAATGGAACAGTTAGACGGTAAATCATTTGTGATTAAGGATGTGTCATTAAAAAAAAAAGAGAAAGATTTTGCTGTATGTCAAAATTCATGAAAAATTTATATTATGCATGCTTAAATCAGCTAATGAACTACCATGAACCATTTTAACATAATTTTGAAAGAACTGATTTATGTGTCAGATGTAGATTCATTTTCCTTTTATAAACTGTCAAAATGCTTCAAATAGTACTCAGCATGTTTTGTATAATAACCATTGAGTATATCTTAAAACAAAAGTTTTATAGGTGTTAATTCAAATGAAAATGTACCGGTGCAATTAAATTTTAATCTTAATATCATAATCTTAATATCAACTATTACAGTAATTTTGAGTCTGATTTTATTTCCTAGTTTCTTTATATTAATGAAACTGAATTTCATTTTATATGTCTGAATGATCTGTCAATGAAAACTAAATTCATATTATTTATTTTCCACACTGAAAATAAAATAGAAATGCATCCAGTGCACATAAAACTTAAGCAATATAAGTCCAAAAAGTTAGAAAATTTGATCTACATTTTAAGACCATTGCAATAAAAATGCAAACAAATTAAGCAGAATTGCACATTAATTTACAGTTTAAAAACAAATTCTTAACCTCTAACTCTTGTTTTGATTAGGATAATTAGAAAAATCTGCAAGTCTGCTATTCAAACTAGTTTAGTCAATAATATTTTTTTTACCTGCTTAAATGTACACGATCCTGGAAAGAATTTTACAGGTAAGTCTAACTATTCATGCCAGGAGATAAAATGTATGGATCTATCAATAAAAGCTAATTCAGCAGCCAGTTTCCATGCAAACACTACAACCAGTTTCTCTTATTCAACTAATGTCCCAGGACGCAAGATTCCTATTCGCTTACACCAAATCAAATTATTATTAGGTATTCAATACCTGTGTTCAATATACCTGTGAATTTGGCCATTTCCATGACAACCTGACTAGTGTGCAACTACAGGCATGCATAAATAATTCTGAGTTGCTATAACGATGCCTAGGTCCCAAAGTAGAATGAACAATGAAATGAAGCGAAATCAATCATCTGATATAGAGACAAGTTGATACTGACAGACTCAGCAGTTCTACACAATATGTTTTATTTTACCTAGTCAACTGAAAATGTTCGCACATGAGAAGATTTAATTGTTGTCTTTTGTAAAACCTGATAATTCTACAAATGGACCAATAATAAAGACACCTATTCTTTCAGCAGAAGGCAGGAAATTTATCTGGATGATGGATTATTGGATATCCATACCGAGTTGAAAAATATCCCTAGATTCGCAGTTAATTGTATTTTCCAATTTACACTCGTTTGTTTCTCATTGGTCATATCATATACGGTCATTAATAGTATATAAAATTCAGAAGAGTATAATTTTACCTACATGACTATCAGAAATACTTTATTATTAATAAATCCCAGGTTATTTCATGCTTTACTTGTCAAATATAAAAAAGACAGTGTTTTAATATTTCAGGGAAAAATTACAAAAAAGCTGAATATGAATTCACTGTTATATTGCATACCTTTGATTTATTTCAATTTAAAAATGCATTAAACTGATCATGGCTTTTCAGCATCTAAGGTTGAACACTATTGACAAAGCCACGGGTCAATCATGTTTTATTTAGCAAAGTAGAGAGAAAAATTCTTTTATTGTGTGAAGTTGCCAGTGGAAACCATTGATATATTGGCAAACTACTTTTTGCATAATAAATTGAAAGGAAAAAAAGGAATGTCTGCTTGTTTTTAAAAACTAAATAATACCATATATCTACAGGCATATGAGCCATTGATAATAATAGAAACCATGCAGGGCCCAGTTTCACAGAGCTAACTTACATATGACGTCAATTAAATTACCGGTAATAAAAATCTGTTTTCAGACCAAAACTAGTCATTGCATCCAATCAAACTGTTTCAAAATTATTATCGTACATGTACCAGTATCTTAAGATAATCATTCAATTGTTAGAAATTTCACCAGTACTTTTTTTAATACTGAACATGAGGGGGGGGGGGGGGGGGGGGGGGGGGGGGGGGGGGGGAGAGAGAGAATAAATATGTTTGGTAAGAAATAAACAACTTATTTAGATGGAATGTAAACTATATGGAGGATTATGGTCATTATTGACAATTTTAGTCTACTGCCACACATCAATCTGTGTTGAACCAAGTACTCATTTAAAACATTAACTTATAACTGCATGAGAGGATTGAATATGCCAGAGAAAGTTTATAGCCCCCAACATTCCTCCTTGGCAGTTTTGTTTATTATATAAATATATATAGTGAAACGGTCCAATAAGGAAGTGAGAATTTAAAACTTCTCAGATATTTCACCTTATTGCATTAAAACTTAGTTTTAATACATTGTTTTATGCTCCCTGCCTTTTTCAGAGTATTAATTTGCACAAAATATTCACCAAGTAGATCTGCATGATGATCTGCATGTGAAATACATACAATTGAATGCTCATTCTAAATTAACAGATTCATGGTAAGCATGGAGGATTCCATTACAGCTGGTTCTTATATACACTCAACATATAGATTAATTATCAATGAAATTTGAAAGTTTGCATAGTCTTTTAATATATAAAACTTAATGCAAGTCATATACTTTTTCCCCTTAGCTTAAATAATTTGAATTGCAATGCAGTTGAAATAAAATATTCAGCTGAGGTTCCCACTATTTTTAATATAGCTGTTCCAATCATTTCATATCATTTATTTAAGTACATACAAATGATAAATACTGAAGTCATGATACAGATCAGTCATTTCTTATCTATAACACAATATAATTCTACATAGATTTATTAATATTGAAATAACAAATCTGATATGATTACACTTTTTAAACATCGCATATATTACATTCTGTGATTTACTACATGAAAAGGGTTTCACAAGATTATCTAATTAGGATGATAAAAGTTGCAATAGTTTTGTGAAACTTCAAACAGTATAAAATTAATGACAAATCTGATAACTTTCATGATCAAGACAAACATTTAATTAAAGACATATTTAAGGATAATCCTAAAAAAGCTTTGTAAAACTAGACCCATGCTTCTGAATGAGCAGCAAATTGCTGCAATATATACCGGTATATAAGTTGATTTTCTTTCAAAAATACCTAAAGAGACAATGAGAAAAACACATACCTTGTGATTTGTGACTGGAGTACATTTAATTAAAGAATGGATTTAACACAGGAGTCCTCAAACCCAACATAGTCTTTTTACACAAAAAAAAAAATCATTAATCTTAAGAGACTTTGTGTTTTAAAACTCTGGTCAATGCACTATTTAATTTTTTAAAAGAATATAACATTTACTGTTAAATAAAGCACATTTATGAAAAGACAGGAATAAAATAATTTGTTGGTTGAGTGCCAGCTCCTTTGGGCAAATTCAAGGCTAATCTTTTAAAGTTCAAATTTTGAGACAAAAGGTATATAGTAACTATGACAATTACCAATGGATAACCTCAAACAAAGAAATTTATATCAAGTCAGGTAAAAAAAGATAAACGACATTGTTGTTGTAAATTTAAGGTGGCTTTACCAGATTATGCATGATCCCACATGTTTAAAGACTAAATGAAGTTAGTTTCTATAACAACTCAAACAATATTGGGTTATAGTCCTTTTAAATTGACCATGCATATTCACCTTGCAAAATCCTTCTACATTCTAACAATTTTTTTTTAAACAAATCAAGTAACAATGATCCACTTGAGTTTCACTGACTGAGTGGGGAAAATGCAAATTCTGCAAACTTTAATCATATCATCCAAAAATGACCTACATTGTAGTGTATCAATTTTGTAAAGGATTTTTTTTACAGCATAAATAGGGCCACTGCTCCATAATAATTTTGTCATATCAAAATGAACTTTGAATATTTTACTCCAACTGATAAAATATTAGGTTTGAACAGCTTGTATAATGAAAAATTATATATTGAACTTGACCTATAATCAATTAAAGATACTCCAAAGCACAATGAAAAATTAAAAGAAAGCAAGATTTGCACACTTTTCGTGCAAAAAAGAAGACTTTTAAAACGTTCACAGAGATATGCTTATATAATATGTTCCTTTAAACTGACACCAAAATCTACAGTACAGGTTCAATGGGCAATGCAAGCATGAAACAAAAATATTGTAAACTTGTCTATATCAGTATATAGCTAAATATGTATAAAAGAAAAAAATAATGTGGTTGGCAAACAATCAAAATTTACGCACCCTATTCTGACCTGTGATACATTGCAGTTTGTGTACATGTACTTCGATAACATACTACGATACTCTACCTTTTTTGGGTGAAAAGTACAAAACTGTCACAATTTTATACCGAAGTTTTTTTCCGAATGTAGAAGCATGTTGACGTTTAGAAGTCAAAATAAGTAAAATGTAAGAATTCAGATGAAGTTTTACCCAAATAAGACAAAGTTTTTAATAAAAGTTAAAAAGTTTAGAAACTACTTATCCTTACCTCACTCCTCCAGCCCATAAGATGAAGTCTCGTTCATTGGCGTCTGCTGCGAGATTTCGGTGTTATTGTTGTTTTCTGTCATTCTTCGATGCCTTCACAATATATTTAAAATTAAGTGGAATAATTGTATGTTTGTCATCTGATACAAGCGAAAGTTTCTTTATATCTATTTAAAATCATCTCAAATAAAGTTAAAACCATTAAAATATTAGCCTTACCACAAGCGATCTCCTTGGTAACGGTCCGCCATTGTTTGTAAGCATAACATAAATTCACGTTGGGTAAAGTCCCAGGCCTAGCGTTGAGAGAGTAACTTTTAATAAAAAAAAAAATGTCGGACACCGAAGAACAAATGGGAGATGAGGAGGAGGAAGTCAAGGGTGGGGACGAAGAGGAACAATTAGGTGAAGAAGAAGAGAAGCTGGGAGAGGAAGAAGAAAAACAAGAGGAGGAGGAAGAAGAGGTAAATTGAAAACACGTACTCTCTCTCTCTCTCTCTCTCTCTCTCTCTCTCCAGAATGTCCACAGGTTACGATCTCTGTCATGGTGTTTTTCTACAGTTTTTTATACAACAAATATAAAAAATATAGCAGCACCAACAGTCGGACTTGATATTCTACCATGTAAACAAGCAAATACACAACTCCTATTAATAACACTTATTTCAAACAGTTTTACACTAAATTCATAAAATTGCCACCATGTCATTAGTTTATCTTCTGTTTATAAGAAATATTCGACTGACACACACTGGCAAACAAGTATTTGATAAATGTCCTAAATTAATTGTTTTTCAGAAAGTTCCTGAAAATCCATTGACAGAGGAAACTGTTGGAGAATGTCTCTCACTGCTCTGTAAAACTGGTGATGGTTTAGCCCATGCCTTTGTCAGATTAGACATACATGAAAGGTAGAGTGATATATGCAATACAGTATGTTGAGAAGAATATCTGAGTGCTTAAAATTTTTTCTGTAATTGTTCCTTGCATTGACATAAAGAATACATATTTGGTCAAGGCCTTACTATAGCATTACATGCATTTATGAGATGTGAAGTCACCTGAATTACACCATTATCATAGTTGTGCACAGACATTAGGTGTAGCTGCCGCCTGCGGATCTATCTGTAGCTTTATGGGTTTACGTCATGTCATCTTGAATTTTCCCATAGAGATACAGATCTTCAGCTATGACACTTGTCAAAAATAGC
The DNA here is from genome assembly GCA_033439105.1 of Magallana nippona. Taxonomy (NCBI): domain Eukaryota; kingdom Metazoa; phylum Mollusca; class Bivalvia; order Ostreida; family Ostreidae; genus Magallana; species Magallana nippona. The sequence continues at coordinate 32,529,555 of CM065922.1, forward strand.
TTGTTTGAGGCATCAATTGTGAAAATATGATGAATCGTCACTGTTTTAAAATATTATAAGCAATATTTTGGCCTGGACTGTGAAGAGAGTTCAGCAAGCCTCAAGCCAATATTGAACATAATGATATCTAATAGTGTTTTATTTGTCTAGTTTCAACATAAAAACTTTGATTTTTATTAACCAAAACTTTCTTCTTACAGAGAAATAACAGATATCAGTATCTTGAAAGCTTTTATTCATCTGAGATACATCGACCTGAGCGGGAATAAACTAAAAGATATCAGTTCACTAAGTGTTTTAACTCATTTACTAACATTGAAAGCTGACAATAATTTACTTGTGTCAGCAAAGTTAGAAGAGATGCCATTCTTACAAATTGCCAGCTTCAACAAAAATAAAATAAAATCACTGGAAGGAGTAAATCACCCAATGTTGGAGCACCTGAGTCTGAACGGTAAGACATTGCAATCAAAGGGAGGTAACTCTGAGTTTTTTTTAAACAAAAATATATTGATGGTGAAGGTAGAAATCTACAAGAAATAATACAATTTTACTTGATGGACAGTATCTCCTCTTATTCTGTCTAAAATTATAGAAAATGAAAATACACAGGTATTGTGATAAAGAATATTAGGTTGCTTATTTGTTATATGATTTGTTAATTATCTTAGACTATTGGTATGAAGCAAATTGGTTTCTTTGTGTCAAGTGAAATTACGGTATTTGCCACTACTTATAATTTTTCTAGAGAATTTATCAGGAGCAGTTCAAATTTAGGTTAGGTTAAATTTTGAAACTGCTGTTTCAATTTGATTTCTTTCTAAAATATGTTTGTCTGATATTTCCTTTCTATAAGAGAAGAAGAAGAGAGAGAGAGAGAGAGAGAGAGAGAGAGAGAGAGAGAGAGAGAGAGAGAGAGAGAGAGAGAGAGAGAAGCTTTGAACAATGAAATCAATGAAATCAAATGTACTTCTGGAATTACCAGTATATTGCTGTGTATGGAGAATGTACACAAAGATTTGATTTTTAATCATTTTTTTGCAGACAATGAAATAACCCAAATATCAGGTCTAGATTCAGTTAAACTGTCCCGTTTACACACACTGGAGCTGAGAGGAAACAAACTGGAGACCACAGAAGGAGTTTGTCTTCCAAATCTGAAGAACTTGTTCCTTGTAAGAAAATAGAGATTTTTCCTGTTTTTATACATTGAAGAATTTGATATTAACCTTTGTAAATGTTTTTATTTACACATGGGGAAATTAAAACCAGACAAAAACAAAGTTAAGCTTTTAGCGTACAACACATAAACTACTTCCATGCATCATGTTGTGCTGAATATTTTGATGCTATGGACACATTTGATTTTAGAATGCTAGGTGCTTTGTCATTTAACATACTTATATAATGATTTCAATAAATAAACTCTAATGGGCATTCTCTCTCCTTAAATAAAGAGAAGAATTGCTGTTCGAATTACAGAGAAATTAAGAATTTTGTGATATATAATATTTATGGATGTAAAAGCTTGAAAACTGCTGTAGAAAGGGGAACAACTCATACATTTTAATACATGATGTTAACAACAACAAGCAACTATATTACCTGCTTTAAATCGTATGGTACTGTATACAGTATTTTATAGCCTTGCATATTATACAGCTTCATAAATGCATACTTAACAAGTGTAAATATCCACTTTTACAGCTTTGAACATGTCAATTTTATTCGTTGATTTTATGCTTATGAAATATGTAATGGAACCAAATATTATTTTTATCCAATACAGGCAGCTAATACAATTAAGAAAGTTGAAGGCATGAACAGACTGCAGAGCTTAACCACTCTACATCTAAGAGACAACCAGTTGGAGTCTTTGGATGGATTTGTTGAGGATTTAAAGATGCTACAATACATCAACTTCAGGTCATTATTTATGACACTAATGATACACTTCAAATTGAAACAAGCATTTCTCAAATGAGATGTGAAATGTCAAGTTTGATCGGATGATCCGCCTCTGGCAATGAGAATTATCCCACTCTTTGGATCAAATTACTATTACGAAGATGAATCTATCATATGCAGCAAAAATTACGAAACTGTCTTTTTTGGAATCAAATTTTACAATGTTAGCTTTTTTATTTAACATTTCAGAGGTAATTTATTTAAAATGCGCTAAAAAGTGTACTGTTATGAATTCTTAAAAGTATAATTAGGCGATTTGGATATCAGATTACAGTCTGGAAAATTTAAAGTATTTAAGGTCAGACGACACGTTCTTCAATTTTATATAACTTTTTTTTCATTTTTAGTGCGATTTTTTTGCATAAACAAATTACAATGTTTTTTTTCAATCGCAGAAGAGCACAGAAAGGGATGAAAGCCCGGATTATTTTTATTAGAACTATTTACTTCGAGGAGATACAAAAAAGATGCTTGAGGAACCTGTCGTTTGACCTTAAGAAAGAAAATTGATTGGTATAAAATAAAACTAGTCTCATACTTTATTTTACAGAGGAAACAACATCACGTCACTAAAAGAATTACAGAAACTTCAACCTCTGCCAATGTTGAGAGCTTTGGTACTGTCAGGTATGAAATTTATGTATTCACTAACATACATATTAACAGTACATGTATGATCTTTGGAGCAGGAGCGAGCTTATACAGGACTTCCAGTAAGGGGAGGCAGATGCAATTTTCACAGTTTTAATGATTAGGATTTAGCCACCTCAATTTTAATAATTGACAAAATTGGCCTCTTCAAATAAAAATTACTGTTTTTATAACATAACCTGAGTTGAATTTTAGAGGTTCTTTACAAATTTTTATGCTGATTTTCCTTTCTGGCAGAGAACCCTGCTGCTGAGGAGGAGGACTATCGCCTCGAGGTTCTGATCACACTGAGGAAGCTTGAGAGGCTGGACAAGGAGGAGTATAACGATGAGGAGCGTGAGGAGGCGGAACAGATCTATGAACAGAGGAGACAGGAGGAGCTGGCCGCAGAGGTAAGAACTCTTTAAAATTAGACTTGTAAATCTATTACATATCAGATCTATGCCAAATACAGATTGTGTAGTTTAATTGTGGCCCATTATGGCTACTTAGCCAAAAACTGCAGGATATTATTTTGAGACAACTGTGTAACTTCATATATCTTACTTAAAATACTTCCTTTAAATTTCATTAGTTAATTTGTTGACTTAAATATCTGAGACAGTATGATTTTAAGGGATATCAGTACTGCAACGGTCTTTCATATTAAGTTTAATTTAGGACTGATGCTTAGCTCACTAATGTCAGATGATCAAATGTAAATTTTTAGACTGAGTGTAAGAGCAATTAGGGAATGATGTCACAGCAGTGTTTTAATCTTACAATACACTATATGTATATATACAAAATTTAACAACATCTCGTGTGGAGTCACCTCAGTCAAATTTTACAAGTCTTATTTAATTAGATTGTGGAAGTGGGATTCTCACACTGACTCTTTCAATACATGTGTTTTGAGATATGGTTTCATGCTACATGTAATTACCTTTGAATTACAGAATACAGCAGAAGGAGAGCAAGGTGAAACATGTGTATAATAATATAATCGTAGTGATTGCTTCAAAGGAAACACACTCATTCTTGTTGATAGAACATAGAGAACAAATATGCTCTAGCTGCTTTTCGGGGTTTTAGGTTGTTCAATCCTCAGCATGCTAAAATTATATGTGTTGAAAATTGTTATCCTATCCTATTGTATGTTTTTCATATCTAATTCAAAACTGAAATTATTATAGATATTTTAATGTACAGTTTCCAAAAGTCTCACAAAGTAAGAGCATTTTGCAATTCTGATTGTAATTAAAAGTTGTGGACAAGTTGAGAATTATTTTTAAAAAATTTAAAATGGTGGACTATAGTCTGTCCCAAGTTTTTGCTTCCGTCACTTTTTGATGTTTTTTAATTAATAAAACATACCTGTCAATGAAGTACAATTCAAATTGATATAAGGGAAAAAATCCAATATTTTTTCATTATACATCATCTGTTTATCCCTGGAGAATTTCAAATGAACAAAAACAAAAACCCTACGGAGATTCAAAATGGGAAATGTTTACATCTTTTCTCCATTCGGAAATACTCGGGACACCTCGCACAGTTTTTTAACATTATCATCCGGGGTACTTGATTTTGTTTACAATGCAAAATCCCCGTAGACTTTCTATTTTGGGTTGTGTATTGAAACCTGACAAGTTAAAGGGGGCGTTTCAAAGGGTAAATCTTGGGATTTTTTCATACTACATGATGAACATCGTTTGAATCCAGAAGTATTTATAAATTTAGAATAATGTAAGAAAATTTGCGGCAAAAATAACTTGGGACAGAGTATAGATGGTCAAAGCCATGAAATTTCAAACCTGAAGAAATAAATTGATGTTTATTTTACCACCAAGCCAAGATCTATGATGATTACCAGTTTGTAATAGGAATGTAATACTGTAGATTCCTAATTAAATATGAGGAATTAATATCCATGTAAAATCGCGAGAAGCAACCCTCGCAGATTTTAAAATCTTGCATATATTTTTCAGACAGTTTGAACTATACGAAATTATAACAAAAAATTGGTGTTTCGCGATTTTATATTCTCGCGATTTGATACAAAACAGTGGATTCGCGGAAATAAGTACTCGAGTAAAATAAGGAATTTACAGTATTAGTCCATTACACATTTTCTTAATATAACAATATATATAGATCTACAAAGAGCTGAATCATTAATTATATATAAAAATAATCATCCCAGATTTTAAAAGAATAATTAAACTTTGCTGAGGATTGGACAGTCTTACCTATGAATAGTGCTTTGATGCTTTTAATCGTTCTGCTTGCCTTTTGTTCGATGTGGGAGCGGATCTGCCATTCTTGTATATCTTTTGTAGTTTGTCAGATGTTATGGTGACTGGTAGTGATACAAATACATTTACAACTTGGAGTTACATTTTTATAAAAAAAAAAAAAAAAGTCAATATTAAGTATTCATGATAGATTCATATTTATATAATTTGAATTGATTGAGCTATTTGATCGGGTTTTTAAAAGTGTACCAGCATTGAGTTGAAACATTAGTTTGACATTTATCAATTTGGTCATAAGTTGTAAGTTTTTAATATATTAATATCTTATGCACTCTGAGGTATATTATGTATTTGTAACACAGATATATAAGATATATGTATAACATCTACCTACCAGTATATCAGTACTTGTCTGTCCTCTCTCTCTTATGTATATCTTCTCATATACCATGTACTTTTGACTTTGCAGTCTTGTTTGATCAGATTTTATTTATAATGATTTTTATATACCAGTATATAATTTTGAAAAAAAAAATCCTCTCTTTGAAAATGAAGTCTTATATAAGAATATTTCCCTGGCAAAAATATAATTAAAGTAGATAGGAATATTGAAAAAAAAATTTTCATCTTTGTATCATCAAATTTTTATATGCAAAAAAACCCCTCAATAGTGCATGTAGAACCATTCACGCAGTTGTTGAAAATTGAGTGAAAAATCAAGTTAGCCAAAGAAAGAGAGAAAAAAAAGATTTCATCTTCAATGACTTAATTTATAACCTGTATGTAATAAACTAGAGTACCAGGTACTTTTATTCTGCAAGCCATGTTTTGTCCTGGCTGAGCTATATCTTATGATTTAAACAAAATTCTCTATACATCAAACTGGTCTTGCAATCAAAATTAAAATGAATTTTGAAGTTATGTTCTTAAATCCAACACAATAAATATAGCTGCAGATCTGTAGCCCTAAGGGAAAATTCGGGTTGACATGCCTAACCCAAATTTTTCCCATGGAGTTATATATCTGTAAGCTAATGCAAAGTTTGGGCTGATAAATTATCACATTTGATATGTGAATACTAAATCCTGGATTTAATTTTCTTTGTAGAATGAGGAAGGATCCGAAGCAGAGGAGGACTAGATAACCAGTCAAAAATAAGTTTTAAAATCGCAATAGAATTCGCAGGAAGTGTCTTCAAAATGAAAACAGCTAGCATCTGACATGGGAAACCTGGTGGTGAAATTGTGAAAAATATCTGTGATATATTATTTACTGTACATTATCTGTTTATAGAAATTCTAATTCCACCTTTTTTTATATATTTTCAAGGGAATAAAATCTTTTATTCCATAAATAGTGTCAGTTTCATATAGTTATGCTGGTTTCTTCTTTTCTTTTCTTTTTTTTAAAGATTAATCCAAAGTTAAAATTCAAAATCAACTTTTAATACATATACTATATATGATACAATGTTTCTTTGTCTTGTTTTAAAGAATTTATAATTTCTACACAATACAAATATTTGATAAATGTATTTCTTAAAATCATTGAGAAAATCAAGACCGCTTTCCAATTATAATAATCCCTGATTCTTCCTCAGTAGTTGTTGTTGTTGGCATTGTAGTTGTTTTGGCTTCCGTTGTCTTTGCAGTTGTTGTATGTTTTGGTGTATGTTTGGAGGCCATATGATTTTTTGTAGTGATTTCTGGAGTTGGTTTAGGTTCTGTGGGTTCTGGAGTGGGTTTTGGGGTTGTAGGTTCAGGTGTTGTAGGTACTGGAGTTGTAGGTTCAGGTGTTGTAGGTTCTGAAGTTGTAGGTTCAGGGGTTGTAGGTTCTGGAGTTGTAGGTTCAGGGGTTGTAGGTTCTGGAGTTGTAGGTTCAGGGGTTGTTGGTTCTGGAGTTGTAGGTTCAGGGGTTGTTGGTTCTAGAGTTGTAGGTTCTGGTGTTGAACTTTCAGTTATTGGTTCAGTGGATAGATTTTGTGTTGTAGACGGCACAGAGTTGGAGGTAGTTTCAGGGATTGTAGCATTTAGTTCTTCAATTCAAAGAAGTTGTTACATGTATAAGATATATTGTATAGTGTATGTCTGAAAGAAGCGAAATAAGATGACATTTTCTGAAGTTAAATGAAGTTGTTGGATTACACAAAAATATTTATTGAAAAAACTAAGTCTACTGGTTAAATTATAAAGTAATCTGATCATCGACCTTTGATATATCGACTTAAAAAGCAACAGGGATCGTCTACCCTTTAAAGAGTACCCGTACAATGAGTTTGAAGTCTGTTTCGCCAAAGGTTTTTAGATATTGATTGGACAACACTGAACCTTCTGGTCGATGCCCAGACATACGTAGTCTAAGAGTAATTTGACCGTTGACCTTAATAAGTGTCATCTTCTCCTTAGGGGATACTTGCATGTGTACCAAGTTTTTTACGATGATGTCTTCCCAGCATATTATTTTTTCTAGTTCAGCGAGTCATTACACTATAGAATTGTATGCATGTAATATGACAATGAAACTTGGATACTCTAGGTTTCATTACCTGTTGTGTGTGCAAAACAAATCAGCACATCGTTTCAATTTAATCAAGTCAGTGATTGAATGTGATTGTGATCTGGTGCATCATATAGATTAGCAGAAACGATAGATTAGTAAAGATTAGTATTGTGGTAATCGTAGGAGTGAGACAATATCATGTGCTTTACCCTAACAGTTGACGCACGTGTCCAGAAAATGCATGGGGTTGGAGTTTGATACAAACGGACATCATGATAATTTGTCAAAACTTTCTATCCTCGACTCGTAACAGTATACAAGGCCTGCCAAAAGAACGATTTAATTTTATTTTCGCATGTTTTGGGGCGACTGTGACAGGCACGTAGCATTGCTTTTCAGAGTGGAGGGACCATGGCCAGGCAAAAAGAAGAGTGACCAATTGGCTTACAAGTACGTTTTTTCGACTGAAAAAAAAAGCTAGCCCAAGATTTCTGAAATAAAAATCCATCGAGCCAGTTATCCCAATTTTTGCTACTTGCCTGCGAGACCACAATTACAATGTGAATTTGCTTTCATAATTATCCTTTCTATTAATTTGCTGTAACTTTGTATATATACCGAATTCACACACCCATCCCAGCTTGGTGGAATTACAGGGGAAGGTGCTCCAGTCCTGCGTGTCGTGGCTATAGGCCACACAGTTATCTCCCGGGGTCCCTATGTTGGGCTGCCCAGTGTGCCAGTGTTTGTATGTCTTCAGTGGTCCTTTAATGGTATCATACGTAGTAAATGCTGTGTTATTTATCATCAGATATCACTATATTTGTGATTGGAGCAACAAAGTCATCTTTGACAAAATACCGGTATATGCCAAACTTGTATGGTGCGTTATTGGTAAATGCCATTTTGAAAACAGTCTTCAATATTAATTCTAAATTTGAAATATACCGGTGAATCATATTCAAAATTTGGTTTTTATGACAAGATTCAAATGAATAATATTTCAGGACTACAAAAAGCGAATCCTTTATTATTTGATTATAAAGAAATCTATGATGAAATTCTGTTGAAATCAGGTGCTCTGTATCCGCTATCGTTAGAGAAGTGACAGGTGCTTTGATGGACTAAATAAAGCTTATTAGTTATTTCTTGTACCATTAATCCAAGAGAAGGTTCCAGGAGCAGCAGTGTCAGAGAGCCCGATCCAGATGTACGCATCGGCATGACCCAGAGCTATCTGGTCTCTCATACCCAGGTAAAAGTTCTCCAGCGATTGGTGGATGTTCATCAGGTTGCCGCCATTGCTGGCACAGTCTGCTTTGGCCGTGAACCAGTCAGCTCGGTCGGTGATGACGAAGGTATAGCATCTTTTGACGTAGCTGTAGTACATTAGGTACCTGCTGCGTTGAAGGTGTTTTGGACATAGCTTGTGAGCAAAATAATCCAGTACCACCGTTTTGGTTCCTTGAGCAGATGTGGCACCTACGGTTGTTTTCACAGTTGGTTTTGGCGCCGAAGTGCCAAAAATGCCTGAAAGTGAACATAGAAAAAAGAAATTATGCTGCCTTTGATACATAAGTAAATTTTAAAAGTTGTCTCTCAAATAACGAAAGATTAGTGGTCAATATTAGATATTTTACTGAAATTGTTTGATCGCCTTACAATCAAACAATAAAAAATAATTTTAAAAAACCGTTCATGTGGGTAAACATATCGTTGTTGCAGATAAAATAATGTAAGTACATACAAAAAAAAAAAAAAAAAAAAAAAAAAAAACCAACCCATTGAAAAAAAAAATCGATTTCAAAAACCTATATTTTTTTTATCGTTTATGGGAATAAACGGACTTTGAAAAACTTGTTAGGGTTCGCATAATGTTTTGGGAAGCAAGAATACATGAAGCCATCAAGTTACTAATTCTGCAAATACGTGTATATGCACGTCCCTTGGTAAACATATGAAAGCTTTCTTGGTACATGTATTGATATTCTTGTACAATTGTGCTGGAGAGAAAGATCTTTGAGGCAAACTTGCATATTTTCTTGTTTTTAGTTTTTACAAATCTCCAGTTTTTTGTTTTTGGTTTTCAAAAACCCCATTTCCCTCTCATTTCAAGAACACTTGGCTTTCATTTTAATAAAAGTCTAAAAATAACTACATGTTTAACGCGAAGTTGATATTGGTCCAGTAGTTTCAGAGAATCGTTCACTGGCGACAGACGCCGGACAAATTGTGATCTGAGAAGAATACTTTAGCTGCTATATGTAAGGGCTAAGATTATAACCTATTCATTCCATAAAATAAGTACTCACTGTCAAAGAAAAAGGCATGTGAAACAGTAAAAGTCGCCAATAGAATGACCAGTCCAAAGTTCATTTTGCCACTGTCCACAAATTTTGTACGGAAACGAGCTTCTTATCGAAGATGGCGTGCTTGTAAGAAATCATACTTATAACAATATAGGGGTCACAATATCACTATATGAAATAATAAGAGGACAAACAGATAACAGATCTGAAATTACCAACAGTTCCTGTGTCTAACTGACCATTTTTCTACTCCGCAGAAGAATCATCAACATTACATGTGTAATTAACCTCATATTTTATTACAGTTCTCGTCGCATGTTTGATATTCATCGTAAAATTTATTCGATAAATTTTATGATGAATATTAATTTCATTGTGATTGTCTCAATGTGATCCTGAAATTCATTGTTTTCATCATATTAATCATAATTTTGCTGTTCAATGAACATATTTTCTCGTGTTGTTTCTTCTGGTTTTCTAGGTTTTGTACTGAGATTTGGCGTATTTAGACGTTCATTTTGTGTACTTTATTGTGATAAACCTTGGCCAGAGCTTTCCGATCCGCTCCGATTTGTAGCATTTACCGTACTATTAGCTTCCTTAGTCCTGTTCCGCCGACTTTGGACCATTATTTGGTAACAGGAACGTGTACGTTACATATGAATAATTGTGTTTCATAGTTTTCCCCAAAGCTTCGTAATACCGTATACACCTTGAAAGACGGTATACATAGTGGAATGCTTTGAAAACTTCGGACTCTGCACCTCCTCTTCTTTGAAATTGGTAAAAAACAAATCGGAGCGCAGGCGAAATAATTTGCTGTTTGTTAAATTTATGAAACCTATGATAACAAAATTTCATATCTTAAAATGGGGAGAAATCAAAGACCACCAGAAAAGCACTTAGAGAACAGACGTTTTATCCTCTATATGTGCATCATAGTTAGATACCAACTGTTACTGAAATGTATAAAATCATATAAGAAATGTAAGCAATATTTAAATGAGAGTACAATAAAACGACGTTTTATCATTATTTTAATCAATATTTTTAAATAATCACAAATTAAATGTTTTGAACAAATTTCTATTAAGACTGCTGAGTACTTTGATTTATACAGGTACTTGATTTCTGGATTTGAATCGACGTGTTTCCGTCGAAAAAAGATTTCTAAAGACTTCGAAAAAAAACACCAACATCATAAGACTTACATTATATTAATGTTTGCAAATAACATTAAAATCGGGAGAGTTTTAGTGCCGAAAAAATACAAACTACAAGAGCTTTCATTGCATACAACATTTTAAATAATTAAATCAATGAACAAGAGGCCCATGGGCCACATCGCTCACGTGAGCAACAAAAGTCATTATAATGAAATCAGATTTATGGAGTCATAAAAATTATATGGACAGTAAAGTTGTAAAGATCCTGTATAACAAGATTTTCATTGTTTTCTCCAAATATTCTTGTGTTAAACATTGTCCCCCTTTTGGAACATACTGATTTCATAGTCATATCACATATCGAGCATTGCAGTTTTAGCTAGGAAGATCTTAAACAAGTGTTTATCTATAAACCTAAAAACAAACTTTGAGCCCCTTTTGGGACCCAAAAATTGTCCAGAGGCCACAGTCTAAGCAATTGAGAATCATTAATATGTCAATATGCTCGCATATAAGTAATACCATGTATTATAACATTTGAGTTTTTGAGAATAATTAAAATTTTGTTTATATGTGAAAATTTGAAACCCCCCCCCCCATTTTTGTGACCCCATCCTACTGCCGCAGGTCACAATTTTTATTAAGTTGAATCTACACAGTTTGTGGATGCTTTCACCAAAGTTTCAAATTTTCTAGGCGGCAAATGGTTTTCTTAAGAGATTGTTCTTTATATATTCCTATGTAAGAATTCAACCCCTCATTGTGGCCCCACCCTACCCCTGGGGGATAATGATTTGCACAAATTTGAATCTTCACTACTTGAGGATGATTACACACAAGTTTCAGCTTTTCTGGCAATACAGCTTTTGAGAAGAGGACATTTGCACATGTACATGAAATAAATTATATGATCGAAAATATTTAATATCTAACACATTTTTGGAGAACCAATTCTGCATCACGTAACAATATTTGATATAATAAAAAACTGCATAACCCTTTTGCTTCACGAACCGTAAATGTAATCGTACATTTATTCAAATAAAGAGAATGTCAAAATTGAAGCGTTTCTATTCATTGAAAAAATTACTACGCTCGCGTTTCTGTAATGACTGCTTTAAAAACCAGCTGAATATTTGTTATCTGGGACTTGCTGGAAATGAACATGACTTGCCTTTAAATTATGATTTACACTTTGGGTTTATGGAGGGATAATATTTATATCTGACTGATACAAGCAGGCAGTGCGGTACCTGAGGTAGTACATTCCATGTGATCATGACCCACTTCTCTGCAAGCCGAAAACTAATATGTCATCTGCACTTCAGATGAATATCTAAAATGAGTTGGGTGAATTTGATGACATTTCTTACAACGAGTGTCATAATTGTTTCTTGCTCTGTCTATATGAACGATGGTACCCCCGAGGACACGGCTGCCTTGTCTATAACGAAGACTGGGTTCTGCTCTGCAGAGTTGGAAACCTATGGAGAAATAAACCTCAAACCACTAACCAGAAGCGACGGACTTCCAAGGTAGAGAAACTCTGATTTCTTCTCATTTTTTCTCTGAAAAGTATTAGCTATCTTTAATGAAATATTTTGTTTTCCTGATCAGTGTAGTCATGTAATCATATCAGATATTGACCTTGATAGAAAGAACACCTGATAAAGTGATATAAGTTTCGATGATACCTGACCCAGTTTTTAACACACTATTATATATACTTGTGTACTACTGACTGTGTATGCAACAAGAATATACAAGCTACAGAGAGTACTTCGACCAAAAACAATGAGATTTATCTTACTGATGATTTACACACTCGAATGCATCAAATTTGCAATGACAGTATACTAGTAATTGGTTGATAGTTTATTATCGATATATTTTTAATAACCTATCTTTCATCAATTATAACTGTAAGATGAATGGGCATAGAAAATGCACAACATTGCTCATAGAGGTCAGGGGGGGGGGGGGGGGGGGGGGGGGGCTCATATCTGGTTTCTACATATTTTACCTACAACATGACATTCTTCTTTGGATAAGTTTTTAAAGACGAGAGGGGTAATAGTCTTTCTTTTAACTTTATATCACATTGCATCATAAATAAAAAACAAGGTTCGGATTAACAAACAAAATCTTGTTTACAATGTTGGACAATACTTTATGGCCTGAGTCTGCTATACGAAAGACAATGTTTCTACTTAATATGACAGAAGAATACATTGTAATTTCTATAATTATCTTGGTTTTATTATTTTTTTTTCATTGAATATAATATGCTTATTACAGTTTTTATTCTACTCTAACTTCACACGGAGAGTCGTACAATTATACCTTTAATCCCTGTCAGCCATTTAATGAGCCAATAAACCCTCATCAAGGTGACGGGAGGCGATTTGGGGACGGATGTACCTATGTCACGGTAGGGAACATCAAAAGCTTTTTTTTGGAATTTCTGAAATTACTATATACTACGAAAGACGAATAGGGCCACATAAAAAAATATTTTTATCTCGTATTTACGAGAAAAGATCTCGTTATTACGAGTTAATTATCTCGTTATTACTAATTATTAATAACGAGATATTTTCTCGTAACAACGAGATAATTATCTTGTAATAACGAGGTCTTTTTTCGTAATTACGAGATAATTAACTCGTAATATCGAGATCTTTTCTCGTTATTACGAGATAAAACTATTTTTTTATGTGGCCCTATTCGTCTTTCGTAGTATACAGATATTCCCCAAAACACCAGTTTTAGTATAATCTACGCAATCATGTCTATAAACATGTTTTACCGAAATTCTACACAAATAAATATAATAGTTAGGTATATGTAACATACAATTAAAGAACATGCATATTCGATTCGTAAGATATAATAGCTTTTGATACATATAAGATGACCATTCTAAAACACACGTTTCGATATGGTTTTGATCTAAAATGAAAATTATTATGATAGCTTTAGACATACAATGTTCTTTGAAAATTAGAAAATGAAAATTATTTGATATGTTACATGTAATATCACAAAAAAGTATTCTGCTTTAGTTGATATACAATTATATTCAATTTTATTCTATAGTATCTAGTGGGTCGCCATTACTATTCGTCTAGGAAACGAAATTCTTTCTTTGAGATCAATATCTTTAAACATTTCTTGATTAACTCATTTTGGAGATGGTTCTGTCATGTTGTAAATTTAAAATTGACAGAGTGGCAGTAAATACAAAATTTACAACACGGCAAATTTTGTCAAGATGTAAATTTTGTATTTACTGCCACCCGGTATATTCAAAATTTACAACATGACAGTTCTTCGGTTAATTACATATAAATACGTTAAATTAGGTGTGTTTGGTTCCTGAGTTTGTTACATGTAGCAGGTAACGGTTTGGGTAAGGTGAACCAAACCCATAAGGAAAAGTCTTTCATCTATGAAAAAAGTGTATCAAAATCAAATTATTACATTTGGTTTTATTAATTATTACATATTGCTTCCAGACCAACGCAAAATGTAATAAAAGCCAAATGTAACGCATAGATAAATGTAAAATCGACGAACTCCAGCTATAGTATCATTGCTTTATGACAATGTTTCAGTTATGTAAGTTTACACATGAAGCTAAGCGGTACTTCTACTACCCCTACGGAATCCAAAATGAACAAAGTCCGGAGTTTTCTCTGGAAGTGGACAAAAATTCTCAGACGCCCACCATCATGATGACGTACACTGGGTCTAGGTTGGTACTCATTTGATTAGCACTTAATTAACATATATTCATGATACTGAAAGTGCTTGTACGTATCTATACTCAGTTGAGTTTTACATAAGTCATGTTTTTATTTGTCAACTTCTTTCATAAATACCATTAGTGATATGTATATTCAAAGGATTTGCTCAAATAATGAAAGAAGGAACCTCATTAATGCATGACACATTACATTTTGCTCCTAATAATTATTTTTTATTAATTATAATAATTCTCATAATTAGAAGTTCTTATAATTGAATCCTTAACACAAATAACACATGTATATCGTTAATTTACCGTAACACACGAGGGGTGTGCATGCTAACATGTACTTGTATCATGCATATTTCTTATGGTTTACATGTTAAACACATGGAAAGAACAAAAAGTTTTAAGCGTAGTTACATGACAAGATTGATGATTTTGTCGCCATAATATTCGCGACTTTACCGTGGGCTTTGGCGGGTGTAAGAATTTTGTGTTTTTTGTACATGTACTTAAATTTTAAAAAATACTATACTGTATATATTTTTTGTTTATTTCGTGCCTCTATTTGTACCTGAATGTCGTCTTTATTCAAGGTCAATGTCAACAAAGAAAAGTCGTATTTACCTAAAATGTAACCGGAGCCTTCTAAACCCAGAAGAAGCACGTTTCATTCTGCTTGTCGACAACCCCAGAGTTGGAGTGGTAGGTCAACGCAAGTAAACAAAAAGATGAAATGTAAAAAGATCTCCTAACCACGTCTATGCATCGCTCTTGTCTGTAAATACACGATCTTGATTATTCATGTGCATGCTGTCTATCTTTTGAAAAGCACAGGTATTTGTTTCTGCGAAGAAGTTTACCCTACAGCATAATATGTTATTAATTATGATAGTATTGGGGGGGGGGGGGGGGGTCCGCAGAAACATGTGCCAACTCTTTCTCTCCGGGTTTTTATTTTTTGATACTGGGATGGGGTTTCATAACTTCTTTGGTCAATACTGGTTTTTCGTGTTATCAGGTTTAAGCAAATAAAGGACAGGGTATACAAGATACGGCTAAGGATTTAAGAATTTCAGATGTTGTAATCATGTCTCATTTTGGTCGAAATAGAATTGTTCAAGATTTAAATTTCATGATGCATATCAAGCTTTGTTATTTTGTTTTGTTAACAAGACAAGTAAAAGAATCCGACTCAGTACTTTACAAAACAGCTTTTTATGCATAAATTTTGCAAATTAAAAAAAAATGAGCGAGTTTAGATTCCCTTCAGGATTACACTTCTCTTGAGGAAAAACTAGAATATTTTTTATTATTTCCCTCTAAAACCTTCTCCACATTTAGTCATAGCCATAAGTTTTGTCTCTTTTTCTGACTCCCGTGTCCTTTACATTATAAGCTTACATGTGCTGCATACCAATTCATCACAAGACATTCCTCTTTCTATTCTTACGACTATAATTGACTTCATGAATTTGTAAGTAACACACATACCTTCAAATACAGCAACTCACAATTGTACAAAAATACTTTTACTAACAACACAACAAATTAACAAATATTAGACAATTTCAGGAAGCTGAACTTCATCACGTATGTGCATGTCCAGGGGGATGTAAAGGTGGAAAACTACCGGAAGCTGGATCACGTGGTATACATTTCTTTGCGTTCTACATCTTTTTGTCTGTCCGTTCTTTTTTCCATAACGTTAGATATATTTTCGACTTCAAATTCAAAGAAACTTGGCGCATATTCAATCCTTGAATAAATGAGTACTGAAATTTGATTAAATTATTATGATTAAATAATTATGTCAGCAAGATCGTTTGAACAAGTTTTTCAAGATTTTGCAGATCATGGTTTAGGGGGATACTGAAAAAAGTGTGTGTGTGTGTGGGGGGGGGGGGGGGGGGGGGGGGGGGGGTCATAACTTACACATTGATATATAAGATAAATTTTTCTTTTTCGAAAAAGCATCGGGACAAAATCTGTATAATAAATTCAGATGCAACCTATTGCATGGACATTTTATGTTTGTTAAAATGTGAACTGCCAAATTAAATAAAAGTTGCTCACGTGAGCGGGTGTGGATCGTGTGCCTTTGTTTTCTTTTGTTTGGTTTGTTTGTTTCTTCTAGTTTTTGTTGTGTTTGCAAATTATTAGAAATGTATCTTAAATTAGATTCAGCCGATTAGTAAATTGTCCGTTTTCTAATCCACTTCGTTACATTTTCCCGTTCCGCGTTTCAGCAACCCCAATTTTATTAATATGTATCAATTAATAGAATAATCATTCATTCATACTCAGAAATGAATGGCGAAGTATCAGATTCCAAAGACAGTGGCGGTCATGGTACAAAGATAATTTTGATTCTTGGCGTAAACATTGGGATTCTGGTGTTAGCAGGATGTGTAGGAGTCACGTGTTACAGCAAACGAGCCAACCTCCAACTCTATAACAAACTCCCAGGTACACCAACTAACCGATGATTCACAATACAACTTAATGCTTGTTCACTGTATACTAATTCTAATAATTAGGAGCTAAAATAAAATTTGAAAATACCAAAAAACAAATTCAATATAATTATTTTAAATAGCTGGATTCTAGTGTTGTTTAGAATTAATTGAGAAAATATTTCAGAAATGGAACAATCACTGTAAATAAACGATATTCCACCTCACAATTCATATGAAATCGGCCATAAGAAAGCCATAAATTCGGTGTTCCATGCAGAAATGCAAAAATCTTGGCTAAGAAAAATGTAATTAATGGTAAAAGAGTAACAAATTATTTCGTACCAAAATATTTTAAGTACTCTATAAGTGAATATTTTATTAAAGTCAGAGCAACAGCTAGTCACGTGGTTACAATGGACAACACTGAGGCTCTAATGGACACTGGGGTCAGTAGCCGCCCTTTACCGGTAACCCCATCACCGGCAGACCCCCGGGCCTCCGCCTACAGGGACTACGAATCCGACGCTAGCAAAAATAGGAACAAAAAGATAAACATACCAGTGCTAGACAACTGCCTCATCTCTAACGAGTCCTTACAGCTTTCTCAAAGGTAATCAATAGTATGTATAGTTGATGATTTCTGTGTTTTTATGCGCCCCCCCCCCCCCTCCCCCCTCCCACCGAAGAAAATAAATCTTGCAGAAAATAACCGTAACGACATTTACTAAAACGAGTCTGTATATGTGTGTTAGCAAAGTCTGAGTGAAACGTCATTGTAATTTTATTTTAAATCTATTTTAATAAAATATAGGGTTTCGGTAATAAGCATATTTGTGTAAAGTTTGATGAATAATTGGTTACAGACTCGGCGGAGGAATATACAGTGACACTAATGTAGGCGAGTACTGCGGAATGAAAGTTGCCGTGACCAGGATTACTCTCAACATCCATGACAACCATATGAGTCAGGAAACGTTGAACTGGATGAAGGAAGAAATCTGGGGACTAAGGTAGATCGAACATACAATTACATAAACCAAATTGACAGATGAAATTTGAGGATGAAAGTTTAAAACTTCTTTCTATCAAAAGTTCAAAGTTTTGAAAGAATGTTAAAATTTTTGAGCAGAATGACAGATGGACAGACAGAGCGAAAATCGATATGGGCCTCTCCCAATCTTCGACCTCAGGGGCGTAAATGTCCCGCTCATACTGAGAAAATAAAAACTGTTCCATCAATTGAATAAGTGCAGAATGTAATAGTATTGACGTACTGAATAGTCCTAATTTATGATAAGAGGTCTAAACGAATGTATTAGATTGTAATTTTTAGACGTTCGTAGAATCAATCATCGACGTGTGTGCAGAAAAAAAAATCATAACGCGCAAATGCACCTATATCAATTAGCCAACACAGTCGTTAGTTGAATAATAGGTGGACTTAATTTTTTTTAAAATTTGATTACGTGATATTTTTAGTCGCCAGAGACACCGGTATATAGTGTCGATGCTGGGTATATGTGTAGACAACAGATTTCCGTATATTGTCTCAGAGTTCGTGGATGGACAGAGTGTCAAGTACTACATCAGCAACAGCACTGAATCCCTCACCTGGCCACAGAGGGTCAAAATAGTAAGAAACTGCATCTACCATCTCTCCACCGCAATTTTTGCAACTTAAATATGCAGTTAATGAATAATCATGACCATTTATAAACTGCCTAATCTAAACCTTCTTGTAACAAAAATATTATACATGTACTGCATTTATGTTTTGCATGTAACAACCTAAGATAAAAAATACGACTATTCCATGTGTTTGGTTAGTACGATATTTAAGCTGATTAAGGATGGATGGTCGTGGCCATTTTTTTTTACTATATAAACCTCCATTAAAAGAAGAGCTCTGTATAAAGATATAGGAAACTATTCAAATTTTTAAGTTAAAATATTGGGAACTTTTCTGTACTTAATGACCGTTTATGGCTAATAAATCATATCTTAAATGTTAAGGTAGATCTGATTGGTAATTTATTGACTATATATACAGCTTCCTTAAATTATATTTTGGATATCCATTTGCAGTGTATGCAAGCAGCCGATGGAATGGCGTACTTACATTCATCGAAACCACCCACACTACACAGAGATCTGAGATGTGCCAATATCTTTATTAGTAATAATGACGTTGTAAAGGTGATTTTATCTATACGTGTATCTTCCTTAAATTTGTTTGTTTTTACGGGAATAATTAGGCTATGAAATTACTCTTTAACATGGAAATGAAGAGTTTGATATCCCCCTCAAAAGCAAACAACTTGTTAAAAGGTGTAAGCGAAATTTTTTAACATGTAGAACACATTTACTGATATTTTTTAACATATGAGTTAAAGAATTATTCTTTTTTTCAATTATACAAATTATATGAAAATAAGGAATCATAATTTTGCATAATAAATTCCCTTTGTCCATTTCATTAAACACAAGTTTTTTCGTGTGTTAGGAGTGTTGTATCTATAGATGTATATTTTACATGAAGTAAACAAAAATATGATGCTGATGTTTTGCATCCATGCTTAGTGAAGTTGCATTTTATTTCAGGTTGCTGATTTTGGTCTGGTCAAGCTTATACAGCCACTCAGAATGCTCTGTGATCAAGAAGAGTGTTGTTGTAAGTGTCTTATTTTCATTGACTGTAATTATTTGAGAGAAGTGCCTCGAAAACTTTGCACGACATGCCATCGCGCTAACGCATCTTCGCACAAAACGCCATCGCGCAAACACAACGCCTCGCAACGCGTCATCACGCTGTCACACAAAACACCGTTGCACTTACGCAAGTTACGCAACTTCACAAACACATGTTTGAATTTTAGAAAATAAACTGATTTTCCTTTATTCTTAAAGAAGTTTATTTTAACAAGGCAGAAAATTACTAGACTGGTACACGTCTTTGCATATCTGAATTACCGTTTGCCATTATTGCTAATACCGTTTGTCATTATATTGCTGTTCAATTCATATCAGGTCAAGGTCAATTCAGTGGTTGTCCATCTTCCCTGCGTTGGACCGCCCCCGAGGTCATACAGAATCCGCGGAGCCTAGAGACAGACCTCGACTCCCCCCACACCATATATTCCGACGTGTACTCGTTCGGGATGTGTATGTGGGAGTTAGCTGTGTGCGAGGACCCATTTGGGGACATCACTGAACAAGAGGTAGGGGCGCAAAACGATTGTGGCTGTACTAAGTCTATAGAAATACTTAATGAATTAAAACTTGCATGAAAATGTTGCGTGTATATGCATTTTTCAATGCGTAAGGACTCGTCAATCTTTCAATCACTTACTTTTTTAATAACCCACGATCAATTACAAATTTTTCTACCCATAAGACTGAACTTATTTTGTTCAAAAGTTTAGATGATATAAAGACCGTACCCCTACCCCCACCCCCTCCTTCATTCTTTAGCAGATCACATGTCATCTGTTACACAATATATTTCATTGTAAGGTAATGGAGAAGGTAAGACAGGGAACGCGGCCGAGCTCTGTCCCCAGCGAGTCCTCAGAGGACATCATGCCGCAGTACCGAGCCCTAATGCACACCTGCTGGAATGCCAACCCAGACAATCGACCTAAATTCACACAGGTATAATGTCAAAAAGACAGAATTTATTAGAGTTATAAACTAATCTTACTGAGTTGTTAAACATTTGTTTAAAGTTTTGAAGGAAAAAACAAATAAATGCATATCAGAATGACTTTATTGTGAAAGTAGACCTACTGATTTTTTTATTTTTATTTTATTAAATTAAATTAAGTACAAGTCTTTAATGTATTGTTGTGTACAAAATTTATTAAATTGGGGAAAAGGGACAAAAGTATTTACAGTGACTGTAAATAATAATTTCATAGTTTTAACATGAGAATCGCCTCAAAATATGAAAATACTTATAAGTTGATATGGTTTAGAGAGTTGTAAATTTACTTTTAGATACAGCATTTCATTCATTTGATCTAGAATAATAATTAAACTGTTAATTCTACAGGTGGCCACGAGATTAAAAGAAATCCTGTCCCCAGCCAGAACTTACCAGAAGAGTGTTAGCACTAAGAAAAAACAATCATCAAGCTGAAATCGTGATTTGATAACATATTTTGCTACAATTTTACATTATGTAAATGTTTTTCTTTAGTATCTGTACACAAACATGCTTCAATTAATATTGATCCACCTGGCCGGACTCTATGTGTTTATTGATTGTCTTAGATACTTGCTAATCTTTAGTCTCTCTGAGTATCATATCCATGGTATTCGAGACAACGGATGTCTCAGTGTTCAAGATGGCGAAGTTGAACTGTCGACGTAAAGTGTCTGTAAACATGTACATGTTTCTACACGACAAATCATTGGAGGAGAGTTACGGAGATTCAATCAACCAGTTTTTATACACAAATCATGTCATTTTTAAATTTTACCAAATCACTTACATTATTCACATTATGTTTATTACATGCCAAACACATCTTTCATTTATTGTTAAAAGACCTATTTTCAGGTTATATGTGTATATTACTAAAATTTGTTTTGTATTATTATTGTTTATTGAAGTTTTAATCGTGTATGATTTGTCATTTAATGTTTTAGATATTACATGTCACCTTGAAATGAATTTGTTCGAATAAAATATATTAAACAGCCTTGCACAAGATCTTACAAAATCTTACAATCCTACAAAAATGTATTGAGTAATCTTATACAACATGCGGAAAGTTGGTTTTGCCATGCACAACTCACAACATTGAGTTGAGTCTCTATGTTTTAATGTTTTTATATATCTTGCAAAAGTTTTCTGTGTTTCAGAAATTCTAATATTCTTAAATGGTATCAAACATAGAGATTTATAAATCATGCACAGGGCTTTTCAGCCTCCTAATTAAATCTGTCATTATGCAACCCACTGAGGGGGGGGGGGGGGGTTGCGTAATTAAGCCTCCCCAAAAAGCGTTATAACGCAAAAAAGGGCGTTATAACGCTTTTTGGAAAGGTGTTATATAATGGTTTTTTCGCGTTATAACGCCCTTTTTCGCGTTATAACGCATTTTGAGAAGGCGATATTACGCCTTTCATTTTATTTTTCGATACTAAAGTTTTATAACCTTTTCCCAAATAAGATTGTTCTAGCGTAGCTGTTACATTTTCTCAAGGCTTTTTTACTCGATCTTTTTGTCCGATTTTTTCACATGGATTCTGGACTTCTATGTTTGGCATCATTAAAAGGTACATAAATACTTGAGTAAGTCTACATTGTGTGAAGAGAGGCAACAAGTTACCCCTCAGGTACCAGTAAAATTTTAAATATGACTTTTTCTAGCTTGTCGTAAACTTTTGTTTAGTAAAAAAAAAAAGCCAAATGTCATCATGAGAGTTTTTGTTTCTTATTCAAACAAGATACGCTTAGCAGTAAACAAATTTTGGCAAATATTGTGAATGATAAATGCTTCTTATTGGTAATTGATAAAATAAATCAAATAAAAAAAAATTACCATATTTGAAATAACGGAATATCAAACATCAGACTACCCTAAAGCTGAGCAGGACATTGAATTTTCATGGTATCCTGGATCGTTGGTGTAAGTACCATTTCTATATAGCTATTTATTGCTATAATAATAATAATGAAATAAGATTAAGCTCGGGAACGATAAAATCCCCTGATCCAAGAACTTACATTTTCTGGGACACAGGTCGAGTATCAGTATCCCCCCCCCCCTACCTTATTAGAACGATATGATATGATTGGACTCTTGCCTTGCCTGAGAGCGAAAGAAGGAGAGGAGGTAATTCGAGGTAAATAATCTTAGGCCCGTTGATCAAATATTATCACATTTCGGATCGGCTTCTGGCTTCTTTTTTGTTTGTTTGTTTGTGTTTTTGGCCGAACATTCTACTTTTCACAGTTTAACGTGTATGATAGTTATACATATCTTTAACGGCGTTCATATCTGTTTAAAGTATTCTCTTGTTTTAAATTCATTCCGTCATATAAAACAAGAATTGGTGAAATCGGCGCGTCTGATTTTTATTGTTGGACATGCGCACAAAAAAGTATTTAGCGCTAACATCCCCTGTGATGAAACCATATTCAGTTCTGGGGATGACAGAGGTTGTGTCAAAGTTCGATCCTCTAATACTGTTTGATTGCTGCACCGACAGTCAAGTGATAAACTTTTAAAGAGGCCTATTTGTCATAAGAGCCAACAATTTGAACTGAAAGAAGCGTTATTGTTAGGAGGGCTCGATGGTCGTTACCATTTTAAGACTATTTTAACCTCCTAAAGAAGAGTTCTGTATAAAGATATAGTAAATGATCAAATTTTACAACTAAATTTTTTGGAAAAACTGAAAGGTAGTTTATGACGAAAAATAACATATGATGCCAAATTTTAAGGCAAATCTGATGGTTAATCTGTTGACAACCCAGCCTCTTTATAGTTTATTTATTTTAAAAACAGTAGACTGGAAAGTCAAAACTTCATGCACACATCTAAATTAGTAGATTCGTTTACTAGGGATGACCCAGGCATTGCTATATATGTTTACGTAGACGGTACACACTGAAGTAAGAAACCATAAAATGGTTTATATATGAGAAAGAAAATTTAGTAAAGTTCACGCCAAAGTAACTAGGAAATAAATATTCAAAGAAAAATTATGTTGCACAGATTCCATCTCCTTAAACACCATATACTTAGCATGTATTTCTGCAAGGATTCAAACCCCATTTTTAACTATTCATTAACCGTATATGTGATACTATTTGAAGTATCTGTGGGTTGACGCCTGAAATATCCTGAGATGGGACTTTTGCACCCGTTTGAGATACTGAGCCAAAAAATATTCAGCAGACATTATCTTCTTAGACTTATGTCTATTGTAGCCCGACCACAAATCCACTCACCAGTGTACAGAGTTTGTATACCAAGTTAAGGTTTTGCAAGATACTGAGTGGACAACATTCAGTCTACTGACATACTTTTCAAGGTACAGGTACAAAGTCATATGTCTTAATCTTTCAAAGAGGGCTTAAAAAAGAAAGACAGACAACAAAACCAAAGTTCTGCCCACACTCACAAAAAAGTCCCAAAAAGTTAGTACACAAAATAAATATGTACATTTTGTCCTCTTTTTAAAATTCTATTTCCATGTTAGATGTCCTTATTAGTCTTTATGAGCTAAAATGTTTTTGCAACTACAGCAGTAACTCTTTTTTTCCAATCAAACAGTGAGATTCAAAGCCATAACAAACACAGAGACATATAAAAAAAATATTTTATTGGATCAATGAATACATTGTGGTAGCTTTTTATGTCTAAAAAGTGTCCAGTTTTAATTGCACTGTTGTATAGAAAAATAACAAGGCCATCAATTCAAGTAACATTTTCAACATCAGTCACATCTGCATCCTCTAATTTTTCAAGGTGGTCCTTTAAAACTTGAATACCCTCCTTCTTTTGCTTTAACCTTTCATTTAGTTCTTGAATTTCATATCGTATTTTTGTTTTGGCTGAAAGTATTTTTTCCAAGGTCTTCTCCTTTTTTTCTTCAACTTAAAAAAAACGAATTATAATTGACAGCTTAATTACAAGGAACATGTTACTCAAAGCCTGAAAATATATCACCTATCAGAAAGAGTGTAAGGTATAGCATGATAATCAAATTGTAACCAAACATTTATCTTTATCAAACTTGCTCTCTGAAATAAATTATAAGAACAGAAAATCCTTAAACTTATTTGGAGGAAATAGAATGCTGCAACATTATACAAGCTTGTACAATGGCGAGTCATTTACAAAAATAGTTGTACTTACAGTCTGTTTCGTGTTTATAGGCTCCTATGGCCACAGGTCGTGTACTGTTCAATAATTGCTGCATCATCGCTGTTGGGTCTTGAAAAACCTGAAGAAGTAACAGTACATTATCATCATCACAAACCCAAAGCAAGTCTAGTATAATCTCACAGACAGTTGCCCAACTCATTGAACTTTTTCTTCTTTTCATGAATATTTATTTTTTCTAAATTCCCCATGCTTTTCAGTACTTGAAGGTACACATGAAACAAGAATAAGTTCAGATTATAAAAACATTTGGTTGCATTAAACATTCACATAACTGGTGAAAAATGTATGAAAAGGTCAATCAGAACAGGGCACGATATATCAACAAGAAGGAAAAAACTTTAGCCCACGGTTAATAAAAATAAGTGGCAGTCAAATTTGGAATTTTCAATTGGAAAAAAATTGGAATTTTTGCTTCGGCATTTGGAAAAGTTCCATTTATCAGAAGCACTGAATTCAAACCATATATATAAATGAATGGTACTTACTATTTCATCATAGTACTCGGCTACAAGAGATTTCTTTCCTAACATAATATCAGTTTCACTTTGGAAGAGTTTCAGCAAATGGTAAATAGTCACCTGAAAAGAATAAACATTCAATAGCATCCACAAAATATCATTTGTTAACTGCATAATGAATGCAACCAAAAAAAAAAAATGGTATGAAATAAAAATATCTTACCGGTCTTTCATTGGGATCATTGAAGTATATTTTGATGACCACTTCAAATTCACCCCAACCAGTCTCTGTAACTTCATAGGGAGGTTTGACAAGCACTGAAAATCAAAATATACAATAACTTTCAAAACCTTTTCCACACAAGAACAGATACCAATCTTTGACAATATTTCATTGTCTTAAATATTTTTCCCCCATTTTCTTAAGAAATTCAGTTGCATTCATGCAACTACATGTACTGACAAAACCAAATCAAAAGCAAGTTTCAATTAAGTTGTCCACATATAGCATGAAAAATACATCTACCATCTACATACCTCTATTTGGGTTTGGATAACTTTCATGAAGTTTAAAGTTGATTTTTTTCACATAAGTAGAAAGATCCTGGAAATTAAATGAGTTATTTGAGTGAAAAAGATAATAATATCATTGTTCTGTACAGTAGCTAAACTTTCTGATGACATTGATACATGTACTGATACAATAGACAAAAAAATCGAAACAGTGTATAATCATCAAAGTACCTCGTTTTTGTAAGGTTTAACATACACCGTCCACTGATGAGTGTGTCCATCCTCATCTCTTTTCTTTCCAAAGTAGCGGGAAATATTTCCATAAATCACTGGCTTAACAATTGTCAGACCCTTCAAAATCATCACATTAAATTCAAATGTACATTAAGTGTTGAGTGTACATGCAGGTGCACAGACAGACAGACAAAAGAAATAGGAAATTCTGGTGATCCCTACGTGTAGAATGTGATATTTGTAGTACCATGCATGGCTTTGTATTACTAGTAAATACATACGGCTGTACATTTATTGCTTAAGGAGGTAAATTCAAAGTTGTGCATACCAAAAAGATATACAATGTAAAACTACTACATGTACTAGGTATTCATGTATCTACTTTGGCATGTTATTAATGCTTTAATATTAGAGGCAGCCGATCCCAAAAATTCAGGTGATGAGCACCGATGATGCAATCTAAACAAAAAAAACTTTTACCATGAACAGTTCCAAACTTGCTTACTGCAATAATATGACAAACCATTTTATTGCACTATATTGAATAATACATGTACCTTCATGCGTCCTCCAGAATCTGGGCCAAATTCTGCCATTTCGCTGGGTCTTGTTCTTCAAAATCACATGAATGGCTCCTGATAAAAAAGAATCTGAAGACTGTTATAATTTAAAATTTCTTACTTAATTTGCAAATATTTATTTCATATCTCAATGCTTATGCATGCAGGATGGGCACATTCTTTCGATTATGCTTTAAAGTTTTATAAAGCAATGTAGCTAGGCCTACCACTGGGGTATTTTGGCAATTCTAGAGGCCCATGTTTGACAATTAATTGTTTTATACTTCACAATAGTCAGAGTATCAACAATCATTATACACAGTCCTTATATACTCTCCAGATCAATTTTAAGTGATGCAATAATGGTAAACAAAATTAAAATGTGACAAGTTTTGAATATGCAAGCTGACCATTATTACATGTATTGGGATAATTCAAACTTCAAATGCTTTTTGTACATTGGAATTTTGGGAAGAAGTTAGACAGTGTGTGTTAGAAAAATGTGACTGGTCAGCTTCTGGGTTAAACTTCGTGTGCATTGTCGGTATCAATTTAATATTAGAGTAGTGACCATGGGTATCGTCTTAAGCTACGGTCCAAAGTCCACATATAATTATATATGCAACTTATTGTTACATAGAGTTGCATGGTGTGAAATGACTTTTCTAGTCAGCCAGCAATGCTTGCACACTGTTTATGCAGACTAGAGAAAAAAGGCATGCATCATATATATATGATTTTGTATGTAAATGTCCTAGAATAGAATGGTATTTTATAAACACTTGTCCATAGCTTTTCCAATGAAAGAAAAGTAATTGCAATTTACGGGTACTTGATTTAATTTGGAGTTATATACCTTGTATTATTCTTATACTATCATGGTGTTAACTTTATTACAGAAACAAACGTCTGTGTAAGTTTGCGCCAAGGGATCAGGGGTTCAGGAGCAATCTACACTAAGTTTCAATTCAAGACAGTCATAGTTGCTGTAGTTTAATTAATGAAGAATAGTTGGTATCTATAAATACATATATCGAGTGCAACAAGAGATGTAAGTGAGGCTAAATGGTTACATGTATATATAAGAAATAAATGAAAGTTAAATCAGGGGTACTAACACCATAAAAAATTTTCTTCCAGCTCCTGGGCGCCTACATATAGGCTACCATTTTGTTTAACAAAGTTAACTCAATTATTAATGACTGCCGCTTATCGATGTTTATTGCCCCTAAACTCTAACAAAAACTTTTTAAGGTTTCAATCTAAAGTCATTTAAATAAAAACAATTGACCATGCAAACAAGATAAGTTTCAACAGTGCTTTAAGCAGGAGATATATGTCTTATTATTTTTTTTTAATGACGACAGAATATTCAGTATGTCAAAGGGAGCAATAGACTAGTTCGAATTTTCTCTTCGCCCAGGCGTTGTTGTTAGAGCTCGCAGTGCTTTCAACCAAACAATTTGCGCTCAGGCCAACGGTCACACCGTTTACATTGTATGTACATCGCTTGTCTCCAGGACCAACAGTCAACAATGCATAAACTAATGTATACAAATTGTGAAATAACCTGTTCTGAGGACAATATTTTACTGATTCACTTCTGCCAAAACAAATATTCATCTAGATGTCTTTCTAAGCATTCTAAAAAAAAAACTAACTCAGCCTAGCTGTAAAAAATAAATAAATAATTGAATCCAAATGCATACCCACCAAATTCAAATCAATGTTTTTTCTTGACTTTTAAGCCATGTATTAATGTTAGCAGCGAAAAATCGCCCAAATGATTATGATGAGTGTTTTAGGCGGTACGTTGATCTACCCAAGTAGACCCAAATGGAAACACACAAAACCAAAAGAAAAAAAAAACAAACCTTATAAAATTCGAATTATAAATTGTAAAGGGATTTAATTTAACTATATTTCATAAAATACAATTAAAAAAAAAACAAAGAGGCATAGTTATAATATATATCTGATCAGGTAAAATATATTATATTAAATATGTTATCAAACTAGAGCGAAGCTTGCCAAAAGGCAACGAGTAGGTCTTCCAAAGATCAATGTATAGACACACGGTAATGAATATAATCTGTTTTGCAAAAGATGATGCTATAGTTAAGATCTTTTGTTTTAAAAAGTGTCAAGAACACTACTTCGGACCATATTTAAAGAAATATGATTCAAAGATATCTTATAAGTAAAAGAAGTGTATTTAATATCCAACAAAATAAAAGGTCGCCTGCATACTTTCTGATCGGTAGCCTGTGATTGATACGCATATCAACAAAACCTTTGAAGTTACACGGAACAGCAATCTTAATGACCTAGTTCGTCTCTCTATATGAGAATCAACCAGTGAAATATATGAGCTGTTAGTAGAATAGAATTACAAATTTCTTGTTATCGTGAATGTTACAGGATAACCTCATCAATGCCGAAATATTGTTTTGAAATATAAAAGCCGAGACCTTTTATATTTGAAATCAATGTTTCGACATCGATGAGTTTATTCTGCAACATTCACGAAAACTCGTAATTTTTTTTTATTAAATAAGCATTCAATGCTTATTTTTATATTTATTTTGAATGTTGTTTATTTGTATGAAATATTTTACATCGTCGCTTTAAAGCCAATATACGCTCTTTGTTATCGATAAGAACAACAGATGGAACAGCCTTAAAACGTGCCATTTATTTAAGCGCCAGTGCCAGAAACTTTACCGGGAAAACTCTTTTTGAGATAGGATAGACATGGTTTAACGATTATTTTACGAAAGTACTTATCAAATTAGTTACATGTAAGTACGTTTGAACTTATCATTAAATCTAACAGTAATATATCTATTCAAAACGCGTGATGGCGTTTAATATGTCATCACACGCCGTGATCAGGATTTACGTGTTATTGATTGAACATTGAACGTCATTGATTTCCAATGCATACATAAGGGAATACACAATTACTATAAATATTTTCGCTTATTTAATTCCTATGTTGGATGTAGTGTCGGGCACTACAATATGATGCAAACGTAATATACTCTGCACGTGTTCGATTTGCACGCGAAGTAAGGCAAATCTAGCTGTGTCTATACTATGTCACAAGTTTCTGCTTCCACCACTTTTTGCTTAATATTTCGATAATCAATGAATACTTTTAATACTTTTGTGCCCAAACTACGTATATGGAGAAATAAGTCCGATTTTTTTCTCATAAATATTCATTAACCACACTAACGTAAATTCTGACGTCACAATGCATATAGTTCAAAGGGCGCCACAATGCAAACATTGATTTTAGAAAGTTATCGCAGGAAAATTTTCCAACAGAAGAGAAGAAGAAAACATCTAAGTGTTCTGTCTGAAAAAATTTCAAAGTAGAGATGCTTCATTTTAAACTGAGACTGATTCCTGTTAACTTAAATTTCGTAAGAATAATCTAAACGCCCTTGTGGTGCCCGTTTACCTACAAACAGCACCCCCCAAAAAGACAATTTTTAAAACTTATTGGCACATTCATTTTAATAAGAAATAAATAAAAATATAGATTACTTTAAAGTTTAAAATATCATATAATAGGGAGCACCATGGCAACTCGCTTATATCAATTTAAAAAAAACTCGAAATTCTGTGTTGAAATTGGTAACAATCCCCTAAATTCACTGTTTTACTATGAAAATGGTTCATCTCTCGCTTCAAATTTTCACATTCAAATGGCACAATAAAAAATAAACCAATTTTAAATCAAATAGCGTCATTTTTTTCTACCGGTGTGTAGGTGAAATTCATACCATGGCAAAAAAAGTTCCGGCGTAAAAGTTTCCGAGTTATTTGAGCATTTTTAAATGTTCCTTACACATTACTTTGAAATAGTTGCAGCCTCAAGTCCAAGATGGCGGCCGTATGCAAATTAGACAAATCGGACTTATTTCTCTATATGGTTCATCCACTAGAATAAAAAAAAGTCCAGTTTTTCCGTTTTGACCCCCCTTCTACCGATTCAGGTTTCAGTCTACGGGGATTTTTTTTTATTGCAAACGATATGATAAGTACTTGGATGATAACGGGTAGGTGTCCCTAGTACGCCGAATGGAGAAATGTAAACATTTCCCATTATAAATATACGTAAGAAATTTGTTTTCGTTCATGTTAATATCTCAGGGTGAAAATAGAGTAGGTGGCAATCAAGAAATCTTGGATTTTTTCTTTTGTACCGATTATTTAAAATATATATAAAATCCGACAATTTTGAGTCTTTTTGGATTCCTCTTGGGTTCCTTTTGTGTCCATTTGGGTCCTTTTGAGCAAATCGATGTACCGAACACTCACTATCTAACAATCGTACCTTCATTTTCAAAAGAGCACGTTTTACGGAGTTCGAAAAAGGTAAAGTATAGTTTTTATGATATTGCATATTGTATAATATATTTACTCTGCCTCATAAGAATGTTGTATTAGTTAATTAAATGGCAAGCATAGGATATGTTATTTTTATAAATGTTTCAATGTCAGATACGTCTTTTTCTTCATCAAACATACGTTACAGAAAACTTTGGTTACACATTGGATACAGTACAAAACTATAGGAAAATGAAAGTAAAACATTTCAGTGTATTTTGAGTATACAAGGTACTGACTGTTACTTGGATTGCTTTAGTTAAAACGGTCATCAAATATGAAATCAGTTGATATTCAATCAAGACAGCAATTCCATGTTGTAACCATTTTTTAAAAACATGTATTATACAAGACCTTTGAGATGCATTTGATTTTAGCCATTTTCTAAACAACGAAGCGCGGAAATTGACACAGAGAATTTCGATTGTGTATTTAACTATGAAATACACTTCTCAGAGTACTTGCTTCATTGGCAAACATGATGTGTTATAGTCTGTCCCAAGATATTTATGCAGCACATTTTCTTAAATTATTCATATTTAATATGTAAACGGTGTGACTGTTGGGCCAAGCGCAGATTTTTATGGTTTGAAACACATACAGTAGGATCCGCCTGCCTACTCAAATCATAAGCTAAAGTTAAACTAAACACTGCGTGCTCAGTATACATTATGAGTCATGTTTCATACGTTAAACGTAAGTTTGTCTTCGGAAATAGCCGAAGAAAAGTACGTAATTCCGATAATATTTTCTTTCTTCTTTCAATGCTTATTCATTTCATAATTTGATAAATTTTTCTATTAATACTTTATTCAGTTTCTAAAAGATCAGAACCTTTATGTTAATGATTTTATTTTTCATCAAATAATTTGATAAGACATACGTGAAACAAGTCGTATTTCCCGATTAAAGCACTGTTGTAATTTATCTGCTTTGTAAAGTCAATTATTTTCATTTTAATAACTTTAGTTTGAAACCTTGGAAAGTTTTTATTAGAATTTATGGGCAAAAAACCATCGAAAGCGCCAGGCATTTAATGATCGAGTTAACATTGTCAAAGAAAATGGCTGCCAATATGGCGGCGCCCAGGGCTGGAAGAAATTTTTTTTAGCCCTTAGTACCCCTGATTCAACTCTCATTTTTGACTGATTTTCTTATATATACATGTTACCATTTATGGTATGCATAATCAAAAGAAATGAAAAAATGGTGTATTTTTTTTTTTGTTAAACAAATTTATTTCTACCACTTTTCCATTTTTCCCTCAATCTGAATATCTGAACTCGAAATGACTTGTGGCCTGATGGTCTGGTATGAATAAATTCAAGATTTGCACAAGAGCTTTTTGGAAAGCACTTGTCCTTTGGATTGTGCAGCTTTTTAAAAAATGTCTACCCAATAAAAAGAGCTTGTTTCAAAATTCTGTCGATTTTCTCACTTGGTGACAGTCTTGTTTTCGTCAGCAGCTCGCTAAATCTAGACGCTTGTTGCTTCACCAGCATCAAAGACATGCCTCCGAAACACCAACGCAGTACGGGCGCATTAGAGCTGGCCGGGTCACTTTGCCGCCATCTTAACAATTATTCTGCATGTTAAAATTAAAAGGAAGAATGTTCAGTATTTATTCACATAGGTACATGCATGCATATATACATGCGTTTACTGATAAATGTTGTTTATATATTCCTGAGCACCGTATTTACATGTTTGAATCGTATCGATACATTTACTTCCCAAACTCCCTCTCTCTCTAAATCCTCTCTCTCATTCAAGTCACGAGCAGGGAATGGCTTAACTTCGCGATCGCATACTACGATCTGATTGGTCAAGAGTCAGTCACCTGGTAGCTACATTGCCTCCTATAGTAAAAAACTGCAATTTACGGTGCACAAAAAATTGCGCTAGTTTTGGACTGATTTCCTAACACATTCTGTACAAATATTTGATTTTGAAAAATTCCACAGACATTTTACTACAGATATCGTCACTTTAATTGCCTCTGATATTCTTTTAAACACCATCAGTAAAGTGAAGTGGTGCAGTCTCTTTACAGATAAAATGGCGACTCTAGATCTTGACGTGAATTTAACATACTTCATTTTCCGAGGTCGTTTAGCGTGTTTGGGAGAAAGTCTGAGTCAAGTAAAATTACCTGAAGAATTATATGGTACTATTTTTATCCAACAGGATTTGTGTGTAAAAAAGGTTAATCACTCCAAAACTAGGGCAATTTTTTGTGTGCTGTAAATTGCAGTTTTTTTACTATGGGAGGCACTGTAGTCCCAGGTCATCCATCCGAATTTTTTCAGAACGAGAGCTACAGACCTGCAGCTAGGTATTGTGTTTATGTACGGTTTATGTACGGAACCCCACACAAACTGCATGGAGTTCCGTAATCACCAAACCTTGACATTGTGAAGATGTAATTCGCTTAGCCAGCAAAGTTTTCTCTCTCTCTCTCTCTCTCTCTCTCTCTCTCTTCATATATTTGAATGAAGTCATTCCGAACATAAGAATAAGTTCAAATATTAGTACAGGTGACACTCGATGGCTCGAACTTCGATCTCTCGAAGTTCTTGATCTCTCGAAGTGAAATCACGGTCCCGATTTTTTTCCCTATATAACTAAGCAAATTTAGTCTTGATCTCTTGAACTCCGATCTCTCGAAGTTCTTGATCTCTCGAAGTAAAACCTGGGTCCCGTTATACATATTTCATTGTTTTTGACTCTTGATAACTCGAAGTGGTGGCTGTGTACACACGCGACCGATCAAGCGTATAATTAGCTCCGCGTGGACCTTACTTGGATGATCGTGTGAACCCCTGGGGCTAGCGTGGTAGTGTTAATTGGTTAATTATGGAAGTGACACTACCCCTTGCTTCCTTCAAAGGGTAAATAGTTAATTTGTAGCTGATCTATTAATTTCAACAACTTGTGAAATTAACGGTAAATTAAACCGGTCTTTATTTAAACTATTCTGTGATCAAGAAAACATAAAATACTTTTAAAAAAAATTATAAGTTAACAAAACAATAAATAAACACAAAACTAATTTCTGTATTTTTGAATTTGATGTAAAGTAGCAGAAAATACAAATGAAACCATGTTAGACTATCATTCCATGTTATGAATATAAACTTCCAGCTACTATAGTTTTAGAACCAACATGACGGGAACAAAAATTTCCGGATTTTTTAAAACTTTTAAACTTTCGATCTCTCGAACTCTTGATCTCTCGAAGTTTAATCATGGTCCCCTGAAGTTCGAGTTATCGAGATTCACCTGTATACAAAAGATAAACTTTTGTTTGTCGACCTGCAGTACACTATTTTCACTATTTCTAATGCAGTTGCACTGTTTCAACCGCATGTGTTGTTGTGGCGGCGGCAAGCTTTTGATGCTGGCGAAGCAACCGGCAGACTGAGTCTAGCGAGCTGCTGACGTAAACATTGACTCTCACCAAGTGGGAAAATCGACGGTATTTTGAAACGAGATCTATATTTTGTGCTGTGGTACAAATATGTTTAGTGGTTCCCCCTCCCATCTCTCCCTAATGTTCTGAATGATGTGATATATGTTATAAATTTTTATTTGTTAGTATTTTCCCCTTTCCTTTTTTATTGATTTTAATCACAGTTCAATTTACCCCACCACAACACACACACATACACACACTTTTAGGTGCATGAGAATTAACTGTTGAGCAAGTTCTATACTATACCATTGTTCAACTGATGGTAATGACCCATGTGATCTCTAGCTGCACAGACTGATTATGAATCCTTATATTGTAAAATCAACCTGAAACATTTCATTATTCACTGAGCGGCACCCTTTACTGAGTTACAATGGGGATGGAATGGGTAGGAGTGGAAAAGTAGATCCGCTCCTTTTACTGACATCCATCGGTAGCTAATAATCAAGGATGTTACAAAGTTTGAATATATAGCCAGATTTTATGAGTCATTTTGGTCGATGAAAAATTAATTAATATGAATTTAAAAAAAATAGGTCCCGATTGAAAACATTCTGTCATATACAATGTTTATCCTATTTAAAGGGGCATGGTTACAATTTTGATCAAATTTCATTTTTCTATTTTTATTGTTTATAATGCTTTGGTAATGCATTTCTAATGATCAACCAACATTTGAGTGTCAATCGTCGAATTATAAGGAAGATATTGAGCTTTCAATTCTTTGTTATGTAAACAAGGCCCGTGCCATGTTTTTATTTACATTGGTTCAATATACCGGTAAAAGTTTTTTTTTTTAAGCCGATTTTTATATCTGCTAATTCGTTTTGAACATAAGTAAACAGTTCCTAGCATTTAAGTCTAAACCTGGAATTTTCTTTTCATGTTCAAAATGTAACAAAAACATGACCTGAGCTTTGTTTACATAACTATGAATTGTGAGCTCTGTATCTCGCTTATGACTCAACAACTGACACTCTAATTTTGGTTGATTATTAGAAATGTCTTACTGAAGCAATATAAACATAAAAACGGAAAAATAAATTTTGACCAAAATCGTGACCATGCCCCTTAAAAATAAAACTTGCATTGCTCCAAAACTCTGTCCCAAGATATATATCCTCGATTCTCATTTTGCTTAATTACTCAATATTTATAATTACCTCAGGGTTTAAATGATGTTCATTCAAAAGAATGAAAAATTTCCAAGATTTATCCTCTGAAACGCCTCCTCTAGCTTATCAGGTTTCCATACACGGCTAAAAAATGTGATGTCTACGGGAATTTTGTATTGCAAGAGACCCAGATAATAACGTTGAAAAACTGTGCGAGGTATTCCGAGTGACTTCCGAATGGAGAAAAGATGTCAACATTCCCCATTATAAATCTCTGTAAGAAATCAGTTTCGTTCCTTTGAATTTTTCTGAGTAAAAAATGATAATGTGTGAATGAAATTATCTTGGAAATTTTCCTTTTCATCTACATGTATTTAATTGCACTTCTTTCATAGGTATGTGAATTTTTATTTAAAATCGTCCAAACCTGCTGCATTAATATCTTGGGACAGACTATTATTTACCGGCATTAAATCACAAAAAATTGAGTCCATAATTTTTATATTGTAGTGCATGTATAGATAATATCATATAAATCAATATTATTTTTACCAAATTTCTCATTTTTTTTCCCAGAAAGATGCCATAAAAGTTTCATGTCCTTCATAAACTATGGTAGATTTTCCATGAACTTTTGTGCTGACCTGATTATGCAGTATGTTTTGTGAGGAGTTCTAGAAAATTCTCTTCAGTTCTCCAAACTTTATAAAAAAAGGTAAGTCTTTCAAAAATATGATCTATCGTAGTTCATTTAAAATTGCAGATGTGCCAGAGGCAAAACAGTGTAAAATTTTCTTATTAAAAAACTTTACTTTATACTTACCCCATGCAACTTTTACCTATTGACATTGAAAAGCAGTTTATCTCTTTTTCCCAAAGAAAACTCAGTTAACTCGATTACATTATTTACACTTTTTAATTTGCCTTAAATTGTTTTAAATTGACCCACTGTTGATGAATGAAGTGAAAATAACCTTTTGTATGTTATTTGTCATGTTTAGATATAGATTTGAAAGTCTGAAGTTAATTGAACAGCCCTAGGAAAAATTTTATTTAGAGTTGATCGAACTACCACTTTCTTTCGATTACTTCCTTACTATTTCCAAACGCAACTTCGACATTTTGACCCGTTCAGGAGTGCCTGTGAAAGCTAGTTGTCAGTGAATTCTGCCATAGATGTCACTACAGCTTGCAAATCAAATATTATATCATTCATTTAGTAAATATTTTCATCTAAGAATTGTAGCATTTGTGAAATCAATATACATCTAGACACATTAATGTTTTAAAGTTATTGATCGAGACTTTAGCTGCTTGGAACATCATTTGGTATTGCTGTTCAGGTTAACAATACAGTCCATGAGCCTTTTAAGATACCCCTAATTCTACCTCTTGATGAATATGACACTTTAAAAGTTCATAGTTGCCAATATTGCACTGTTTGATATGTGAAGCAGCTCTGAATGTTTCAGATGGATTCACATTAAGTAACATCTCCATACAATGAATCTTGTCTGTTATATAACACCAGACTCAAAGTGATGGAAATTTTCCTTGAATAAGTGCCATTCCCTCCATTATATCAATAAACAATTTTGCTTCCTTGATTACGTAGTGTGTTGATACATTTGAACAGTGCCATAGAATCCATGTTCAGACCGGATTCCCATTTACTGAATGTGTCCTAGCTGATTAGGTTCTTGAATATTTACCCAAGAAATATGTTATAGTCCATAGTTGTGCCGGCATTACATTTCACTGTGCACCAAATCTAATGCATGAGATTCATAGATTATTGGGAAAACTGGCAAGAGGAACGGCCCTAAGGCTGCCGCCTCCATCATCGTTGGTGTGAGTGGTAGCCGTCTGACAGTTGTTGCTGTAACAAAGAAGTATGAAAGAGAGCAGGATCACTGCCCCAATCAATTAATGTCTAGATCATTGTACTGGAGTGGTTGATACTCCAAGCTACAGAAGTATTATTGTGAATGAATGTAAGAATGACTAAAGCATTGGTATCTGCATGTGTTTTTGAACAGGTGGGTTGAGTAATAACTTTTTTTACTGAAGTTTTTTTTGTTAAAAACACTAATTTTCTATGTTTATTTTTTTTGTCTGTATGGAATGTAATTATTGCATAGACATTTCTTATGTTTTCAAATGTTCATTTTTAAATGAACATTAATTAAAATTGGTGATGTACGTGCAGTTTTTTAAGCAGTTCTTTAGCAAAAAGTTTTAATTTTAACATGATTAGTATGTATTTCTTAAATTATTTTAAATTTTAACATCTGTTACCATTTGACTGGTCATGTTGCAGTCTAATTGTTTTCAATTGGTTAACGTTATCAGTTTTACGCAATATTGCATGATAGAAAAAAAAGACAAATATATTTATAGATTATTGGAATACACTTATAGCAAAGTGTTCTAGGGCAAAGGATTTTGATTTACTGTAAATTTAGATCATTAAATCTTGTCTACCCCAGGTAATATGTTTACTTTAAACATATTGTTTTTAAAAATTCAATAAGAATTGTAAAACAGGCACAGCCTATGTATATCCTCTCCTTAATAATATGTAATGTGATAGAATGTAATAAACATGATAAAAGATGTTGTTAAATTAATTATGGTATTTTGGATGTATAACTGATTTTCATAAAGTACAAATGAAATTATGAAAAAAAAATGTTTTTTCTTTGACATATACGTGTAATCTCAATTTTTCTAATTTGAAAAAAAAGATAACATTTACTGTTTATGATTTTCTAAATTTCTCTCCTTGTACCAAATATTGCTGTGGCAGCCCTGAGATTGTAACCCTATCATTGATGTGCTATTGTTTTAGTTTGTAAGAAGAATATGGTTCATTATTTCAGATAGAAGTCTACGAAAAGGAGTGAATCTCCGAGATTTTGTCCTATATTGGACGCAAAAATGTTTTTATATATTACACGAATCATATTACAATCTATGAAAGAACAGCGTGAATGCTCTCTCTGTAAGGTATAATTATTGTCGTAGTACGATACTGGACAGCTTAAGGCTTCGGGGCTTAAACCACTGATTTTCCTCATACGATGAGGGATAGGGGTATAGCAAAGAAATTTATTTTATTTAGATGAATCATATATAAATGCAAATTCTATTATTTTTTATCATTGAACTCAAATTATACTGTATTTATTGCTGTGACATATTTCTACATTCGAAAGAGCTGAGCTAGGAAATATGGGCATTAAGCGATTGAAGGAGTTATTTGGAGGAAGTCTTTGATAAATATTAAAAGTAACCAAAGGATGAATATACCTGCAGTAAAATGCTTTCTGTAGTGGCTTATTTTTTATATATTTGTGTTTGTTTTTATATCTATTGAGTATTTCCCCCATATTTTTTTAAATGCAGGAAATTCCACTTTGAATTGTAATTCATCAACTGGTAAGATCGGAATTTGTTCAAACTATGTATTGTGACTGCTTATCGATTTCTCTAATAAAGAAGGAAATACCCTGGGGATATAAATATAATTAGATCTTGAATGCAATCAGATTATATGAAACATTTTTCAGAAACAGCTACGTCTGCATCGCATCAAAACAATGACACTGTTACTATTTCAAATAACCTTGTAATTTTTTTTGTTTTCCAAAATATTTTTAGAATGCCTAGCAAAGGAAAGTATGTAGCAGGCAGACAAGTGTCGCGATGGGATGCAGAGTCAGACATAGTGGACATTCAGTATCGCCACTTTGACAAGACAGCATCGTCGGGCCTTGCAGATTTCTTTTCGGGCAAAAAAGGCAATGCCCTCAAAGTGCTTCTCCTCGTGGTCTTCTTTTTTACCGGCCTCATCATTGGATACATTATCAGAAGAAACATCCATGAAAAGTATATCGCACCCAAACCAGACCCATCACCAGCACCTGCTCCTATTTACCAGGTAAATTAAACTGTAGTGTAATTTCAATGTTAAATTTTTTTGATCAAGTTTCAAAGTTTACCAATGTAAAGTTTGAAGTTTACAAAGATCAAAGTTTGGAGTGGTAATTGATATATCAAAAAAGACTGGTTCAACAACTAAAAAACAATCAAAAGTATATTTTTTTCTTAAAAAGTTTTATATATTTTTCAAGAAGTACTATACCACATGCTCACTGCACTCTCACTGCAAATCATCAATAATGCTCATGAACATTGTTTTTTTGTTTCCTGTAAAATCTTTCTGGAAAAAATTATAAGTGTATTAAAAGGCAAAAGTAAACAAATCTATTTGTCTGACCAATAAATGCATCAGAATCAATATCAACAAGTTCACCTCAATCTATTTAGAATGTTTTCTATTCATTTGGACCTTTGTATAAAAACTTGTTTTTAAAGCAATTCATGAGAAAGACATGCAAGTAGATTAGTCTTTCAGATATACATGTATTTATATATATAAAAAAAAAACCTGTTCTACTCAATCTTTATTTTTTTTATGACAAGATCCCTGGCAATGTGATGTTATAAATTGTTTAAATAAAAAATAAAACTTAATTGATATGCAATGATAACTATATTTCAAGGTGGTCAAGATTTTAAGCACCTGCAACTCCAAATTGTTCACACATTTTCATTATGATATACATGTATCAGTTTGATCATCAGGGTATCATGTTAAAATGCTTCACACTCTAAAGGTTCGAATTCGAGATAACTATATGATTAATTGCCAGGCTGTGTTGACTTTAATTGCTGATAACATTTTAAATGTTCTTTGATTCAAAAATGCAATTGTGCATAATGCCATAAATGTTCTTTAATAATATATAAAAATAAAAGGTTGTTGCAAGTTACAAAACAATGAGTATAGAATGAAAGCGAAGATTTATGTAGAATTATTTATGAGGCAACGTACAACAGAGGGGGTTTGATGAGCTATGTTGAATATATCTGTATCGGTGAATTGGGCTGTTTTATAAAGGGCTCAGTTCTCAGGACAATCAAATTGGCATCCATTATCAAACAACAATGTAAATCAATCAATAAAATGTACGTAGCAAATGCATCATGATCTGATATATTGTATACTCCAGTCTGAGTAGCAAAGGAAGATCAAAAATTTAGGAAAATAGGAGCTCTATGGTGGAAGCGTTCCCGTGGTTGAGCTTTCGGAGCATGATTTGTTCGTATTCACAGGGGAGCCGTGAAAGTGAGGCCAGATTTTGAACATTGCTTCCAAATCAATAAAATGTCTTTCAAACAATACTGCTGACCTAATAGTAATTGAGTTAAGCTGTATATTTAGAAGACATTTTATTGCTCACAAAATCTCCAGAGTTTAGGCAAGCATCAACACAAACTTCCTTTTTTTTTTAAGTCTGCCAGCTAGTTTCTGTTCTGTTGTTTTACTTGTTAATGTATGTTTGTATATTCCATTAATGTTAGTTGATCCAATGCAATTTATATAATTCTGATAAAAATCAGAATGACACATTCCTAAAAAAAATATGATCATTTAGTAATGCAAGCACTTAAATTTGCCATGTTTGGATTACTGCCTGATGAGCCAAACATTGAACTTGATCATATCCAGCAGCTGACAACATCAAACTGTGATGTTTGTTCCAATATTAATGTTCTATTGTTCCAATTGTGGGGCCCTAGAAGGGGTACAAAGTTTTGCATACAAATATACAGAGAATTTTTGATTAATTCACAAAAATCACAATGCTACAATTGTTAAAATTTATGATAATACAATGTACTATGAAAGTGTCGCAAATTCCCATGTGGTGTGGAAAAAAAAAATTGATGTGGGTACATGCAGTGACCCCAGATACAACAGTGGAGCCCCAGAAGGGGTGCAATTAATTCAAGCAATGTTTCTACAGAAAATGATGTTCAAAGTGTGTTTACAAAAGAAAATTTATGAATAGTTAATGAATATGTAAAAAGGGTAACAAGAGATTTGTCCTCTTATGCAGAATAATTAATATGCAGAATAATCAGGTGGAGTAATTGCAACCCACAGAGTGAGAGGAGTATTGCCTACAATATTTATAAGTTCATGTCAGCTTTGACAAAATTAACAAACACATCTAATTCAGTTGTATTGTATTACATGTATTGCAAATAATTGTATTTTGTAGGATTATGATCCAGCCATTAGAAAACTGCTTCAAGATGACCTGAAAGATGTTGTCAATATTGAAGACCATATCAGGTAAGTTTGAATATAATATAAAAGTGTTGTACTAGTCTATAAAGGTGACTTTTGAAAAACTTTTCCCATGTTGAAACTAAAATATCATTTAAATATGATCTAATATTTACATTTTTCAGTGTTGTTACCTGTGATAATACTACGAATCAATTTTGTACTATACAGTCCAATAAATTCAAATGACATATGATATGGGCGGAGGTGGGGTTTGCTTATCTATATATTCAAATATTTAATCATACAAGCGTTTGGGGTTTATTGGATTTTATCATGCCCTGACCAAAATTATCACCTCATAATACGGTACTCAAAGAATGATTCCTTATTCCTTAATTAATGACCATTGAAAAATGTTTAGCAGAACATTATTTCCAGCTTTAATATTTGGAATAAGTTCTGTTCATAACTGTTACCTTATTAAAAGACCTCGCTCTTCTGGGGCTGCCAGAAATGTACTGGAAAAATTCAATTTTAATGTCATTGCTAGTTACATTATCACACCAGACTATACTTAACTTCATCTCTTAGATATACGAATAATTTTTACATCAGACTGTTCAAAATTAGTGTCTGGAAGTTAGTATTGCAGTAGAAGAACATGATTTTTGAAAGCAAGTCATTGTATTGATCTTAGAACATTGCTGAAACCAGTTGTAGTGGTTAATAAATCACATAGTTTGAGGCCATAGCCATATATACTGGTGGCTGGGGAGTGTCTTACTGGATGTTGAATAGTGGTTTCTTATTCAATAAGCTAGTGGTATAATACATACAGGCGTCCTAACAAAGTGAACTTTATTTTGCATGTTTTATAAGATCTGAGTAGAATGGTTGTGGTAGTATGATGATGTAGGATAAATTTTATCAATGCATGGCTATGCACGCATGTACAAATCACAATTAACATCGAAATTGGATTGAATGTTCCTTGAATGGGCTGTATAAATTTGTCAAACAAAATCAACTGCAACCTTAGACACTGCAATAACTGGTTCATGGACTGTAGTTAAAATAGTGCAATGAATACCGGTACCTACATTGAAGTAAAATATATCATGGGAAATAAAAAATGATTGACTTTTTTAAATGTATTATTTGAAAACAAAAATATACTTGTGCAGGACATAAATCAATATATATTATAATGTATAAAAAAAGTCATCCATATTTCGGGTATGGTAGTATGTCAACATCACAACTTAAATTTGTCCACTAGATTAACCATGTTTACTGAACATGATCAACTTTATTTACAGTCATCGATCAAGTCTTTTAGCTGGGTATGGGAATTCCATTATCTTAAACTTGAATTATTTGGTGCATTTAAACTATAAAACTCTTTCTGTGATGATTCTTGCGGGATTTGATAGTAAAAAATACATAACCTGCGTAAACTATGAGTTACAATCAATTTCCATAAGAAATAGAGGAAATCATACGTAATGGATGTAAATATATAAATACCAGGGTATGACCACTTTGGATGCACTTGTTGATATCTTTGCAATGGCATGAGACAAGACTTTTAATCCCTGTCTATAGATATGTACTCTATTGAGCCAATCTTTTGTTGAAGTGCAAGTCTCAGGAAATTACTTGACACCTGTCATGGCTGCTGAAGGAAAAGAAGTGATACCATTGATTGAGTGATAGGATAGCATCTCTCTTGGGTTCTTATCTAATTTGATTGTAATTCAATTGTGGTTGTAGTTCTAAATAAATAATATTCTCATTTTATCGCAGATATTCAAGAAATCTATTTCTTCAAGCAAAGGAGGTAGAAAAGGATTTCTGGAGAGAACAAAATACTGCACATTACATAGAAAATTAACACCTTGCATGGTTGAACTAAAACTTCTGCCTTTTAATTCTCTTTGGAACATTGGCAATTTAAATCATGCTTAAATGCTAGCCTACATTTATGTAAATTTAGGGTGGCAAATTGGTTATATATACCAGGTACATGAAAATACTGTGACTAAATTGAGAGTGGAAACATGAAAGGATAATTTTTAGGGGATTCTTGTACTATATATGAAATAAATTGATTATGTGGTGTTCATGTAAATATGTTATTGATGAATAACATATTTAAAAAAAAGTTTGATGATAAAAACTTGTATCCAAAAA
The DNA here is from genome assembly GCA_033439105.1 of Magallana nippona. Taxonomy (NCBI): domain Eukaryota; kingdom Metazoa; phylum Mollusca; class Bivalvia; order Ostreida; family Ostreidae; genus Magallana; species Magallana nippona. Next base: position 32,573,597 of record CM065922.1, read on the forward strand.
AGCTGCTTTTGAATTATGTATTTTGAAGTTATTATATGCATTCTACAGCAAGATTTCATAACTCTGAGAACTGATTGTATATATCATAACATTTGCTTTTATGATAGATATATACCGGTGAATGATTAATCTAGAGGGCTTCAGATGTGGGTCCTGTGGTAAAACTTAAAAGGGGAATATTATGCAATTCCTTCTTGCTAAAAGAAGAGAAATTGCAATTTATGGCATTGTTTCGATAGTTATGGATATAGTGCACATATAAATTCAGATTTGCTCAATCATGATTCATCTCTCTCTCTTTCTCTATGATGAGCAAAATACCCCCCCAAAAACGTCAAAAAACAAAATATTATTTTGGAACTTTAATAATATAAATAACATGATCATTACAGTGGTGGAAACTCTATTCTTTGCAATCATCTCATCCTGTCGTGCTTATATCCTATGGCATTGTGCATGTATACACTTCTATTGTTTGTAACAAATTGTGTGTGAATCCTATCAGGTTAAGCATTTAACTCAGATTTTCTGTATTGTTCTCCTGCATCAGAAATTCATTTGGAACCTTTAGGGCAACCATCCTACAATTGGACAATAAACTCTTATCCCAGCATCCAATCATAAGAAAAAAAATGTAACATCCATGTTTGGGAAATAAAGAAATTATTTTTATGTAATTTAAAAGTAATGAAAGTGCACAAGTTAAATTTATGTGTGGATTTGAGGAACAAAACCAGCAACATAGTTACTAACATATCAGAAATATTTACAGGATTGTACATGCAGCATGCTAAATTACATGAACATTACTGGGTGGACATGCTTGCAATATTTTTGTTTTTTATCAACTTAAACAATCAGATAAAAACATCAAAACATGAAAAGAAATTTGTTTATCACAGTAGCTCATAGTTTCTAATGAAGCTTTTTAAAAAGTTATCCTTGTTTTTATAGCTTGATTTGAAGTAACAATTAATTGCCATTGTTCAGATCCATTTAAATGGTAGCATTTTTTGTCATAATCAGGTAATAGGCCCTTGTTCATGAAAGAGATTGGATCGAAAACTACATGAAGTTTGTATTTTCTCTTCATCCAGTCATTATTATATAATATTGCTTCCTTTTCCTTGGCGAGAATATTGACAAGTCTTGTAACCAGTGAATTCATTCAGGAAGAAGATGCTTTCACCATACATTGTAAAACTTGAGCTGGAAACATTATTGATCATTGGTTACGAAAACCTATTTGGCTTTGTCTGCTAATGATTCAAACTAAGTGTACTGGAACTTTTTCAAAACCAGCACAATTTCTTTTACCATCTCTTTTTTTACAATCCTATTTAAACAAAACAAATTGAATCCAAGACTATGATAGACAAAATTATTCTTTATTTCATGAAGCTTTGGGTGCATGGAGGGTTGTGATAATCCTGGAGGCACTGTTTGGTGCATTATCAAATTGGCCAGAATGCGATGTTAAAAACATATAAGTTAAGGTCATGGTAATCTGAGTATACAGTAAGAATTGTGGGTGAAGATGCATCAACCAAAAATTGTAAAATTCATGCCCTCTGGTTCAGAGGTCCTGATGTGAATAAGGATGAGGCACTATTGATCAGATAGCAAAAGTACCTGCTTCAATTCTTTTAAATAAGTCTTTTCACTTCAGGACATCTAGCAGGCAAATTAAGTACATGGTTAGGATTAGCAAGAAAGCCTTACCCAAATTATGAAATTAATTTAGCTTTGGTCAGGGTTTTTGTTTGATTTTGGTTATGTTACGGATTTTTCAGTCAATATACAGCTTCATGATTTTCCCTTCTATCTGTTCCTAAGTAACATGTAAAGCTTAATTTCTTCGTTAATACATCCTAGTTGTTAGGTTATTTATATCAAGATAATGCATTGTATTTATATTAGCTCGTATTGAATATTTGTTACTTATGTATATCATGAACCCGAATTTCCTCAATGAGAGAAACTCATCCGTGATATAAACGGAGTATTTACAGCAACAAGACTTACCTACAAATGTTCAAGGCATAATTCTTTTACTTATCCAAGCAATTAACCATAAGTATAGTCCCATATTTACTCGTAAACACTACTTTGGTTGCAAAGATAATCACAGTGTGATTCTCCTCAAACATGGCGCCAATCCGTACGGTACCGTATGTTTTGCGCGTGAGGTGATTCGCACCTACCGACCAAAGTGTATATATACGAGCCCCTGAGCAGACGACAGCGAGGGCAGTGCAGTACAACATTTACGTAACTCACTCCCGTTCAAATGGAGCCTTTAGCGCCCAGCAGAATGGTAAATATGTACTCAAGACATTTTGTGCCTTACATTTAGGTTGGGTAAGTCTGATGCTAAATTTCGTACCCAGTATATTTGGGTCCCCCACAGATTCCCCATACTGTTTCATCGGGTAAATTACCCATTACCCATCGTATCTATTACCCATTACCCATCGAGTGATTTTGTTGTTTATTTACACCTATCTTGTATTTTGACTGTTTAATGCAATTATAAATAAATTTATAGAAAACTATAAATCCTTTTATTTATTGGGTAAATTTCAGAAATAAGAGACCCACACAATTTATGTAACGTAATTGTTTAAGTAACTATTAAAGCTACGAGACCCAAAAACGTTACAGTTATTTATTAGAAATTAATAATTTCTTTTTAAAAAACCCTTGGATTCCATCCTCATTCAATACATATATGAACACTGGACTGTATTGTGAAAATTGGCAATTGAAATGCATTCTAGGGATCCTTCACAGGGCTGTATTCCTTTAGTTTTTGTTTTCATCTCTTACAGAACATGGACGGAGTGCATCGGACTGTCAGCTGTAGGATCGACTTTAAAGGTTGTGATGGGCACACATGACATGTGGCAGTACTTTCCTCTCGATGGTCTAATCTGGACAAATTACTCAGTACTGCTCTCTTATCCATTTCTGTAAGATTTATTTTTTATTCTCAGATTTTCTCAATCTCTAATTAGGGCCCCTCTGTTTTGAAAATTTCTACTTTTCTAGTAATTACCAGTATTGTTGTGTCCATTTGATCATTGTCTGTCCTTTTGACATCTGCTGTCTGAAGCATTGATCAAAGTGTCAAATCCTTGTCTAGACCATATTTGTTGTTGGCCCAATCTTGGCCCAATCTTGCCCAGATCTTGTCCAAAGGGTGTCTGTGGTTAATAGGTGTGCAGTGATCTTGAAGAAAGTTTCTGCATTAAAAGTCATGGTTACACCAGACATTTGTTAAATCACTATCTACCTATAAATTTATTTCTAGAGTGCTTGCTGGATAAAGGATTTGGACTGACTTTTAAGCTGGTACAAAGTAGTGTAACTATCTATTCATTTTAAATATTTTAAAATAATATTATGTTTATAGGAAAGCGAATTTTGTAAATTTAATTTGTTGTTCAGGTGAGCAATGTGACCAATGGGCTTTTTAGTATTTTTTTTTTTTTTTAGAAATTCATGTCATTTGCATTTATGTTATTACATTAAATTTCATGTCCTACAATATAGTCAGACTCCAAACAAAACATCTATCACACTAGAACAGCCAAATGGTACAGTGTTGTGGAACGCAAACTTCAGTTTCTCTTCAGAACATCCAGAACAGATGCCATTCAATGCATACTCCCCAGAGGCATCAGTAAAGGTAAATCCTATCCATGATTTTTTGTGGTTGACTGTACAATATATGTAAATACAAAAAAAAGAAAACCGAAAAAAAAACCCACAAGCCACCAACTAAAAAACTGATTATATTTATTTATTCGATTTGATCCCATTGAATAATTATAGATATTTTAATATTGTGTTTATCAGTGAAATGATATCTTGAGGTTTTTGTCAATATTCATTTTAGAACACAATGATATGTATATTACCAGGAAATTTTGATTCCATAATTTTTTGGGGGAATTTAGGCCCTTTTGAACTTGGAATTTTGGCCATATGTTGAATATAGTAATGAACAGTTTGTACTCTCTTATGATACTGCACAGAATTTTGTGAAGCTTTGAAGGTACATGTATTTAGGACACAATACTGTATACAGTGAAATATTTGCCCCCATTTTATTTTTCACCCCTTTCGCCCTCATTGTCAGCGGGTGAATTTAAAACTGGGCGAATTTTATGTTGCAAATAATATCTCTGTTAACACAACTGTATCTGGGCGCAAGACGGGGCGAAACCGTTTGCAAGTGAAGAAGGGCGAAAATAACACGGGGCAAAAATAACACTGTATACACTATGTAGATGCCCATATTACCAGAAAAATTTGAATCCATAATTTTCATAGGAATTTCGGCCCTTTTGATCTTAGAATTTTGGTCTTATATTGAATATAGTAATGAACAGTTTGTAAGTGCAACTCCTCTTAAACCACAGCAAGGATTTTGTTGAAACTTTGATGGTATTTAGGGCACAATGTGTAGATATGCACATTACCAGGAAATTCTGATTCCTTTATTTTTCTAGGAATTTCAGCCCTATTTATATTAGAACTTTGGTCCTATATTGAATATAGTAATGAAAGGATTTTAAGCGCAACTCCTCTTTCACCGCAGCAAGGATTTGTTGAAACTTTGTTGGTATTTAGGACAAAGATGCCCATATTACAATGAAATTTTGATTCCATTATTTTTCTGGTAATTTCTGCCCTTTGGAATTTAGAATTTTGTGAATGACAAAGGAATAAATGTACATTTACATATATGCTGGAAGTTTTTATCTGATGATTTTTTTTTACCGTAGTTATGCTCTTTCTCAAATTATTTTGTGTATTTAATGCATACCCTGCCATTCATTACGAGTAGCATTGTCAAGTAATGCGAGAGCATTGGGTATGTGAGCTTGCTAACTTTTTGTTTCATTGCATAGGTTCTGAATAAAAAATGTAGAGTTTTTTGTTAGAAAACAGAAACTATAGAAGAGGATGCAATATTGAAATTGAGATCTTTTAATCAAGTGATATAAAAACGATTATTACACCTCTGTGTATTTTTTTTATGTAAATTGCAACGAATAATAGTATGCTATTTCATCTAGACAACCTTTACCATGAAATAGTTTTTGTGCTATTTGTCCACGGTGAATAGTCCATGTAGTCATTGAAACTATTCACTGGCAGCATTTGATTTCCCTCGTGTTGAATATCGGAACTCCTCTAGTGTTATCAGAGTCACTATGTTAAATTCCAAGTCTGATAATTCAAACTTGTTTACCATCAGCTAACTCAGCATTGCCGAGAAATAAAGATTTATTTGCTATTACTAAGCTATTTACTGGCTTTGAGGACAATAGCAAGTTCATTGACCCTCTCGACAGCAACTAGCAGTTTCCCTTGGCTTTGCCTTGGGAAATAGTCGCTGTCTCATACGACTGTCCTCATAGCCAAAAAATAGGTATATAATATATGTTGGCTTACCATCAATTTTTTTCTTCAATTGTTTATTCATATTTTGTGTTTCTTTTCATTTTTTGAACATAGGGGAAGTTAGTTTTTGCCAATTTTGGAAGAAAGACAGATTTCTCTACGTTAGATAACCTGAATGTCTCTGTCAATAACAGCATACTACTGATTAAATACGGCAAGATCCATCCAGCCAACAAGGTAAAGTTATGTCTCCAAATGGAATTGGTTGAAGGAAAGAGTACCAATAAGTTTTGATTTATTTTTTCTTCAAGAATTTGATAGTACCAAGTGAAACTATTCGATGAATATTTAAGCTGCTGGAAGTACAAGCACCAGCAATGCAGTAGTTATCCCAATCTTAATAGAAGCAATATTTCTAGTACTGACTTGGACGTACGTGTCACACCATTAGACTGCAAGTAATTCATTGGAATTGGCACATCAACCCATCCTAGGGGTTTGGCACAGATCGTTGCACTCTGGTGTGACCATCTCATTTCAGACACCTGTTTCCACATTACATTTGGCTGTGTATTTTATTCAGTGTTTTTGGTGGAATGTGGCTTCCGCCAAATCAAGAACATAACCAGATCATCAGTTGTCAAATATATAAATAGATTAGATAAAAAGGTACATTCAGAAATGTGCAAAATCAAATTTACACCAACCTGTTGCAAAATCATTTTCCACCAAATATCGTACAAGCTAAATATAATACGTTTTCAGTGACACATCACACGTTTGAGCTATACATGTAAATGTCTAATGGCTATTTGGATAGACAATTAAAGAGATGCTTTGAAAACACACACACTTCCGTTCATTTTAAGGCAGCTAGGAACATAAATTTGAAATACCTTTATTATCAAAATAAATCAATTATCTTAAAATATTCAATCTATGTTGTTCAATAACTCAAAGTTTTATATTCAATATTACATTGTAGGTAAAACATGCAGAGGAGAGAGGGGCTTTGGGAGTCATTCTTTATCCTGATCCTTTGGACTATGCAAACAACAACACGGAGGCGGTGTACCCCAGCACTTGGTGGCTGCCTGGATGGGCCATCCATTCCCATCATGTCAGATACACACTGATGGGAGACCCACAAAGTCCTGGTTATCCCTCACTAGGTATTGGCCCAAGTTGATAAATACATGTATTTGTAACTAGAGGTACCTTATGTTATGTATAAAAAACCTGCATGGGTTTTGCAATATCCCATAATATTTTGAACTGCTGCAAAACTTTAAACCCAATATAAAGGTTTACAATACTATGGCTGCGAAATTTAGCACCAAAATTTTTTTCATATGTATAGATGGAGTTTATCATCAGCCTTATCCTAAGGAGAACTGTCCAGGATGTCCCGGTATTCCAGTTCAGTCTGTATCATACAATGATGCCAGAACTCTAGTGGGGTCAGTGTACACTCAATTTCAGATTCTTAAATTTTCAGTAAAATAGCAATGCTTGCTTCTTTTGACAAGTCGTTAATGCATTAGTTTTAATATCACTGATTCCCTCTCAGGTCAATGATTGGCTCCTCTGTCCCAGATGACTGGATTGGAGGATTAGGGGTGTCATACAAAACAGGACCAGGGCATTCTAATGACAGGTATTGATGTAGAATTTAAGAAAACATGCATCCTCTAAAAGGAGAAAACTGTCATACTTTGTGTATTTTTTTCTCATTGGTTCAAAATAATTAAGCTATAATAAAATATCATGGACAATTTTTGAAATGATCAAAATCATATACCTCAATTGTTTTGAAATTTCTTTTTTCAAAGTGCATTTTTAATGAAGCACTTTAATTCAGTAGAACTGAATTTTTTGTAGGTTGGTCAATATGACAGTAATACGAAACCTGGTACAAAGAAAAATTTCAAATTTAGTTGCAGAAATAAAGGGAAAGTATGAAAAAGGTAGGTTAATGTTTCTAATTAAAACATTATTATTTCAGCACTGTGTAATGCAATGATAAAATAGTACCACATACACTGTATTACATAATTAAAGTTTGGATAATTTACATATTGGACTAGAATCTTATAAAAAATGAGGTTAGAGGTTTGAATTTCGCCTACTATTTTTAGTTAGTGAATTAAATAGTTGATTGAACACATAATAGAATATATGCAGACCTTAAATTAAAATCACAGTATATATGCCGTTCTTTTGTTTGTGCAGTACAACCAACTTTCCATCTGCACATTAGATTTCATTAAAAAACATTTTCAATGAAATATTTTAAAAACAGCATTTAATCCCCAACAAATGTTTCTGCAAATGTTTCTGCTTATGACAAAAAGTGATGCAGAAATTTTTATTGTGCAGATCTGCCTTTGATGTATATTTTTTTTAAAATTGTAGACAGGTACATAATTATTGGAGCACACATCGACTCCTGGAATAGAGGAGGTGTGGACTCGGCCAGTGGCTATGCCGTGTTGTGGGAACTTCTTCGCACTTTCAGTTTTCACACCAAGAAAGGTATAGTGACATTTTGTCCGCTTCTATAGAAATTGTGAGAGAGCTAGCTTATGATTTGTATTTCTATACTGGATATTAACTTATTTTAATGGGAATAAAAAGGTAAAGCTTACAAGCAATATATGTACACGTAGACATGCATTTTTGTATTGCATTTGATAGTGTGAAGCGTAGTTAAAGCCGACATGAATTCATAAAAGCATTTGGTTGCCATGTTATGTGCTATTTTTTCTTAACTGCTACAGGTACATGTAGGCTTTCAATTGCTGCTTGGATTGGATGTTAGGAACGTATTTCTACCAAGTTTTTTTTTTACAACAGGTGATATGGATTGCACCATTTAAATGTTCATTAAATTTCTTGATTTTCTAGTGTGTTTCTACAGTGATAAGGTTATGCACAGTTTCTTTTTAACATATGTCCAAGAACTCTTTATAATCGAGATATTCATTTAAATCAGAATGATAATCACCCCCTTTTCTTAATATTTTAAGCAAATTACCATGGTAATTGAAAATTTTGCTTGAAATTTTCTTCTTTGCATTTCTTTTTTGTGTTTTGTAAAGGACCCCATTAAAGTATGTTGCTTTATTGCGAATGTAAATACATGTATGTAAATAGATCTTATTTTTAAAGATGCACAAACATTAACACAAACAACAAATGTGATGTAACATGTCTGATATTAAACCATCTATGTATTGTATTAAGGTTCTTGAATATAATTTGTTTGCAAAAGATAATTGTTATGGTAAAAAGCTTCATGATTTTAATCCCAATGGTCAGCCAATAACAATTGAAAACAGACTATACATACATAACATTTGAAGACAGACTATACATACATAACATTTGAAGACATAGTAAGTCTTGGAAAACCAATTTCATACAGTCAACTGTACTGCAAAAACATGAGTAGAAAAATCAAATATTCAAATTCAAGTTGCAAACTTTGACCATTTTCTTTAAGTAAATTCAATTCAATCTTTATTGACAATGTCAAGCACCTATAAATCTATTTCTTGCACATTTTCTAGCTTATCTGAAAATTAAATAATTTTTTGAAAAGTCTACTACAGTAGAAGTGGCATATAAACAGGTGGAGATAGTTATGGATGGCTGATCTCTGAGCGAGACATTCAGATGGCTCAGATTTTGTAATGCATGCACTGTACTTAATATGAACAGTTATAAAAAAAAAAAAAGAAAAAAAGAATCTACACTAGTCTTATAGAAAAATAAAGTTGGTATCTTGCAAGAATTGCCAAAATATCCGAATTTTGATCAGGAAAGGTTGCCACATCAAACATGTGTGCAGTTTCTATAGAGTGTATATTATTTGCATTCTTAACTCTGAAACCACATCCAAATTGGTAATTAGGCGATAATAAATTCAAGTACATAACTTGCTGATCTTCGTATCTGTTTCACTAAGTCCTTCTTCAGTCTGCTTTGTTTGTTTACTCTTTGGATATTTCCTACCAGTGCACTGACTGTAATTTTTTTTTCAAAGTGCATTTCTACAAAATAATGATTGTGTTGGGTTAAATGAAATACCTGAATGCAGTTGAGCTTGAATAATGCTCTCACCCCCATGAGGCAGGTTTGCAGGGATAATATTATGAACCAATAGGTGGTAGTTGGAGATGAAAGAAGAATAATGCATATTCAAGAGTTCATGTCAGCTTTAACTGATTTTTGGCACAGTTAAATCTAATAGTTGTTGTTCAAGCTAGGGATGTGGCCTTGGGGTCTCTTTCAATTGGATTGACTCTCTTAAGTAGGCTGGATGGTCAACAAAATTAACTATCAAATCTACCTCAAATTGAAAAAAAAAATGATTTGCTAAGTTATAAACTATTATTTATTAAAGGAAAAATCCATAAATTTTCACTTTAAAGTTTGAATGTTTTCTCTATATCTTTATACAGAGCTACCTTAAATTAAAAAAAAAATTGATTTTCTAAGCTATAAACTATTATTTATTAAAGGAAAAATCCATAAATTTTTACTTTAAAGTTTGAATATTTTCTCTATATCTTTATACAGAGCTCTTCTTAAGGAAATGCATATGGTCTAAAAACGGCCACGAACATCCAGCCCTCTTAAGAAACAATGTCATGTATGCTGACATGTATGTTATTAAAGAAATAAGTCTATTTAATATTTTGTTAGGTTACAGACCAAGAAGAACTCTGAAGTTTGCTTTATGGGATGCATCCAAATATGGACATGTGGGATCCTTTGAGTGGGTTCAGGTATTTCAATTTGACAAATAAAAATGTCTAAAACAGAACATTCAATTTTAAAGGACAGTTTTGCAAACATATTTTATAATGTATTGTAGATTCATTTGTTAATTCTGCTGTTCTGTGACTTCCTAAACTAACAATGGTGCACTGCCTCATGAATGATGCAAATTCTACTTAAGAATGATTGATAAAAAAGAAATTCAAAATATAGTTTAATCATAATTACAAACTGATAATTATAATGTATGTGTACATTTAAGTTTAACTGTGACCCATAGTTCAATGATAGGTCCATATGAGAAGTGTAAAAGATTTTTCATAAATCACTGGACTAATTTCATAGATATGAAGAAATTCTGACTAATATTACAAAGACTGAAATGTGTTTACATCATGAAATCCTAAAGCTAGGTTGTAGCTTTATTCAGAGGCAAATTTTATATATAAGAAGCATTAGAAAGAGAAACAAAAATTAATTTGAGAACTGTTATTCAGATGAGTTGTGTGGCCCATGGCCCTCCTCTTTCTCATTTCCTATTGAATTGGTAAATGGTTATCTTGTAAAATTTGTTTATTAAGATTATTACCTGTATATTACATGTAGCTGTTTTTGAATAATAAAAAGGGGTTGTCTATACGTTTTCTAAATATAAATACTATTAAGATACATATCAAAATAACTAAATAAGATACATGTACCTGCTTTGGAAAATACCTGCAATCTTAAATTTATTTTTTCTCATTTATGCTTTAATTCTATTTTTATACAAAGGAGATGGAAAAAGAAATTGGACTGGGAGCCATTGCATATATAAATTTGGATACAGTTGTAAGGGGTGAGTTATTTTAAGTTAAACTTAAGTTTTGATTTGTAATTACTGCTCAAAACCTCATTCCTAGAACAAACAAAGCAAACTTTGTGAAATATTACATTGAAAGAAGAAAAGTATTGGAAATAAGTATAACTTTGACATTTGTTCTTTATGAATCTTCAAAGTCAAAGGTCATTTAATTAGAGGTCATTTGGGCAAGTTCAAGGTCACTGGAAGGAAAAGTGCAAAATTTGTGTCCGGTGTATATCTTTCTTATGGAGAATAATTGAAAGTTCTTATTATACACAAAGAGTGCTTATGATCTGAGGGTGTGTCATGATTTTGACCCAAGGTCATTTGAGCAAATTCAAGGTCATTGGAAGAAAAGGTTCATAATTTGTGTCCAGTCTATACTTTTCTTATGGAGAAACGTTGGACTTCCTTGTTTGTGACCTGTAAGTATGTCCTGATCTTGAGCTTTGGTCATTTTTGCAAGTTTTAGGTCACTATAAGTAAATGGTGCATCCATTATTTTCCGATAGAGAAATACAATTGTACTTGAGTTATTATATTTTCTTAGTTGGGGGTATCATTTGTGAGCTTGCCCACAGTACCTCTAGTTAAAAAATGGCCTTGACCATCCAGCCCTCTCAAAGGGTTTACCAAGCTGACTCAAAATATTGTTGAACCTTGTTACATCTTAGGAAACTACACATTTTTTGCCGAGAGTAGTCCATTATTGTTTGATGTGATTCACGAAGCAGCCAGCACAGTGAAGTGTTCCGATCCTGATTACCAGGATATGTCGGTTCTTGAGCGATGGAATCAAACCTATCGGGATTCGGAAAATCCATTACAGCCAAAGTAAGTAGACATTTTATGTAAGGTCAGTGTTAGTAGTGCTATCATAAAACCTCCATCATCGAGAGTCTTATTTTCTTGAAATAAACCTTTTTCTCTCTCTCTACTTCTACGGTACACCTTTGTATTATTTGGTCAGAGTATATCAAAGTTTGGTGATGGTGAGAAAGAAGGCCTTTATTAACATTGTGAAATTTATCTCTCCAGGGTCAGAGACTCTGAGGTTAGAGTTGGGCCCTTTGAGTCACATAGAAAATATGCATAAATTATCTAAATAATCATTCTTCTCCACAAATAAACATTTTGCAATAGACATTTAGCAAAAAACTTGATACAGTGAGGAAGAACAAAGAGATCTGAAATAAAATCATAATAGTATGGGGCTTTCATAATTGGTCATACAGTGCTAAGTTCTACTACAGGGCATTGAGACAAACTGAGTGCATAGTAAGATTGAGAAGGAAGCCCAGAATTGTGAAATTCACAAAGCTTTTTCTCTCATTTTGATAGCTTTTTGTTAAGAGAATTCAATTTCAGTACATGGGCTTGAAAACTATAAAGCTTTTGAATGTTTTGTCAGACAATCATAACTCCTGAACCCTCCCTCCCCCCTTTTAAAAAAAAAATCAATGAAAAAAAGGATTGAGATGCTAATATTTTATCTTATATTTATATTGATAACAGAGTTCATTTATCCATGTCTGTGAAAGCAGTTATTCCTCTTTGGTTATTCACCTTTCATAAGTAATAACTATTTCTGTTTATAATGTATGTAATTAATGGGTTATTTGAAAAGAAGTTATACATGGAATTTATTATTAAATTAAATTGTTCTACTTATAAAAATTCCTCAACATGTTTCTATAACCTACAAAAAGTCCAACAAATGAATCTTAATTCAACATGTCCTACAAATTCAAATGTCAGCCAGTCTGTAAGTGTTACATAAAAAATTGTTGGACAGTTACATCCCTATCAATTAATAATTGTTTGATCTCTTTGGAAAGAAAATAGACAAAGTGCAGTGCAACATGAGTGGTGGTTGCTACATGAAGTTAGAGAACCATTTTAACAGGAGATTGGTTTTGGGTAGTTGTGTCAAACAGCAATGCTGGCCACTCAGCCATGGCTCTTTGAAATCAACACAATTTGTCTGATTTTTGAGCCAAGACTACACAATCTGTGCATATTTCACTTGAAATCAGCATCATTTTAACTTGTTTTGATGCAAGAAATAGATAGTTACATCCTACCAAAAGTCCAAGGTCTTGTTAAAATGGTTCTAAATGTATCTTTAGTGAAGGGTTGTTGACTGGAATTTGGACAATTGATTTGCTGTGCCTTCAGCATTGGGGAACAATTTTGTCTTTAGGATGTTGGCCTCATACCAAGTTAATAACCACATGATATGATAACTCAGGGAAACTCCCAGTGAATGCCAGTATGTTAAAATGCGTTCTGTAGACTTGTTGCCATGCATATTGTTTTCTTGTGTATCTCCCACTGCAGTTATTTTTATTGGCAAGGTTGATGTCACATGTTTAAGTGCAATGCAATTAGCCAGTTAATTACATTTTACAGTTTCACGATCAATTGACTATAAAATTGCACTAGATTTTGAATTCTTCAGTATTGGTGCTCCATGTTGAGGGTGTAAAAAGTGTAACATAGAGATATAGTTGGATAATCTTAAACCAATTCTCATTAGTTATATAGTTCATTTATTAGAGTTTGTGAAATAACTATGAAAGTATCCTGATATTGTGTAAATTCCAAGTTGTTTGAATCTTGCAATCATTGACCTCGATCCTTACCAATAATTGGGTCTCCGAAGAAATACAAAGTTTAAAACCAGGAATATGATACAGGAAATAGTCTTTAAATCTTTCTTAAGAACTACATTAATTGCTACTGTTTGTGACATACATGTTCAAATTGCGAAGGCTTCATGATATAGTGTTGATTAAAAATTCTATGAACCATGACCCCGATATCAAAAATGGAGCCCTAGGAAAGATGCAAAGTCATATTTAGTGTGTCATCTAAGGTACAACAACTTTATATCTGATATTACTACTCAAATGATTAGGAAATTACATTGTACCTCTAAATTGTATCATGAAGAATAAGTATGTTAGTTATTTTTGGTCATAGCCATGATTTATGATTTATGATAAAAAGGAACTTTTCCCTTTGGATCAACACACTCATTCAACAACAACCCCCTCTTTATTTTTCACCCCCACCCATCATCATCGTATTTGCTTTCAAAAAAACTTTTGTTCCTTAGTCCCTTGAAATTGCATGGATAGCAGTATTTTTTGTTTTGATTAAGAAGTTACATGTACTTGATAAATCTTTAATGGTGGGTTATGAATGCCTAGGTAAGCTAGAAACATGTATTTTGAAACATGTATTCGATGCCCAAAACCCCCTTATTTTCCCTGTTTATATATATATATATGTACTAGTAAACAATTAAAAGCCATTTATGTGTCAGGGAGATTAATGGCGTTGGTTTGAGTTCTCTGTGTGTTCCTTGTTTGTCGCTGGTTACAATTGCTTGTCATTGTTGGTTTTTTTGTTGTACTTTACAACTGGGAAGCCAATAAAGGAATGTATTTATGATTTATTGTTATTTCAGAAGCATTGAAATTGACAGGCAGATTTTTTATGAGGTCAGCTAGTGTGTGAATCTTAATAATCTGTTAAGGAAGGCACAGAAAAACAACTGGCCCAGGGGATTCATAATTTCACGTAGAAGTATTCTTTATATAGCTTTGAATTTGATTATATATTAATCTGATTAAAAGTGTAGAAAAAGCACTATGTCGAGTGTATTTTTTTTGTAATAATCAGCAATTTTGGGTCAGCTTGTCTTTAAAATTTATCTTTTGAATTCAGATGTTCAGGTGCAAATTTAAGGCATTGCATGGTCATTGATTGGATGCATTAGTTTTTGAAAAATCCTCTTACTTCTAAGATTTTGATCTTAATAAATGACTACATGTACATGTATATACATTGTACTACAGAAAAGCTTTTTGCCAAAATTTGGGAGGCATTCTATCACAGCTGGATAACCCCAAAAAAGTTTCAAAGGACTGACATTATGATGTATAAAATGTGTAAACTAAAGGATATCATCTCAACTGGTCCCCCTATTTTGAAGAAAAAAAACCCCGCATTTTGTAGATGAGAATGTTTTATATCTAATGAAATATTTATGAACAGAATGGGAAGGGCCTCATTATTCCAATTTATAATCATGTCAAGCATACTTCATACCATGAATTTAAAATTGACTATGAATGACCCAGTTTGTTGTATGTATTTAAATTTTGGGGTGTGGGGTTTTAATTTTTTATGATACTGTACGTAATATATTTATATATATATTGACTAGCCTCATCAGTAACACTGTCCCAATTTGACCACTATTTCACTACTCATTATTTATTCTAACAAATGTTCAATAGGAGAACATATAAGAGACCACACTAAAACATTGTATGCTGCTGGTCTTCCCTAAATGATCAACAAAAGCCAATAAAATTAATTTTTAAGGCAAACTGAATGATGGTTTGATGTTGGCTGTAAAAAAAATCTGAGTCAAGATAAATTTGTAGTTTATTCCTTGCTAAATTGTAACTTTCCTGAAAGGCATTATGATGATAAACTTTATTTTAAATCAGAACAGTGTCACTTTCAAAGCAACTATAAGTTTTTGGTTTTTTTTAAAATAGCTTATTAGATGTTTTTTTTTTTTCTCATTTTCTCCTCTATTCTTAATTTACTATGTACAGTAGTTTGCCATTTTTGGTAACAGATATATTGTCAGTCTACCAGGCAACTTTGATATAGAATACTTTCTGTTTCTTGAAATATTATTTTCACTTTCAAGTTTGACCAGTTTATATGTGCAATCATATTTATCATCTTCTAAATTTAGCATTTTTTTTATCAGCTGATCTGCATTATTAAAAGGGTTAATATATGATATATTTGGAAATTATTCTCCACTAGGTTATATGATACTATTTTAGTAATGTACATACATGCTGCCAGATGTACCATTGCCATGTCATATAAACTGACTTATCATTTTCAATACTTGTTTTCAGAATTGAAGCTCTTCAAGGAGATAGTGACCATTCCCCCTTTTATTATTATCTCGGCGTCCCGTCTTTTTCTCCTGCTTATATGTATAATCCCAAGGTAAGTTCAAGTAGATGGGCACACCATAAGTGCAATGATTCTTATCAATTTTCTTCATTTTGCTTCATTAAAACTAGGAAATGGCTGAATATTTCTTGAAATGCAGTTGGTTTTACCTGAGTATGTGTCCAAATATAGCAAATTACTGCATTTGATGCCAAAAATGTTTTAATTCACAACTGTTTTGAAGATTAATTATGATTATCATTTTTATGGGCTTCTCTCCCCAGATAAAAACCTGTAATTTATGTATTTTTCATTTTAAAGATATGGAGATGTTACACCCAGAGATAACAACATATTTATATATTTTCCCCACATTTTCTGAAAAAGTAAAATCCCAATTAAAATACAAAAACATTGTGTCATACTACATGTATACTTTCATTGTCTTGATTATGGTAGGTTATTGGAAATTCTAGTTTCTAGTATGTCATGCAAGAATTGTTTTGGGTTTGAATCCTGCTGATACATGTACATGTATTCTATGTGTTTTGAGTTTTTTGTTTTTGTTTTTCAAATTATATGCTGATCAGCTCTTGTATAAATAAGAAAAGAAAAATATTTCAGACAACCATTTTTATGCAGTCTTTGTGCATTAATTTTGGCAGATGCCACGTTAGCTCCTAACTCTTGAGAGGAATATAAATTATTTTCATGACATGAAAACTACGTACGAAATACATTTCAACGTGTCTCTATTGCTCTTTGCCATACATTCATGATATTTTTGTCACGTACTGTAATTGTTAATTTTATTCCATGATACGCAATATAACTGCATTTGAAACAAAAGTCTTTGAACTTTATAGACAGTGCTCACCAGACTGCATTTAGTCACACATTTTGTATTAAAATGTGCACCTGCCAAATGATATCACTATGTATTGATTTTAAATATGAAATAAATAAGACATTTCTTTAAAAGTTTGCAGATCGAGGCGAAGCTCGATCCATATAGCATTTTTTCAAGCATTTCATGTGTGTATTTAGAAAATATATTCTGCAACTAAAGAAAAATGTTAACTAGTTACTGTATCTTATAAATGTAGTTTCCCTTTTCATTTCTTTTCTTTCTTTTTTTTTTACAGAAATACCCAAATTTACCCAATTATCCAGCATATAACACTCTGGAGGATACAAAAGATTATCTGACGAATTTCACAGACAGGAACAACTACACCTTACATATCAAAGTCACACAAATTGTAGCCGATGTCATTTTACGCCTGAGTGATTCTGCAGTGATACCTTACAGTATTCAAAATATAGCAGAAGTGCTTGTTAATGGAAAAAATATTGTAAAACAGTTAAACTCATCACATGTGAGTTCAGGTGAGATTTTTTTTTCTCAAAATGTCCTTTCTAAGCTATTAATGCTTTCAATTTCAAAACATACACACACAAACAATCTGAAAATCTATGAATCAACTAGAAACTTATTAATAAATATAAAACAAATATGTTAATGGTGTCATTTTATTTTATTTATTATCTTTTTATAAATACAGATTTCCTTTTTTCTGAAATTGACAACTTCTCAAAACATGCCAGATTATTGCAGACAGAGCTAACACATCTGGATAAAGACAAGCTACAGTAAGTTCACAATTTGGATCATATTGAGTTCAAACATTTTAAGGCATGAATGACTACAAAGTACAATATACCTGACATTTAATTATCAGCTTACCCACTTTAATATGCAGAAATTATTAGCTTACCTGTGATTAAAGATCAGGTGAGTATTCAAATTAAACTCACCTGATGTCTATTTTTGTCTATGGTGCCTACCTATGAAGTTTCACATTTTTATCTTCTCTAGAGCCACTGAGTCAATTTTGACAAAGTTTGATACAAATCATCCCCATATGAAGAGTTTTTTAATCTGCTAAATAAAAGGACCTTCCTGAAACAGAAACTATATTTTTCGTTAAAGAAAACTTAAGAGACTTAATCTTCTATAGAAAAAAATTGCACCTGTCCAGAAATGTAAATATTTTCAGGAAAATTGGTGTTCATTCAAGATTCAAGACCATGGGACCAAAAATTAGTCATGTGATAAATTATCTTAATATAAGGTTCATTGTCCTATTTGTCAGTACATTGCTTCAAGGTGATGATGTTTTCCTAAAGAATTGAAATAAAAAACAAACCATGTGTATTAAAAATTATAATTAAAGTACATTCCATTCCAGCATACTTTGACAGTATTCATCATTAAACTCTAGTTTGCAATCTGTACGTAAAAGAAATAAAAGTAATTAATCTAAGAAAATGCAATCTTTCTGATTGACAATGGATTAATAATTGAATTGTATAATATAGAATTGAATGAATTACATGAAGACCTTTTGTTAACAGCGAAGAAGTATTGTATGAGATCAATGACAAACTAATACAGTTGCCAAGAATCTTCATTGTCAGCACAGGGCTTCCAAATTTTACCCAATACAGGTGAGTTACTGCACTATTGTTTCCATCTCTCTCTCTCTCTCTCTCTCTCTCTCTCTCTCTCTCTCTTCATAAAAGTGTTAATTTTCATATAAAAAACAACTAAAATTTTCATTAACTTCTTGCATAATACAAATCATTAAGTGGTCTGAAATTCCTGTTAGAAGTCCATTATATTGGAACCATTGTTGTTCAGATGGTGAACATTTGAATGTACTGTTTGCACCTGAAATTAGACGTCTGTGACAGTTGTTCAGAGATAATAAGTGTGATTGATATTGACTTACTTTCTCAGTGGAAAGGCGACTAAATCATATCATTTAATTAGATAGATAAAATAAAATCTTCATTTAAATATCTGTCAATTTCATGAGAAACTTATCAGAACTGTCCCTTTTTCAGATTGAAGAGCAGGTGTTACAACTGAATAATTTAGTTAATAAGTCTGATAATTAAACCACACTGTGCATAAATTTACCTTGCTTGCAGTGATGACATGCACTAACTTACAAATCTGTTCCTTATTTCCAGAAATATGCTCATAGCACCACATCCAGAAAATTTGTACCAGACTCAAATATTTCCAGGAATTGTTTGGGGATATACTAATGGTCAATTATCAGGGGATTGGTCCGATATGCAAATCCAACAGTCTTCGTTAGCTGTGGCCATCAGGCAGGCTAGTAGTAATCTGCAGTCTATTCTGACAGTTCTACACAGTCTGCAATAGCAGGCCCCTTTTCAGGAACAATTTTTGATTTGAAGGAATTTCAAATGCCCAAATTCAAATACAGATGGCAATACATGTATTGCATTTATTTGGTTATAGAATATTTGTGCTTTTGTTCTTTTTGTTTTATGTGTGTTTAATTCATAATTTCATACAAAACGAACGTTGTTGTAACTCATTTCAATAAAATGTCTCAATTACATGTAGCTATTTTTTTTTTAGAATTACGAATCTTAGTATATTTCTAAAGTACATGCATATGCTATTGCTATTTGCTTTTGTCCTTTTAGTTTTATCTGCATATTCATTTCATATTTTATGAAATGAATATGAAAATGTCATTCATTGTAATAGAATGTTTCAGTTGGTGAAATTAATTTTTTTTCCTCAAACTTTTTGGTTTCTAAGATATTTTTTACAACTTTAAACAATGGAGTAAACAATTTATAAAATATGTTTATGATAACCTATGATATATAATTCAGTTTTGAATTTTGTACACAAACTATCTGAAGTGCAGGCTCTTCAAAGGTTCAGTCAGCAGATTGACACCTGAAACAAAACTCACAGGGCTGTGTTTTCTGTTCATTGAATCTCTGATTTTTAAAAAAAAAAAAATTAATATTTCAAAAATGTTGTACATCTTGTGTTAACCATTTACTGTGCATTGGATTGTGCTCTATATAAATATTTAACTTGCCATTCAGTATTTTCTAACTGCTTACAAAGTTATGATCAAAGTTCCTAGCCATTAGATCACCCTGTGTTTTCTTACTGTTCCATTCAGCGTTTGCTCATTTAGGCAGGGAAGTCTAGTGTTTAAGGGACTGCTAGTGCTTTGATGTTTACAGTGTCAACATTTTTTATTAAGCGGCCATTAAATGTATCATACTTTAAAAACATTTTATGGCTTATGTGTATATACTTGTACTGATAGTACTACAAGTTTATCTTTGACTGTCAACAAATTATTTTATAATTATTAAATATGACACATATGCATAAATAAACATTGGCGTAACATTTTTTGTGTTTTATTAGTGTTTGAATGAGTTGTCCTTTGTCTTTTATCTTTATTTATAATTGGTCACATTTTGACAAGTTTTTTTGGTTGTTGTTGACCAACAGCTCGTTTTGCTGAATTATTATTTACAATGGTTGTGCTATATAGTTTGATATCAATCTCCTTAGATTCTCTCCTAGTACATGTACTTATTTGTTAAAATTTTTTCTCCAGAATTAACACTGAGTCATTACTTATTTATTTTTTGGTAGAATATTGCATAAATGTATTTTTAATGTGTTCACTATGTGCTTTCCATACCAAACATGCAATCATGCCGAACTTCTTTAGGTGTCAGGGCCAGATCTGAGCTTGTACTTGTGCTTTCCATACCACACATGCATACTTAACTTTTTTTTTCTTCGGCAGGGTAAATACCAGTAGTGGCTGTACTTTTAACAAATTGGCCACCATGCTTGTCTTTATAATATTTTACAATGTTTTTGTACAACAAAGAGTAATTTATGACTGATTTGCAATTGATTGCTGTCAAAAAGCTGTGGTTTAGGGTTTGTGTTAAAATTATGAATAATTAATAACGTTTATCAATCATTTGAACTGTGAGAAAAGAAAAACTGGCTAAATCATGTAGAGTTGGAAACTATTAGCTTTTTGAAATTTCTGTTGAACATTTGTTTAGTGTTATTTTAGTTGTCATATAAACCCTTTATACATTCCCATCTTTTTTTCTAGAACTACGTGTTCAATATAAGTCAACTTCAACCAAAGTTGGCACAAAGCATTTATGAGAAAAGGACTTTTATTTTTTGCAATACCCCTTCCAATACAAATGTTTGTTGAGGAATTGAAAATCGGTGGGATATTTCAAAACAACTTCAGAACCAGTTGGCTGGTAATATCAAAACGTTTTCATATGCTTTGTCAGTATTGTTTTAGATAGCCAAAACCCCACATTTGTCTTCCTTTATACATGTTTGATTTTCAAAGGTTGCAAAAAAATATCTTGGGTGTAAAGGTTGTTATCACATATTTTGGGATAACTATACATAATTAAGATTAAATCTGTTTTTGTTTTGAAGGTTGTGTGCAGATTGAACACATTAAGTTCATCTATTTTTTTGTTTTGTTGAAAACCATTTAAAATATTTGATTTATATGTGGATATCTTTTGATTTCCATAAATTATATCATGATGTTTTTGTGCATAATTTAATAAAAATATAAAAATTAATCATGCTTCTTTGTGCTAAAATTTGATTATTAAATCTTGGGGTATATGTCAGCTGAAGCTCTTTGCAATAAGGTATAAATAATTTGCTCTGAAGAAAATAACAAAAATTCATTTGATTTGATAGTCTTGTTAAAAGTCAGCCCCTTTCTCCTGTCGTCATGACAATATGAAGTTTATAGGTGGATGGGCATGATAAAATTACCCTTTTTCACCATTTTAACATGTTTGGCTTAAAGGAATTTGTACATCATAAATGTATATACAAAAATAGTCAGTCAATTTTGGTTTCCAGTCTTCATGGGATTTTCTGTGTAGGGTGGAGATTTGAACATAAAATATTCTTTTAAAATCAGAAATAAGTCGCACAGTGGCTCAAAATGATATTTCACTTTACTATGATGATTTTTTTGAGAACGGAAATAAAAAGATTTATATATAGGAAATTTATTTTGCGAGAGGTTTCAAATTCATTACTTCATCTTACAACAGCTTATAAGTCGTTAAAATTCATTCAGATGCACACGTAAAAACAAACCGGGTAGTTTTGGACATTGAATTTGAGTGTCACGTGATTGCGACTGAATAAATAAGATACAATGTGAACGACACGTTGAGGAAAGAACTGTAATTTGAATTTACATTTATACCCAGCACAAACAATATTAGTTACTAAAGAAACATGTTTTACTGATAGGCCGCATACTGTAGATTCCTTTTTTTTTACGCGAGTACTTAATTCCGCGATTCAACCGTTTTGCATCAAATCGCGATAATATAAAATCGCGAACGCCGAATTGTTATCATAGTTCCATTTAGTTTACATCTGTCCAAAAATTAAAGCGAAATTTTAAAATCCACGAGATGTGCTTCTCGAGATTTTACGCGGATATTAATTCTTCGCGTTTAATTAGGAATCTACAGTACTTTATATGCTTGATGCCATGCTGCAGTATTAGTAACCCCTGCGCTTGGGTGACCATGAAGTGGAAGGAAAACTCAATATTTTTGTGTTAGGCCAAACAATAATTCTATTTTTTTTCTTTAAACCGGAGATATTCACTCCTGAACATCGCACAGAACCTTCATAAAAGTTCATAATCTATACTTATGAATTAAGATATTTTGCCAATAAACTACAAAATGCCTGCCCCAGAGTAGCTGTTTATACCTTAGGTATTTCAACACGTGTGAGATGATGTCCATAAACTATAATTGAACTTTACCCAGTCAGTAATTATTGTGAAATTAATTAAAAACCTACTTTCATTTTCGATAAACCAGCCCGAAATAGCAAAAATGAGAGTAAGGTGGTGGACACGCTTTGGCGGATCCGAGTCAGTTTGCATCAAAATGTATACTTGCAATGAAATAATATCGAATGACTACGTAAAGAGTGAATATGTTTACTGGGAACTTATTAGAGAATACAGAGAAATTAAGATTCGACAAATGTTGAACAAATAAAATGGACCCATCGTTTCTTGAATGCACGATTCTAGTTTTGATGGATAGAACTTTCCAGAACGGGGTAACCAAGAACGCAGGTTGACTTATGCCTTAGTCACATTACTCAGCCGGTCGCCGTAGACCGGTGGTAATCGGTGATGTCTCAACATCGGTCCTCATCGGCCAAGTAGTCGTTAACACATCTGTCACATCAACAGGCATCGTACATTAGTGAACACCGTTCGTATATCGGCAGTACATCGGCCGGCTATGGGCAAATGATAGGTCGATAATCGGGCGATGTTTGTTAAACACCTCTCACCTCAGACTCAAAAGGCAACGGACAATGATCGGCCATACATCGGCCGATTCTTAAATAATGTGTTAATGATGTATTGCCAATGATAAGCGATGTGGGACATCGGTGGAGACATCGCTGATTTTTAACTACAACTTATTTTCTTCCGATGACTTCCACCGATGTGCCCGATGACCTCAGTCACCGTCCGATTACTTTGGGTGTCCGGCCGGCATCAACGCCATTTTCATCTAAAAAGGCATCGGTAGCACATCGTTTACCCCATCGCTGGTTAATGTGACTGATACTATACTAACGTCATAGCGGAAAGTGTAGGGCGAATTCATTATGTATCGCAGATGGATACCTTGGATCGGACATCTTTGCATAATACAAAAATGTTATTAAATAAAATGGTCCAATTTGACGCTATTTTAGTGTTAATGGAAAGAACTTTCCAGACGGGGTGCTAAAAAACTCGGGTTGACCAATTAACACAATGGCGGAAAGTGTAAGGTGAGTTATATCATCGGGCAGATACGTTGGATCTGAAAACTTTGGCTTAAAATATGCAAATAAATATGCATGCAAACACTAGTGTTTATATTTACATTCATTTTTATACCACGACAGATTAGTATAAACCTTATATGCTACATTAATTTGTAAATTATGAACAGATTGTGTTAACAAATCTATTCATACATGTATATGAATAAATGATTATGCAAAAAAACGGGGAACTTATTTTTTTAAAACAGTCTTTTATCTGGAATTCTTATTTGGGAGTGATAAAGATTATAGTGAAATTTGACCTAAATACAAATTTTATATAAAAAAAAAAAACCCAATTCAACGAACATATACACCCACTCCCTGGTTTAAAACAATAATAAAAAAAAGATTGTAATTGCAACATAAAGAATTAAGGCCATGTACATGTATGTATTATAATCAATTTCAGTTTAAATTTTCACCCTTGCTTGTTTCTCTAAATATGCAGCCACGCAGTTGCTTTTTTATATCAATTTTAAGAATAGGTTAAGAAAAGCAATTAAGAAAAAATTCGGACACAGTATAAACAAAAAAAACCCACAAAACAAAAAAAATATGTTCAACGTATGAAGCATTGTATCATTTTACATGTAATGTGTAAAGTGTTAATCCCCGCGCTTGCATGGGATATCAGCCAGTATATTCATATGTTGGGGATCCTGTAAAAGTTCGGGTTTTGGTGCCGTATGTGACACTCGGTGTCTCTTTAAAAATGTAGATTAGACACCCTGCTGAGAACAAAACATATAATTTTCCCATATTTTTAAAGGATGAAACTACACCAAGTCCAATGATATTGATAAAACTTTATAGAAACTCATTCGAACCGTAAGTCTGTTTTTAATTTTTCATGCACATATATTATTATTCCTTCTAATTTTTTCACTTTGGTTAAACAACATATTTCTTGGCACTGTCAGTTACAGTTTTTAAGATCTTGCAAATCCACATTTTACACACAACCAATGCGAATTGCGGCAGATGCCGTAATGGATGCTCGACGTTAATTTACTAGATGTATGAATATATGAATTGATACAGAGTAGCATATCATCTATAACAGTTACTATATATCAGCTGGTGGCTACTGCTTTCTGCTGCAGGTTACATGTAATAACGAGTCCGTGTCTGGTACATTTATTATTATTTTATTACGAACATTATAATTGTGTTAAATTCTCATGCATAAACAAAAAAATATATCATATCATAGATATATCTAGGAGGACACTTTCCATAAAAAATGTATTTTCTTAAAGTAAAAGCCTTTACTAAAGTCTCATAAAGAATAAAATCACTTGCAGTATTACGTAATACAAGCCTGTTTGTTCGAGTCTGAAGTACGAGGTATTTGACATCAGTTGATTCGTGTTGCAGATTTCTTACGATTCCTGCAAAGGCCACATGATCGACATCTATTAATCCTCGATCAGTAACGACTCGTATATATTTCTAGAAATTATTTTTTTTTTATTTCATATGGAAAGTGAGTTTAAAATTGTTTTGTTTATATTTCATACGATCATTCAACACGGTCTTTCACTCAGTCATAACTTGGTCGCCACATACCATGGTGACCAATCACATGTCAGGATAGAAGATTATTAAGACTCATTCATAATATTTAACCCGATGATTTTCTTAAATTTATTCAACTCTATTGACTTATGTGTCGGCTGTTCACAATTTCTCGTGACTACTTACGTACATGTATAGATCATTCTGTCTACTGAAGGTCTGAATATTCTGGCCATCTAAGTCTGTTTTACATGGTAATCTCGGGCTTTTGTCCATCAAGATCTATATATTAATGTTTCGCCACTTAAGCGTATATAATAATAAAATAATCATTTCCTGCTATTATACTCCCCCGTTTTCTACATGGAACTCGAAATCGTCTGTCTTCGATCGCGACGGGTGTTGTACTCAAATGATTAATGCGTCATTCTACTTCCGCTATGATCCACCAATGAGATAAGTCAAACATGCCATTTGGGGAAATGTAAAGGTAATAAAGAAAAACATAACGTTTTATTGGTGTACTACAGTTATAACTGTTGTAGTACATAGACTACATAATATAACATATCGGCCGGTATATCATTCCCGCATGTTATGAGGATTATTTTTTCCGTATATATAGGCAATATACATTCTCTCTCTCTTTCTCATAATTATTATTTGGCACAGGCATAAAATATTATTTAATAACAATTGTTAAAAATTTAAAATTAGCAATATTCCTAACATTTCGCCAATTTGATTCAATTTTCTTTTAAAAACCAGTGATTGTTTTATGCTTCATCTCTATAAGCCAAGCCTTTTTTATCTATAGGTTTGAAAAATATGAGGAAAAAATGTATAATCTTTATTTTACCTAATATTTTTTTTTATTTAGAAATATGACGTCTTACTAGTATTGACATAACAAGACATGATTTATTAGATATTAATATCATGCATTTGTTCACACCAAATTTTTAAACTCTACAGTGTGTTACTTGCAACCAAGACAACCATTTCACTTTCTAATAAAAAAAAATACAAAAACTATCACATAATTAAGGGCATAATTACATCTTTCTTTAAACAACGAAATCATGTTTCAGAAATGATACTTTAACGATTCATGAAATAAAATTTTGGTGTAGCATTTCACCTTACAGCATATACCGTTGCGTAGCAATTCATAGATTTAACATGATGATTTATATTTTAACTATTGCAATTTATATTTCAAAATGATAACGTACATGTACATCTATTAATGTCAACATATCACGAAACATGCAGGTGTTAAACTTTCTGGTTATACTTATGTGCATCAATCATTTATCTTAACTACGTATTTTTCTTCTCTATACGTTTCTGAAACTCTAACACCTTTTTTTTTTTATAGAGATAAAAGGTATAATTAGTTCACTTCAGAGTAATATATATGTCAAGTTTGCTAAGTAAACTTAAGATCAACACTTTGAAGTATTCTCAAAATTTATTTATTTCTAGCTACAGGATACAACAATTTATACAAAAGGACTTTGTCATGTCTGACGCTAACATTCACTTCATCCTCTGAAAAAAAAAGAAGAATATCCAAATTAAAAGTCAACCTAACAAACGCATGCTATATTTGATAAAATTTTGCAAACATGATTGCTGCCAATACGAAAAATGATAAACTTTTCGAAGATCTTGTCAAATTTTTGGGAGTTTTATTAACAGAAAAATGTCACATGGACAGAGGCTTTACCAACACAAAACGCTGGGTATAACTTATTTTGTTTAACTTTGAAATTTGTGAATAAACTTAACAAAGTAATCCATGAAAATTAGTGTTTAACAAAAATTGACGAAACTATGGTATGACTCCAATTGCTTTTTGATTTCCTACCTGGCCTTCCAGTGGATCAAATTCCGGCATAGGAGCAAAATACCACTTAGGTATACAACATTTATATTCATAGTTAGGATTAGGGTTTTCTCTGGTACAGTGGGCATCCCAGTTGCTATATTCTTCATAATCACTAGAACAGTCTAAATACTCTGGAGTGCATTCGCAGTCATCCGGTGATGCATCTGGTGGTAGACATATCGCCAAACCTGGTTAATGAACGAAGCCATAGAATAATTACCACTGCGCACAACTTAAAACTGCATGATTCCATATGAACATAATTTGTTCGGCACTACAAGTACATGTACTCACCTAAGATTGAAATAATCAGTGTTAACACTAGCAGTCTGTTCATGGTGATGTTTTCAATGGCTGACAGGTGAGAATGATACCTTGGCCAAAACCTCGGTGTTTATATATATACAGATCGGGGTTCCTCCTCTTCTAAGCCCCACCACAACGAAATAACTTCCACTCTCCAAATATGTTCCCGAAAGCGTTAAGTGTTTTGGTGCATTTATATCTATGACCCGTGAAATAAATGCGTGTTGGTCGTGACCAGAAATTAATTGAGAAATAAACCTGGAAACGCCATCGGCTATTACATAAAAACCGTTTGAAGGTTCCGGTTTTTCTCGTGTTCGTAAAATAAATTCATTAACCAAATTGCTAGCTATTTTTCTTAGCTTGCTTCTTTACATCTAATAGAAACTTCAATTTTGATTGACAGCTGTTGAAATGGTTCATTTCTCCTGAACATTTTGACTTAAAATCCCTTATTTTATTTTCAAAAGAAAGTCACCGATATTCTTTACGTGTGATAATTTGATAGCTTTAGATAACTAAAAAAACAAGATAACCTTTTATTTTTGTTAAGGGGACCGGTTGCCAAGGTGATGAGCAAAAAGAAGGAAATCTAACCATTTTGAACTTACTTAAGAAAACTGTAACTAATGGCACCTGTCCAGTTTTTGATATTCAAAATCATATACTTAATTATAAAATACTTTCATAAAATTTCAAATTATTGAACACATTATTTGGGCAAGTAATTAATAAGTGTTACCATGTTAGCTAAACAAAATAAAATACTTTTCATTTTTTGTATATGCTGCAATTTCTTTCTATATTAAAATAATTTCTTTAAAGTTGCTAAGATTTGCCATGTTGCTATCTTTAGTTTCATTAACCATGGCAACGGACACTTTTGCAACTAATTTATAGTGTCTTGCTTCTTTTTACATCGATGAGTATCAATGTATTCGTATGCAATATTAAACAAAAATGAGAATGCTTGTACATTTGTACAAATGCTTGTACCAGAACCCCTGTATAAAACTTTAAAGTTTTTTACGCAGAATTTATCATAAGTGCATGCGAAAAATATTGGTAAAAATCAATCTTTCGTTGATTTATAACTTAATTTCTAAACTGAATGATTGTGTGTGTGCGTGTGGTTAATTAGAAATGCTTTCTTTGGTGATTCATGCGAGTTATGATAATAGCGAATTTGCAGAAAAAATACATGACCCGCGTTAGCAGGTTTTGTAAATTTTTTCTGCAATGATTTTAATTTTATTGTTTATATTTACATCTTTCTGTAAACAAACAAATGAATCGATGGTAAAGAGTAAGTTAGTACATGTATGAAATTAACTAAATATTTGTTATTGTACCAGCATCAGTACGTTAGATAAAAGAAATAGCCAAGTCGCCTTATATGATTATTCGTGCAATCCGGGATTTTTCATAGGTTGCTGTAGGTTTCGACCGATGTATAAACTGGTTAGAAACTGGACCGTGTAGATTTCAGTCCTGGCAGTTTCCAAAGAGCTATGAATTACACTCAATTTCCATATGAAATAGAGGGAATCATACTTAGTGAATGTAAATAAAGTAATATATGATTAACTCTTTCTATTCACAAAGCTATAAAAACAGAGTTTCTTAATCTTTTACGCGTTATTTTCAAAAGTTCAAAATTTTAATATTCCATTTCAAATTGAAGAATACGGCTTTGTCAAAAAGATAGATTAACGTCTGATATTGCAAATTTATGTTAAGTAACATATATTTATATATATTATGCATGTCTCAAAGCGAAATGAAAACTCCTTGTGTTTTCAAAAATCAGAAAAAGCACTACTGACCCCTTTTCTCTTTCTCTCTTAAATATATGTCATCAATGCAAAAAGGAACTGTAATTTTGCAATACATGCTTCATTTATATTTAAACATTTACAAATTTAAGTGTCTTGTCTGTGATTGCACTACGAATCGATTTTCTATAATGTACATGTACATGTAAAGTCTAATACAGTTCATCAATGACTATTTTAAAAATATTTAATTGTACAGTTGCTGAAATTATCTAAGGAAGAAGGAATCCTTCTTTGAGTATCATGAGGTGATAATTTTGGTCGGGGCGTGATCAAATCCAATAAAGCCTGAAGGGCTTTATGATAGATTTGATCACGACCAGACCGAAATTATCACCTCATAATATTCAAAGAATGATTCCTTATTACTTATATTTATATAATTTTCAGCAATTGCACATTAAATATTTGAATATAAATAAGCAAACCCCACTTGCGTTCCAATTATACGTCATTTGAATTTATTGAACTGTATAGTACAAAATCGATACGTAGTGTTATCACAGGCAAAGACACTGAAAAATGTAAATATATGAATATAAGGAATCATTCTATGAATATTATGGGGTTATCAAATACGGTGGGGCGTGATCAAATCTATCATAAAGCCATTCAGGCGTTATTGGATTTGATCACTTACGACTGTATTTGATCACCTTATAATACTCAAAGAATGATTCATTATTCTTTAAATCAATTATCAAAAACTTCGTTTTCATGGGAAAATTCAATGCCCCTATTATGTATGTACAGCATTAACTAGACAATATCTAATAAATAAGATTTATTTAAGTCATTGGTTTTGCAAAACTTAAAAACTTTATATAAGCCTAGTGCATGCTATACGTATGACAAAGTCTGAAAATGGGTAAGAGGTCAAACGCAAACAGGCTCTCTTATGTATGTACATGTAACTTGCTGATTAATTATATAACAATTTATGAATTAATCAAAATAAAATGAGTATATATGAGTAAACAGTGTGTATGCAGTTAAGAATATTTTTTATTTTGTATAAAAAATCAAACCTATCATTGCATTTCACATTGCTGCACTAAGCAATTTTAACACCAGTAACTTAAAATACAAATATCAAAAACAAATGTTTTGGCATCTTGAGAGCAGTTCGTTTCTTTACTACCTAGTCCTGGGCCAATTCCGGCAGGCATAGGAAAGAAAAAACAAAGGACTCCGATCTGAACCCTAGGCGACGAACTTGCCAAGGCTGATCCCGACAGGCGTACAACTTTCTCTCGAGATGAAAATAAAGCATTTCTTTGTTGTTTCAAAGGGATGTAAACTTTGCGTTCATTACAGGATAAAAAATTAACATAATACATTGATGCTGATTATGCAATGCAATTAAGAGGCCCTCTGATGGGGCATTGGCAAAGTATGTAGCGTTTCTACAAATTAATGAACGTGCTCAGGCGACTAAACAACCTTAATGTAGTGGATTTAACCTTCCAACCATTACTTTTTTATATTTTAAAACATCTAACATTTTGATAATAAGATATTATATGAAGGCTAATTCAAGTCTGTAAATCTACATTAATTTCTCCTCTTGTCAATTAAATATTTAAAGAAGTTTTTTTTCTATCTTTCCTAACAATGATTTCAGTTAAGGAGGCTGGTTGGTCAACAAATTACTCAAAAGATTAACTTATTTTTTTTTAGATATGACATTTAGCTATAAACTTTCTTTTCAGTAAAGAAAAATTCTGTAAATTTAATTCAAATTAAAATAAGCTTTTCAATTTCAGTAATTTCCTGTATCTTTATACAGAGTTCTTCATCTTAAGGAGATCAATACAATCTAAAAATGGCCGCGGCCATCCAGCCCTCTTAAATGGTACCATTGAAAACTAGTTCATACATCCATCTTAAAGGGTAGCTAAATTGCTAATTTTGAAGAGGAAAAATTTATACTACCGTAAGTTTTGTCTCAGCGTAAAGGAAAACAGGATATAACATATTTTTCTTCTGTCTTTTGCATTTTTAGTATGTACATAATTATTCTTGTAGCGGGTTGTTGTTGTTTTTACAGGTGCGTACTTTTCTTGTCACATCACACGCACAGAGAATACGATCGCAATTAGAAATCGCCAATTACACGCAAGAGGTAGTAAACTCGAGGATTATTTTAAAGTCCTTGGCTGATATACTAGTATCTTCAAATGATAAACGAAGCATGATCATCAAATAGACAGAAATACTTTGACCCTAATATACACTTCTAATTCTTCTTAAAACAAAGCATGCAAAATTGCCATTTTTTTTCAATACACCGTACAAGAGGTTCAAGGGGCCTCACAGTAAAACGAGCTGAATTTAACTCTGTAGAGGCAATTTAAATATTGTATTATAAATGCAAATTAATCTGATCGATGAAAACAACTTGCTTTATAGCAAGAATCAAAGGGTGATGAAGAATCAAGAAATTAGATGGGCCTGCTATTCTGACGTTTTTAAATTATTCAATTCGATTCGAGAGGGAAGAGAATAAAATTTAGAACTTAGATCATACGCAATTATGACATGAATTATGACCTTGTAAGTAGGCATGCTAAAATTCTCGTGGTTTCATTGGTAAATGACATTAACACATTGGACAGCAGTAAAGTAATGTTAAGTAAAGAATGTAAAGTATTTTTATATACTTGCCTGTAAATGCAATACTTATTATCAACATACGATTAAAGATTTCAAAGCTTATTTTTGCATCAAACATTAAATTTCTCTTTTCAAATGGTCATCAATTACATAAATACAAGATTCGTTATCATAGCGGAATAATCAAAGAGAAATAACTCCAAAAATACAAAAATTAGTTGGACATATTCAAATTTGATTCGTATTTTTTCAAAATAAAGCCATAAATTTGAGTTTCAGTCTTGTCATTTTTTACGCGTAAAACTTTAAACTTTCAACTCCAACTTTATTTTTGAAAGGCCAGAACATTTTTGAAAGCTGACTTTCGTTACGGTTGGCGAATGCCAAGTCCAAATACAAACACACCCGTATCAATATCAGGGCGAATCTTAATTAAGGAAGGAGTCTTCTCGTTATTAGGCATACTTCTTATAATAAGAAATTCGTAAAATATTTACACAATCAAACATCATATCACTAAATGATTTTATCAGTTTAATCAAATTTGACCTCCTTGTTTTCGCATGAAGGTGAGGTCAAGGTCACTACCTTTTTTTTCTCAACCTGAAGGATGATAAAAATAAAGGTAGTTATCTCCAGTTTTGTAGACATCTGTTTTAAGATACTTAGTTTGTATTCTCCAATGAAATGATAGATTATCAGAATGTCTATCAGTTTATACTACTAAATTGAAATAAATATTTAAACTAAAATTGATATTGCTTAGCCCGCATTTCCTCTAATTTACTTAAATTTTGAAGATATTTTGATTATTTTTCTATGCTTCCAATAACAAAATATTTCTGATTTTTACATATTATGAAGACTATACATGAAAAAATGACAATAACAAACCGTCAACCATCTCAAAAATCCATAAAACGAAATACAAATTCAAAGCAGAGTAACACGGACCTCCAAAAAGATAGAGGTAGGATCAGGTGCCTAGGAGGAGTGAGCATCCTCTGCTGACCGGTCACACCCGCCGTGGGCTCTTTGTCGTAATCGGGAAAAAACGGAAAAGTCCGTAGACAATTAGGTGATTAATTATGGTCTAACAATTAGTATGAAAAACGTCAGTCAGCATGCGACCCAGTGGATGATTGTATTTGCTGACAAGGTCGTTGACCATAGAACTTACGAAAACATGACTTTAAACGAGCCTGTTGATTGGCCTGTTTTATCAACTTGTTTGTCAGTAGCTTGCCTCGCCATAGAAACTGTTCATACGAAGAACATGCCCTTGCGTATCGAATTAACTGAGAGACAAAAATACCATATGCAGGTGATGAAGGTATATTGCTACATAAGTAAGGAAAGTTGACTATAGAAAAATTGAAATCATCGCGTTTATCATAAAGTTTTGTTGTTAGGTTACCATCAATGCCCATATCCAGTAAAATATTCAAATATGAAACAGATGACGCAGACTCTGTGGTTTCTTTTATTTCAAGTTCACTGGGATATATCGAGTCGACGTAAGTATGGAAATAACAATTGTTAATTGATAATCCGTCGTCGATATACCTGAATGTTGAGTTGAAGGCCACAGCGAGTGATTTATTTTTTTCACGTACAAGTTTTTGAATAAATTCTGCTTCATAAGAATACAAAAATGGGTCTGCTAACAATGGGGCACAACTGGTACCCATGGGAATTCCAACAGATTGTTGGAAGACTTGATTTCCAAAAACTACATAGATGTTGTCTATCAGAAACTCAAGCATACACAGATATAAACTGACAGAAATCTTATATATTGACCATTTAATAAGAGAGAAAATCCGATTTTAGTGATTTTTCACAAATCTATTTATAGAATGAGCGCTTAAAAAGCTTATAAAAATGTAATTTGATAGGCAAATCATGTTTTAAAAACATATTCTAAACCCTAGTATCTTATTACTAGTTCAAATTAGTTGAAAAAGTCCATCATTAATGTTATTGTTTTAAAAATGCTAAATAAACTCATTAATCTATAGCATTTCTGAATTGCAAAAAATATGTGATATTTTCCTACGCCAATGTTCCACCAAAAATATAGTCCTTGTTAGATTCTAAACTTTGATTATTATTTCTATGCCAAGTTGTGTGATAGTAAAAAAGATAGAAAAATATGAATTTCAATTTCCTTTCCTCTTTATTTAATGAACATTTAACCAAATTTACTTTTGACAAGTCGAAAACTAGAAAAGACTCCTTCCTTAAGGTACTTCACTACACCTAGACTTTTTAAGACATCTTGTCACAAGATGGCGATTTAAATGTTTTGTTAAATCGTTTGTATGAATCGTTTTGGTTGAATATTGTCATAGCTCAGATAGGGCTTGTGAAGCGCAGATCATCAGTTCGAGTCCTTCTGTGGTTTTTGTTCACATTAACTGATTTAATTTTTTGAAAATGTGACTTTTTGTCCAAAATTGCATATTTTGCTGCTTATTTTACTTATATACTTCTTATCCATCATGCTTATGTATCACAATCAAGAAATTTCCTGCTGGTTTGAGAAACTATTTTAAGGTGTAATGAGCCACCTTAAAAAGGACGAAATTACCCGTTAAACTTTAAAATATTCACGCAAAGAAGTTTTTGTACATCATTTCCCATAGAAATATCGCTTAAAGACCAGAAAATATATTGCAATTGGTTATACTAGTCTGTTAAAAAATGAAATTTTCAATAAAACAAAATTTTACTGAGATTCATTAAGAAAAACATCTGATATTAGACATATAATCTGATATTAAGTGTTTATTTTTTATGAAAGTAATGCAGAAAACTAATGAAATTGCAACATGTAATGCAATATTGCAAAAATAAGAAAAACACCCCATTTAATCATTGATTTATTAATTAAAGACAAAATATTTTAAATTAAAAAAAAACCAAACCAACTTTTTCGAACGAAAAATCTATTGCAGGTCAATATTTCTATTATTACCGAAACAAGTAATTTTTTGGAAAACATGTACAATGATATGTATAAACTTATTTTATATAATAATGATAATGTGTTTGTTGGCAGTTGAAAATACACAATAGATTTAAGCACAAAAGATGTATGTAAAAACATGAACACATATTTAACAAATACAATAATGTGGATCTGAAATATTGCATGTCCTAAAAATCAATGAAAGAAGGATATCAATACCCATGAGCAAGCACATGTCATATGAACATTGATAAAATAAAGTCTAAAGAAAAATTACAACTATGCAAATAGGATATTAAATGAAATATGACGGTTGAGGAAATTCAAAATCACATGCCTATATTGTCCAATTCTCTGTTCATCTGGCATACAGCGCATGGTTCACAACACAGAGAAGTGAAGAAATCCTTCACTAATGATCCCTGAAAAATCACAATATGATAAACTGAAATAATTTGTTGACAATATTTTGTACATTGTCAAAAATACATACATAAACACGTGTTAAATATATGATCAACAGCCTTGCTACGAAGTTAAAGCACTAGTAGCTTAAATTATATAAAGTATTATTGGGACTATATATGTTGATGTTCAATGTACCAAAATATCAAAATTGTACATGCTGTACATGCATGACTATCATAATGAAAGTATACTCAAACTTTAATTCTATTAACAACCGATTTATAAAATTGGTCTGGTTTGAAATTCTTAATGAATTTAAAAAGGAGATTTAGATAAAAATCTAATTTCCTATTTTGTTTGTTGAGCAAAACCTTCTGAACTTCCGGATGAAATATTGACTGCTAAATTGGTCAATTTGTATACATTGAATGAAAGAAATGTGGGTGTTACTGGTTACTGGTGTTATGATAGTCAGCTGTTTTTGTTTACGTGTGAAGTGACGGGAAAAACATGGAAGGTCAAGAGAACGCGCGCGAGGCGCGAGCCCCAGATAGCTTGCAAAGATGACAGAGATTGCTAACAATGAGGAAACTTGGTAAACTCGGTCTCGTTGTAATATTTCCGTCTCTGCGTGTCGCGCCAAGATCGGACTGCCTTGTTCCCAAATGCCATCTGACATCTTTGATATATTTTTTTAAAATAATCGTTTTGTTTATCACTTTGCAAGTCATATAAATGTAATGAAAATTAAAAGTGTGTCGGAGCTAGAGTTTGGTTATTTATAGATTTGTGTATGCGGCATGGTTGTTCATAGAACTGTGTTTTTGGCGTACGTTACACTGACATGACCCCGCACTTGCCGTCAGTATATTCCTAAGTTAAATATTCTATGTAAACAAAGTCATATTGTACCAGGTTGTTAAAACATCACTCGTTGTTTCTTTGTCTAAAACGTCCCGATTGCATAGATCCTGTAAATCATTGAGTTTTCTTGCTCAATTCAAACTGATTTTTTACTATTGAAAAAAATGTAGCTGATAATATACATGCAAAGTAAATCATATGTCATTGAATGCTATAATAATTTTGTAAATAAATAAAAATGAGATGTAGTTTATTTCTACATAAAGCCTTACCTTGATACCAAATAATGTTCTCACTTTAATTCTGAGAGCGAACACTGCACAAGGAATAAGTGCCATAAAAGGTGTTTCCCCTAACCGTGTTGCTATTATGTATTTTAAGTAAGGCCAACAGCAAACGTAACAGCAACCTAGAGATATAAGAAGTGTTTTCATATATAAGAACATCTTATCATTTTTTAATGTTAACTTTAAAATATTTGTGACAACCCACTGTTTTGTTTAAATTGAAAAGAGATACACTTTGGGCATCTTGCAATAGTATAAATTTCAATTCAAATACATATAAAGCAAGACCAGTGTTTATAATAATAAAAAATTCGCCTAACTCTCAAACTATTGTAACTTCAATATGCATTGATATTGCACAATAAGGATTTTTTGATAGAATGCATCAAAATGATAATGTAAGGCCATGTCTCTTATTTTTTTTCTTTAATTAGATATCTACTCCAATAATGAGTGTTTTACATTTCTTCTCCAGACCAGCTCACTAAACTTGTGTAGATTTCACTTAAAATTGACTTACAGTGCCTTTTGTCGTCACTTTTACATTGACAGAGTCCATTGGCCCAGTCTCTTTCACAATGTGCGTCATCGAAAATTGTCCTTCCTGCATCTATAGCTTTAGCTCGACTTCCGGTTTCCATACGCGACGTTTTGCGGGGTTGACTGGTGATGACCGAGTCGGTGTCATCACTAGTTGTAAAAGAGCCCCCCGTCATGACTATGTTCTCCTTCTGATCTGAAATAAATGCAAAACAAGTTTACTCACTATTGATTGCTCCAAACCTTTGCTGTAAAATTACTGTTTTTAATCCTATTCTCATTTGACAAGTGGGCAGGCATAGCCTTTATCCACTTCGTAGATGAAGGCTATGCCTGTCCACTTCTCAAAAGATAATATTTTCAATCCCTTCTCATTATCAAATATTTTTGCTCATCATTAGATACATTTTAGTACTTTTAGGTGGTATTCAACTTTTGAAACCCATTTCATCGATTTGAAAATGCTGAGCTCGCGGAGTTTCTTTTAAACTTGTTTCAACACAATCTAATATCATTGTGTGAATTTTGTATACACTATTAGAATAGTATATCGTTTGGTGTTTGTTGTGCAAGTATAAAATAACCCAGAATTCTGATAAGCTATGATTTAATATAGTATTCAATATACACTGTAGGATGAGTTGTATACTCGATTTGTTTTCAAAGACTCAAATTATGTATTGAATTGAGTTTTACTACATATTTTCAAGAGCATATGCCGTTACTGTAGAACATCTCTTAAACTGTAAAATTTTCGACACCACTCAATCAAATTTACATGAATGTCACATGATTTGTAATTGTTTTCGATAGCATATATCCGGCTAATTAATTTACACATGATTTAGAAAAACTAGAACGTAACTGGCTTACTTTAACAGTGTTTTCCCCATAAGTAAATTTCGTCAATTTTGTAAATAAATTCGTACAAGATATGAAACGGTTAAGAATCTTTTTCAATTACAAACTTTCATCGTCATGCTAGCTTCTATATGTAAATGACTACCGGGTTAGGAAAAGTGGTCTAAGTAATGTTACAGCTTTATGAAATAGGGGAGACTGGCACATCTATTAATTCTTAAAATGAAGTCAAGCATTAGATGTAAATGACTTTCAAAAGTCCAGATTTGTAATAAGCTTTTAAATCCGGATATGCAAGCAAAATTGTTTGTGCCTTTGCGTTTTAACTACTTAACCTATTTTACTTTATTTTACTTTAAGTTATTTGATCTTGTTATTATTACGATGCAGAATTTTCAGCATATTTTTTTTTAAGTTAGACTGTCATTACATATATTCGTGCTATGAAATTGCACATCTAACATGTTACAACCAACAGATGTAAGGTTTACAACTACCAAGCCTTAATCGCCCTAAATCGGGACGATTTAAATTATCTCTGAATTGCAACCTCTCAGATACTAGTTATCCACTGGCAATTGTACTCGTTGAATATAAAACCGTAAAATGTTATATAATTATTTATAGAACATGAATATTGCATGGGTCTTTATTAATTTTTGGACGAATCCACTCAGCGTGGATACATGTATATACAATCATTGCAATTGTTGACTTACAAGCATATTGAACACGACTACTCTACATTATGCCTGTCTATAAACACATCTGAGAGTGCAGTTTGTTCCTAGAGATCATAGAGCAGCATCCAACGGGTTCATTCTCAATTTTAACTTACAGCTAACGTCGATTAACGCTTGTTTTGCTATCGGTTCATTCCGTGAAGCAACATTTTGTCTGTCTTAACAAGGAGAATATTTAAAAATAAATAAACACTTAAAAGCATAGAAAATCAGAAAGAGCGAAAACTCTAAGAAAACCATAGACTCAATACATGACCAATGGCTCAATTAATATATAAAAAGCAAAGATGGTTTGAACGGATATACAAACGATAACGTTGAACACACAACATCAACGCACTTACTATTAGATTCCATTCTTCTCTTCTCTTTTGTCAGAGGAGTATAATTCTTTGTTTTATATCCTTTCCTCTAAAATTTGGAATGTAAGCAGACGATCAGTGATCTCATAACTATGCCGACGCTGAACCAAGGCAGATAGCATTACCGACACATGTGTAAAGCGCCTAAATTCTGGAATGCGTTACAATTTATAAACATAACTCACAATTTGGACAGAATTTGCAAGCAAATATATTATGACCAACAGAAGATATGGATCCAGCTGTTAAAGATTTCATGCCCCCCCCCCCCCCCCCCCCCCCCGGAAAAAAAAAAAACGAATAAAGAATTTTGTGATGTCGGGGAGGGGTCTTCTATTAAGGTCTTCCGTTTTCAACGAAAAATCTTTTTGTTTTAGTTCTATTTATTTCACTGTTTCCGTCCTCATCAATGCATTCCACTTCGATTTTGGGTCAGGTAACAAACAATGCATCGTAAGGTTTCTTCATTGGAAAGATCTTATTTACTGTAACGAGTAAATGGAAACCATAATTCAGTCGAGTATATTTTATAATATATTTTATATATTTTTCAGAAATGGTTTGGAGGATAACTTGGTTTTTCAATCTTTTAGAGCAAGTTTTGTTTTTCCCGCTTTTACAAAAATAATTGGTTATATTGATTTGGGTAAGCCCGTCTGTCATTTTGATTGAGTAAACTTTTCGATCCACATGCACCTTAAAAATATATATGAGCTCATGCAATGAAATGTGATACCACAATTCCTGATGTGGCCAAAAATATAAGTGTGTTTCGGAATCTTATTTCATTGAATTTTATAATAGGGTAGGTAGGTCGGATTTTTTTTTAAATGAGCGTTTAAGTCCGAGGAAAATGCAAATATTACAGTAGAAAACTAGATGATGACAAAAGAATGCAGATATGAATATTAGTCGTTAATGTACTAGCATTATTATCAATGCCAACATTAGATATATATTTTTACATTAAGACATTCCCACAAGGTCTTAAAACAACAAACTTCAAGAAATGGGACAGACATTTTAATAGCTTTCCCGTTTCCAAGCATACAATTTTTCTATATATATTAATAAAATGTATTTTACAGGTGGAGTGATTGTGGGTTTTGACAACTGTTACAGAAATAAAGCTTTATTAATTTTTTAATTGGAATGTATATGGAGATTTTATTTCCATGTAAATAGAACAAATTAAATATGACAGCCGGTATAGATTAACATAGTATAATATTCACTACAAATACATATAGTAGTAAATTATTAGTTCTATTTTCCTGGTCACCTGACGTAACAGTAGACATTAAAAATATCGTTACTGTAGGTGTTTAATTTAGAAACAGAGGCAATTCTGGTTGATCAGATTGCCTTAAATTTAAAATCTCCTAAATGGAATAAGAAAATGAATACATAATAGTTTAAAACTATTTTTTTTAAAATTTGATTTTTTAAATCTAATTTGCAACTGAACTGCAGCATATTAAAATTAAATTTAATGTGAAAGTTTGTTATTTGACTTACGATGTCTGCAGTCTCCACACCCTGGAAAAAAACTCTGCCTCTGCTTTTTTCGTGTACATCTTTATATTAATTTATTATAATAACACATCACTGCCTTGAGAAACTATTTATTGCATTGATAATTTAGCTAAAATACCCCAGGATAACTTCCATCATCCATGCTGTCAAACTGCACTATGAAATCTTTGATTAGTGGTGTTTTCAATTGTATTGTTACAAGCGTTTTTTAAACTCTGATTTGTAAAGACTCTACTGGTTAAACCAATTACAGTTGGTAATCTGGATTTGGAATAAAAAGTGTTAGGGTCGGCACATAAAAAAGGGTACATCGGGAAACCAGAAACACACATTTTTTTTTTTTGGCCAGAACAAAAGAAAATCTCTACTGATATTTAGGTGACCAAATCAAAAATTAAATGCCAAGGTAAGAAAACCATACATGATTAAAACTTTTTTGTCCCAGAGAACAAGTTTTCTTTGAGGTTTTTACAACATATAATGTGCACACTCTCCATAGTCTAAAAAAGTCTCCTTGTGACCCTTTCAAACGGTGAACGTTAAGGTCAAGAAATAAAACATTCTGTTTGCGTAACACTAGGTGGGTTGTACAATCACTTGTAGTGGAATTGACCGCTGCACCATTTGATAGTCATGAGTCTTCTACCAGTTACGGAAAATGGAGATCAGTTTATAATAGTCGCTGGTGACTATTCAAGTAAATGGATGGATGTGTATACATGCATGTACACTATTCAAACTGTCACCGATAAGCTTATATGTAGGTATGGTACACCCTTGCATAGAGACCAAGGACGCGAATTAGCATCGCAATGATTTGCTCAATTATGTCACTCATTAGAATTTGAAACTATACAGAACTCTATCTGGTGGCATAATTGAGAGGTTCAACAGAACATTACAACAAATGCTTGCAATGTTTGTTAATGGAATTCACAATGACTGGGATAATCATCATACCTATAAAGCGTCAGTTCAAGAAAGCACAAAGTGGACTTCTAGCCGAATAATGTTGAGAAGAGAAAATTTGGTTCCATTCAATCTAATGTACTCTATGCGCCTAAATATAGCTTAATACATGTATTTCAAGATAGTAACCATGTATTTTATATTTATGACCCTTAATATTTGATCTTTTGTATATTTTTACTGCTTAAATGACTTAATTATGACTGAATGTTTTAATAATACTATAAAGAGGACCGTTCCCACTTTTGTCAAATAAAAAATAGCCATTATTCGACAAATCTGAGAAATTGGGCATACAAAAAAAAAGATTGATAAGACCCCTGGAACAAACCAGGAGGTGACAGGTTTTTTTTTTGTTGAAATGCAAAGGGCAGAAATTAAAAAAAAAATGAAAAAATTAATAAACTTTGGGATGACCCCCTAAACAAACGGTGTAGTAAATGTATGATTTTTTTGTTTTAAAATGATAATTATATCAGTAGAAATTCATGTAAAAGAATTAATAAAAAATTTAGGGCAGAACAAAGTAGACCCGGCCTCGTTAAGTACCAATGGGACGAACACTTTCTTTTCAAAATGAGTTACAGTTCTCAACTCAAGAGAAACATTTATTATTTTTAAATATATTTTATTTTTTAAACACAAAAAATCTTGTAAATAATTCAAAATATAAAATTATTTAAAAAAGTCATTATATCTTTTATATTAGTCAAAAAAAAAAAAATACATAGAACAACATTAATACTGAATACAATAATTAACAAAGTAACAAATAAGAAATAAGAAGAGATATGAACATGAATAAACAAATTATTTTCAATATACAACCCCTTTCAAATAATACAGCTAACAAATTCTAAAGCATCAACTCTAAAACAACCAGAGTCAATAATGTATTTTAAACTTGAACGGTCTCTATTGTTTAATCCAACCATTGGGCTAATATCTTGCTTATGATAACTCAGGAAACTGTTATTATAAATCAGAAAAAGTACAAATGGTGCAAAGACATACTGCATCTTCATTGGTTTTGCCTGAAACATCTGATGATTTAGTGATAGAAGCATATGACAGTGAGATAGCTGCTGGGGAGAGTGGAAATGAGACAGGGGAAAGTGAAAGAGTGGAGTTTTAAGTGACCAAGAGAGGTACAAATAATCATTTACATGTTACAAATTCAAAGAAAGTGAAAGAGTGGAGATTGAAGTGACCAAGAGAGGTACAAATAATCATTTACATGTTACAAATTCAAAGAGATAAGTTAAGTTACCGTCTAGGTTAAAAGATTACATGTACTCTTTATTGTAATAAAAGACATTTCCAATTTTCAATATTTAAAATTTCACTATCATGTATGCAGTTTGTATGATTCTCTAAAGTGCAGTATCTGTATAGTTTATTGAAAGAGGTTGAGAGCATGAGAAGCTGACTGACGTTTTTCATACCAATTGTTAGACCATAATTTATCACCTAATTGTCTGACTTTTCCATTTTTTTCCCGATTACGACAAAGAGCACACGGCGGGTGTGACCGGTCAGCAGAGGATGCTCACACCTCCTAGGCACCTGATCCTACCTCTATCTTTTTGGAGGTCCGTGTTGCTCTGCTTTGAATTTGTATTTCGTTTTATGGATTTTTGAGATGGTTGACGGTTTGTTATTGTCATTTTTTCATGACAGTGTTTGTTGAGGGAAAGCTTCTTACATTCCATTCCATCTGTGTTATACATGTACATACACTTTACTATAGTTACTATAGTATATAAAAATAGTTGTTTACATTGTACTTTTTGTTGCAATAATCTAACGAAAATGAAGAAAATGAAGGCCTAGATGGAATATCAAATGATTTTTTTCAGAGCTTTTAGAAAGATTTATCTACCTTGTTTTATGGTATACTTCATAAAATATATAATATCGATGTGATGAGCTACTCACAAAAATTAGCAATTATTTCATTCATACATTAATAAAGGAAACACATCTTTGTTTACAAGTTATAGGCCAATAAGCTTAACAAACTCAGACTATATAATATAATTGCATTTATTTTTGCCAGGAGTTTACAAAATATCTTTGATAACTACATAGGTAATGAACAAACAGCTTGTATTAAAGGAAGATTCTTGACATCTCTGATTATCCCCACACCTATTATTGCGAAAACAACAAACAAGAAGGTATAATTTTTTTTTTTTTACACTTTAATCAAGCCTTCCAAGATTCAGTCGAATGGCGTTTTCAATTTAAATCCCTTGAAAATTTTACCTTTGGCGAATGTTTCATTAATTGGATCAAAATACTATACAAAAACCCTAGTTTCGTTTAAAAAATAATGATTGGATTTCAAAAACATGTTAAAAGAATAGAGGAATAAAGCAAGGTGGTCTTATTTCTGTAATTTTATATTTATTTGTTGCAGAAAGTTTGTCAGACAAAATAACAAGAGGCCCAGGGGCCACAGCTCTCACCTGAGCAACAATAGCCAATTAATTCAGCATTACAGTAACATGTTTAAAATATCTTGAAGTACAGTAGATCTTGCACAAAAAGTTAAAAAATATTCCGATTTTCTACCACATATTTTTGAATATCTCTGACATTTTTAAAGCCGCCCCCCCCCCCCCCCCCCCCCCGCCCTCTTGGTGGTCCCACTTTTCTCCAGGAAATCATGATTTGATCAAACTTTAATCTGCACAACCTGTGCTTTCACACAAGTTTCAGCATTTTTTTTTTGCTGAATGCTTATCCAGAAGATTTTTCTTCATATCTACCTGTGTTAAAATTCGACCCCCCATTGTGGCCCCACACTAACACCGGGGACCATGATTTGATA
This sequence comes from Magallana nippona, assembly GCA_033439105.1. Lineage (NCBI taxonomy): Eukaryota > Metazoa > Mollusca > Bivalvia > Ostreida > Ostreidae > Magallana > Magallana nippona. Next base: position 32,617,977 of record CM065922.1, read on the forward strand.
AACTTGAATCTACTCTACCTGAGAATGCTTCCACAAAAGTTTCAGCATTTCTGTCCAAATGGTTTTTGAGAAGATTATTGAAAAATACCAACAATTTTTAAAATAATACCTAATTATCTCCCCTTGAAAGAGGTGGGGTCCTACAGTTTACCAAATTTGAATCTCCTTCACCCAATTATGCTTTGTGCGAAGTTTGGTTGAAATTGGCCCAGTGGTTCTGGAGAAAAAGTCGAAAATTTAAAAGGTTTAGAGATGGACCAATAGACAGGCAGACGGACGCCGGAAAAATGTGATCAGAAAAGCTCACTTAAGCTTTCAGCTTAGGTAAGCTAAAACAGCGTAAATATCGAATGTTTCAAATACAAATACTCGGATAAACTAATCAAATATATACAACATGCTGAGGACATGACACTAACACGTAACCATTTAAATTTGTATCGCATGCAATTAGTTCAATAGAGAATTTCGGTAGGTATGCTTGATCAAAATCAATTTTAACTAAAAGATCAATATGAAACTGCAGAAAGCAAAAATATATCAAACCATGTATTAAAATGTCTAGGTATTTACCTAGGACACAATCAAACAGAATATGATATAAAAAATTGGATGAATATCTATTATGACATAGAAAGACTATTTGCATCATGGAAGAAAAGAAAATTAACTCTATTTGATAAATGATGTGATAAACATTCTAGCACTTCCTAAATTGATATATGTATGTTCACAATACTAGAACTACCAAAAGTAAATTGTATAAAAAATTAAACAGACTGATCTTCAACTCAACTGGAATAAAAATTAAAGAATAAAGAGAAACACTGATCGGGGTAATAACAGAAGGTGGAATCGGTCTTATAGATATAGAATCAAACTGCAAGCTTTAAAAGAAGCCTGGGTACCTAGACTGTTCGAAACTAAACACGTTATTAACGATTTTGTCGACAGCTTTTGTAAAGCGCTAAATACAAATATTCGCTGTATCTTAGTCACCCCAGAAACAACTATTAAAAAATTTAATATTGTTCAATACATGCCAATTTTCTACAGGGAAGTTTTTTCATATTTCAACATGTGTAAAACATCTCCTAAAATAGACACTCTAGATATATTTTTGAAACAACCTATTTGATCAAAAAGCGCTATTACTTATAAAGGAGAGACGTTTTGTTCTCGTAACTGTGTAAAAAGTGGAATATTATATACAAAAAACCTCATACAATGATCACGGAAAACTAAAATCGTTTGACGACCTTTCCACCATAGTCTAAAAAAAAGCAATTGGCTCTGCGAATATGCAGACATTACAAGTATTTAAAAGATATGAACAAAAGTTTGATCATTCAAAGAAAAGTTTTAATAGGAACATTAATAACGTAATTCCAGAAAACCAAACACAAAATGTTTGTTCTAATATTAAAAGAAAAACAATCAAATTCCATGTTCACAAAGTAAACTAAGTACTGAGTTTCAAATCACTGGTAATCTAAATTGGGAACGTATCTTCTTGAATAAAATAAAATTAATGGAAGATAAACAAGAGGCCCATAGACCTTGATGGTCACCTGAGTATCATAGCTCCATAGCACTGAAATGGACATGTCAGGGAGTCCTACAGAGCCCTACGGCCTGAACCCCTGACTCAGAGGCCATTAATTTCCTAATTTTGATAGAGGGCTTCATGGACAATATAACCATGCATTTAATTTTTTCCCCACATGTGTGGGAGTAGAAAAGAAGATTTTTGAAAATTTGGCCTATTTGACCCCGCCCATGGCGCCCCTAGAGATGCTTCAAACCAAAAGAGTAACAATTGGCCTTGAAGTTTTCAAGAAGAAGTTTAAAATGTAAAATCGTTAACGCACGACAACGGACGAAGACCAATTGTAATAGGTTATCTGAGTGACTCGGGTGACCTGAATATTAGCAGAATTTCATTATAAACTTTTAAATAACATTTTATGTAATAATTTATATTTAAGTAAATGGAACGATCAAATAAACAAGAATTTCAAATTGTGTCAAAAGGACCTTAAAAACATAAGACACCTTATTTTTTATTGTAAAAATGTTCAAAAATTTAGAATGTAGTTGGTGAATATGTGAATATCCAAGTTCAATGGAAATTTTCGAAACAAATCAATATTAGTTATTTCTTTGTTTAAAGCAACAATGTTGGAATGTACAACCAACTTTTTTCTTTCTTGTATATAGAATTCGTAAGCATAAAATGTATTGTGGTATTGATAATACTGAAGAAACAGAACAATCATTGGTTCTATCTGTAAAAGATTCTGTTTGTCATATTCACACGTTTTCAATTTAATGAAAAAGACCGGCGATTGAATTTTCTTTAAAAATATGTATGTAGGTTTATATGTTTTCTTTTTAATATACATGTATGTACAAAAACTCACTGCAGGGTGGGTCAGTCATCCTGTACAATACTAGTACTCAATCCGGAGGCAATGTAGGTGGACTCTGTAGATGTGTGTGGTTTTACATCTGGATGGATGTGATTGGTAGAAATACCAGATATTATACTCGGAATTATGAAATAATTACGGTATTAAACATGCATGTTTTTTTCCCTTTAAGATATATGATTAAAACATAACTGTATTTAAGAGAACATGATGTATGTTTACGTGTAGATGTTATGGACATATGTAAGCCATATGTGTATGTATGTATCATTACTTTATGAATATATATTTCACATCTAGATTTATAAGCTAGAAAAACGTATACCCAATATTTATAAATAGTACTGCTTTATATACCCAAATCTGATTTATATATCTAATAAAATATCCTTTTTTCTAACTGATAGACAGTTGTAGCATTTATTTATATATGTATTTAGATAAATAAATGCTAAAAAAGTATTTCAGAGATTGCGGTTTGTAAAACCCAATTGTGAGCATGGATCAACTGATGAAGTTGAAGGCTGAAGTTTGAGTCAGTACAATATCTGCTGAAGAAGGGTATTAGTCGGAGAGTATTTCAGAGAATTCATCAAAATCATAAAGGTTTGTGACACATAAATAAAAAAAAACTTCTTGTCAGAAGCTCACTGTATATACATATGTTATACATTCACAAATTTCTGTATCCGATATTTAATTATTTAGTTGTTATAAAGAAAAAAACCCACATAGTGACAATAACCCCTCCTTTTGCAGTAAATTATTTTAGCAATGCAGTGCTCTTCTGTGGATAAAACCTTGAATATGTTTCTAATCTCAGTCTTGACAGATGCAATTTATTGTTTTAAAATTTCCCCACTTTCTCCTATGGTACAATGCAACTCCATATATCAGAAAATTGATCCTATAGGACTATGATTTTCTTTGACGAACTTGCATTTAGTTAACTTGATAAACTCACAAACAATTATTATTCTTTGCATAATTCCATTTTTTTAATGTAGACTTTAATATTAGAAACAATTTTCAAAACTTGCAAAAACACTGCATGTACAATCATATCAATGATTTTGAATTTCATTTACATTAGTGCCCTATAGGGTCACTTCATCAATTTATTTGACTTCTAAATTTTTTTATTAATAATTATATAATTTATTTCCTTATACCGATACAAACTTTTGGTTTATATGAAACAATATAAAAATAACCCACAAATCACTGTTCCATCTAAACCATGGCTCGGACAATTGCCCCCTTGAGACAAATGATTTCAGCCAGTCTTTGATGTTCTTCTTAGTTCCTCAGAATTTATCACTGACAAACGAAAATTTGCATTGTGAGTTGATAGAATACTTATAAAACATATACATGTATTTATTTATAAAATAAATACAAAAAACCTCCATCTGAATGTTTTTTTTAGAGTGTTTACTATTAATTGTTAATAGATAAAATCTGTAAGGATTACCTCCCTTACTTTTCAACATCGGTGTACGATAAATTGGATAAGAAAAATAAAAACTGTAATGCAATCATTAAATCTTGACTGATATTAATAAACATAGCTGGTGCACATCTTCAGATGTCCAAATTATCAGACTATTCCATGCAGTAATACAAATTCTTTTTTTTAAGGGGGGGGGGGGGGGGGCAAAATTGCGTCTACACACGCAAAACGTATATTGGAATCACCCTGTCCGTCTGACAGGGTGATTCCAATATACCCCCTAAACTTTGTGGGGGTATAATAACTCTTATGAAAGGGAAGAAAAGATACAACACGAGCCGAAAACAGACAAAGAAATGATAAACCATATTCAAGTGGGATTGCTGAAAAAAATTTTGCCTGAAGATCGAAAATAAAAAATGGCCTTAGAATACATAAAACAAATGCAAGAAAACCATAAAAAATCCATCAGGAACTTCTCAATACACAGAAGGAAAGAGATGAAACTATCCCCGAGAAAATTAGGTGTCGAACGGAGTTAGATGGACAGCAACGTTAGAATAATGGAAGAGGGCAAACAAAGATCGCATCTTAAACTTCGTTTTTGTGAACTTGGGGAGAAAAAGAAACAGACGTCCCTTATTGGCATCTAACATAATGAAAAAACTCAGATATCACAATGTTATACTCAAAGAACATCACAAAGAGCTATCTAAACATGTGAAAGAAAAATGTCGCAGTTGTTATTTAAAAGTTTTATATTTTGCGTACATGTATTTACATTTGGCGCGCATTGCCAATCGAATGTGTATGAGTGAATATATGAATGAGTTTTGGTTAGTCACGTGAGGATGTTGTTATACGGGTGTGTGTTGACCACGTGTTTATATATATGTTAAGGCTGACCAATAGAAATTTACGACTGAATTCATTAATATGCACGATTTACTAATTCCGCGAATTCCCCACCCACGACTTTTACCTTCATGGTAGAAACAATGAAGTGTGCATTTGCCTGATCAAGATATTCATATATTTTGTAAACATACACTTCTGGATAAGATAATCTGGTAAGATTCCGTTTACCTTGTATTTGAATATGTATTGAAATTTATAGTAAATTACTTTCATTCATTTTATTCTAATGGTCTAAATTTATACCGTGCGAAATTGCGAATAAACTGTGTAACTGTTTGTGAGTGTGAGTGTGTTTATACTAATAGGTTTTATTTATTTATATAATCCTCGAAATAAAGAATAGAGTGTAGCTGAACTCAATACCAGGGATTCAGTGTTATTTATATACAAGACCCTGCGACAAAAAGAAACATAACAAGAGAACAAAAAGCTGTTGATTTATCATGTGGAGGATAATTCGTGCCCAGGAAGCTATTTTTAAATGAAGTAGACACTTTGAGTTTTAAATTCACCCAAAAGTTTGTGATTGGTTCAAAGTTGATAGTGAAGAGGAGGAAGGACCTTCAACCAGCATAACTGATCATGATGAAAAAAATATCTCCATTTTAAAGTCAAAGGCTAAGAGTGAAGAGGAGGCAAAACCTTCAATTAGCTGAACTGTTCACGATGAAGAAAAATCCCTGGCTTCTCTAAAGAGAGATACAAGTGCCAAACGCTGCATCATAAATCTACACTGATTGAAGAGGTTTTTGCTTATTTTATTGTAAAAAAATAAAACTCTTGTTTTAATGTACCCCCCCCCCCCCCCAAAAAAAAAAAAACTAAAAAAGTAAATATATTACAAATGGTTAAACATTTGTTGCTTTTGATTTAATTACAGTATGCATTTAAATGATTTTTAGTTGATGATCAGGAGATGGATTTAGAGGATTTAGAAGTCACTCGTGCCTTCAGACCTCCTGCTTCAAGTGACTATGTGTCCTCCATCTTCTCAACTGTGGACGTTAAAAAAATCAAAGTTCTACTTCTCTCCGAACATGTCCTGTCCGATTGACAGTTGTCCTTCTGCTCTAATCTACCCAACCAAAACCAGAAGGAAAAGTACATTGTAAGTGTATTGTCGTAGAAGGTATGATACGAAAATCCATCGTATGTCAAACGTTGGGTACATATGTCTGGTTACGAATTGTAATCATTTTAACCCATGGAATTGGGAAAATTGAGGAATTGAATAAGCCTATTTTTAAAGCAGTTTTGACTGACATTCTTATAGATATGTTATGCTTAACCTTGTAAAGCAAAGTTTACAACACAAAAAATTGGACAGCATTTAAATACCACTTGTTCTTACAGTTGAAAATAAATTGTGAACTATCTAGTACTTATGCAGTATAATACAGCTGAAGTGAAACAAATATCCAAGTTTTACAGTTTGTGTAGAGTTCCGTAACCACAAAGCCTTGACAAGGTGAAGATGAGTGTATGTTTGCATCGATTTATATGATTTAAAGTGAACAGAATTTTTCTAATTGCAGAAAAATAAAAAGAGGCCAACAGGCCTTGACGGTCACATGAGTACCATAGCCCTTAGATCGACCTGTCAGAGTATCTCATTTTTGCATTCGAAGCTTATTTTGGAGTCTTAACCCTAATTTGAAGAAAAGTATTCATTTGGGGGTGGGGGCGCGCAAGGGGAGTCGGAAGAATCTATATATAGCCATATAGAGAAAATGCATGTCTTAGAATATATTCTCTGTATCCGCAACAGGAGGAGATACATTGAATGCACGATTCAAATGTTCATAAAGCCTTCTACCGTGGCCCCTGTTTCGGGGGTTCAGGCACCAGGGTTGGGCCAATATGGCCATTTAGTGAAAACATATTCAATCTTAGAATATCTAGCAGGGAGAAATAAACTAAATGCATGACTTTGATGTACATGAAGCCTTTCACCAAAAATTGTTAATTTCATTGCCTCTGCGTCGGGGTCCAGGCCCAATGGCGGGGCCAATATGGCCATTTATTGAAAATATGTTTAATCTTAGAAAATCTTCTTCAGTCATCCACAGCAGGGGGAGATTAACTGAATGATTGATTTTGATATTCATGAAACCCTCTACCTAAATTGTGAAATCGTGACCCTTGGGTGAGGCCAATATGCCTACATAGTGAAAATGTATTGATTTTTAAAAATATTTTCTTAACTTTTACAGTCGTTAGAGATAAACTTAATGCATTGTTAATATGCATATAGTGTACTGTTGTATTGTTCTTCCATTGTGAAATTTACTGCCCTTACGGCAGGAGTTGAGGCTTTTTACTTGGAGATGGGAGTTACAAATGTGACCATATAGTGAAAAATAAAGGATCCTACGGACACATCTTGTTCGGAAGGTGTATAGTTTTTGAGTAATGGTATTTGTCACTTTCCAGGACTCCGAACCATATAGGAGGACTCCAATTATGTTTTGAATATCCTGATTTTGGTTTTGGTCCTATTATATCCCTGATGCTGGAAAGAACACACGTGTTGCTGGCTTACAATTTATTCAGAGACTGCATGACATGGTCAATTCACATATTAATACGCAAAGCATCACATGGTCAAAAGAGCGGGACTAAAATGAGTTATTGGGTTATTGATTTAACATTACAAGTGAGACAGAATTGTACTTAAAATTTGCATATTAAAAATGGTAGCTTTAAATTTAAGATATTACAGGTCCTGATGTTGCACGACTTCCAGATGTTCCGTAGGTTTGCAAAGTTGGCTTTTGTTATCCTGTATTGGATGTCTATGGTAGAGTCCCCATTGGCTGTGATCTTACTGCCAAGGTATACAAAATCATTGACTTCTTCTATTCTGTTGTTGTTAGCTGTGACTTCGCTATCTTTCTTAGAATTAATCTTCATTAATTTTGTTTCGTTGACATTTACAATGTCCAATATGTCTGCTGTCCTCTTGAGTGCTTTTTTGGTAAAAGAACCTTAGGCTGTTATTGGAGCAAATGTCGTATCTATCAAAAAATAATTTCTTTCATTATCTTTTCAAAGAGAAAATGTCATGGACTCTTGTTTCCTGATTTGGCGGATACGGCGACATATTTTCTATATCCTCTTTTAGTCTTTAGTATAATTTTTATACTTAGATTGTTGGGCTGCATTTTTGCCACCCCAATCTTAGTATGTTTGCATTCGCCTAACATTGTAGATTGTAAAAACAATGGTCTTGACATGTAGATATCCCACTATAGTCTCTTGTCTTCGCTCCAATCATTTGGAAAGCATGAAGCATCATCATTATCATCACTTCTCGTGAAAGTGCCAGTAGAAGTACATGTATCATCTTTATCGCTGGTGGTATGTTTGAACACGTTGCAGCTGCGGTTAAATGTACATGCATCATTCGTACTGCTCGCGGTTGGCTTGAACACATTGTTGCTGGTGTATCACCCTTACTGCTGATGGTAGGTTTGAACACATTGCTGCTGGTGTATCACTCTTACTGCAGATGGTAGGTTTGAACACATTGCTGCTGGTGTATCACTCTTACTGCAGATGGTAGGTTTAAACACATTGCTGCTTGTATTAGGATCAGTAGATGGTTTTAAAGTTATTAATTTTTTTAAAATCTCTCATATTCCTGAATGTGTTACTAGTGCTACACCGCTGCGTCTACTTACCAAAATGAATCCAAAGATAATAAAGAAATTAATTTTAAAGAACTCGTTATTTTATTACTTATCAGGTTTGTCCTTTGAAAAAAAATCTGTAACCGAATTTTCTTTACACATATTTAGCACATAAAATGACAATTGTTTAACAATGGGTGGGGGGGGGGGGGTTACATGTATTGCTTATGCAATACTTTCAGAATGGTTATTTTTTATGAAGACGGAAGTTTAATATTCCTAATTTGCAAAGAACGTAGTTTTTTAAATAGTAATAAGTTTAATATTCCTAATTTGCAAAGTACGTAGTTTTTTAAATAGTAATAAAGACAAAACTTCATAAAACACAAGGCATTGAATTTCAAAGTTTTTTATGAGACCAACGCCGAAAACTAAAAATTTCAGGTGGATATTTTTTCTCCATTTGTTCGTCCATCATTTTTTCTTGTCTTAAGAGGGGAATAGAAAAATCTACATATCAACGTTTCTGTTTGTTTACAAAACGTCGAAGAGAAATTAATATTGGCTTAGCAATGCAAGGTGCTGAAAAATGCCGAACCATATCTTGTTTTCAAGAAAATACATGATACAATCTGAAAACTTCAGGCGACTTACGAATTTGCAGAAAAAAATGCGATAGCGGGTTATGTATTACTCTTGTAACTGAGTAGCCGGTGTGCAAGCACCAGAGACTATGGATGAAATGAAAGACAATCGTCGAGCGGTCCATTTAATAGAGAAGTTAGAAGAAATGTTTGCGAAATTGAAAAATGGGTCACTGAAGACAGATGCGTGGGAGGGGAGGACGAAGAAGTGAAGAGAGAAGAAAAGATTACCCAAAACCAAGAAGTTGGCTAAATAATTAATTTGTGAATTGATCGTAAACAGTGGGTAAAAGTAACTTAATTATAGTAATTATGACGTCGGACACAATGTTCATACTCATGATCATCATATTGTACTGTTAATTGCAATAATTTATCCATTAATGAAATCAACCAGAATAAACACCACAATCATGCTTGTGCTTCTAACAGTATAGATAAAGACCACCACAAATCATTTGCCTCAATTGCTAACAGCTTTCCCAAAAATATTTTGAATCATGATTAATGTTTGTCGGTTTCTGCCGGTTGAGCAACTCCTTCTCAAGGAAGCGAAAATCTCATAAAACAATACAAAGCAGCCCAACACAATGCAAAGCACCCAAAGCTCTAATGCATATACTAATACATCTTAGTCCCTTACATCTAAGACCATTGAAAAAAGTTCGTAGAGTTTGTTCTAATAATCAAACAAATCAAAGACCATTTTTACAGCGTAACCCAATTTCTGAAGAAAATAGTACACCAAGTACTAGTTTCTTCAACAAACTGCAACATTACATATGTACCCGAAGAAGAATCTACTTACAAAACCTGTAGCAAATTAGGTTTACCATATGAAAAACCGGTAAACAATGAGACTAGTTTTGACACCAAAAAAAAGGTGTTCTAGAATAACATACAAAATTGAAAAGCAATTACTATACCTGAACAAGTGACAAAAATTTTAACAAAGCAATGGACTGTATTGCTGGGTTTGCTTTTACAAATACCAACTCTAGACAAGCTTTCAGATGTTTTATCAGAGAGATACGGACAAACCCACAAATTAACAAATGCATGCATGCAGAAGCTAATGGATCTTCAAGCTCCATATATTCCAAATGTGAGTCTACATCAACAAAATAGAGACATGTGCGCAGTCTTGCGTCACTCGGGTCGCATACTCATCCTTGCTGGTATCCTTGACCCTAAAGAAACTCCCACAATGATTCTTCCGAGAAATTACTCGCCAAAATGGAGATGATTACTGGGATAGAAATAAACTCTACAAATCTATCGTTGTATAAGATGACTGACTTCTACAACATTGATTACAGTGAACCAAACATCACCTCGAGTTTCATAACCAAAGCCAATGCACAGAAGTGGTAACGAGTCATTACACAAAGAAATGGAGAAAAATCCAGTAAACTGCATCATTGACCACAATAGGAAACAGGAGAAAATAGGCCTAGGGAAGAACAAATTGTGTTTTAATTGTGTAACAAATTATGCCCTTATTTTACTCTGTATGAATGTTTTCTCTGCATTAGTGGTTTCCTGTGTATCGGTATCATCAGTTTCTTTGATTCCGGTGACGGTGCAGTTATTTTGGGAATTTTTCAATTAGATTTTTGGGGGAAAAAAACAGTCAATTTTCAATTGGAAATGGGTCCTTTTACAGGACCCGCATGCAAGGAATATTATGCCCTGACGTTGTTATTTGTGTAATGTTATTTATGGTTGAATAAAGTATAAAACTTTACAACGTTTTGTTCTCAACACAAGGCAAGCGTTCCGAGCGTTACAACTGCCTAGGCAGACACAAAGTAGCAGATTGCATTTCCAAGAAAACATGCAAAAAGTGTAATCGACATCATCACATTAGCATATGTACACGACTGCGAAATAACCGTGCCAAAAGACAGTTTATTTTATTACACATGTGACTTTCACGGAGGAGCGAAGAACCTTATAATTCTTATTTACATTATTTTGTGTACATTTTGACGGCCCCAGGATGACGTGGAACTCTTGACAGTTAAATTATACTTCTTTACTTAATGTAAATCTATTCACGCTTATATTATGTTTTGTAAGCCTACTATAACATCATAATAGTATGACGTCATATAAATAGCCTTTAACAACACTTTTTAGATCAGAGTTCAAATAAACACTTAACAAAACAGAAGTGTTTTTCATAGCTTCAGAATACCGACCCTCAACATTCTCGGCAGTGTTCAATTTGGTTTTTTAATGGCGATCTGGGCCATGTTGTGGACCTGTATACAAAACTGATAGGAATCGTTCAGATGGTTTGCCAGCTGTTGAAATGGTTAAGTTACCTGACAGGTAGAATGTCTTTGTAATAAATGTAAAAGAACACAAATTCCTCTAAGACTTGGATGGGAAACCACAATACACAAATGCCAGTGCATGACAATAGTTCTGGTGAAATCAATCAGCACATAATAATCAATCCAGGAACGCGGCATTTTGAATCCTGAAATCCTGGAGCCTTATTTGTTGCCCTTTTCCAATCCTAAATCCACAGGAAACAGTAAAGCCAAACTTCCAGATTTTGCATGGCACCCATCATTTTTATAATAAACAAAGTGAAAAAAGAACATAGTAACATTATATGCTGGAATATGTAAACATATTTAACTGAAAAATTAACCATGCTTAGGGAATAAAAATGAGTACTCCACTTGAAGAGTTGGGGAATTTTTACCTTCATTAGATTCCTTAAACAAATATATGATATTTAAAAAATGTCATTCTGAAAATAGCATTTGTTCACCATGTTTCTATTTTTTAAGGATCGACATTTTCAAAATCAAAGATGTTTTAATCTTGGAAGTACTTAATGTGAGTTTGATGCATTTTACCAGCAAAATCTTTTTTCAAGGTATCAGATATATCTATACTCAAATTACTTGAATGAAGCTTATAATATGAAAATATCCATCTTGATTCGCGGTGAAAGTTCGGATATTTTCTGGGTTCTCTCGAAGAATTGTATTTAGCAACCCTTGAACGTCGAGTGGAACTACTCGGCCTTCATGGTCTGATGGGGCTTCGTGTTGAGTATTTTATCTTACATTTTTTTCTCCTGCAAAACGTGTGTAGATCATTGAAAAAATGGCTAGAGTGAGTCATTACATATACTATAAGATTACTATATCATCATATACACCCGATAATTTTTTATACCGTTTATCCAGGGACACATTTGAAAGTAAATGCTACCGTAAATGCCAACCCCTAATCTTGAAAAAGAACTGTTTACGTTATGTGGTAAATACGTTTGAGAATTCTCGATCTATAGTTCTATGGCTGATCGATTTTAGAATATCTAAAACGAGGAAGTTTTCTAGTGTTACAAGAGTATATCCTCCTCCTTGAAAAAATAGTCAGACCGATGTAATTAGATGGCCCACATAACAAGCCAAAAATTGGACAAAACTTTCAATTTCAAAATAATTTGGGTGCTTTGGATGGCAGTCACTTTCCAACCATTGTACCCCGGCCAAACACCTGCAACATGCCTACGTCTACAGAAAGAAATTTAATTCAGTTGTACTTTTGGCATGTTGCAATGCTTATAAGGAATTTTTCAGATGCAACAAGATTCAAGGTGGAAATGCTACGAAAAAAATTCGTTGCTTTTAATGCATGCACAATGTCCGCCATTTAAGTGACGTCATAAAAAATACCATCTGAGCTCTAGATCGTCTGCAGAAATGTCTACCTCTAGTAAACTTTGTCGGCAAACATTGGCACCGTTGGAATACCAATGGTAAACACTTTTACGAGTGGCAACTTTTGTCTGCCAACGGTAGTACTCTCAACGCAACCACAGTAAAATACATGGGTAGAAATGGGCAGAATAGAAAAAAAATCTTAAGTTTACAATAAATTATATATGATGATTAACATTCATAATTTTCTCTGAAAATGAAATAGTTTGATTTCATTTGTGAATCAATTCCATCTGACTTTAATTTTGATGATGCCTTGTGTGACAGACTCATCTGATGATGAAACAAAAACTTGGGAATTCAAAAGCGTAGTTTTGTGTATAACACCATAATAGACGGAAGTTATGTTTTCCTCTCTGATACACTATAACACAGAACTATAAATCATTTTGCATCTGAATGTGTATCTATACGCACCAATGAATGCCTTCATAGTTCATCTTGACAATGTGCTTATTACTCCAAATTCCATTAAACTTTTTATCGTGCCACCACATACCAAGAACATTGACACTTGTAATTTAAAAGTTCGTTATTTGACTCGACGTCCAATTGAATAGTAAAGGCTTCTTGGTCGTGCTAGCACCTACTGAAAGTGCAATCACCCTTTGTGTGCCATTCGCGAGAGGGTATGGGCGGAATGCATAAATGTTTTTCCTTTGGACTACCATTTTAAATCATTGCAAAAATAAACATGGTGATAATCAAGCAAAAAAACTACACCTTATTTAACAAGAAAAAAGCTTTGAATCACACATGGTCAACAGCAATTTTTTAATTTTCCCTCAAAATCCACACATACGCGATACGTAATAAAATGACGCGCACTTATTAAGCCCGACACCAGAACGTAGACGTTCGTGATGTGAAACTACTCTTTCAGTCGGCGAGCCATGTTTTGACGCTGTTTATGCAGATGGTAGAAAAAAATAATTACAAGCATGCCATACATGATTTTGTAGGTGAATTATCGTATTTATAAGAGAATGATAATATGCAATTTCCCATTGAATTTTGTTTGAAAGCGAACATGATTAGGTATAGGTGGTACTCCACGGAAGTTTCTGTTACTTAATACTACTGGGTCAACTTCAAGCGACTATGTTTCAAAGGTGTGATATGATATATGATATGACTTAAAAAGTTCAAAAGTTGTCTTTCATAAACTAAAATGTTTACATTTGCAAATATGCTTCCTTATATGAACCTATAGAATAGGGAAAAAAATAATTACAAGCATGCCATACATGATTTTGTAGGTGAATTATCGTATTTATAAGAGAATGATAGTATGCAATTTCCCATTGCATTTTGTTTGAAAGCGAACCTTGTTTTTGACAAACAGGTCAACTTCATTATGACAAAACCCAAAGGAAATGGACCTAATAAGAAGCGGCGACGAAAATAACAGCAAAACGTTTCATTCTGATCTGGTTAAAGCCGTGGAGGCAGTGCGTGCTAATCTAATGTCCTTTAGAAAAGCTGCTGAAATATTTCATGTTCCCAAACCAACAATTTGCGATAAACTAACTAGAAGAAGCGAAATTGACGCAAATATAGGGCGAAAACCATCTCTCCCTGAATGTGTTTAAAATAAAATAGCTAAAAATGTCATCGAAGCCTCGAAGAGGGGAATGGGAGTTTCACGGGCGGAAGTGTTTAAGCGTACAGCTCTATTATGCAAACGCCTTCGTATGGAACGCCATAGCTGCCTTATGTGGTTATTTTACGAGAAGATGGTGCTTTATTATATTATGCTGTGGTTATTTCATGTGAAGATGGTGCTTTATTATATGAAGGTGGTGCTTTATTATATGAAGATGGTGCTTTATTATATTATGCTGTGGTTATTTCATGTGAAGATGGTGCTTTATTATATTATGCTGTGGTTATTTCATGTGAAGATGGTGCTTTATTATATGAAGATGGTGCTTTATTATATGAAGATGGTGCTTTATTATATTATGCTGTGGTTATTTCATGTGAAGATGGTGCTTTATTATATGAAGGTGGTGCTTTATTATATGAAGATGGTGCTTTATTATATGGAAATGGTGCTTTTTTATGTGAAGGTGCTTTTTGATATGAAGGTGCTTTTTTATATTATGCTGTGGTTATTTCATGTGAAGGTGGTTCGGTTGTTATATGATTGTATTTAGGTGAATAATATCATTCGGAACCCCTTTGACCCTAATCTTTCTTCTTTGAAGAGCTACAATGGCTTCTTTATCAGCAGATTTGCAACAGATTCTACAAAGATTAAACTTGGACCATGCAATCCCAAATTTTGAGAGGGAGAAAATTAGTACAGACGTTGTTTGCAGATTATCAGCCTATCAATTGGAAAGTCTGGGCATTTTAAACAGGGCAGACATGATGAAATTAAGGACTGAATGTATTAAATATGGAGCAATTATGCTCCCAAAAGTGTTTACAAATTGTGGTGCTACAAAATTTGAAATACCTAAATCATTCCTTCAGAATGCACTAGAAAATGACATGCATATTTCAGATATTTCTAAACTACTTTCTGTGTCTGAAAGAACTGTAAATAGTGATATGATTAATTCTTTTGTTTTAATTTCAAAATTTTGATATAATAGCGTTTAAACCCAGTCGTCAAAAATAGGAGGAGTTCCGAGTGATCATCATCATATAAAAAAGCAACATCTTCATATAATAAAGCACCACCTTCATATAATAAAGCACCATCTTCACATGAAATAACCACAGCATAATATAATAAAGCACCATCTTCATATGATAAAGCACCATCTCCATATAATAAAGCACCATCTTCATATAATAAAGCACCATCTTCACATGAAATAACCACAGCATAATATAATAAGCACCACCTTCATATAATAAAGCACCATCTTCACATGAAATAACCACAGCATAATATAATAAAGCACCACCTTCATATAATAAAGCACCATCTTCACATGAAATAACCACAGCATAATATAATAAAGCACCATCTTCTCGTAAAATAACCACATAAGGCAGCTATGGCGTTCCATACCTTCGGGTCTTGGCTTTCAAAAATGGTGCTCCAAGGAGAGGGTGGTGGAATTGCTTTAAAAAACGTCACCTAGAACTTGCCATCAGAAAACCAGAAAAACTGGGAAATTCGAGGGCCAGGATGTTGAACCCAACTGTCGTTGAAAATACATGACTGACTTAGGTCAAAAAAATTCCGAGCTTAAGCTCGAGCGTTAGTCCCATCTAATCTGGAACTGTGAGGAGACTGGGAAACAGATTCAACATAACCCAGGAAAGGTAAACTCGCTTAAAGGTGCCAAAAATGTTGTTAGCAGGGTTTCAGAAAATGAGAAACATAACCATCATGGCTTGGGGCGGGAGAAAAGTTGGTCGCAATGGTCATTGTAAACAGGAAAACCTCTGCAATCCTTCATGGTTTGAATGTCCTCGATGCCCCAGATGGTATGGTCTTTGGTTTTCAAGAAAATGGGTTGTTTAATGATGAAATCGCGGAGAAATGGTTTCGGGAGGTATTTCTACAACACTGTGGGCCCGACGCACCCAACTGCTTCTTTTGGATGATCATTCTTCTCATTAGAGTCTAGGCACAGGCACCTGATGTTATAAATTTTTCTCGTAATAAAAATAAATACCCTTTACTTAATTATAGACAAGGTACCCATCGCCGCCATCTTGAATTTATTTCAAACTTTCACATCAGGTGTATGTTTTGCTTGAAACTCATCGGTAAAATTATTTTGCGATCCTCTCTGTCTCCCGATCGGTCATTCAACATCTAAGCCTACAACTGATTCTACCAAAACGACGCGTCACCTGTCATTAATAAAAATCGCCCCTCAATTTGCATCTACTGCCTTCGATATGCGACAAAAGGCTAGGGTGGATGTTGAATGACCGATCGGGAGACGGAGATGATCGCAAAATAATTTTACCGATGAGTTTTAAGCGAAACTTCGACCTGATGTGACAGTTTGAAATAAATTCAAGATGGCGGCGATGGGTACCTTGTGTATTATTAGGTAAAGGGTATTTATTTTTATTACGAGAAAAATTAATAACGTCAGGTGCCTGTGAGTCTAGCTTGCTAGAATTGGTCATTCAGGTAAACATTGAGATATTCTGTCTCCGTCCTCACACAACCCATGTACTTCAGCCCCGTCAACAAAGCATACGACACGGCCTGCTCTGAATTCTTGTCCCAGTCTCCATATCATGTTGCTAACAATCAAACTTTTCCCAGTCTTTTTAAAAAAAGGCCTGGGTATCTGGTGTAAACAAGGAAAACATAATGAATTGCTTCAGATCATGTGGCATTGTGCCGTTTAATCGAGGTGCGATCTCCAACGAGATGTCCGATCCCTTTTTGGCAACAGAGACTTCCCGTTCTAAACCATCTGCAACATTGTCAACACCTCCAGATGCCACAGCGACCACTGTACATCATGCACAAGAACCACCCACGTTCCACCCTCCCTCTCACTATCCATCATTTTCTGAATCAGAAAGCCAAACGTCCGCTGTAGCCGAGTCTAATTAAGAGCTATTTAATGCAATTCTTCCCCTTGAATCTGCTGCGTCATTTAATGCAATTCTTCCCCTGGAATCTGATGCGTCTACTTTCCTGAGTCTTGACGATCCTGATCTATTGATGTCTCTCATTATTATTGGCAAAATAGATGTGGTGGCATGCGTAAGCAGCCCTGAAACATGTGAAATCGTGCCGACATCATCCTCATCTTTAAATCTTTCTAAAGTAAATGAAACAAGTGTCCTTGTGGAATGAAGCGATTGAGTCTTTCACCAACGCCTGTGCCCCAAAAGCCTGCAAAAAAGAGTAAAGCAAAAACATCGCACAGAATTTTGACAGCAACAGAAGTCATTGAAGAGAAAAGAGAATTGTTGGAATTGGGGAACTAGTACTAAAGCATTCTCCGTTAAGTATTTAATTTGTTCAGTTTTCATAAGTTTTGATGTTTATATTTACATAAAAACGGTTTTAATTGTGAGAAATAGTACAATAACCATATCATCACTCTTAATTAAAACTGTACAGAGTTCATTTAGATGTAAACAATGCCAAAAACAGAACACGTTATAATGTTAACTTTAAAAAATTACAGTAATAACAGACATGTTGCACCCAGGGGAGGAGACAGGGGCATACCCCCTCCAAACATTTTGTGCGTCTTAATTTATTTATATATAGTAAAATATTTTATGAGTGAACTGCCCCCTACACTATGCTTAAGTGATTTCCTTTTTTTTTTTTTTGGCTTGTCAAAATATTTTGTGAAAGTTAGCAAAGGCTGGCCCCTCTACTTTGAAAAGCGATGCTACGTGTCTTAATAAGAAAAAAAATATGTCGTACTGTTATGTAACTCTGTACGTCACTGAATTTCTATTGCATGACAGGTGCATTATTATATTTGTTTCATTATACATGCAGGTTATAATAACCCTAAGGCATTTATCGAAGGATGATTTTTTTTCTCGGAGGTTGGAGACTTGCATGGCGTATCAAGACTCTCAGTTTCACGCATTATTCACAATGGTAAAATAAAATTTAAATATCTAAATCAGACAAACAAGGTGTTTTCACGTCATAGCCAGAATCCCCAACTGTGTGGGTGCCGTAGATGGAACACTAATTCCCATCAAAGGCATGATCGGGCTAGAGGAAGCTGCATGTGTATGCAGAAAAAGCTTTCACGCCTTAAGTATACAGGCGGTGTCAGATGCAAGGTTGAGGTTCGAATTTTACCAATAATTGAACACTTTTAAGCAAATCGATTCGAAATCCTATATTAATTGATAATATCACACATGTACATTTATGAATTTTATCAAAAAGAATCTTACACCTCAACGCATGCTTCCCAGCATCTTTCGATGATGCCCTTGTTTTGTTCAATTCGGGACTTCGAACACGAATGACAACATTACCCAAGGGCGGATGGTTACTCGGGGAATCCGGGTACCCGTTAAAGAACTGGCTAATCACACCCTTTGCAACTCCAAGGAACGATAGGGAACGCAAGTTCAATGACGCGCACGGGAGAACTATGGTTGTTGAAAGGCCTTTTATTTTTGGTGTCCTGAAATCTAGATTGAGGTGCAACACGTTCTAGCTTAACATTGTCCGATTCCCAGCTCTGTTCGATAAATTTACCGAAATATTTAGCACACAGACAATCAAATAATCCATTACTCAGTGGTACCACGGAGGTATTTAAAAGTACAAGAAATATAAAGTATGCGGCTATTTCATTTAAAATCCTAGTATTTGAAGGAAATATCACATTTTTAGATATGAAAACCATACTTTTAGGCTGATGATCGGACAACCTTAACATTTTCTTTAACGATGAACCATAACATTTTTAACATTAATATCTTGCTTTGCAGTTTAAATTTATTTTATTTTCAAATAGATTAATTGTGCTGTTATTCACTTTCATTGTAATATTTGTTAAAAGATGTAAAATGTTGTGCTTCAATTTAAAATACTCATCATTTTTTCCTTTTCAAATAAGGTGCCTTCTTAAATCAGGAGGATATTTGCCATTCTTCCCTCTAAAATGCTCCAGGGTTATTGAGACCTGTTTCGGGCTCCACAACATGACCATCGCCGAAAGGGTTCCACTGAGGGAAGGGGCCGTGTTGTAAACAATAACAACAACGCTACTTACAATGGCATTGCCCCAGCTACAGCGCAACAAAGAAGACAGTGTATTGCAGAACTTTTATGAAAATCAGTATACATAATTATATTTTCAGTTAAGCTTCCAATGCTGTAGCAATTGTTTCAAGCGCAGCTGTTTTCCTTGCTTCGACTGCATTCCTCTGTCTTTTATTTTCTACCAGACTCATCACAGCTTGATCTTCTATGCTCGTTCTTTTTTCTAAAATCACATTATTTTTTATTTAGAAACTAAAATATTTTTTGAATGGGCTTATATAATTCCAATTCAAAAATAAGCATATAAAGAATTAAAAACTGAATATCTTTTAATTAATAGTTAACTATTTTTTTTTCTAAGAATCATACATTAATTTGTATAATTATATGTATGCATATAAATATTACACAACCATACATTTACAGAAGTTTTGAATTTCGTCGAAATAGCGACTAAATTGAGAGATTGAGAGAGAGAAAAATTCAAAAGCAATTAAATTGAGAGGGGGTTCAAAAATCTTTTCTTTGTATTTAGTAGTCCCATCACGTGACTTAATCTGTTTAATTTTTGCTAATGAATGTCCATCTGTCTTTATTCATTGTTTTGAAAAATGCAATTGCAATTGAAAAATACTTTGAATATTTTAATCAAATGAAAAAATGACAATAACAAACGTCAACCATCTCAAGAATCCATAAAACGAAATACAAATTCAAAGCAGAGCAACATGGACCTCCAAAAAGATAGAGGTAGGATCAGGTGCCTAGGAGGAGTGAACATCCTCTGCTGACCGGTCACACCCGCCGTGTGCTCTTTGTTTTAATCGGGAAAAAACGGAAAAGTCCGTAGACAATTAGGTGATGAATTATGGTCCAACAATTAGTATAAAAACGTCAGTCAGCATGCGACCCAGTGGATGATTGTATTTGCTGACAAGGTCGTTGTATCGACCATAGAACTTACGAAAACATGACTTCAAACGAACCTGTTGATAGTCCTGTTTTATCAACTTGTTTGTCAGTAGTTTGCTTCGCCTTAGAAACTGTTCATACGAAGAGCATGCCCTTGCGTGTCGAATTAACTGAGAGACAAAAACACTATATGCAGGTGATGAAGGTATATTGCTATATAGTAAGGAAAGTTGACTATAGAAAAATTGAAATCATCGCGGTTATCATAAAGTTTTGTTGTTAGGTTACCATCAATGTCCATTTCCATTAAAATATCCAAATATGAAACAGATGACGCAGACTCTGTGGTATCTTTTACTTCAAGTTCACTGGGATATATCGAGTCGACGTAAGTATGGAAATAAAAATTGTTAATTGATAATACGTCGTCGATATACCTGAATGTTGAGTTGAAGGCCACAGCGAGTGATTTATTTTTTTTACGTACAAGTTTTTGAATAAATTCTGCTTCATAAGAATACAAAAATAGGTCTGCTAACAATGGGGCACAATTGGTACCCATGAGAATTCCAACAGATTGTTGGAAGACTTGATTTCCAAAAACTACATAGATGTTGTCTATCAGAAACTCAAGCATCTTTTTAATGTCAACTTCAGAGTACTTGTGTGTGCAATCAGAATGGTTTTTAACAAAATAATTTTTTAGATTTCCAATGACGAGGTAAGCATTTTTTCGACTTCTATTTTTATTAAAGAAACAACTGTCGATGATATCAAAAAGCATAGACTTTAATTTGACATGGGGAATGGTTGTATAAAGCGTTGAAAAATCGTACGTTTTGATGCTATTGATTTTGATAAGATTTTGTGACCTCAAAGTTTCTAATAATTCTTTAGAGTTTTTTAGTATCCACATCTGATTCTCACCACTTCTGGAGTATATTGTTGTACAGTACTCTTGAAGTTTCTCCTTCACTACTGTAAGAATTTTAGTAAAGAGAGAGGTTTGGTAGAACTTTTACTGGAACCTGCTATATATCTCTGTTTGTAAGGACTTTTGTGAAGCTTTGGAATCCAGTACAAATAAGGTAAATCAAATTTATTTTGTTTATTGGGGATATTAAAGATATCCATAACCGATTTATGATTTTGAAGTATATATACATTCAATGGACAATTATGTTGTATGTTTTTTAAATTTTCTATGAAATGAATTGAAATGGTGTACATTATATTACAATATTGAACTTACTTGGAGCAGCTATCTCTCTTGCGCGAGCATGTGAGGCAAGGGAAGTCTCCTCCGCGGTGAGGGTCTCGCTGGTACATATATGTCCACTTCATACACTTTAAATAAACAGTATAATTTTGAAGATGGAATATCAAAAATAGAATAGTAGAATTGAATTGATAGATCAATCAGAATAATTCAAGTTATGATAAGAGGGGTGTAATATACTTCGGTAATTTTAGAATGATATTTACCTATAAAAGGATCTACTATTGAATCTTGAGCTTGTTGCTCAGCAGATTTAACTGATTTTTTTAGTACATGCTGCAATGGTGAAACAAATGAATATTAAAATAAAAAAATCTTCAATATAGTCAAGGACTCAAGCAATGAGCATGAATTTCTTTTATGCATTACAGGAGATAAATACGTATTTGATTTTCATATCGAAAAAATGGAAATATTTGGATTAATATATTTTAAAATGCATAACATAACAAAATTGAAATTACATGTGTCTTTATTCAAGTCTAGATTTGTGTCAACGGCTCCTTCTATTCCGACGATTCTCTCATCGGGAATAAGTGTCAATACCTGTAAATTGATTTATATTTTACACTATATCAATATATATACGAACTTTACAAGCAATATATGAGAAAAATAATATAAAAAGAGATACCAAGTTTGCTACCGGATAACATAAATTATGACAAATTACACAAGTATAAATAATGAACCAACAAACCTCCATTTCCCATGGTTTAAACTGTACACTTGGCGGAGGACCTTCCCCCGTCTTTCTTTGTTGCTGCTTCCTCGCAGCTTCCTTTTATTTTGCCCTTAGCTTGATGTCTTTCCACCTCTTTTTAAAGTCATCTACGTCTCTTGTTCCACATGTTATGGATTCAGAATTTATTCTATATCAAAATATTTTTTTTGATTGCTAACTCAGATTTATGAAAATTTTATTTAAGGAATAAGGAATCATTCTTTGAGTATTATGAGGGGATAATTTCGATTGGGGCGTGGTCAAATCCATTAATCCCGAAAGCCTTTATGATAGATTTGACCACGCTCCGACCGAAATTATCACCTCATAATATTCAAAGAATGATTCCATATTATTTATATTTGTATTATTTCCAATTTCTACACTTTAAAACAACATTTTAAAACAACTATTTTTCATGTAGCACATGCTATGTATTACTACGCAGCGCAGCCAATACCGTTTTTCGGTTATGCCCTAAGACACGTCCATTTTGTGTCGCTTATCTATTATAAAATTATTGGGCTATAGGCTTCAAAATTGATTCGTAATGTTATCACAAACAAAGACAGTTGAACATGTAAATATATATAAATATATATTCTTACATTAATGTCCTTAGATGTGTAATAGCCATTTAAGTGATTTTATATAAGGGTTTCAACAATTTGCCATGAATATTGATCATTGATGTCATTGTTTTTAGTTTATATAACATTGTGTTGATTCCATGTTTTTTTTTTATCTCTATTTTTATCATGGCATATACTTATATCCTAAAGAATTACCGATATTAGAAAATTGGCAAGGTTTCCTAAAGAACTCTTCATGTTATGGATAAAGGAGCCTATTGTTATTCAGCATGAAAATGTACTTGGATAATTGGTGGAGCTACCGATGGAGCTATCAGACAACTTAAATCCCTGACACTGACAATTGAGTTCCTGACAATAAAGTTCCTGTCAATATTATTCCTGACAATGTAATTCCTGACAAAGTAATTACTGACAACCCAGGGTAAACATCATGTGGTTTGAACATATTTTATTGTATAAACATATACAAATGGTTCGAACACAAGTTCTAACAACTTAAAAGGTTCTTACCAAAAAGTTCCTGTCAATATTATTCCTGACAATGTAATTCCTGACAAAGTAATTACTGACAACCCCTGGTAAACATCATGTATTAGTTTACTCCCCTAGTAGCTCTCTATATTAGAAGAGTTATTCCCCTTTAATTCCCCCAATTTTTCTATGGTGACCTAGGGCTTAAATTATCTCCCACCACTCACGAAACCCTATAGGATTGTGTGATTTGGACCAACACAGTTTTATTTACCAGTTGTTGATTGAGACTTAGTTGTGATGACAATAATAAAAAAATGAGTTATATCTGAAGCATTAACAGCGGAAAGGAAGAAAATGAGTCCAGCCTGTTACAATATATTCCGTATGTATTAAAGTTTTTACTAGATTTAATGCGTCAGTATACATGGAATTCAGTACATACTTGTTTACTTTCACGCTTAGTGTTGTTTGTACAGTGTGACGATAAAATGAATAGATTTGATTAAGAAAAAAAATTACTACACATGTATAACTGTCTCCCCGACCTATATTGTTTAATGACATGTTTAGGCAATTTTGTAGTAAGTGGGGTTTTTTTTATTTTGTTTAATAGTATATTGTAGAATTTACGATTTATTCGTAGTTGAATGAATTATGTCGAAAAGCTCTCTAGTTTCTGAGCATGGGACAGTATAAATACCATCATGTAAGATCCCAGTGACCAATATGTTTTGAGTTCTACATTCATGTGGGAGACTTACTCTCCCATTTTTGTTGAATGTTCTTTCCATTTGTATACAATTAAAATTAAAGGGTCACTGAGCTGAGAATCATCAATTCAGCTTTCTTTGAACTCTGCGAAGAAATCAGTTTCTGTCATTTGACCTTCGATGTCATTATATTTGTTATGATATTCTATGTTTGATAAAGAACTCCTTTATATGTGCTTTAAAATACACACTCTATCATAAAATGCTTTTAACTTTGGAAAACTCGTACTCCCACAATTTAGATTAAGTTCAATAGAATTATCTATTTTTCGAATAAAATAAATTATTTCTTTTAATTTCCGGATAGTCTGGCAAAGTTTGCCATTGCCATATAAACAACTTAAGTTCAAATCTAATAGTTTGGTATTGACTGAATAAAATTCGTCTTATCTTTTATAATCCTTCATAATTTCACCCTCCCTCCCATAATCCTTATAGCCGGTTGGGACAATGCTTGTACCTAATAGCTGTTTAATTGTTATATTGTAATTAATAAATGTTGTTTCTTCTGCTGCTTTTTCTCTCTGGACAAGCTGTAGCCTGGTCCGTTGTTATCTAATCATCATGGCTGCTGGCAGAAGTTCTACGAATTTGCATTAGTCGACAACATTCTGGCTTACCAGTAGTGCGTATGTAATTCAATATCAATTGACAATTATCTGCTCCCAGGCCTCAAGCTTTTGCTTTGCTCGTTTGATAAGGATGCCCTGTAAGGCGAGAATTGGAACCTGGCTCCCACATTTGTAAGCAGCCATAACCAATCATCGCTAAATAAAACTTAAAATAATACTGTATAGTTATTATCAGGCGATTCCCTTAATTTATTTTTTATCTGTATTTCATCATTAATAAGTGTTATATTCTGTAAAATTCAATTTCAAATAACAAATCAAAAACTATGACAATGCGTTCATGTGGCTTGCTAGATTTATATTCGTACTCCCACGATTCAGAATAAGTTCAATGAAAGTATTTAAATTTTGAATGTAATTTCTCAGTAAAATAAATTATTTCTTTCAATTTTTGTTACATTCTGGATAGTCATGCCATATAGACAGCTTAAGTTCAAATCTAATAGTTTGGTAATGACTGAATAAATTACGTCTTATCTTTATATGCCCTAATCCAAAAATAACCCAAAACCTCTACTACCGCTCATTTTCTAACGTATGTATCTGAAGTAACGTAACAAAATTCGATGTTATGCAAACCATTTGGTAAACTAATTCCTAGGGAAAAAGAAGAAAATGAAAGTATAAGCACACTAAAGACCGGTATATGGATTAAATTATGGGGTAAAACAATGACATACAAAATCAATTAAATATATTTTATTTAACATATTGTAACTATGTACAATGCTTAAAAACAACAACAAAGAAGACTTTCAGATATTCGTGGAAATCTTCACAAGAAATTTCACCCTGCATATAAGCACTAAGTGAGCTATATCACTTTCTGTCGTTGTCGACCATTCTGTTTTATTCCACAGACAAAAGGATTTGGTACAACGTGCTTGTAAGCAGTGCGAGAACATGCATTTCTTTACACCGGCGTACATAAGACAAAAGCTATTGATATCTCAAACCGAGATGTCACTTTGCATTGTAATGTAAGACGAGAAAAATATGAATGTATGTATCACAGGTGCTTGAGGACAGGACCAAGCCCCCCCCCCCCCCCCCCCCCCCCCCCCCCCCGGGTCATCTTTCAGTGACGTAATGTACACCCATCATAGATAAAATCCGATGAGTTTTTTGCGCGCCAATAGGATTAAATCGATTTTCTTGGATGTTATCGTACCAAAATGACCGATAGTTTTTTACTTCCGTCAAAGTTACCTAGCGGAGTGGCATACCTTTCCTCTTTTTATATGCAAGTTGGGGTTATTTTAAATAAACCGTTTATTTTCAAATAATTTTCAGATATTCGATATGAAACATGCTGTGTACATGACTTTAAAGGAATTTCTATCAAGAAAGCGTCAACTACTCCGAGGGGGGGGGGGGGGGGGTCCTGTCCTCAAGCACCTGTGTGTATGTATAATACCGAAAATTTGAAAACTAAATGAGCTTTTGATAATATTAAATTGGCACGCGGGATGTGTGCTAGAGACAGTGGAAAGTTGTTGAAGAAAATCGTGGTCAGAAAAAATAACGAAACTAAAGAGATCACACTTACAATCAAACAAGTTGAAAATGGAACATGAACTGATTGATATTTCTCATGATCAATATGGAGGTAAAGACGTCATGTATTACATATGTAAATATAACAAATCAACACAAACATTACAATGTCTTCAAGGAAGGGATGAAGGAAAAGGAATGCTTCATTCACAAAGACTATGCAGTAGAGATGCTATCTAACTTTCTGGGCCTTTCAGTCACCATTAACTTATAATTTATATATATATATATATATATATATATATATATATATATATATATATATATATACATGTATATATATATATATATATATTCTTCATGCATGCTAATTCAACTTTTTCAAGAAATACATTTCGAACATCTTTTACAGGTTTGAGTATACTTCATAGTAGAAAGCCCTCTCATTTTCTTTGCGTATACCTTTGATCTTAACCACTCACTCAGAGCTCAACACAACTGCACATCCTTTATCAAACAAGCACTCTATGGGTGAAGAATAAAGGCGGGTAGTGATTGGGGAAAACATACAGGTTTAGCAAGGATTTTACAAATGACCTTGACATTTGAAATTGATAACTAAATCTAGGGTCACTAAAGACCCCTTACCTACAAGCAGCTTTTTGCGTAATCAATAAAAGATTTGGCTATTAAGGAGAGAGAAAATATTGTCCAGACAAGGATATTTGTCCTTTGGCAATGAAACTTGGTTCAGAGTTACACATCCTTTACTTATAGAGGGATTCCGTCTAAGCAGGATTTATGGTACAAAACTGAATTCCAAAAAGATCTGCTTTGACCTTCACACGTGACCTAGAAACTTGGTTTAAAGTCACAACACATCCTTTACCTACAATATGAGCCAGATAAGGCAAATGGTAAAAAACTCTATGGTCCAAAGAAGTTTTTTCAGAGATCTGTGACCTTGACATAGAAAAGATTATTCAAGGTTACTGCACACTTTTACTTCAATACACTATTGGGTGAAACATTAGCCAAATTGGGCTTGGGGAGAAAGTCCATACAAGAACTTTACATATATGTTCTCTTATACCTTAACCTTTGATCTAGAAACATTGTTCAAGGTCACACAATGGCACTTTGAGCCACATCGAGCTGAAAGGAGAGAAATATGGTATGCTCGGGACAAATAACGTTGGACAGAGACTGATCACCATTAAAAGCCTGCAGAGGAAGATACTAATTAATGATTTAATCCCGTATATCTGTAGATAACAGAGAGATAGACAAATAACCTTGTAAAAAATAGACCTTGTACTCAAAACAAAGCTATTTCCAAAAGTGGTATGTATTTGGACTTATTTTGTAACATTAGTAGATGTGGATGTAGATTTTGACCACTTATGATATTAATCAGGAGTTGCATCATTTATGGTCAGATAAGTAGTTTGTTGATAGTTATGTCAATCATGATCAGAAGCTTTACCACATTACAACAATTGTTAATGTTGTATCATAATTGGTTTTCTATATGGATATAATGTAAAAGTATAAAATGAATGTTCATCTAAAAAAGCACAAAAACAGATGTAAAAAGTAAATAATCCAGGGACATATGAACATCCTCTTTTCTAATAAAGTATGTACAACAGCCTTCATCTAGGGAGTCACAATACAGAGTAACAGATTACACTTATAGTTTGACAATATCAATAAATAAAAATTTTGGCATTTCAAAAACCCAATTCTTGGTTAAACTTCAAGTATATAAAACAATACTTCAGTAAATAATAGTATTTTGTAAACTTTATCTATAATAATAAAAAACATTTAATGAATGGAGTCTACACTTATTCATATTTGATCCGTTTTTAAATTATGAATCTGATACTTAAATGATACGTACACAATATGCAGAACAAAAATACAATTTCACCACAGTTGACTATAGTAATTTTCAAACACTATTGCTTCAAAAAGATATCTATTGACTCACACACCCCCGTTTTAAAGTACTAATATTTGACTCAACTTTCAATAAAATTTCCCGCTCTTTACAATATGAAATCACTGGGAACATTAAAAAAGAGTTAGTATGAAACTGAAAATCAATTCCAGCACAAATCATAAGATTTTACATTATGCTTTGTATGTTTCTCTTGGAGTCTCATACAATTTTGTTTTTCAGACAGATGCATTGTACATCTGCATTTGATATTTCAAACAAATAGTTTTGCTTTATTTTCTTTCTTAGTTTTGGCACATTCCAGCACTTTGATTAATTTTAACTATTCAGAATATCTCTGACACTCTGTACAATGTTACGTCCATGTGATAATGGTAGTGTTGGTGCATCTATGTGTTTCCATTTCCGCGTAATTGCATCCTCCTCAATGGCGCACATAGCTAAGTACGGTACTTTTGGCAAAAGTTCTCTGTATGACGTTGAGGGTCGGGGTTGCTGTCCAGTGATGACTCGCGTACATAAATCCATTGTACCAGAGTGACCAACAAACAGAATACTGCCACCTAGAAGTATTGAAAGACAAATGATGGATTTTAAGAAATAAAAAGTAATTTATTTTAAGTCATAAACAGAATTTATTCCGAAAAAGGTAATTTTTTGCGCCATGAAGCTAAATGATGTATATGCTAGATTGATAAGAAAGCCCAAAGAAATTTGGGCAATACTTTTTAAAGGGGTTAAAAAAATGAAAATGATTGTAAATCGAGTTTTTAAAAATCTGTTGAAGTAGTAGAAATCACTGGACAGGTATTAGCATTGTGAAAATATATACAGTAAAAATCAGTTATAACGAATTCCTAGGGATCATGATATTAACTTCCCTATATCTGTAATTTGTTATAACCGTATGACGAATTCATAAATACTAGGCTTAGCGAATTCCTTACATGTGTATAATATGTTTCCTTCCACATGACCACCATTTGTTTATTTAGGTTTTTAAATAAAATTACATTTTGAAACCTAAAATTATCGGATTGTGAATTGAAAAATTTTTGTGATAATAAATTCATTATGTCAAATAGTATTGCTAACATTTAACAATTTAATATTATTCATTATAAAAGATGTAAATTTTGTAATTTTCACCTCCACAGGGCTCAAAATTAGTTCGTGAAATCTGGGAAATTTTTTTACAAGGATTTGTTAAGAGTTTTGCTGGGGACTCCACAAAACTTCGATATAATCAATGTATTGCTATATCAGTGTTCGTACTATGCAAGTTTTACCATAAATATAAGAAAACTCGTACTTAAAATTCAAAAGCAGTGCATCTGCAATCAAAGTCATTACAACTCTGGATATTCTTGCTTTATAATGCAGATGTATACACTAACCTTCTTTTTCATGCAATTTAAGGATCTGTCGGGTTGTCTCTGTGGATCGTGCATAAAGATTACTGATGGACTCTCCATCTTCTAGCTTGTCCTTAGGGACTTGGGGTGAATAATGATTGTCAATCGGGTATCCCTGTTTAGACAAGTCGTCTGGAGAAATCCAGCGTGGAACAACATTGGTGTGACCTGTCCACTCAAACAGACCTGGATCTATCTTAATTTTGTTCTGGAGATTAAGTACTGTAAATAAAAGGTTGTGCCATAAAAATGCATTCAATATCAAAATAGATTCTAACTTTAGCTTTTACTCAAATTATTTTCTAAAAAACATTTTAAATCCATAGTAATTGAAAAGAGTATCTGCTTCATTGATCTTGAGTAATATTCGGAAAAGACCGCATACAGAAATAACAATATCAAAGACTTTGAGAACATATCAGCTATATTTGATATGGGTAAATTTTAAGAAGAGATATGATTGGATAACAATGCTTAGGGTTTGCATCTTTTGAATATCTCTGTAATGGTCAGCTTCCACAAACTGCTAAATAAGTATATTTCTTATCAAATGGAACATGATTTTTTTTGCTGCTGATAGTAGTGTAACTATACACTTCTCTAGAAAAAATAAGACAAATTTAAAAAGAGATACTCCAATTATAAATATGTAAGATTTCTTAAACCAAAATATTATTTGTACTGTTCTATTCATTGCAGAACCCTGTGCATTTCTACTAAGTCAAAACAAAAATTATTCTGACCTTGATAAATTTCAGTTGCTGTTTGGAGACATCGAAGTGCAGGTGAACTATAAACACCTACTATTGCAACTTTGTTTTCCAGAAGTACATCAGCTGCAAAAAAAAAAATATTGTTCATTTTATAGCATATTAATGAACAAATTGTTATATTTGTAATTAACATTCTTTACTGTATAGTTTAGCCCCTAGGCCATATCATATAAACAATTTGAAATCTACCCAGGTACATTTTACAAGAAGTTTAGGCACACTGCACAGATGTCCATATTAGCTTTAACTCTTTCAGCCTTTAGCAAATTTGAAAAATACTGTATATCCGGGATTTTTTTCGCGTGTCACAAAAT
The DNA here is from genome assembly GCA_033439105.1 of Magallana nippona. Classification (NCBI taxonomy): domain Eukaryota; kingdom Metazoa; phylum Mollusca; class Bivalvia; order Ostreida; family Ostreidae; genus Magallana; species Magallana nippona. The sequence goes on from CM065922.1 coordinate 32,648,845, forward strand.
TTGCAAAAATGGGGAAAATATGTAGCATTTTTAATTTGCGTCAGTCTTTTTTTGCGATTGCAAAAGTTTCTAATAAAAATGAAACAGGATATAATTTCTGCGTATTCAATATTTTGCGAATAAAAAGAGATCGCGAGAAAAGCAAAAATTAGATCATCGCAACAATTATCGGATATACAGTATGCTATATCTTTCTAATAAAATAAATTCAGTTAAGTATTTAACATAATCATATCACTTTATTTGAAGCCTTGAAATGTACCTGTCAGACGTGCTTGAAACTTTCCAACTTCTGTCAAAGGTGGATCATTTATGAATTCCAAATTATTTACCCGCGTCAGCATCTTTTTTGGCAGATTAAGGTTTACTCTTGAATACTTTCCTGCATATCAAAATAAATTTCATTTAATCTAAAATTAACAGCAGTAATTTTTTAATTTTCCCTTTCTCAGATTAAATTAAAAATACCAACAGTAAATAATATTTATTGATTTCATAAAGATGTCCTACCGTCATCATTAAAACACATGTCATACCATCCTTTCCCCATGGCAAAGTCAGTTCTTTCTCCATGACGACAAATTATTAACTTTCGTTGTTCTCTTTTTTCTTCGGAGGTGACTCGTTTTTTTTCTTTAATGAAAACCTTATTGACCTACACACACAAAAAAAGAGATGATGGGTTAAGAGTATATGTTTCTAATCAGACAATGTTTCAGGTTTGACAAGGCTGAATGATAACCTAGTTTTTAAAAGATGTCAATATTTTTTTTAAATGATTACAGTTTCTACAGTTATTTTTGAGTTTTCAAAATCATTCCAAAAACTTCTTTTTTAATAAAATCATAGCATTTTCAGATGAAACTTGAAATATTTATATGTGCCTTTTAATATGTGAATTTTCAATGCGATGTGCATCACTACAGTCCTATTAATCATAAATATTCAAAAAATTTTATTTCACCTATATCCCCAAAATGTGTAGTGTTCAATAGCATAGAATGTCTAGATTCTGTTTTTCATCAATCATTTTGGTTATGACACATGGATAAATTAAAATGTGTAAAAATGCTAAAACATCTTGCAATCAGTTAGAATATTGAAACTCAAACATTAAAAATGAGCTTATACACTTTAAATGTAAATTTGCCTTATAAAAGGGGAGTTTGCAATATTTATGGCCCAATTATATAAGAGTTGGTACAACTAAGGAGAACAGAGAAGACACTTTTATTTATAGCAGCTTTTTTTTATTCCTTTTTATTGCTTTTACTTACTCTTATGAACTTGATTCGCCAAATTTTTCCCCCAAAAATCTTACAATAATGTTAATGAAATGTTTTTTTTATATCAATATTGTATTATTACAAGTTACATTATTGATTGAATCTGTGTAATTTCTTACATATTCAGTTTAAAGATCCATGCATTTGTCCAAACCTTGGAACCATCATAGATCTTTCATATCTTTTGTATATCAATACATTTAGATTGAACTTTTCAACCAAAGAATGGACATATGATTTTTAAGAAAATAGAACTAATCCATACCTTTGCATAATCCTTTTCATCATGCCATATCGCATCATAATCCTCCTCAACAATGACTCCATTGGTGACAGCCATAGATTTGGATCTGATGTGTAGTGGTAGAGATCTATACATATCAGAAAATAAGAGTGGCATGAATATATATGTATACCTTTGTAGTACTTTTATTCTAAACATATTTAATTTTCAAAATTTTATTTGAAACTATTTTTTACATTAATTTTGTTCTTAAAACTTTCCTTATCAGAAATCGAGCAAACATCAGTTTCAAAATATTGTTTAATGGATCTCAGAATAAACACCTGCCTGACATATGCACATCTGTAAATGTATATTGCATGCAATACAATATTATTTTAATGATTACAGATTAGACAATTTTTGTCTTTTATGGTTCATTTTTAACTTATCTATCATTCCATATAATTTTACCGGTATACATTTATTGCATGATGGTGAGGGAGATACATGTATGAAGATTTATTTTCTTTTTTCATAAATTCAAATCATAGATTTTTGAATTGCTTGTCTGATTTAACAAAAATGAAAATTATGAAGTGTTTTAGATTTAATCATATTTGTATAAATTGTATGTTCATCTCAATTATTCCATAACATTGAAATAAAAAATAAATTCTGAGGTTTCTAAAGCAGGAGGCAGGCAAGTAGCATCATTTTTGAAACTCTATGTGTGTGTGTGGGGGGGGGGGGGGGGGGGGGGCTAATCTGGGTGGAGTAGACATAGAACCTAACAAACGTCTACTTCAATGTTAATTTTGTTTATTTCACAACTGTTTTTTATATGGGGAGCAAGACAAAAAAATTGGGGGAGGGGGGGGCAACTTCTTCAGAATTCAATTTTCTATATGTAAATTACTATGAAAAATGTTTGGTGCGAGAAAATGTGGGGGGAGGGGGCTAGGCCTTCCCATAGTGCTATGTGCCTGCAAAGATGTGGAATATGATATTATTTCCCTTGTGACACGTTTTGTTCGCCCTATCACATGACTTTCTTGACCAATCAGATGACAGGTTCTATAAATTATCATATTGAGATATAATAATAATAACATATACACCCTGCCTAATTCAATAATGACAATATATACTTTAGAATAAATATATATTGCAGATTCCTTATTGTATGCAAGTGTTCCCATGATTTAAGGCAACCATTTATTCCTTGCATTTAAATAGGAATCTACAATAGTGTACAACATTGTATATATACTTACGCTGCAGTCTACAACATTGAATATATACTTTCATTACCAATAGATATATTGTTTTCAACAATTTAACAATCATAAATCCTTAAGGTAGTACCTCACTACATCAATACTAATCCTTTGAAAGACACTACTTCACAAGATGACAATTTAAATGTTTTGTTAAACTGTTTGTATCAATTGATTGGGTTAAATATCATCATAGCTCAGTTGTTAAAGTATCAGGCTGGTGAACCGCAGATTATGAGTTTGAATTTGCTTGGGGCTTTTGTTCATATTTACTGAATAAATTTTTTGAAAATCAATTTTTTATCCAAAATTGCATCATTTTTCGCCAATTTGACCTAAGTATGTCTTATGCATCATGCTATCTATGATAATCAAGTAATTTTCTGTTGATTTGAAAAACTTTTTCAAGATGTAGTAAGCCACCTTAAACATACGTCAGTACTCTCCCTACAGGTCTTGACCTTGACTCTGCAAGAGCTTTACCTCACCAAAGCTTTTTTTGCCTTTTTGAAACCAAACAGTAATTTTTCAGTTAAAAAATTAGGCTGCAGAACAAGTTATCGGTATCGAGGTCTTTTCCAAAGATGGATAAATTAATTTCTTCAAATCTTTGTTTTAAATATACAGGAGAAAAGGTTGATGAAAATAAGATTCTACTAGTATAACCTGTGAAGAGCCCATGTCCATGTTTCTGCTGTCTTCTGTGTGTACACTCCAGGGAACATGTTGAGCTGTCCTGTCAGCCATGACACTCCGGGGTACCAGCCATCTTTAGTTTTATTCAGTTCTTTTGGGTCCAGAAAGATGTAATCTCCATCTATTAGTTCCAACTCATCACCGACTTGTGGGGTGTAGGCTTTCACTACTTTACGAATCTACAATGGTTGAACATAACTACTGTACATTTCTTTTTTTGAAAAAAGTAAAAGAGCTTTCAAAATCTGAACTGCTAACTCATAAATGTATTAGAAAATAGTTATAAGTAACTTTATTAAGTACTGTTCAATTTTATACATCATTACTATTATGACATTTTATGCATAGGCACCTGATAAATTTTTCTCATAATAAAAATAATTACCCTATACCTAATAATAGACTATTATTAGGTATAGGATATTTATCTTTATAATGAGAAAAAATTATAACGTCAGGTGCCAGTGATTTTATGATAAAAATTTCTATAAAAGGATTCATTCAATGGGTAACTGCAATAATTTACATTAACTTTTCAACATTATTTATGACATTGTATGCTTAGCAAAGATATTTTGAAAAAAAAATTCACATATTTTTAAATTACAGACTGAACAGATCCTATTCAACACGGCTTCATTGTGTGGACCAGTTATTGTATAACTAAAGAAAAAGTGTATACCTGCAGTGTTGTTTCAAAACATTTGTAACAATTGTAGTGACTCTTGTGAGAATAAGTTTTGTAGGTGTTAGTATGAACCAATATATTATCAAGTAAACATGACACAGTCAATAAAGAAAATACCCACTATCTATAAATATTGAAATATTGGTAGATTCTTAATCCGTATGTGTTATTTAATTCCTCTGGCACACACATTAAAAAATAGTTGTTTTAAAAAAGAGACAACATTTTTGTCATTTAATATTCTTCCAGAACCAACTTGAAACCAAACAACAGAATGTGTTAATTATGAACTCCATTTTATGTGCTACATACCATCTTCTAACATCTCTGAAAATATAAAAACTTAACAATGAGCCATTTTTTGTAAGAAAAATGAGAATTATTTTTTAAGCGAACTTGACCTCAATTCAGAAATTGAATAAGCCTTGTTACATAAGAGGATCGAATTGTGAGCTCTGTGTCTCTTTAGAAACGCTAAAATGATCAGGCAAACTACAGCCATATGTTACCTTTCAATAAATGCATATATGTATGTAAAAGATCCATTGTTGTTCCTAAAATATGCTCTACAATCAAATCATGCAACTTTAAAGATTTCCTACTAAAATAAAAATACAGCTGTCAAAGATAGATTTTGTGTGAAACTCATCCTATCCGTGCCATCAAATATATTATAAACTTGACAAAGGAAGAAGAGTGGATATTTAATATCTCCATAAGGTCTTTTGATATGTGAAGTTATTCGATACCAGGAAAAAAATGGTTCATGCATGCTTGTCTAGAAAGACTGAACTTGATTAAACTGTCTAGCGATGTGAAGTGTGTGGAAATATTCATTACAGAAATATTGGGTTTATTGGAAATGTATACACTTGTGTCTAAATCAAAATTTAAACAAAAAAATTTCTTCATAACCTATCATTCTTGTTGTCGTAATGGAACAACCCTTTGTTCAATGTATTACTGATGGTTTATGTAACATCTATCCTGTGAACATGTCAGCCTGGTTTTTTTAAAAAAAATATTTGGTTAAAAGCTTGTTCGGATTTACATCAGAGCATTTTAAAAGCTCTTTAACAAAATTGAAAATAAATTTCCAAAATTCATTTTTCCCAGGAAGTTTTGCAATTGCCGAATAAAGAAAGTTAAAATATTGCAGTTACCATTTCCTCAAAAGTTCTATAAATAGATATTTTTTACTGATTTTCAGCAACAGAAATTTTCAATGTACCTGTATTCAAAATACACATCTTGCAATTTTGTATTTATGAGCCACACTGAAGTCCCAACTCCTCTCTTAATAAACTAGTTGCCTCAATATAAGTACCCTATATCCGTTTCATATGTCACAATTAAATTTGCGAAATTTGAGGTAAATATCAAACCTCTTTTATTTGGGTTGATCAATTTTTATAATTACGATAGCAAACAATATTGGAGTTAATTTTGGGGTATTACATTTTTTTATGTGAAAGTGATAAAAAAAAATTGCAAAAGTAACAGGATATACAGTACATTGTACAGTTGTATATAATTTAATCTTTCAATTATCGATATCAGGAAAATTTTTGACCTAAAACAATTCTAATGTTTCCTGCTAAATATAGAAATATATTTCCTTATGAATTATAATACAAAATCAATAACCAAAGAAGTTTAACCATTGACTACAATAAATTTGAAAAAAAAGGTTATTTCAAGGCAAAGTATCATAATTTGATATTTTTCTATATATAGGGCTTAAGTCAAAACCTTAAACGAAGGGAAAACATATGTATATACATGTATATTTTAAAAGCAAAAACTGTGTATCTTTTTTACATTGAACCAAACTGTTCCTATTTGGTGATAATCAGGAAATTTTTTTTGGATATTTAAGGTTTACATCCTTCTAACAACTATCAACAATTCTGATTCTTCCAGATGTAAATGAACAAACTACATGTACATTGGTTCAATATTAACCTCGCTTCTGCTTGCCCTTGGATCTCTGGAATACAGACGGAGATCCCATCTTACGTCAACAGTCAGATCAATTTCTTTGGCGTACTTCAGAAGCTTGTCGTGCTGTTCCTGTGGATACTGGTAAGCTAGAGTCAGGTGGAGCTGCTTCTTGTGAGGTTCTAACTTTATGCCTTATAGAATTAAAAATGGATGATGAAAAGTAACATTATTTCATGCATTGTTCATGAGTGGCACTTGCTGTGCTAGGCATCATTAACACATCATTTTTGAAATCAGTATAATTTTTTCTTTTCTTTTTAAATTGTGTTCTCAATTTGTATTAAGTGTAAGTTAGTTAGTACTATAAATGCTCTTTAGTTAGCTTAGCTAAACGAAAATGTATATCATGGATTATCAAAAGTTATCTTGTACTTTTTAAACTTGTTATGAATGTTGTTCCATTACCTTGCTTGCTTAATTCCCTGCAAAATATGGACACACACTCCTGTAGGAAGTCATACATGCCTTCCTTCACAAACAGGCCAATGAAATTCATCTGACTGAAGAAATCCAATTTCAAAGCGTCTGGAGCCTGTCTAAGTTTGTTTTCTAACTTCAGAAACGTCTCGCTTAGAAACCCTACATCCTTATCTTCAGCCTTCAATAATAAAATTCTGGAATTATTTACTGTCTGAAAAAATTTCTAAATCAAAAAAATTCTTATTGTGACAAAAAGCATGTGACAGTGTTGAAGATAAAGGTGTTTTGTTGTAGTGATCGACTGTCAAAGCTAATTGTTGGGGTTAATAATTACAAAGTTTTTATAGATGCACTAACATTGGCTGAAATCCATCGACAAACTGAGTACAAATAAACATTGTAATCCCAGTGAACAACAGAACACTTGCTTGTTATGCACTCTGAATTTTTTTATGTTTTTTGCAATGATAGTTTATGCCTGTCCCCCTTTACACTTAAACTTGAAAATAGATGGTGGAATACAGTCACCAATTCTTTTGACATTCAGTGTGCTGCGAGAAGAAGAACATTTGACTCGATCGATCAACTTAGCTGAAAATGTAAAAGAACTCACAGCAAAGAAAGGGCACATTGTGATGTGTGGGAAGTAAGAGTGGGCTCCATTCCATCCACACTGAGACATGCTTTTCTCCCAGAATTTGTTCAATTCATCCTGAAGTTTACCGTTTGGACAGAGGTACAGTATATATTCCCTACAGGTTCTATCATCCAACGTTGGATCATCTACATGAGACAGAAGCCTGTCAAAACAAAGAATCACTAAGTAACTCATATTATTACAAAAGCCCATTGGTCTGAATGGTGACATATATCTAAGCATAAAATTATATGTACCCTGCAAGCTGGTATCAATGTTTGTAAAACCTAGATGTACTTTGCATGCCAGATATTTCCTATAATATCATTTAGTTTTAAAAATCACCAGTGGTCATCTACCGGTAATTGCTATGGCCGACTTGTGAGTACTAAAGTTTAATCATAACAACAGGCAAATCCAGATATCATCTTCCTTTATTTAAATTATTATCACACAATCTGTTATTTTAATGAATAAATGAATTTCAAAAATGTGCTATATATCCTCTTATGAGAGACCTTACAAGTGATCAGTAATTTGAGTGTAAACAAAGCCCTATAAATGATCCACAGAATAACTCTTAAATAATTATTATATAATGAAGCAAAAACATTGAAACATGTTCTCAAAATTTTTCATAACAAGATCTATATGGTGATTGTAAGGATCAACTTAAATTTTTAAACAATTTGATTGGAGAGGAAGAAACATGATACTCATATGTAAGTAATGACATGTCATTGAATATATCTCTTGAGTAATTTACATTGTATAAAAATATTCTATTTCCATTGGTAAAATGTTAAGAAGAGCAAAATCCTGAAAATAAACTCAATGTACATTTGACAGCTGTGAAAAGGAAGAGAATATCCAAGTACCGGTATATCAACTTTAATATATGTCAACATACCCATTCGTGTTAACCTTTTGTGGTGAAAAAGAGGGAAATTTAGACTCCAAAACAGGTCCTGAGTATTCCCCATTGCACCAGCACAGAGTGGGATATGCTGAGATTGTGTTACACTGTGCATGTGTATTTCAATTAAACAGAAAATCTACTTGGGCACACCAAGCTCCCAAATAATGATCTGTTCAATACTCTGACAAGACTTCCATGTCACAGTATATTAGCCCTTATACACATATTTAGAAAATAAATTTATAGAAAAGCTAGGATATATGTTTGAATTTTATCTGTTTAAATATAATCTTTTAAAAGTCAAAATCAGTGATATATGACTAAGTTGAATACATTGAAACAATTTTTTTCCTGTGACTTAGGGAAAAATTGGCATTCTTTTATTACAAATAAACTAGAGATCACAACTGCCCTAAGTAAAAGGTCCTTTTATAGCCTTGATAAAGGAAATTCAGATGTAAAAAATTTCAAACTACTGTGATTTGACTTAGAAATTTATTTCAATTTCAATGCACATCCAAAACATTTTGAAACTGATGGGTTTGTTTTTTTTTTCTTTCAGGGTTGCAGTCTAACATATTTATGAAGATAACCCTAAGTTAACCCTAACCAGATATGATCTAGGTACATGTAAATATGCTGCATAAATGTCTGAAGACAGAAAATATCATGAATTGGAACTATCCGTCATTTTCTGCCATTGGGAGTACAGGTCCAATATTATAGCTACAATTACTGAAAGCATTGACTGTTTCAAATGGAAGCTAGCAAGAGTGAAAACCGGGATAAGACCAGAAGTTTGACTTGGATTTACATTTTTTACAAAATGGCAAACCTTAGATAAAGTATGACAGGGGGTTGCTTCTCAAACAAAAAAGTATAATCCTTTAGTCCGAAAAAAAAAATGGTTAAATATATTTTTACCAAAAAATACAGGAAATCATTTATTTACAAGTACATTTAGCTTTGCGATAGTAAAATCAATAATTTAACTCACCAGTCTGAAGCTAATTGTATTCCACGATCTCCAGTAGCTGCAATCGCCTTTTCTCTACAAATTGACATGAAGGGGTAATATTAGTGCATAATTTCACTTATAATCATATAAGGAAATGAATTTAAAAATTGCTTAGCATTTTTTTTACGTTCTGCACTGTTGTTGTGGAAATGAGAAATATTTGAAAATTTCACGATGGATTCATAAACTGGGAACATTTTTTTAATATATATATATATATATATATACACAAAATTCTGTATACATCCTCAATAACGTTACATAAATAAAAAAAAAATTATCCTTCCGTGTATTTGTACATACATGCCAGTGTATAAAATTAAAATTGGTATCCTAATTATTAATTGAATTATCTTTAAACCTTGCCGATCAATGCCTCTTGACTCTGGTCTTGTGACAAGATGTAATCTCGATTAACATGGTAAGAGACACTTCAAGTTCCAACGAAAACTCTTTTATTTTCGTCGCTGCAGGCCTACTGCAATAGTGTTTGGCAAAACACATAACCGGTTGATCCAAAAATAAAACAAAAGAAAATCTTACGCTCTTTTCCTAGGAAATCCCATTGATATTAAAGTCTCCTGGGCAGTCTGTCGTTTAGTTCTCCTGATGGAATCATCTCTATTGCTCCGAGCTGGTAAGCTTGCAGACGCCATACTTCGAACACTGTAAACACTTCCGGGTGTTGGAACAAGGAATATAACTCTGTACCGTTGACTAGTGTGACACCCCCCCCCCCCTTTTCCTTCCGCAACGATATGTAGCGGCAACGATGTAGCCCAAGTCTCGATCCAACGAAATCGTGTCAGGGGAGGATGTATCTGTAAAATTAAGTTTTTCCACTTGAAAAAGTCAAGGGACAAATTATCACTAAATAGTTTATGTTCAAAATGGGGCTTTAAAATGCTATATAGTTCTAAATTAACAGGTTTTTTTCAACGTCACTTTAAAATGCCCCTGGATTAAAAGACTATTAAAAGTTAAGAAACCATGGGTGAATATTTTTTTGGTAATCCATGACAACAGGGATGTATATACACCCCTGATGACAATGATGTCATAAAAAATAGAATAATAAAATCAGAGACATAAATAACATGTCATTTATGTCTCTGAATAAAATATACTTGATTTTGGTGATGAATATATGCATATTATTATAGTAATGTTTTCTAGAAAGATGTTTTTCCATCATATTTACCAATGTTTCAAGCAATGTATACAGTAACATATTTTCAGTATCTACACACAAATTCTTTTCTATACCAGTTTAGTACAATACAAATAAAATTGTGTCGGTAACAAGACAACTTATGTCAAAATGTTGTATGAACATGGAGTAAAAATAATCAGTGACTTTTTAAGTATAATGCAATATAATAGTATTATTAGTGCAAAATCTATAAAGTTTTTCAAAATCATGTCTTTTAATAAATATGATAAGAAAGAATATTGGTCATCATTCATCTTAATCTGCGCATATGTTGTTGAATGAAAAATGTTCCAAAGTTTTGTATTAACTCATTAATAGTAAAGATATTATTCACAGGGTATTTTAAAAATGGAACTATATAATCTATCGCATCACTTGGATATGAATGTTTCTATCAAAGAGTTTTTTCAAAATCCGTTTCAAGACAACTACTGATACAATATTCTTCAATATAATGGTTACAATACAAAATTCTACCTACAAATTAACGTTATTACTTAAAAAAAAAACCATCAGTGTTCTTTCAGATGAAAGGTGCGCTTTTTGTAAAGAATGCTTTGTTCAGAAATACTACCTCTGTGGGATAATCTTAGTATTTATATTACTATATTTAGAAAAACTTCAATGCTTCAATGTTAGTACAGTCTGATTAAAATAAATCAGACTGAAATGTTAGTAATGCATTGTTTGAAATCCCATTCAGCGGTTGTAACAAAGTTGTTAATTTTATAATTCTGTACTCAACTGAATCCGTACAATTTTAATAGTTCAAAACAAAACAAAAACAATGCCATTGTTGGGCTGTTGCAATATCTTTTATTCATGTATATAAGGTTTAAAAGTACCGGGTATATATATAGCAATCAAGTCATGCGAAGTAATAAAATTTAGGCTGGGAAAATTCGAAAAACATATTTGAGGTATAATTAAACATGGTAAACAACTGATATATCTATTTATTGATTTTCATTTTTTTTTTTTAGCCGTATAGCGAAATCATGTAAGAACGCTGAAAAATACTTATAAATATATTAATATATTAATATATTTGACCGTGAAATGATTGTGAAATGAAAAAAAATTTAAGTTTTTTTTTGATAGCGAAAATTATGCAGCAGAGTTTGTTACAGAAACTTTGTTTGCTAACTTGAATAAATATTTATTTATTTATTTATTTTTTATTTATTTATTTATTTAAGGCCTAAACGAACAATGGTATCAATCAGTAATTCTGTCCCCCTAATGCAAGTGATTCCATGTCGACATGTTAAAAAAGTACTATTATATCATGCAAGATGCTTCGCTTCGTGGATGGAAGCGTAGCGGGAACGACAACTCGGGATAGTGAATCACGTGGTGTCTTCAAAATGACGTCACAATAATGACGTATGTGATAATAGATTGTTTGCGATCATGAGGTTGATGAAGTTGTTTTTCATATTTCTAGTTCTTTTCAGTGGCTCAGTTTCTGCGCTAGGTGAGAAAAGGTAAGTAATTTAATTGTTGATAACAATGACAGTTTCATGAAATTGTGTAAAACGTTCTTTTAACATAATAATATTCGTTCATAGTTCACAGTGAAAAGATATTCATGTACAGTTAAAATAGTTCAAACAGCTGATCGGGGGTTGTGATTCCTCCGTTAGGTGTTTGTGGGGAAAATCAAATATTTAAATAGTCGAATTAAAATCAGTCTAAATCATTCAGTTGGCATGCCGTAATAATTTGGCTGTCAGTCGTCGAGCGAGATACAGAGCTCACTAGTCTTTACTTGTTTTTGTTTACAAATATAAGGTCAACAACAGAATATCAGGTTTAAAATATAAATATGACAAACATTAGAATTATTTGTGTTCAGTACGAACTATATAGAAAATATTTATTGCAAAATCGGATTGAAACAGAATTTTTATAAGTTTCCATAACCAACGTAAACAAACTCGTGATACAAACATGTTCACATATAATAGATCTATTGTATCCCGCTTATAACTTGACGATTTGGTTGATGATTAGACATATCTTAGTAAAACAATTAATTTAAATAATACTAAATTGCATATAATGAAAAAAAAAATCCCCTCGAATCGTCATCATACCCTTTTAAAGTACCATAGTCTTGGATCAATTTATAGAGTGACATTTTGACTATGAAATTAAAAACCTCAAAAAGATTTGGGGCAAAATGACAAAATGGCACCATTTTGTCATTATACTCAAAAGAAAAGTTCAATTTTAATAAAAACATGTTGCTTTGTGTTTTGTTTTGACGAAAAAAAATAAAATTCAAGGATTTTGACGTGTTTTAGCCTTTGTTGATTCGGTTCAGAATGTGAATTGTGTTTTAAAATTAAGTGTGGAAATGTTCAATACATGTACATTGCTCTTTTATGATTTAATTTAATTTTCAGTAAGGATTATAGGACCAATATCCTAGATGAATTAGCATTAGAGGATGAAAAAGCACCAGTGATCAGAAATGCTGGTACGTCTATATTTGTGTGGTACATTTTGCAATAATTAATAAATAAACAAGAATTTTTATATTTTAATTTAATATTCTTATACAGTATTAACATTGAACATTAATTAAAATTCAAAGGAATACCACAAATGTGAAATGGTTTATGAAAACAATGGCTTCGTTGTATTTATATATAACTGTATTTCAATTTCCCAACGTACGCCTCGTTACTTCTGTTCCGTTCTACAAAGTGTAAAATAGTCATAGATAATGCATAGAACAATTTATTGGCCAATATTAATATATCAACTCAATTAATGTAACCTGTTCGCTACTATTTTGAATCATGCTAATAATACTAGTCTTTTAGTGGGGTTTTGTTATTAATAAACAGACGATGATGACGAACCATTTAAAGAGCTGCTGTCCGAGCTTAAAAATGACATTGGTGAAATCTCGGAATCAAGCAAAAGAAATGCTGGTGGCAGTTCCGGTGTTCGACCAAAAGGAGCATCATTAACGGTAACCACACAAAGTCCAACCGTAACCAACTCTAGTGTAAACCCAATTACAACTCAAAGACCAATACGAATAAATACTGGAGCAAAGCCAAACTTGCAGACAGCTACGCCCATGCCCAATGTAAACAAAAATAACACACAGAAGAAAATTGTAAAAGCAACGCAACAGAAACCTGTGGGAAATAATAAACAAGTGAATAAGGAGAAAATGGCGGATAAAGCTAATGGTACAAGTCCTAAAACCTCCCAGAAAAACACGAAGAAAATAATTCATCCAAAACAAGGACAAAAAACGACGAAACAACAAAACGGAATTTTCTCTCAATTGAGTTGTGGCAAAATAAAAACATCGCCTACCTGTTTGCAGATTTATCATGAGTGCATCAACGAAAGAAAAATAGAATTAGTTCGGTGTAATCGGTTGAATTCTAATCGAAAGAAAAAAGTCCATAGACGAAAGAAATTACGCCCCAAAACAAAAGCATCAGAAGGAAAAATGAAGAAGCCACAGAAAGTGAAACCGTTGAAAACTCCTAACCAGATTCCTTCCAGAATTGTGTCTAATAAACATCCAAATAAATCCGGAAATCAAAGTAAACTCCGTACCAACCAGGCAGGGCAAAATGCCAATAACAATTCCTCACCGACTTCGTCCGCCAATTCAAAAAAGCAAGAAAATCAAATTAAGAAAGGAGATAGAAGAAAAACTATTGCTAAACATAAGAAATTGAAGTTAGAGAAGAAGATGGTTGTGGGAGAAATTCGTGGATTGCTGGCATACCTGAAGCAAATGAAGGACCATTTGTCTCGTATCAGTAACAACAACGCCGTCAAAGGTGGTGAAAATAAAAATGGAAATTAAAATGAACCAAATATTGAAAGAAAAATAGTCATAACATGTGTCTTTTCAATGGAAAATAAGTTATTGTGTAACTTTTAATAATTTATAAGTGAGTGAAGAACTTTAGATGCCTTCCTAAGCAAGTTTTATTGACATACCAAATGTGGAGGGAAACATATATCTTTGATTCATAAATGACAAAAAGCATATTTAAATAATTAATATGGTGATGAAGCCATGATATGGCAATCGATCTAATAAATATATAACTTATAAAATATCGCTTTTTTGACATAGAAAATGATAAGTCAAAGAATTTATCCAATCTGATCATCTATCATTCTGTCATTTCACTCACAAACTTTAAACACCTATCAACATTTGAAGGAGTGAAGTTGAAGACTTTATTTATTTATTTGACATAAATGTTAACAGTTAAAAGTTTCCTCAAATGACATACTAGATAAAGTTTGTAAACATTATTTTCCATTTTCTGCAGCCCATGCATATTCTATATGAGCTAGTAAAATGTTAATCGCAGACCGTATGACTCTTTACTAGTATATTAGACGTCGGACATTTAAGCCAGGTTAGCTATACAACCTTGTGTTTCTTTTTAGTGAGCGAGGTATTTTATTTGCATAAGTTTTGATTTACAAAGTAAACGAATCAAAATTACTTTTTCTTCTTCTTTTTCTTTCTTTTTTTTTTTTTTTTTTTTTTTTTTTATAAAAATGTTAATGTAGACACTTCAGTGTCTTTTGAGTGAGTTTTTGCTCAAATCTGATTTCCAGAATATACACTATATCTAATGAGACATTAATTTTCATCTCGGTAGCTGATTGTTTATTGGTGCAAAAAATTATCGTATTATAATGAGAAAAATAATAATTAAGCATGAAATTGTGTTATAAAGGCAAAAACATAAGTGTTTTATAGGCCGTGCTTTTCATATTTAATTGTAATTTTATATCAACCATATTTTGCTAGCTAGTTGTAAAATTAATCATACGTAAGTTTCCCAATCAAAATTTATTCAAGCAATCAGCGTTTGCCTGGTGTATGGTTTTAAAAAAGAACTCCCTGGTCTTTGTGGGAGTATTTTCTTGCATTATCATCCGAAGCTATGTTCCCACTATTGTTAAAAACTATGGTCGCTGCAAATGTTATTGCTTCAGTCCTTACAACAACGGAATCTCAAAGGGGGGAGTATCAAGGTTTAAAAGAGGTAGGTAAATCTAATGAAATTATATTAAAAAGCTGAAGCTAAGAAAAAAATATTTAGTTTGTAAACACAAAATGTCAAAGTAAGGTATAATGCTTATTTGTTTTGTTTTCAGTTTTTTAATAATAAATTAATCTATTTAAAACTGATTATGTATTTTTTCCTACAATGATCGCTTTCT
Source organism: Magallana nippona (assembly GCA_033439105.1). Classification (NCBI taxonomy): domain Eukaryota; kingdom Metazoa; phylum Mollusca; class Bivalvia; order Ostreida; family Ostreidae; genus Magallana; species Magallana nippona. Next base: position 32,664,461 of record CM065922.1, read on the forward strand.
TCATTACATTGAATTTTTCATTCATTTATTCAGAAATACAACTTTGGGCAATACAGCCCATCAGTTTACAATAATCCACATATTATAATATAATGTCTAACATTAGACTCTTAGAAGTCTAAAATGTCTAAAATTAGGACCATTTCAACAAGAGCTTGGACTTTGGGTAGTTGTGTCAAACAGCAATGTGACGTAGGCCTGTCTATTTCATTGCTGGTCACTCGCCCATGGCTCTTTGAAATCAACAAGATTTGTCTGGCTTTTGCGCTAAGACCAACGTCATTCATTTTGATGCAAGAAAAAGAGAGTTACATCCGACCGATAGTCCAAGGTCTTGTTAAAATGGTTCTAATAGATTTTATCCATATGTTTACGGCGCGTTTTAATGAACCACAATGATACCACAATGATACCACAATGAACTTTATTAAGGTGATAAATGTTATTCAAAAGGTATAAAATTTAATTAAAGTTTAATTTAAGGTCAGGCGCGACCTAGCATCCATTATTTTCAACTTTTTCCTATCTCCGCAATGTGAAGAATTCCATTTCTGTAGTTCCAAATTTACATTTTCATGTTATTTGATATTTTTATATGAATATATAGTTTCAGTTGAAAATGTATACTACTACATTATCAATAAGCATTCAATTGCATTTTGCATGCTATTAAAAGACAAAATCAAAATATCTAACTCCCAAAAATGGCCTGCTAATTTGCACTCTGAATTTTTTGGCATTAACAAGTTTAAATGCAAATAAAGAAGAAATGTTTTATCAAGGAAAATAATCTAAAACTGAGGAACATCGCGTATGTCCATGGTATATCTCAAAAAAATTCTGACGGCATGTTATGTTACAGAATTAATGCATTTTCAATTATGTATATATATGTTCAGGTACACAGATCATATTTCATTCATTCAGAATTCAATTATTTCAGTACATGTAACGCTTAGATGGTGGTATATCATAAATATGTAAAGCAAGAATTATTTTTTTTTTTATCTATATACATGTATAAGGCAAATTTTGATATATAAATATATATTAAAGTAAATATTATTATTGAATTAAAGCTGAATATAATTAGCTAAGTTGTCATATTGTTTAATTTTCAAAGAAATCAGTCACTTTACATGACATTTGAAAATGTTTGATTAACTGGTTAAACAAGATAATTTTACAATTTTTGACATCTTTGGATCAAATTTGTGTGCTTAAGATGGGCAGTACATTGAACGGTACTAATAAATGATCATTCTGATTTATCGAATAAAAACCAAACAGAGGAGATCAACTCTCAATAGTTCCAATGTCCATAGACTCTTGATCAGAAAATGGAATAAAAGCATTGTACGAAATTTAAAAAAAAGTGTCATCTAGATTTTGTTTGATAACTAAAGATTGTACCATCCATTATTTTGAATGGTTCTGAACTATGGGGATTTTCAAATAACGCTATCATAGCGAGAGTTCTACTGAAATTTGTAAACTTCTTCTCCATCTTAAACAATTCACTCCAGATTTTATGGTATAAGGTGAACTTCAGGCACTTAGCATGGGGGGGGGGGGTATTTGGGGCCTTGCCCCTCCCCCTCCCCCCCCCCCCCCCCCCACTCTTTTCCTCGCATCAAACAATTACTTATATTTACATATAAAAAGTGAATTATCAGGGCAATTCCCCCCCCCCTTTTTGGGAGTATGTAAAAAATTTAATCGTAAGGAAGGAAATTAACAGTTAAATTGAAGTTATAGGTACACTACGCTAGACCCCCCCCCCCCCCCCTCCCCTGGATTATATTGATTAAGTGTAAGGTAAGAGTTTCTTTACATCAATTATGACATCCCCTGTGTATTGTTGTTAGTATACACACCGACAGTAGCTCTCGTGTATACAGGGGCAGTTAAATGACAGCAGGTGTAATAAAGCCTCCCAATATGTATTAGGGGTATCCAAAACTGGAGAGGTGAAGGGATATACAATACACCTTGTTGTTAATTGGGGATCTCTCTCTCTCTCTCTCTCTCTCTCTCTCTCTCTCTCTCTCTCTCTCTCTCTCTGTGTGAAGTTACCACTGTACTTTGTAAATAACGACAGAATACTTCCTCTAATTACGGTTTATATACACACATACAGACACACATTGCTGACATATGAAACTTGAAAAATACAGCAAACCTGTTTTTTTTTTTTTTCATTTCCGTATTTAGATGGATAATACAGTCATATATGTGAGGTATTCCTATAACTTGAATGTGTTGTCCTTATATTATAGAAACTCGTTATCACTATATATAAGGAAACAATCAATAGTTTGTTAGATAATCAGATACATGTAACTCTACTGAATTTTGTCACCCACTGCGTTCTTTGTCATCATCCCATCCACCCCTTCCTCCCGAGAATACACATCGCACCATATATCGTTCAATAGACGGCTTGGGAGAGGGTTAATTGCTTTTCGGTGAAATTGTTGGGCGAGTACAGGAGGAACTTCAGATAGCTTGTCCTTTTGTCAACTATAGTCCCCATCCAATACACTTTCCCTCCCCATTCCAAACAACATCGCCTCCTCTAAATTCTCAAATACATGCATCAAGTACCGGAAAATGATGTCAATTGGTCACAATCGAAATGTACCTATTTATCGATGATAATCAAACTTTAATTCTAAAAATATATTAACCTATATTTCAAGATTTAAAGCTGCATTTTCAAAGATACGAATCTGTATTCAATGATTTCATGTAGAAACGGGTTGATGGAATAATATTTACAGAGAGGTGCTGGACTAGTGCACTTTTCTGTGTGAAGAATAGCATCATATCATAGAGAGTAGATTTTTTTTTTCAAACTGAAGAAACATGTTTTTATTCAAAACCTCTATCACTCATGAAATAAACGAGCTGATCAATGTACCGACAGCGAAGATCGTAATATACCTTAGCAAAAATAATTAGAAACGGGGTGATATTTTATCTATATAACTCACAATTAGAAAATTAGTTCAATAATCAGACGATCATAAAAAACGATATTCCATTTTAGATTAACGATAACCAAAACTACATAGTAATATATGTAAGATCTCTCATGATATTTGTGATAGAATATAATTTTTAGCCAACGACCTCTAATCACATCTTTAATCTCATTTCAATGGACTTTTCCGCGATTAAAAAAGAAATCATAGCTCGTCTGTCAGTCCTACTTTTACAGAAAAACAAAAAATGACTTTAAATTGCTAAAATTCGTCAAGTCAAATTCAGTTTCGACTCTGGTTTGAAATCATTTTGTATATCACACGGTCTCGTGACATTTAAAAAAAATCAGTTATTTATTCAAGATAACGAGCAGAATCGTCATTAAATCATGTTTCGTAGCAAATTAAATCATAAAAAATACAGTTTATATTTATCTATAAGTATATAATGGCAACTTTGAATTTGCCAACAATGTGAATGCAAATTATTACATATGTACATCGTCAATTGCCTGTAAATTGTATATATGACACTTTTAGGTAGTTATACCAAATATATAATGAAAGTATTCACTTAAAATCAGTTCATTGTGGTTCATTGTGGTATCATTGTGGTTCATTGCGGTTCATTGTGGTTCAAAGACGCGCCTTATGTTTATAAAATATCTGATATTTACGATTTCATTTTTCATAAATATCTTTTATTTTAAAAAATAAAAAGTTTTAAACCTGATTGTTTTTAACATGTACAGTTACATAATTATATCATGTATTACTTGAAAATATATATTTTTTTATATTCTAAAGAGCGCCAACCGACGATATTACGTTCGTTTGGTTTTTATGTCTGTCCTTTTCGCGCCTATGTATCCGTGCGTGCATGGTACAAAACCATTGGTTTTACAGAGTTGCATAAGGATGTAAAATTGTTTCCAAGAAAGTTGTTAACAAAGACACAACTATTGGTCACGATTAATTGAACAAAGCTAACGTTATAATATTATTGCGTAACAAGTTATTTAAATATGTAGTGCTTATATCCTTTCAATTGTGTACGGCATTACAGAGTTATGTAATTTTTTTCTGCAATGATCGCTACCTTCATAACCCGCATGAATCATCAAAGAAAGCATTTTATTGTTTATTGTTTTATTAATTTAACAAATTAATAAATTGATTGTAAAAAGTAAGTAAAATTAACTAAATTACTGTTAATGTACATCGGTACGTTAGCTAAAAGAAACAGCCAAAGCATCTCCAATGGGAATCGGAGTCTGACATCGGCATGATTACTTCGTGCAGTCCGTGATTTTTCTTAGGTCGCTGTAGGTTTCGATAAACGGGACGTGTAGATTTCAGTCCTGTCAGTTTCTATCGAGCTATGAATAAACAATAAGTTTCCACAAGAAATAGAACGAATCATACTTGGTATATGTAAATATAGCGTTTTGAATGCACATTTTAATATCAAGTGTGCTGCTTGTATAGACTTTGTTGCATATGCGCCGAGACAGAAACAGTAAGCATTAAGCTGTAAAAAGCTGACAGTAAGCAGTCAGCAGTTAACTGTTGGCTTTCGTAAATATGGAATTCCATAAGGAAAAGACTCAAAATCTTGTTGGTATTAACTGGACCCGATTATCCTTTTTATCCGGCTTGTAAAATCAGCAATATTTCTTAAAATCTGTATGTAATTTCGTTTTGAATTTTTTGATATCAAATTATTATTGTTTCATATTTCTTCTCTTTCTATATGTACGATAAAATAACTTCAACGCATTTTCCAGTTATTCCAGGATAAGGAAAACATAAATAAATGATTTTGTTCTATCTTTTGTTATTGGTCTTTATCCACAGTTTATTTTTTCCAGAGGTCTGGAGTTGATGCACGTGAGTTTCGGAATATTGCCAACAACCTCTTGTTGCGCCTAATGATTGTGGTCGAGGACACGGTGAAGGAACTAGGCATTACTAAAGAGGAACTGAGAGAAGTCCAGAGGAAAAGATCATATATAACGGCCTGTTATTTCCAAGCAGTCACGTGTTATTAATAAACATGCACTGTTTACATCTGTAGAACATTGTAGAATATTGATACAACCCAGTTATGAATCTCTGAATTATTATATTCGTAACATTTAACTTCTGTATTTAAAAAAAAATTGTATCCAATCATGATTTTCTGACAATAAAAGTCAATGCAAGATCAACTGAGAAGTAAAATGTACACCAGTATGCGCAAAACGTCTTAAGGACGTGTGAAATATATTGATACATGTACCTAATTTTTTATCATCTTTAAAATCGTTTCCTAATAATTCTTCTTGCCAATGATCATGATAAATTGTTCAGACTGATAAAATTCAAAACTGATAAATCAGACGAGAAGACACGAATAATACGTACGTATAATACACAAATCATAAAAGATCCTGCCTCCGTATGACAAAATAAGTTTAATCATATTTAAAGTTAACATGAATTGAATGACAAGCTAGCGATTATTAGAATAAAGTTTGGATTAATTTAACAAAAATTCTTCATCAGACTGTGAGTTTCTGCACTGCTGACTTTATCGACTTCTTCAAGAAAGATGTGTGGTTTTGAAGTATTTGATGCAGCGTTGATATGTGATTCTTGTCCATCTGAAACAGATTTATTATGATTTAATAATAACATTCAGGTATTGTAAAAACAGACCCTAGCTTGTTATTAACTACATGTAATTAGGCCTCAGTGAAAGAGGGAAATGATGAAGTCTCTATCTGTCAAACCAATCACAAACTTCTTGAGTTTGCTTGATTTATTTTAGTAGATACAAAATAGATTAGAATCACACACAAGAAAAAATTGTAGTCCACTGGACCCTGTGGTTGAAACTTCATACCATTAGCAAAATAAATGTTAAAAAACCAGATATTACAATCATGGCTTTAACAATACCTCCCTTTTCAAGATTTACCAATATTTCACCAGTTTACTTGAAATGCATTTCACAATATTTTATTTATTTTTAGTTTATAATTTAAGATTGAAATGAGAAATGTGGATTTTGTGGATAAAAAAAAAACCAGAGACATTTTTACACAAGGACACCAGTGTTAAGCACTCTATAGTACTTTATGCTCTATTTTACCTGATCTCCATATATATTAACAGTTGCAAGGATCAGCTTTCCAAACTTTAAGTTTTTTGAAAAAAGTGTTGATGATCTCTTAAGAGTTTCCAACATTGTGGTCAAATCTTCATTTTCCAATGGAATCTGTTAAAAATGAAAACCTTTATATACTTGACATTTTTTTCTGAATGCATGTTCATAGTTGTTTTTTTTTTCAAAACTTTACATGTTTTTGAGAATGATGAATATTATAGTACATGTACCTTCAGCTCAACAAGTGTTTGGTATAGACATACATGACTTTCTGTTAACTCTTGTTGGGTGCTGTTAAGTTTTCTACAAATATAACAGAAGCAAATACATGGGGTGTCCAGCTAAATCATAGACAAAGCATATCATATGAAACTTAACACTTGCATTATCTTAAAATAGTTACCTAGTTTATAATTACACCTACCATATTTATAAACTAATCATATATTTTGGTAAAATTTCTGTAAAACTATAGATTGTGTGAGACTTAAAGATATGTGTAAAAATGTAAGCTTACCTAACCATATGAATCAGATCTTTGGCTTGCATTGATTCTTTCATTATTTTGCAAATAATTTCAATTGTTGAGGAACCTGGAAATTTAAGTGCAAATGAAATGATATAATTAAATTGCAATTTATACATAAACTTATTAGATGAGCTTTGTTTGCTTACAGTAAATACTTACTTTGTTCTTTTGACATAACAAGGTGCACAAATATACCATCAACCAGAGGTTTGGGAATTTCTTCTCCCATCTTTTTCAATAAGCCTTGTAATGGTCTAGAAATATTCTCCGCGAGCTGAAAATATGAACATTAAAATGGTGAATGTACATGTCTTATGATGGGCAGATGAGCCAATTCTTACATTAACACAGGTGAATCAAGTACATTTATGATAACTTTGTACCACATATACAGTATTTGTCTATGTACATGAAGCACATTCTGATATACATTGGTTCATTAAAATAAATACCGTTGTACATAATAAAGCTGTGCATGGATGAAAGTAATCATTATAATCCCTATCCAGCTTAAGAGTAAATGAAAATTATTTTAGAATTGGCCTGTGCTTTTATTATTTTTCGAAGAGGGTGAATATTCATTACCGTTGTTAATATTAACATATCCTACATCAGTACAGTAGTCACTGCAAACAACCAATATTCCTTATTACCTTTGTGAGTAGAGCTGACTGAAGAAACTGTACAATGTTGTTGTGGCTCATATTTTCACTGACTGTCAACAGATGCTGACCAGCACATATCACGGCGCTTTCTGTTAAGGTCCCAAAGTCTAACACCTGGCAATACTCTGCCACCTACAAACGACTGCATTTGTTTTACTCAATTTTAACCTTACTTAATGAATTCAGAAAGGATATGATCTTGTAAAACAAAACGTAAAGATCTTGTTACAGAAAAACTTTTATGGTCAAGAAATGTTGCTTAGAACAATTAACATTTTGAGACTGAGAATGTTATCCTAGGTAAAGGTTATATTAAAGAAAAATGTTAGTTTCCCCCTACAACCGACTAAAAAGTTCTGATCTCAACATATCTTTATTAAAGATCTAAGCATAGTTTTATGTATTTTTTAAGCATAGTTTTAAGCATTTTTTCTTTAAATCAAGAACATTCCCAAGAACCCTTATTTTACACTTCAAAAAGAAAAACAAATCAAATTTACAAAAACGTCCAAGTATTGTACATATGCAGGCATCGTTCTGTGTTTCAAATGAGATTTCAACCTCCCTACTGTGTTAAGCTAAAGTCAGTTCAGTGGAAGCTTCAGTATAAGTCAAGTATGAATTCATAATTACACTGCATATAAACATTATTCACCTGATCAGGAGTCGATGTGTAAAATAAACTAAACTCTTCAGGCAAGTCGATACATTCCATCTGCCAGCATTCTCTCAGCTTCATCAAGCTTGTCTGCAATGGATAAATTAAAATATTTACTTCCATATTCAGATATCAATTTCTCATATTTACTTCCATATTAAGATATTAATTTCTCATTGAAAAGAACTGACATTTTGTGGGCCCCAATGATAGATACCATATACTCATGTTTCATCAATACCTTTGTGGCTGTATTCAATGGTTCAGGAAATTCTTTTGATTCCAATGCTGAATCTTAAGGTAAATGAAAAAGAAGATGCATTTTATCAAATATTTTAAATATTTCCAATGTTAGCTTTCAGATGTACGTAAGTAAAGAAAGAACATGTTAATTTTACTGGGGTACCCTTCTAGAAAACAAATTCTTAAAAAAAGAAAAGAAATGTCAGTACTCAAAAGCTGACAACTGTGTTGTTTAAGATTGATAATAATGAGTCTGTTTTACTTACCAGTCACTTCTTCTACATTTGGCTCCTCACTCTCCATTTCCTCTGTTATTTCAATTGCTTCAGGTAACTTTGTGAAATCTAATTTATCTAATTATACAACAAATAAAAAATCAGTACTTTATACACTACATAGTACACAAGTATCTTGGCATGAAGCAATATCAAGAATTGCATTTCTTAGAATGTCATAAAAAAGGGTTCCATCAAAGCACAAATTTCAATAGGTTGTTAAACTAGATACAAATCTAATGCATAAAATGTCCAGCTGAATTTCTTGCATTCCTTGCTAGCCAGGAGAAAGATTTTTTTCATGTGCATAATACCTGTTGACTGGGAAGGGGGCACTGTAGCATGAGAGAGTTGCTGACAAAGGATGGCTGCTCGTTCTTCATTCTGTGGAGTGAACTTATAGGCTTCAACTTGTCCACTTTCAGAAAGTCCCTTGAAATCCTGTAGAAAGGTGGGGGTTCAACTGATATATCCATACAGTTATCCCATTATCCCAAATGAGATATTTATATTAAATTTGAGAATATTATTTGACTTTGCCTAATTTACTTTATTGTCAACATCAGAAATAAATCACTCCATCCCATTTACCCACCCCATCCTATATATTAAGAAATACATTCCTTTAACTAATGAAACCCAATCAGAAAACTGGATTTGATATTTAATGTTAAAATGCTGAGAGCAGTACATACCGACAGCTGGCAGTGAGCTGCAAGCATCCTAACATACACATCAGGCCAAGTCTCCCCACCCTCACACCTCTGTGCTATGTCTCTAACGAACGGCAGGAGTTCAGATCTCGGTATTACATGCCTGAAGTGGAGCAAGAGCTGAAGGAGAGTGGACTGTAGTCCAAACTTAAGAAGATGGAAAACTGCATCACTGAAATTTTAAGTGATATGAATCAGCTACAATTAAGGTAGATGGTGAAAATTACAAAAATTGCACCCCCCCCCCCCCACCCACCCATGAAGGGGGAGGTAGTCAAACAACAGCAATCTGTCAGTGACAGTGTGCAACTACAGCAATCTTTCAATGACAGCGTGCAACTACAGCAATCTGTCAACTAGTGACAGCGTGCAACTGCAGCACAAAATCACTCAGCTGGAATGCTCACTCAATGGTATTCTGTTGTCTCCTTGGTTACTTTTTCCTTGTTAATTCTTTAAATCAGTATTATAAGTTTTCATAAAAAAATTTGCATTTATTTTTTTAATTTGAGAATGGAAATCTATAATAGGTGTTTATAACAAAAAAATATTGTTACAGATTAACACATTGAGAAACTATGAAGGACAATGTAACTTTAAAAAATTACAATTCAAGCACTCCATTTTTGATTACAGGTTCCTTGTGCAGCAAACATGTCACTAACTCATTCCATTGTGGTTGGCAGCCATATCTAGATGATGCCTCATTTTCATACCACTGGATTGCAGTTTCCAAATGTTGTTCATCTCTGCTGTCCTTCTCAATCTCGTCCACAAGAGATCTCCAGTTACCAAAATAATAGTCCATTAATAAAATTCTCTGTAAACAAAATAAAAATATTAGTAAAATTGGAAACATTTATTTATTTCATGTTCACAGCAATACATGTTTGTGGTTTTTATATACTCTCAAATTTGCAAATGTTCAGAGTTTTGCCACTTTGATTGAATTTGTCAAGTGATATCTGTTTCTACCAATTACATGAATTAGTAGAGTAGCTAGACCTTGTTTTGAAGATTTTTTCAAATTTCTGCACATTTACACATCAAGGCACTCTGTTGTTTCAGTTCAGAATAAGAGATGTCTTTTTTTTTATTATTATTTATTTATTCCTGTGTGAAAATTCACCTCCATTGTCACCCCCAACTTACCCACTGGGGTCATGACACACTACCTGAGGATGCTTCCAAATAAGTCTTATCTATTCCTGCCGAATGGATCATGAGAAGATTTTATAAAAGATTTTTAATTTTTTATTCCCTCGTAAAAATTCAACCTTCCTTTGTGGGTATCTTGGATTTTTTCCCATTAGTCAATTTAAATTGTACTTTTTTCACAGGTAAATGTATTTTTATTAAAATTCGTCCAAATGTGACGTAAACAATAACTTGGGACATTAATACATAGATAGGCGGATCCATTTGTGCATCTTTTTTGAAGAATCTATAGTGTTATTGTGTTTATTGGCTTTGCCCTCCTAATGCTCACACTGTAAACATAAATTAAATTAAAACAGTTTTGAAATATTTCTATAGTGTATCATACATGTATAATGGAATACGTTTGGATATGGTGGCACAGGTACAGGGTATGTTACCCGTATGAAACAGTGCCTATAACAGCGTGTGGTCTATATGATTAATGCGATCACTTAATCCACACTTTACTCGCTCAACGGTAACGTCGTATATTTATGCAGCGGCCACCACATCGCAAAATATTCGAAAAGCATTCATTTTCTTATATGCTAACTTACACATTAGAGCAGAATGTATTTTTTCATCAGTTTGTATACCGGAAGTTTCTTTGTGTCAATAATACAAAAACGGGAATGGTAGATGGTACCCCCCCCCCCCCCAAAAAAAAAATATTCCAGACTACATTATGAATAAATGTTTGCCTTCTTCCAAAAAAAAAAAAATACGTTTATCATATATCTAAAGCGAAATAACATTATTAGTAAGTACTTTTTCCAAGTTTTAATTAAAAATAGGAACAAAATTAACATCACCCCCTAATGCTAAACACGGCCTGATGATCACAATATTAGTTCCACCAAGTCCGAAAAAATAATTTGATAGTTCCACTAAGTCCAATTTTTTTTATTTTTGACAAATCAAGAGCTACTAAGATCCAGCAAAACGGTAATTAAACATTTTATTACATTACCATGATTACTATGCTAAACTTAAGACGACCGTAATTGAATAAATCATATAAATATTTAATCAAGATATATATTGATTCCAATAAAACTCTTATCATTATTTTGGCTGCCATTTGTGGGCATCGTCTATCTTCGATTGTTCTCTGAAAAGACATACAATATTATTCAGCATTAATAAATTATCGTTTCATCAAATTCATCATCTTCACAAGGTCAAGGCTTTGTGATTACGGAACTCCGGAGTTCCGTAATCACAAAGCCTTGACGTTGTGAAGATGCAAATTCATTTACATACTGTAAACAAGATCAAAGTCAGCTGATCAAAGTCAAAAATCAAACAAGCAAAAAATATCAGCTGAATGTGGTCTCTATTTTGTTTTCTCTTTTTAATTCTTACCACAAAGTTCACCAAAATGCCATCCAAAATTCGCTCTCTGTTTTCCTTGTTCTGTAAATACACAATTTACATAAATACATGAAAAGTTATACACACATGTTAGGTTTCTTTGATGATTTACCACCATGTTGTATAATAAAGGTTTTTTTAACATGATTTAAGGTGGTATGGGACACCTGTCGGTATTGATGTGGATAAAAGTACACAATAATCAAAATACTTTCACCGATTTAGAATTTTCAAATTTCACAATATTTGACCAAAAATTATGTTTTAAAAATTTTAAGAAAGGTAGAAATTTTCAAACATGTCTACAATTCTTTTATTTAAGCCGACTTATTTCAATAATTATATCAAGCGGGCTTTATTCTGGCCATTCAACTTAAAGAAATTTTGATTTATATTTTTCGCTATTTGTTTTTATACTTTTTTAAATACAAACATTTGGTATATGTGGCACTATTTTTGATTGGTTTAAAAAATTACTTAAACGGGCGTGATAAACGGTTTAGTATAAAGATATGTTATGCTCCAGTAAGAGCGTCAATGCTGGTGTACCACAGGGATCAGTTCTTAGCCCTATAATTTGAGTTTGCAGTCAAACACTGTAAATAAGAAAATCGACCAATATTTCATAAATCGTCGAACAGATGAAAAGATAAATTCAATGATATTGGTTAAGTTTGACATTCGGTGATTTATCTTCCCAAAAAGAAAAATGACAATCAATGATGTTAATTTGTAAACAATTCATTCCGTGCATCAATTGGTATAGTATTATAGCATACAAAAAACAAATGATATGAATCCTCTGGTATTCCTCATTGACAGCTTATTTAGGCTCTAGGTAATATTTCTTCTGAAGACACCGTAGTTAAATTTAATACAGCTGTTTCTGTGTTTCGTATGCGTGTATATAATATTAAGCCGTGTCTTGCCGAAATAAAAAATAAGACAGATGTTTTGTTTTGGTGAACAATAAAGTTATTTCTGATGATTAAGTTATTTCATTTATTGATTGTGTCAGAAACGAATGATTTTTTGTTTATTCCAAATCTACATATTTGGTCTTCGATTGAGTACATTCTAATTTGATTCTTAATTCCTGGTGAAGGGAAATGCGTGTTGTTGTTGTTTTTTTAAATAGTCTGGTACAACATGTACCAAATTATTATAAATTTAATGAATTGTATTAGATTTTGCTATTTTCGCCTCTCTAAGAGAGCCATCCAACCTGTTTCTAAATAAGGGGATTCATTTGAAGATATTATAGGTAAGTCAGTGCATGATTCTTGCTGCATAGAGTTGAACTTCTTTTCCCTAATTTTGGGACGTCTTAAAACGAACAACTAGCGCTATCCCAGACAACACAGCAGAATTCAATTAAAGGCCGAATTTTGTGGCCCCGTCCTACCGCTTTATTAAGTACATGTGTATGTACTTAGTAAAACACAAAATTATTCAGTTATGAAAATAATAAATCACATGCAGAACGGTGATCAATGTATAAATTTAAAAAAAAACGATCGAAAGAAAGTGATATTCAGAAATGGGAATGCATACACGTAAAAATGATACATAATAATTGTTATTATTATGTCGGTTACAGTAAACTAATTTTGAAATAATGAGAGCAATTACATCTGTAGGTAATAAAATTGTTCATAGAGATTGTAATAGTTTGGAATGATAGTTTTGTATAATTTTTTTGCATTGAGAATCTGTCGTGAGAATATAAATATTTGTTAAAAACATACAATTTCTTTGTCCCTAATTCCTGTGAAGAGAGAGAGGGTGTAAAATTTATAATATTTGGTAAAATGAAAAGAAAACTACTTTTATAGTTTGTAGACAAAGTTGCCCAGGTAAGAAATGTAGTCCACGGGCCTCTTATTAATTTTGAAGGAATTAGTTTATTTTACACTGATCAAAAATGTGAAAATTTGTTAAATGTTGCATGGAAAGGGGGGGAGGGGGTGTTCTTTGTTTTACAGCGGCCCGGTCCTCCTTTTTCCCATTTTTACAGCAATCACACATTAACACCTTATTTCAATATAACACCAGTTTCATTTCAGTGTGTGTATTTTCGTCATTTTATTTTTACAATTATGAAGTGATTTTTAAATGTAAAAATGTATTTTACACAGCTAGAATCATTCATTATAATTTAATCATTCGTCGAGAGTTCTTATTTTACCACCAGTTATCAATGAAGGTCATTCGTTGCGTCACGAAAGATGGAGCACATAACCTGGAAAGGACGAAGAATGGGATATTATTGAAACGATTTTCACAATGAACGTAGTCTGGTTTAATATGGAACTTTAACGCTGTTATTGTCATGGCATCTGGGTTGTTAGGAAGACTTGCAGGGATATCCAGAACGTTTATAGCAGGACTTCATACTGAATTACAATTCAAGACTCGACCTAAGGAACCTTTACACTTGGTGACAGGATCAGCTGGCTTTTCCAAAACAATATCTCAATCACCATCATTTAAACAGTGGACATTTGGCGACGATGCTTATTTTATTGCAAAAAATAGAACTGCCGATGTTATAGGTTAGAAAATTTCTGTGTTGTTTTGATTTCTACTTGACCTTCTGAATATTTTGTTTGTGTTTGTCCTTTAGGTAAGAAAAGATTTTTGTGGATTAGTGGTTACTTTTTTATGTTTTCAAAATTGAAATAGGAAAAACTGTGACATTGTTGATTGGATACATCCTTATGTTTACACAGTCCCTGATGTTTACAAACATTCTTCCGAATTTCCTCTGCGCATGTTTTTATGTCTAAATTTTGCATCACATCAGGGTCGAGTAGTTCACTTACTTTACAGATCTGTTTGGTTTATAATATAGATTTTAACAATTATTTGGAATTCGTTTGGTTCTGCATTTTAGCATAAATGCTGTTTTGTGCTGGACCTATTGATTTAATTATGTAACTTGAATTAGCTGTACAGCTATATTTAGCTGCAGGTCTGTAGCTCCCGGTCTGAAAAAAAAATGGATGGAAGACCTGGGAGCTACAGTTCTGTACAGGTAAACAAGTTGCAATTTACAGCACACATAAAATTGCACTAGTTTTTGATAATCTTATTTTCGAACTTATTCTGAACAAATATTTTATTCCCAAAAATTACTGTGACATTTTGCTACAGATATCGTCACTTTATTGGCTTTGATATTCTTTTAAAAACTATCACCAGCCCCATAAGGTGAAGTGGTGCAGTTTGCTTACATGCAACTCTTGATCTGCACATGAATTTAGCATACTTATTTTCTTAGATTGGTTAGCATGTTTAAGAGAAAAGTCTGGGGCAAGTAAAGTAACGATATCAGTAGTAAATTGCCTGAATAATATAATGGTGCTAGTTTTTTCAACTGAATTTGTGTGGAAATAAGGTTAATCAGTCCAAAACTAGCTCAAGTGTTTGTGCACCGTAAATTGCAACTTTTTAACACGTACGGAACTGTAACTTCCATGATGTCCATCTGATTTTTTCTGACAAGGAGCTATAGACCTGCAGCTAAGCTCTGATAAGCTATTCAGAAGCTTGATTAAGCAATTTTATCATACTTTTAAGGTGTTGCTGATGGTGTTGGGGGATGGCGGAACTATGGAATAGATCCTTCTGCTTTCCCACATTCTTTAATGGAAACCTGTGAAAGAATGGTGAGAGAGGGCAGATTCAATGCACAGGCTCCAGCCACTGTGATTGCTGCAAGTTACTATGAACTCCAACAGATGAAAACGCCGCTTATAGGTATTGTATACCATTAATTATGTTAGTTAAAACCAGGTTCAATTAAGAATTTACTCTTGATTATTCAAAGTTACAAATTAATGTGACTTAATTTTTAAACAATTTGTTTTAAAATATGCAGCTGCAAGACTTCAAGTAAATAGTTTTCATCTTTTGATAAAATATTGGATGACTTCTCTGTATGTAAATTATATGCACATATAAAATTAGGTATAGATCCAAAGTATGTGAAAGAAATAATATACAGCAAAATCTTTCCCATTTAATCTCTTTAATATATACTAATTGATATGATAGATTATATTAAAAAAGTCATGCCAACCATTGTCAATGAAAGCCAAAAACCTAGTTTAAGTAAATTTTATCTTTGTTCACTCTGTCACATGAGTTACATATACATTTACATGTAATTGGAAATGTCACACCAAAAATTTGAAATCAGATTGATTCATCTATATAATTATGTATTCACTGGTACATTGTAGGTAGCAGTACAGCTTGCATTGTGGCACTTCACAAAAAAGAAAGGCGACTTTACACGGCCAATCTAGGAGACAGTGGATTTCTGGTCATTAGAGACGAACAAGTCGTCCATCGCTCACAGGAGCAGCAGCATTACTTCAATACTCCATTTCAGCTCGCTGTAGCTCCACCCAGCCAGGCAGGACTTGTCTTAAGTGACAGGTTGGTGATACATGTATTGCATTTCTTTCTTTAATGGGAAAATGGTTAAATATTTTATTTATACTGCCATGAAGAAAGTAAAACTTCAGGAGATCATAGGTTTCAACATCGTCGGAACCCAAGGTTTTTTTTTTGTCTGTTTATACACTGCTTTCAACAGTGTAACAGATAGAAAACACATGGGTTCTGACAATGAGGTTTCAGTATTGCATGTTTGTTATAACAGAGCTGTCATTGAAGAAACATTTTAGAACCAATGACAAAGGTAGTTTATGTCAAATAGCAATTTGATGTAGACTTGTTCATCTTATTGTCAGTTGGAAATTAAGATTTGTCAAATTCAAAAGCTGTGCCTTCTTATATAATTTCCATAGGCACCTCCCATCAAAATTAATGTATAAAATATTTCATCCCAATACTCTAGAAACAACAAGCAATTCACCGCCATTGTGTGCTACTGGCTGCAACCAAAAGTGAATTAAGTTTCAAACTAAGTTTGTTTAAAACAGTATTTTTATTGCTATCAACAGTATACAGAAATGGTGTTAAGAAATACTTTGACCACTTCCGGCCGAGATAAAACACATCAAAATGGCTGAAGTTGCAAGCCTTGTTGCATTAATACATGTAGTATAGGGATGCAATTTTTTAATACGATGATAAAGAGGGGGGAGCACCTATGTTAAATTCAAGTCAATTTCAACTTATAGAAATTAAGTTAGTGATTAAATTAGAGAGAAACATCAAATCAGAAGTCCATTATCTTATTGAAATGTCACTAAAGCTAAGAAGCTAATGGTTTGATATTTTGCTGAAAGTTTATTTATTTGCTATATACTTTATATATAAAACTTGTTTTTCATTCATTTTACGGCCATTTTTTACAGCCCAGAAATGGCCGAAAGCTCATCCTTTGATGTTGAAGAAGGTGACATTATTTTACTGGGAACCGATGGTCTGTTTGACAATATGAATGAAGATATGATTTTGGACTGCTTAAGTAAAATGAAGGTACAGAAAAATAATGTGAATTTGCAATTCAATGCTGACACATGCATATGATAGATATAATCCTAAGGTCATCAGTTAAAGCTGTTATTGATCCTTAAAAAACTGCAATGGCATAGTTGATGTCAGGATCCCATCAAATCTCATCTTTATGATACATGTATCTCACTCTGCTTTGGACATTAAGGCATGAACATGTTTTGGGTTATGCATAATAATATAATTGAATCAATTGAATTGAATATAGAAACAAAAAGTTCTTTTTTAAAGAATTCATGGAAATCAATGGTGAGATGAAAGCCAATCTAAATCATGTGTTGCTTTTCAGGATGATTTTTTACTAGGTAAACATAATTCTTGCAAAACTTGGGTCTGAAAACCATTATTTCAAGTCTAAGACCTATCCTATTGTTTTTCTTTTGTTTGTACTTTAGGATCATAAGGACTCTGATGTTGATGTTCAGCAAACAGCACATCATATAGCAGAGGAGGCGTATGAGCTCTCATTCGATCAAGATTACTTATCACCATTTGCTTTATCAGCGCAACAAAGGGGAATAGATCTCAGAGGTATGCGTTGAATAGGAATGTACATATATATAGTAAACTTATGATTTATTTAATGTCAGAACTACCGTGGATTTTTCCATTGCTATGAAACTGAGGGTTTTTTTTTATTCGATCAAAAGATATGTTAGCAATGAATTGGACACAATTGCAATATCACCATGTCAGACTTATAAGCTCACCGTTTTGACTATCCCAGCTAGGCTTTTGGACAATTTAAATTTGGAAGACAAATGATGTAGAATTAATGTTAATTTAATACATCAAAAAATTCAAAAAGCGCCGGTAAACATTATTTATTTTATGTATATACAATGTATATGTATTTGAATAGATAGATGTGATCTTAGCTTTAGGATTTTTATAATGCACATGTTACAACCATACATCAGGAATGGATGATGCATACCTTATAGAGTATTTTATTATTTAATGTGCATTAACAGGTGTGATGTACACAATCTACATTAAAATAGTAATAAATGTGGAGCATATTTAGATGGGGTAGCTTCACAAGTTACCGTAGATGACATGGTAGAAAATTCTTATTAATAGTCATAAATTTCTCGTAAGCTCATACTTTTCTGTTAATTTTACAAACATAAAAATAAAATTTATTTTGTAGGTGGAAAACCAGATGACATAACCGTGTTACTAGCTCGAGTGTCAAGCTGTTCTAGTGATCTTGATGTATGAAGAGAAATCGTGACTGCATGATCGCGTGGTGATGAAAGAAAGAAGAATAAGTGTTTCAATGTATTGTGTGTGATTTTTGTACTATTCTTGTTTTGTAATTTTGTCACATTATAACTGGAGCAATCATTCAGACTTTGTGGTATGCAAGCCTTGATTGAGAGGTTTGTGGTGGCGGTATTTGCCACATTTATACAGATTGAACACCTGAAGTCCAAAAGGCACTTTACCCTGGCAGTTTCAAAGTTACAAATCTTAGAAGTCCACGATATTCATTTACATTATGTATATAAAGTGATCCATGAAAATCGTCATAATTGTATAGCCTTTTTTGTACACGCAAAAAGTAATGAATTCCGAATTTAAATGTTACATGTATATGGGTTTTAAAAAGATACATTGATATCACATATAATTCTGTTGATAGACTTCTCTGTTTATTGCAATGTGTGTAAGAGTTGTTCTGTTCAGTGAAGAGAATTTTCATTTTATTTGAAAACGAAATGATGCTGGTCACTTTTTTTTACTCTTTTTTTGCAGCCATGCAATTGTAAATTTTTTGTGAATTACAGTATGTGCATTTCTCTATTTTCACACAAAATCTACAAGCAAACAATACCAGGCCATCAAAATAACTTTGTTTCTGCTTTGAGGAAATACACTGTTTCATCTTTTGACAATATTGTAATCTGATGAACATGCACAAACACTAATTAGATATGAAATGTTGATTAACAAATCAGTTCAATTTACATCACACTAATCTTATTCATTATGTGACATTACTTACTGTTTTTTTATAAGTAAATCTGTAAGTTTTTATGGATTGAAATAAATGTTTCTAGATATGTTTTAAGTTTACTATGATACTTGTACTAATTTAAGTGATGAAAGACATATTTGAAATAAAAGAGGAGATGAAATATTTTTAGAACACCACTCTTTTATTTGAAAGCCGTTTATCGGAGCTCTGGATGCTTTGTGCCAAGTTTGGTTAAAACTGGCTCAATGGTAGTAGGTTAAGGTGAGAACCAGTGACTCTCATATAAAAAGATTTAATTAACCGATCTATTGGTATGTTTTTAAGAGAGCCCTCTATCGAGAAATCTAATATGATACTCTGAGGTTGCAGGGGTCAACTGATTATGTACAATGTACATGTACTAAAGGTTATGAAAGTGCATTATCATTCTTTTTTATATCGTAGCACAAATCAATGTCGCTGGAATTAAGATTAAAATTCTTACTGAGCTAACCTTAAGGATATTTATATGAAATTGAACTTAAACTGATCCTCTGCCATAATTTAGATTAAATTTAGATTAAGATTAAAATTTTAAGGTCAAGAAATTTTAATTTTTTCCATATTAGATTATTTTTAGGATTCATAATGCGTACGATAAGGGCAAAATCCCATGTTGCTTGAATAAGAGGTTTAAACAATCCAAGCTGATTGTGTTCTATTTTTGGACTGACAGAAATACCTCCAGACAAAGCATTGCTCTGTATAACCTTTTGTAGGTTATATTGTTCATTTAACCACTATGTAAACTGTGATATTGGACCCATTGATTTAAAATTCACTTACAGAATTACTTGAAGTGTAACTGTTTTAAAATCGTAAATTGGCAAGTACATAACTTTAATTCATCCATATTTAACTTCAGTTGAATGCAAAGTTCCTGAAACAAAAGATATCTGTGAGCCAATGCTCGCTAGTAATACCCCCGCTCTGATTTGAATATGCAAAATAAGCAAAGTCGACATTTAAAAGGAAGTTGTTAAAATTTCAAGCATCTGCGATAAATAGTTGCTGAGAAATCTTTGACGAAAATTTGTAAGAAAAATTAGGCTAAATTAACAGGAAGTTGACATCCGATTGATTCAAAAATACATCCCACAATATGGCATGCCTAAACAAATAGTGTGTTAAAATTTCAAGCATCTGCAATAAATAGTTGCTGAGAAATCTTTGACGAAATTTTGTTAAAAAATTTAGGCTTAACATAAAGACGTCATTTAACAGGAAGTTGACATCCGATTGGTACAAAAATATATCCCACGATATGGCATGCCTTAACAAATAGTGTGTTAAAATTTCAAGCATCTGTGATGAATATGGTAGTTGCCAAAAAAATGCGACAAATTTTTGTTACGGACAGACAGACAGACAGACGGACAGACACACAAGGGTAAAACAGTATACCACCTTCTTCTTCGGAGCGGGGGTATAATTAAATTTATACATGTAGTAGCTAGGTATTTTCACATGGTAAAGGATAATGTGCAATATGGTCCTCAAAAGATTTACGGTACATAAAAATAAAAAGTTCAGTGTGAGAAAATTTTGTGAAAACCTCATAGCAGGAAATATTATTCGTGACGAACCAGTCCTTTAACGCTTCTTGTACAGGTACATGTAAATGTTAACTAAAGTTCCTAAATTAGTTGCCAGGAACCAGTTAATTGCTGGTAAATCGCAAATTAAAGTCATTGCCAATAAAAGTTTGTTAAAAGTATTAAATCCTTGATATAAGTACCCTCATAAAATTCTTGCACATGTACCTCTATTACTGGAAAGAACATGATCACATGGAAAATAAAAAAACCTTTATGGCAGGGGTATGCTGTTTAGTTCCTATCCCATTTACTGTTAGAACATTCCCTTTAAAAACCATGAAATGCACGAGTATATTTTATCAGTCTTTTTACATGTGAAAGCAATTATGCAAGTACAAATACCTCACTGAAATCATTTAATATGAAATAAAATTCCAAAATTGCCTTCCCCATTATATATGTCTGTTGTTCATCTTGTTTGAACTCACTTGACCTTTCATAATCAACTCAAGTTTTCACATAATATTCATTTCCATAAATGTTTTTGATGTGTATATATGCCATTTTCCTTTCAAATTTGTTCAAATAAGTACTAGTAAATTATTAAGCACTCAAGATTGATAACAAAAACATTTATTTTATATAATTAACCAAAAACAGGTACACTAAAAGTAACTCAATTTTGTATCTGACAAAAACAATAATTGATATTAATGTTTATCAAATAAAACAATATGCCTTGAAAGTCAACAGCTAGGGCATGAATTCTATGGCTATGAAGTATAAGGAGCTAGGCTTATCAATCCTCCTCATCTGTATCTTCCACCAGCACCTGACGATTAAAAATTGACCCATTTTCATCCTGTGTTTCCTGAGAGACTGTACTGCTGGCCTGTGACATGCCAAAAAACATGGAGCGGAACTGAAAACAAAGTAGAACACAATCAAAGGAAATGAATACATAGTGTAATCAAGAGATTACTATCAAAGGAAAGGAATACATAGTGTAATCAAGAGATTACTATCAAAGGAAAGGAATACAGAGTGTAATCAAGAGATTACAATCAAAGGAAAGGAATACAGAGTGTAATCGAGATTATAATCAAAGGAAATGAATACAGAGTGTAATCAAGAAATTACAATTAAAGAAAGGAATACATAGTGTAACCAAGAGATTACTACCAAAGGAAAGGAATAGATAGTGTAATCAAGAGATTATAATCAAAGGAAAGGAATACACTGTACATAGTGTAATCAAGAGATTACAAAAAGCCCATGGAATTTCAACTCGTACATAAAAGAAAAGATAGATCTTGGACAGCATTACAAATTATTTATCATTTTATTGTATCCTCTCAGAAGAAATATCTTCATAGCAAATCACATCCTTAATCCTGTTTGGAAAGGACAAGATTATGTTTCTTACCTTTTTCTGTGGTGGTGTGCCTGGCACTGGCATATCTTCTTCGTCATCATCATCCCCATGAACATCTTCCAAGACACTCTGAAAGAAGTAATGATTACATTGTAAACAGGTATTTTTACGATTCATAAATCTGTAAATTTAAACATCTTAAAATTTACAGAATTAAAATAAATGGATAAAACACATCCATAATATTCCATATTCAAAAAGTGTATGTATATTATATCTGAATTCCCTTGAACTATATCATTCTTTTATAATACCTTATACCAAAAAAAAACCCAAAAAACCCCAGTCAGTTTGCCTACTGGGTCCATTTGCAACTTGTAAAAATAATAAAATGGATATCTTTGACATTCAGAGTATTGATAAAAAATGCTCACCTGATGTAAAGTAGGTTGTATGACAGGACTCGGTCTATTATCTTGGGAGGATGTATTCGGAGATGACCCACTGCTACATGGAGGTAATGTTTTCCCCGTGTGTGAGTGTTTGGTGTTAGTTACTGGAACACTTGCAGCTCTGGCGATGTTAGGTACAAGAATCTCATCATCAAAGTCATCATCCATTAAATCGGCATCATTTGATGGTTTATTCCTCTCTGGCAGTCTACAATGCAAGTTTCAGAGACAAAACAATCTAATTAAAATCGGCAACGACAATTGTTATTCGAGTGGTAAAAGAAAAACACAATCAATTCACGTCCTATCAAAGTTGTACACAACAAACTGCAATACCTATTATGGTTTGAGTTTCTGTAGTTATTGGACTGGTTTTGTGACCTTCCTCTATTTATTCTCCCTCTGCTAGCATAAGATCTTGACCCAGTGCTATAAAAAAAAGTCACAAGTACAATTCATACAATCAATTTTTCTCTTTTATGAAATCTAGTAAATCTGGCAAACTTTATCATAACAATTTAAAATAGTTAACAGTTTCTGGTTAAAGGAGTCAAACATTGTAATTTTATTTCTCATAAACCATGATGAAATTAATAGTTTTAGCATGGAAAATAAAGGGAAAATTGACAGACAGATTCTTTTAACATATTCCTTATTACCTGGCTGTTCTTTGCTGTGTTGTTGAGTTTGCTGAGTTACCAGTCTGTGATTGAGATTCTGCTAACGTTGCCAATACAAAGTTAGCTTCAAATGCACTGTCTGCATCTATACTCAGTACAATGGGTCTGGAACATGAAAAGAAAATTCATAAAAATTATTACTGTGTTACTAATAAAAGATATCAGATTACATTAGCTCTGAAACATTCTTCTAATCTTACACAGTAAACAAACATTTATTAGCACTTCTTTCCTTTGCAAAACACGAAGTGGGTTATGATTAACTTCATTGTACATTGCTGTACTAGATGTACTAGCAAAAACATCCCCTACATTTTGTGCATGTGCATATAAAAATTGATTTACAGTGTGTCACCATGTGTCTACTTTACCTCCCTGACGTTTCAAACTTGATGTTTAGTGGCATTGCTGTGATTTCTGCAAATGCCAGGACAGCCTGTCAATAGGAAATGAAAGGAAAGTGAAAGCAATGGTACTGCATGTTCTATAGACCATGGAATACAGAAGGTCACAAGGGTCATGATCAACTTGCTCTTGTAGCTTAATCAGTATATTTTCTGACAAGAGGCCTGTGTACCATATTGTTCACCTGAGCAACAATGATAATGCAATCAATGGAAGGAAATGCTTTCACAATGCATTTTTTGCATAGTGAAGGCTTGAAATCTTATCAATTATCAGTACCAAAAAGCATTTCTGTGCTCCTAATTTCAGTCACACGCTTAGCCAAAATTGCTTCCAAAATGGCAATTCACAAAACATCAAAATTTTGTACAAAGGGAGCATATATTTTTCTTTGATAGATTCGGTTGCTTACTCTGAATTCCTTTAAACAAAAGGTAATATCTGTGTCCACTCCAATCTGACAGTTATCAAATTCATCTGGATCTAGATTTAGTGCAGTGTGTACCACCTTTGATGGATCTGAAAAATATCAAACAACTGTTTAAGTGTGAAATACCTACATGTATATCTAATCAGTAGATGTGTTGGTATGACAGTAGTCCCTTTCTCACCAAGCAAGTTCCAAAATATTCATATTGATAAATATTGGTATATGTAACTATCATATATTTCAAATATTTGAGAGTTTGCTGGGAGAAATTATTTTTAGCACAGAGCACTCTCTATTTGCATACAGGCATTTGTCACAAGCCAGTTTTTTCTGCAGAAAATATTTTCATTTCTTCCCTCATTGTTGGTTCAAATTTCCTTGTTCTTAGCAAAAAAAAAATCTTTAAAAAATCGTTACCTGGTTCATCATCCACATAATTTTTAAATGTAATCTTCTCAGGGGAGACAATCAGCGATACTTCCTCCTGATTGGATTGGAAGTTAATTACTGTGTCACACAACAATCTACAAAATAATGTTTTAAAATCAAGGCATATTTCTTGAACAATGAGTTTAGCTAAAGGTATTACAAATGCCACTTTTACTTGAAAACTAGACCACTTTACTTCTTTAAGAAGTTTGTGAGGTGATTTAGAAGAATTTCCCATACAAGTGAAAAGTTTGAAGAATTTTTGACATCAAATATACATGTATGTATTTATAAGATTATAGGATGTGTAAAATATCATGAAAAGTAAGGTCAAAACCAGTGCACGTTTTCCTTTGCAGTAGATTGCAATTTTTTGTGGCATGACTGGACAGACTTTTAGCTCTGTAACCTTTAAGCAAAGTCACTGTTAGAACATGTATCAGAAGTACATGTATTTATCATAAAATACCTGGGTTGTGCTGTCAGTTGATTTGGACACATGTCCTTTGAAAACACAGCTTGCAATGTTTCACACTCTATGAAAGCTAAATTGTGTGTCTTCACTATTCCTAATCAAAGAAAAGATAAAGAACCAATGATTTAGTACACTATATACAGCCTCCTGAACAATGCAATAGGCTGCCAGATGCAGTTTTCCAGGTTTTATAAGGGTAAATGAAAAAAAAAATTATAGAAAGAAAGTAAAATAACAGAAATTACACATAAATACGCAAACATGTTGGACATATGCAGCTAAAGTAGATGTTCAGTACATTTTGTGGTTCATCTTTTGATTTAAACTTATGCCTACAATGTATGGAGTTCTACCATGAAGCATGGATTATAACTCACCATGTTTACAGTAGAGTTTAAACACCAGCCTTGCTTTCTGTACATTAAGAGTAATCTGGCACTTCTCAACTGTCTTTTCCACATTGGACATTGACTTGAAGACTGTCAAACATGACTGAAATAGCGAGTTTTCTGAATTAACTTCAAATTGCAACTTTTTTCTGTCATACTGAAGTCATGTACATGCACATGCTGAAATGTCATATCTTCAAAGAATACATCAGTGTGTGCTTGATTGAGAAACTTTTCCAAAAGGTGTGGAGGAATCTTTATCAAATTTAACTAGTACATGTATATATAAACTATAAATGTACATCCACTAATACTATATTCAAGCGACTCATGACTAACAACTTATTAATACGTGTATTTACAAAATGGCAATTCAATATGAAGGGAGAACCTTGATGGCTATTTTGCACCTGATGGCATCGTCACTCTCCTGGTCAGATATTGGTGGGGTGCCATCGTCATAATGCTGGAAGAAGGTGGGCGAGAACAGGAAGCAGGCGTAGGCTGACCGTGAGGAGTTGACGGTCCTCAAAGCTAACTGTAAATGAACAAGATTTTACTAGAAACCGAACTGTTGGACAACATACATTTTCTAAAATACTTTAAGAAACCAGTGAAATCTAATATTTTGACAAATGTTTCATTTTAATCTGAGTAGAATATATTTCATCATACATGTATAAGAATCTGTTATTCCTATTAAACTGGATTACTTAATATTTGGACTTCATTCAAGATCATAGGGGTCAAGAGAGCCACAAGCTCCTACATATCTAACTCTGTTGAACAGATTGCTCATTTAGATGTACATGTACATGTACATGTACTTCTAAAAAAGTGTTTACTTGAACTTGGTTTCTTAATTATATAAGGAAAAAGAGTTGATTTCATTCTAACAGATGACAAAAATAACACTTAATTAGACATCATTGAGATAGTAACCATCTCAAGGGGCTTATCTTTGATAGGACATAAGGATGAAAAGCATTTAAGTAGACTTTGCTTTGACCTTTACCTTTGACTTTAGTTAAAGTATCTGCACATCCTTCAATTTACCTACAAGCAGTTTTATTATATTTTTTTTGGGGGGGGGGGGGGGGGGGGGTGGGGGTAAAGTCTGAGCAGATTTCTCTAAGTGAAGGGAAATTGAGGTACCAAAATGAGACCTGTTATGTGACTTATGACCTTTACCTTTAACCTTGAAACTTGGTTTGAGGTCTTTGTATAGCCTGTACCCACTAGCACCCTTCTGTGAAATAAGAGCCAAATAGGGATAAAGGGAAAGAATATGATCCAGACAAGGGTATCTGCTATGACCTGTGACCTCGAAGCTTGGTTCAAGGTCACTACACACCCTTTACCAAAAGACACTCTGTGGGCAAAGAATGAGCAGGATTGGTCCAATGGGAAATTATAATATGGACAAGGATGTTTTGTAAAAGTCTGCTATGATCTTCGCCTTTGACCTTGAAATTTGGTTCAGTCACTACACACCCTTTTTTTGTATAAGTCTGCTATGACCTTCACTTTTGACCTATAAATTTGGTTTGTTGTCACTACACACCCTTTTTACAATGGCACTTTGTAGGTGTACTATGTGCAAATAAATGGATGAGTGAACAGACAGACAGATGGACAGACAGATCAATTCAGGGCACCTGCAGAGAGAGGCCATAAAAATTATAATAATATCATATTTTGTGCAAAGTGGTAATGATAATCATCTTAACTTGATACTTAAAAACTAAAATTCCAGGATATCATTGTCTTCATAGCAAATAAGTTACAGTATGGTTCAAGATCTTAGTCCTTAGAGAGGCTATTTGGCTGCTTAAATCTTGATTGCAGCCCTGGCAGTTATCATTTCACTTTTTATCTTGGAATGTACATACCCCATGTTCAAGAGGTTCAATATATAACTCCTCTCCTATCTTTGACAAGGAATGTATAGCTCTTCCAAACACTGCAAAGCAAAACAATCACATATAATGATTAATGATTAAAATATGTATAATGAATCTGGGCAAAGTAGGCCTATAAGTATAACCTTTTTTTTTAAAATTATCTAGATATGCAACCAGTCTTTCAAGTTCTAAGGGCCTCAATTGATCCAACATTAACCACCATTTCAAAATAAACTTGAACATTTAAATTTGCAAATATGCTTCCTTGTATGAACCTATAGAATAGCGAAAACATTCAATCCTGTGTGAACTTTTTAATGAAGTCACAATGATTACGCACAGTCGCACACGCTTATCGCTTGACGGTTGCATTATGGTAAACATTAAAAACAGATTATTTTAATAATTCTGAACAATTTGCCTTTTTCAAACATAAATATAAGTAAGTAATAAACATCGATGTTAAAAAACTTGGTTGGTACATGATAAAATCTTTTGAGAAGCCCATTGGGCTTCACAGGATTTAATCAAGAGACATGAACTTTTTAACTTGCTGTTTATTTCTGAAATACACTAAAGGTACTCCCTCATATATATATATATATATATATATATATATATATATATATATATATATATATATATATATATATATATATATGTATGTGTGTGTGTTTATTTCTTAAATACACTAAAGGTACTCCCCCCCCCCCCCCCCCCCCCCACCCACCCACCCACACACACACACACACATTGTACTGGCATTTTTGGTGCAGTAGGTCTTTAGAAAAAAATATTTTTTTTGAAACATAAAACTTATTTTGAAGAGGGTGTAACTCTTCATTTGAAGATACCTGAAAGCCCTTCACTTCAAAGGAGGCTTTGTGGCAGGTTTATTTGAAAGTTATCCTGTGGTTTTGGAGAAGTTAAAAATTTGTACAAAACAGCTAGTGCACTGAACACCAAGGGTACAAATTTCTTAAGGACGTTAGATGATTAGAGACAAAAGCTGACTAATACAGTCATGACTTTTGCAACATTGAGATAAAATTGGTGTTTGATAAAACAAAAACTTAGTCATTTTCTTACTTACCTTTAATTGTTTTCTACCTTGAGATTTGTACTAGAAATATATATCAAACACTTCAATAATATTTGACAACCGTATGAGTATGTAACAGATGGTATAAAGTCAAGTCTCAATCTAGAGTCGAACCCAGGGACCCTGGCGTTCCCTGTCAGCACTCTAATGATGAATGTCAGACATCTCGGCCCAATGACACCTCGGCACCCGGACATCTCGGCCCAATGACACCTTGACCCAGACGGGTCGGCCCAAGATTTAAGACACCTCGGCCCACATAGAAGACACCTTGGCCCAATCAAAATTAAATTGATTTAACTATTTTATTTGCATGTATATTTTATGTAAATATATCATATCAGTAAAAATACAAAAGAAAGTGAATTAATGAAAAAAAGAAGACAATTGACTGAATTGAGTACTTATTGTTAAACAAACAAGAAAGTAAAATTATGAAAACAAGAAGACAATTATTTAATGCTAATTGTTAAACAAACAAGAGGATGCAGTGGTCTCCTTTAGAGTCTCAAACGCGTGTCACTGGTGACAATGAGGATTTAATTACGAGCAGGTTTAATCATGAGACAATAATCAACGAAGTCCATTTATATCCTTCCAACGATTATCACCCCATATCAGATTTTCTAAATCTTCAGAGGAACACACCATGACATATCCTAAAATAGCCTTTTTATTTACTTCAGAAATTTTTTTAAATGTATATAAATTATAAACAAAATACACATATATGCACAGGCATAACAATAAGAATAAATATTGATTGAAAGTATGCTTAGTTAAGAATTCATTTCATTTATCTATGGTCAAAATTGTAAATGTAGTCATTTATATATGCCTAGTTAAGAAATTTAAGACTGTTTGTTAATGTTAATGTATCTGTATGTTCTTATTGAATCAGTTACTTTGAGTGGAAATATTTAGTCGTATGTCAAAAAAATCGTTACGCACTTACAGTCAGCTCAGCACCTCATGAACTTCAAGCTACTGTGTAAAGTTAACCGTACTTTACTTTAAATACTTTTTAACAAGCACGAAAATTACAGATTTTTCATAAGAAATTAAAATTAATGAAGTTGCATTACCATAAACAGATAAATGAAATGATAAAAATAATATCTGTAATTGTATCTACTTTCCCGCCCCACATGTACTCACTTCACCCGCAATGTGTTGCCCATGTTATGTTATTGTCTGAAATTATCTGGCCCTATTTGTTATAGATAATATATTTATTTATTATATACAAAGACAGATATAAATTTTTAATTAAACCTATTTTCATTGGGCCGAGGTGTCTCTTACATGGGCTGACGTGTCAATAAATTTGGACTGAGCTGTCTGGGCCGAGGTGTCAACCGCTAAGGGCCAAGGTGTCAACTGCTAAGGGCCGAGGTGTTGTTGGGCCGAGATGTCCTTTTACCCTAACGACCAAGTTTTTGAGACTCAAAATGTTCACCGACAGTAAGTATGCATCAGTGACATACTACCCTTTTCCCAGAAATTTGTCCCAAAATTCTATGAGTACAGGAAATGCTGTGATTACAGAAGTATGTTCCTGGGGAATATGACAGTGGGTTTTGTACTTTGGGCACCAAATGTAACACGTGTTTAAAAGTCAAGTCTCAATCAGGACTCAAACCCAGGGCCACAGCTACATGCAATTACACTGGACATGGAGATCTGAATGACCTTTAACTCTGATCTGGATATCTGACTCAATATCACTGCACAATTATTACCCATAAGAAACATCGTAAAAGAATTTTGACACTGCAAAGATATTTGACATGCTTAATCAGATCGTAATCAGTTGTAAGTTTTCATAATTATATGAATTGCCTGATTACATGATAGAAATTAGTTTTTAGAAAATGCACTATAACGTTACCTTTGATATTTACACCCGGAATAACACACTTCATAATTCGATATTCCAATTTCGCGGAAAATCCAAAAATCCCTCTCAATACACATTTTAAAATTCTTTCTTCGGATTAAACGAAATTGTGGTGGGTATAAAAGCCTGATAACTATGATATCCCGAAAGCATTTTACTTTTTTATCGTTTAATGTGAAAACGCAGTGATAAAAATAAAAGAAGTCCATATTTTAGTTCAAAAGTCGTCACAGGTGAATATAATATCTACTGTCATAATAATAAATGCCCCAATAACCAAAAGAGAAATAAACGACTTAAGATATCCGGAAAACGTAGTTTGAGAAAAACCCAACTGTTAATAAAGCGTTGATTGACTTTGACGAATCTCCGGAACTATCATATGATTGTGTACTGGAAGAAAAATGGTAAATTATAATTTTACTTAGCTATGCTAAGCTTCATTTCGTTCAGTGTCTATAGAATTCAAAACTCGATAAACATATTTGAGGCAGTTCTGTAGATTGCCGTTTAATCGCTTTGTAAATGGGTTGTGACAGCATTTTTGTTTGTAAACATGGTAAACATCTCCCGAAATAAGCAAAAAAGTACTGTAGAATTGAAGTATAGTTTCTGAAACGAAGATTAATTGCTTGGTCATTGTAAAGTGTCAAGGTGGGGCCGCCAGAATGACAATCGCCAAAGGGTACCCTCACCAACACTCCACCCCCCTCCCGGAAAATAAGGGGGCGTGTATGGAAAGTCAGGTAGATAGTCAAACCCCCACCCTGACAAGTCGGCCCATATGTAAGACACCCAGCCCAAAGAAAATGCAAAGTATTTATATAAAAATTATATAAACATGCATTTGTATACTACTGTATATGTTTTATTAATAACATACATTACATAATTATATATTCATAAAACGTGTGAAAGGGGATGGGAAAAATAATGACAGACCAGACCAGGATGTGAACCCTGGTCTGTCCTCATTTTTCCCATCTCATTACCTTTGGTGCGGTATTAACCACTGGAAATGACAGGCTAACTCCTGCCAGGGAAAGAGCGTAGGGTGATATTGGAGGGTGAAGATCATTTAAGGGGGGGGGGGGGGGGGGGGAATCAATCTGGTTCAAATACTGGCGCCAGATAGCTCAGTTGGTAGATCACCTGACTGAAGATTCAGGTGGCCCAAGTTCGAATCCCGGTCTGGTCCGTTATTATTTCTCCCATCCTGTTACATGTGTATATGCATACAACCACTGGCATATTTACAATACATTGTATTTCTATCTCCATAATGCCTTTTTATCATTTTAATCTGACGATGTGTCATTGGGTCAAATATCAGTAGGCTGAGTTGTTGTTGAGGTGTTTGACATTTTGCGCAGGAAACATATATATGTACATGTTTTAATAATAGCCCATGAGGTTTACAGTGTATGATATCCAAAATGGTATACAAATTTATAGTGTAAAGTGGTTACCAGTATTTTTTATTTTACAACAATATTGTACATCTACATAATGTGTGAATACCTGAAAATCAACCTCATTTTGTTAACAAGCTTTTCTGTAACCTTGCTTTAGAGATTTTTTCCTCTATAGATCTGAAACTTCTTACAAATTGTTTTCACAATTGTGAAGTTTACAGAAAAAAAAATTTGCTTACCTAAAGTTGTTGCATTTAACATGCAGATTTGAAACAAAAAGCAGCAATTAATTTTCCAATTTTTGCACTGGGATGTTACCTGTGCATAGTTTATTATGCCCTGGCCCCTTTGTAGAAGGGAGGGCATATTGCTTTGCTGCTGTCCATCTGTCTCTCTGTCTGTTGGTCGGTCGGTCCACTAAGTTTCCGTTCATTTTCTTCGCAGAGGTTGCATGTACTGAGATGAAATTTGGTGTACAGATTTATCATAACAATATCTAGGTCATCTTTGATTTTGGGTATGATCGAGCAATTTTCGACAGACTTAGAAAAATTCCAATTTTTTGCAGTTTCCATTCATTTTATTCGCAGGTATACAGATTTATTATAACAATATTTTGGTTAAGTTTGAGTTTTGGAACGATCAAGTAATTTTTGACAGAGTCATGCCCCTTGGACTTAAAAAATACCAATTATTTGCAGTTTCCGTTCATTTTCTTCGCAGAGGTCTCCAAGGGGGGCATAAGTGTTTCACAGATATCTCGTTTAAATTGCAATTGTCCCGGTGAGGGGCACTGGCATCGCCACTTGTTGTTACAAAGTGCTTTGTCTAGCAATTTTACATAAACATTTATTTTTATTTTTTCAGTTAGTCTTAGTTCTTGGTGATCTTCACATTCCTCATCGATGCAACAGCCTTCCAGCAAAATTTAAGAAATTACTTGTGCCAGGAAAAATCCAACATATATTATGTACAGGAAACTTGTGCACAAAGGAGTCCTTTGATTACCTGAAAACCCTAGCCAGTGATGTTCACGTTGTTAGAGGAGATTTTGATGAGGTACGTATATCACAATCTTTATCTTGATTTTTATTTAAATGCAATAGAAAAGATGTAAAGAATTACCTTTCCATAAAGCATTTGTAAAGTCAGTAATATTCAATAAGCCCCCCTCTCTCCGTCTTTCTCTCTCATACACAACTAACAGAAGGAAAAATACCTGACAAACAATTTTATTTACATTTTTTTTTCTTAAAAAAAATATGTTGCAGAATTATTTTTAACTCACTTTAACTGAAAGTTACTTGTTACTTCTGTTTGTTTACCTTTTACATCTTAAAATTTGATGAAACTTGAACTTGAACTTAAACTTGAAATTTGTTAAAATCATGTCCCCAGGATGATACCTGGAGCCCCTGCAGCTAAAGTCATTTTGTAATACACTAACTAGCTATCCCCAATCTTCAATTAAGGCACTTCATTGTCATTCATTTTTCATCAAAATTACTTTGCTGAAGAAAAGTGTTTGAAAAATATTTTGCAGAATCTTAACTACCCTGAACAAAAGGTGGTCACAGTTGGACAGTTTAGGATAGGACTCTGTCATGGCCACCAGGTGGTTCCGTGGGGGGACACCGAGAGCCTGGCTCTGGTCCAGAGACAGCTGGACGTCGACATCCTCATTTCAGGACACACACACAAATTTGAGGCATTTGAGCATGAAAACAAATTTTATATCAATCCTGGCTCAGCGACAGGGGCTTATAATGCTTTAGACAGGTAATGTGTATTTCATTTTACTCACTAAAACCAGGAATGTACATATACACTGTTGAACTTATTTCAAACACAGCATTAATAGTAAAAAAATTTTGAGAATTAGTTCTTAGTGACTAACTGAATTGCCATTCTTACATTATTTAAGCTAATTAAGGCCCCCCAAAAAATGTATTGTTTCTCAGGACCACCACATCAGGTCAAAATGCTGTCGCATTTATAATGAATTTTATTGCCATATTGAAAATGGGAATAGCTCAATTTTTGAAAATCGAGTTATCCCCTATTGATAATAAATAAATAAATAAAACACCTGCCTGTATTTTGAAATGATTATTTGCTTACCCATAACCTGATCAAGCCAAAGATTATTGTTGCTACGATGTATGTCTTTTGTTACAGTAATGTTACTCCTTCCTTTGTGATCCTGGATATCCAACAGTCCACCGTTGTTGCGTATGTCTACAAATTGGTTCAGGATGACGTCAAAGTGGAAAGAATAGAATACAAGAAGAACTGACATACCTTCTAATTATGTGTAATAGAGTCTGGTTTGATGTTTTAGTGCAATATAAGACTATGTGTAACACGTTCTGTGTATCTTTATTTTTTAAGACTGAAACAAATTAACAGATTTAGTGATTGATTCCGTTTTAAGCAAGCACAAAACACCAACATTGTGCACCAATATGAACTTTGTACATAAAAAAAGTTGTTTTTCTTTCAAAAGATTCTATGTATTTGTTGTTTTCACTACTAATAAAATCCAATATGTGTCTACTGTATCATTACGTTTGTTTGAATGACAGCAGTGCTTTTATTTCTGATACACCACAGAAAAATTGTGCTCTAACAGCATCATATAGGGAGAGCATGGTTTTGTTAAAATTATCCTACCTCTTTTTACTATTCAACATATTTACATCAAAATTGCGAAAAACCTCAAGGAAAATGAAAAGGAAGAAATAATTGATAACATATGTATAAGGTTAAAATCAACAATACATTTTCTGTGGAATACAGGAATAAAAGCACATATATATTTCATGGATGTATGGGCCATGGAATGATCGACAAAACCTTTGAATTGGTTTTCACTTCTTTTTTGCTAACAACAACCAAACAGCACAGTCTTTGAAAATCAAGAATTTACTGATTATTTTTAATGTAAAAAATAGACATGTCTATCATTAAAGTGCATCTACAACAAAAAACCATCAATATACATATACATTTGTATATTATCTATAGCTATCATATAGCTGTTCTCTAAATGTCTGAGTCAAATTTTCATCCTACGGTATATAAAAACATTTTTGGCACACAAGTAAAATCTACTTGACATATCACATTTGAATGCTTTTAAAATCAAATACTAGTACATTTACAACTGTATCTAACATGAATCTAATTTAAAAAACTATAACATATATAGAAAAAATGGGTCCGTCTACATTAATTGACCACTATCTATTTAACATACATGTAAATGATTAAAATTATAAACTGTATCAAAAATGAAAAGTATTATTTGATGATGATATTTAAACACAAGTTATAGTGCAGGAGTGGAATTTTTGTTCAACATTAATACTGTGTTGTGTAAAATACAGATTCATTAAATACTGTGATGATTAGAAAGAAAAGAAAAATTCTAATTTAATATTCTAATTTATCTGGATCTCTCCTTGAACTAAGATCTTCCTCATCACTGAGAGAGTCCTTCCTTTTGGCTGGAGTTTGATCTTCTGAGGAACTGCCCGAGTCAGAGTCCTTCTTGAACGACACCACTCTCTCTTGTGACTGTGGTACAGGTTTTTGTGAACTCTCCACTGTTTCTGATGTGTCTTTTTCAAAATCATCGGTATAAGAGTCCGACTCGCTGGCTTTGTTTTCTGCTAGCGTCTCTGTCTTCTTGTCGTCTGCCGTCAGCAGTTTGGGAGCTGTCTCTGTGTCTGTTTCAGACTTTGTCTTGTCTCTGTCCGTCGACCATGTTGTTGTATCGTCTGTTGACGTCCTGTAGGTATCTTCAGTGGATGTATTGCCATCAGATTTACCAGATTCTTTATATTGGTCAGATGGCGTTGTTGTGTCTGCTTTCCTTGTGGGCTGTGTTTCACTTTCCTCTGTTGAAGACTTTTGAACAGAAGACTCCTGATTTTTTGTCTCTGTTTCAGAGTTGCTTGAGGGTTCTTGTTCAGACTTTTGGCTTTTAGAATCTGTTTTGGAAAAAATATAACATTTTTCTTTAGCTTTTATTTCATTCACATTTCATATCATATACCAGTAGTAATATTAATAAGCCGTTTGGTAAATATCTAATGTTTCAATTAAATTTATCCAATCATTAAAAGAAGTGGATAATAAACATCTTAAAAAACGGGTCCACAAGTTTACAACTCCATGAAGGGTGTTCAAACTGCAGAATCTGGTAAACAGAAATATTCTTCATTTGTACATGTATTATCATATTTGTAGGGGAAAGATGGAAGGTAATTCAATGTATGGTAATAATTTTGAATTGAAATACCTTCTGGAATATGGCCCAGTCTAGAGAGCGGTCTGTCATATCCCTCCCTGTGTATATTTTTGCCAGAATAATTTTGGTCACTTTCAGAAGTATCGGAGCTTTCTTCCTTTTGTTCAGTTTGCCGAGTAGCTGGTGTTGGTTTGGAGGCTACAGCATCTTCCTGCTCTGGTTTGGAGGCTTCGGTTTTCGTGGGAGTTTTTGATCTTGATGTTTCCCTTGTGGACGGCCTTGCTCTACTTTTTCCCAATTGGCTAGATTGTCCTCGTCCAGCATGATTGCCTTTACTGTTGACCGGAGATTTGCTTCGAGGACTTGCATCTTTTTTGGTTGTTTGCTCTTTTTTATTATAATCATCATCATAATCTTTCAGACTCTCTTCAAATGCCCTTGTCCTTAATTTAGAATTGAAAATAGAAGTAAAATTTAAACAATAAGCCCATGGGCAAAATCACTATACCTTTATACTGGTATGTACTGATAGGTTGATAATCTAAGAAAATCTGATACATTACTAGTACCCCCCAACGCCCTACCTCAGTATATGACATTATTGCATTACAAAATTTTGATGACATGATTTTAATCTATGGTGCAACCTTCTATTTTAAGAAGTAATTTAATAACCTTGCATGCTTTGTGCTCATTAAAAATACAACCTCATAAATCTTATTAACGTCAAACAACCTCATAAATTTATCTTCATAACATCAAATTTTAATCAGTTTATTGATACAAGTTAAGTCTCAACACATGGTCTACAAAATAAAACTGCAGTATAACTGCTGTCCAAATTTGATAAGAACTGCACTCTTTGAAGAGTTATCAACTATGAATTGAAAAAAGAATCTAATCCGGGCTAGTTTCTTTTTCTCACCATCTGTCTGGGGGAGCAGACATCGCACGAGAAGGCCGGGCATACTGGCGCCTCCTCCCAAGTTGTATAAATTTCTTGTACTGATTGTATTCTTCAGGTGTGTGGTATCCTTATATAAAAGAAAAACACAATTAAGTTATTACTGAAAAACTTGATAAATATGGTTTTAAAATGCATTTTGATAAGAAGAACAAGCTCAATACCTTCTGCCTGTTCATAATAAACATCATTTTCAAGCTATTTTGAATACTAGATGTATTTTTAACAAATTATTATTTACTTACATTTGTAATTAAAAATTCACTGAATTTTTCAACATGACTGGAGAAGGGTGTGTAATTTAACACACCTACAGCCTACTCCACTTATAACAAAAATTTAGCGATGTCAATTAATTTTACTCGGGAAGGTTATAGATGACAGAGAAATAACTTTACGTGATTCTTGATATTAGAATATACAGATCACATGTAATTTGTTGTAAATAACTGGATAGTTCAATCTTGTCTCTCTTTAATTAAGAATTATTTTTAAAAATTCAAGAATAAACTATCTAAATGAATGAAAAAACTAATGAATTATGATTTTTAAAGAATCAGGAGTGTACTTTCAAAATTGATTGCAACCTTTTCCCATTTCCAATGTGAGAAGCTGATCGTATTGTTTCTGCTTCAACTTGATCATTTGCTGAGCACTGTAGATTCTGGCAATACTGCCGATGTACTCCTTCTCTCCACGCTTGAGGTCTGGATGGTTCAACATGGGACTTGAACGAAAGGTGGGAGGAAGTGATGCTCTACTATATGGTCGTCTGTCATTATTCACCCCGACTCTGAAAGCCAGGGGATCGGTGGGAACACAGCAACTTGTATGACGCTTTGGATTTACAAGAGTTCCATCTAAAATTTTGCAATATATTAAAACTAGAGAGACGAGACTAAAAGTATCATGTCTTCTGTTAGGTTACTGTAAAACAAAATTTACTTGTGGAGATTCAATTCGAGATTAACCAATGTTTGAGTGGTTCTTGGTAAGGATATTAATTATAACATATATAAGTACCATATGTATAAAGGATTGCATGGTTCAAAATGAGAAATATTTGCAACTTGAATGCGATTGTGAAATTCACTTCATTTTTTAACACACAAATATAAGATGGTTTATAGTACTTCATTTTAAATATACAGTTTATTTTGCAATCCATTATAAAAGAGTTAGTAACCTTCATAGGTTGGTGGTGGTCTTTCACTATAGTTCATCCACTGGATGAGCTTAGGTTCAGTGTAGTAAGGAGACATTGAGTTGTAACAATTTTGATGCAGATCTCTCGAAACAGGAGAAGCGGCTATCAAAAAAAATTTTTTTTTAAATTATTCAGCAGACAATAAATGATATTAGCGAACAAATATTTGAACACAATATGCAGGCATGAGCATTGTAATTAACCTACTCTTTTTCTCTGCATAAATTGAGTACAAATAATAATCACCTCTATAATGTCTGTTTGGATCTGGAGACCTACAACAGATTTGTAAAAGCATGAAAATTGAATATTACAGTAAAACTCGGTTATAGTGAAGGACCAATTAATTTACTTCATTATAACCGTAATTCGTTATATCTGTATAACGAATTCGTAATAATTACTATAGCGAATTCACTATTTACATGTTTTCTTTAGTCAGACTACAATTTTTGCTAATTGAGGCTTAGAATGAAAATACATTCTTTTGATACCTTTAATAATCGGATTGTAAATTGAAGAATTTATGAGAAAATAAATTCATTCAAACTATTATGTTAAATGGTAGTGCAAACTTTTTAAAACTGTAAAGAAAAATCGTTATCAAAGTGTTAAATTTGGTCATTATTCACCTCTACTGGACTCAAAATCAGTTTGCTATATCCGTAAATTCGTTGTATCTGAATTCGCTAACACTGTAAAATTTTGCAAGGTTTTGTTAAGAATTTTACCAGGGACTCAAAAAAACTTCGCTATATCCGAAATTTTGCTATATCCATGTTCATTCTAAACGAGTTTTACTGTATATGCAAGTCACTTAAAAAAAATTGCCAACCTACCTACCCACCCAGAAAAATATTGGTTTTTGACAAATTTGTTTTTGTTATCAACATTTTTTTTATGCTGGTCAAACATACATGCATAGATCTACTTTCTTCTCTTAACTGTCAGAGAGTTGCAGTTAATTGCTTATGTAATCTATTTAAAAGTAAACAAGATACAAAAGGCATTAACAGTTTTATTTACATTTATTTACATTTATTTACATTGACACCTATTAGACTACCTACTCAGCTAGTTCTACAGATATGGCTAAAGTCAAAGGTATAGCCAGATTGCTAACCGGAGGAATCAAACCCACAACTCTGATCAGATCAGCTTAATGGAGTCTTATACACAACTTCCTGACAAGACTTCAATGCAAGTATTTTGACCAAATGGTTTTTGAAAAGAAAATTTCCAAAATATGCAAACAAATAATTCTTTATCGTCTCCCTTTGAAAGAGAGCATGGCTCTTCATTTTAACAAACTTATATCCCCTTAACCTAAGGATGCTTTTTGCCAATTTAGGTTAAAATTGGCCAAATGGTTTATGAGAAGTAACAAATTTAAAAAGTTTACAGACAGACAGACTAATGCTGGACAAAAAACTTGAGCTTTCATTTCAGGTGAGTTAAATAGTTTTTCAAAAGTTTTAGCTGTTGAATGATGGAGGAGAGAAAATGTTTGCTATAATTTAAAGAATAAGTTGACTATATTAGCAATGGAAAACAAATTTCTACTCACAGACTTTCTTCACTTTTGGGATCATTGTTTCCTCTTAATTTGCTTTGCTGAAAATTAAAAGAAAAAAACACAATGTTCTCATCATTATGGAAATATCTTATCAAAATAATCTTTTAAAATACAATGCCTTTTAAATAACAAAAAGGAAAGAATATCTATCTATTCACATAAAACAAAATGTGTTTTGTAGCAGGTCAGTGCCGTATAGGTTTTTATCAGTACTTCGCGTTGTGTATATTTTTTGTTTTGAGACTGAATTTGACCTCTAAATAAAGGATTATTTAAAATCTACTTATTTCTAAATACGGTATGCAAACAACTTTACTCTCAATATAAATGAACCAGATATAATAAACCAAACTCAAAGTAAATGAAAACCAAGATTAACAATTAACCCCATATAAATTCATTATAACAGAATAAGAGCAAACAAGTTAATTGCAAGAACTTAAAATCCCCCGACCCTTAAACCTAACTTTAACAAGGACCTTCCCCAGACAGACCAGACGGGGACTCAGGAGAAAAGTAGCTAGCGAAACCAGCCGTATCCCTCGTCAAATAAGGAGTTACACGACTTTATATAGGAAACAGAACAATGGAAAACTGTCATTAAAGTAATTGGCTATCTTATAAAGTGGGCATTACCAAAACTATAAGAGAATAAATTACATTAGGATCGGAATACTACTAATAATAAATATAAATATACCGCCCAAATCTACCACAGTTTGTTTTACACTTTGACACAAATCTGGTCTAATGCCGCTATATGTAAAAAACATTGTAATGAGTTTTATATCGGATGTTAACCATCATAACATATTCTGTTTGTCCTAATATTCATATGCCAATTACTTTACATTTTTACATATTAAAACTTGCTTCTCAATTTTTGGAACTGATTCTATGAAAACAACTCCAAGCTGGATACTGTCACCAAAAGGCATATTACTCTTTATGGACCCTAGAACTATACACTTTTGCCAAGAATCAGTATTGCCTATAATCTTGTAACCTATATGACATCTTGGTGACCTGTAAAGGTCATTATGTGGTAAGAATGGTTTGAAAAGTTAAATAGTATAAATATTTTTCAGATGAATTATGGAATAGATACCTTTTTCTTTCTGTTGTTGAACAGTATCATTTTGGTTGAAGAGAACCTAACATCATAGACTCCTGCCACCGGGCTGGTTTGAGGCCATGGTCTTCCATTGAAAGGTTCCCTACAAAATATGCAGAGCTACATATCAATATCATATCTATAAAATGTTGCGTTATGATATGAGATGTAAATTTTGGTGTTTTTTTTTAACCACTTTGTACAGAACTCAAAATCTGTTTGCTTTATCTGTAAATCCGTTAGGGTATACCGGTAGTTATAAATACATGTGGTTATAAATAGTTATAAAGTGATTTATTAAGAATTTGCAGAGAACCGCACAAAACTTCAATGTATCTGTAATTTCACTATACATGTATTAGTGTTTGAATTAAGAGAGTTTTACTGTACTGAAACCAGATACACAAGGCAAATATAGTGGTATATGTTTATCTGAATAATTCACCCAACCAATACAGCAAATGATTAAAGGTTTTTATACATCCAACACAAAAGGCAAATAGAGTAAAGTATTTAAATATAAATAATACATCAAATATACATGCTTGATATATATCAAATCAACAGTAAGAGTGTTTAAATTGTTGATAAATGTGAAGAATCTGGAGGTGAAATCTAAATGTACATGTTCATACCAGAAGAATTCAGGAATGATTAATTATACTTTGCTTAAGATCCCTTTTCTTAAGAAAAAGATGAACTAAATGAGTAGTCTCAAGCTTGTCAGAAGACTTAACTCTTTTTTAGCTTACTGATATTATTAATCTTTTAAAAGATGAGAACTCTTTACCCCATTCTTCAAACCTTATGAGAAGGGAACAAAATGAGTGGAAAAATATCGGAATTATTTATATCAATTACTACCTGGTTCTTCTGGTATGGCTTCATAATTACAAAGCCAAAATCGAACTATGAGGGTATAAACTGCAGATCTGCAATATGGCTGCCACCTGAACCCTTTGATGGCAATAAATTGTCCGATAGATTAAATTAACGTTCACACAAAAAGTATCGGTTTCACATGATTGTTTTGAGTTGGCAATCCTCTGTAACTTTGTAGTCATTGATAAGACAAAACTCACAATAAATAATTGATTTTGTCTTGGGCAATATATTGTGAAATATATGCAGTGTATTTAATGCAATACCAGGAAACATAACGTGATTGAATAGTTTACTGATCGATGTCTGCATATCAAAAGGCAAATAAAGTCAGTTATCTGTAAAATGCTCAAAATTAGAAAGGAACCATTATATTTTCTGATGACTGTATTTGTTTGGTTAACACACTGAGTTTATTTGCCCCATTAAACATTAATTCAGAGGTCTTTATACTTGTAATAAAACCGCAAAGTTTGTCTCAAAAGATCTGCATATGGCATGCTTTGATAAAGAAAGGTTAAATTCCTGAAGATTTTCTTTATGTCATACAATCCCACCCTGGGCTTGCCAGCATCTCCCCTAGACATTGTTTAATATTAATTGCATGAACATGTATCGTAATAAAACTGATGACTTCGGCAATTGATTTAGTAGAAAATGCAGGCCTTTGTTAAACTAAAATAATGGGTAACTAGTGGGTATTGTTTTTTAACAAAAAACACATGTCTCCCCTTTGTTATGTATTTGTAACAAAATGGAAAGAACCTGAAATGGACCTTCAGTTTTAAAAGATAGGAGGGAAATTTTAAAACAAAACATCTTGTTACATGTACCGGTAGATGGTATATTGAGCTGACCAGCCTCTTTCTTGCTCTTCATGGCCAGAGACTTGAGGATATGTGATATATGTCATATGTGATATATGTGTCATATGTGATGTAAAATAAAATTAAGTTTTATTTCTATTTAGTAGGTTATATACAATCTATCTATGATACAAT
The DNA here is from genome assembly GCA_033439105.1 of Magallana nippona. NCBI lineage: Eukaryota > Metazoa > Mollusca > Bivalvia > Ostreida > Ostreidae > Magallana > Magallana nippona. The sequence goes on from CM065922.1 coordinate 32,707,265, forward strand.
GAATGAATGATGAAATGCTTGACCTTAAAATAAAAATTATAGGTCAAGGTCAAAACTTTTGGTGGCGTGCACTCCTTCTCAATACCATCTACCTATGTTCCAAGTTTGAAGTCTTAATGTCAAAGGGTATTAAGGTTATGACCCAGACAAAATTTTATTATTTTTTTTCTTAATTTGACCTTGAGTAAAAGAAGGTCAAGGTCGAATATTATTCAATAGTACACCTAAGTGTATTATTATTGTTCTTTGTTTAAAGTTTGAAGTCCTTCTGTCAAAGTATATTCAGAAGTTGAACAATGAAGTTTTTTCTCATATGACCTCGAAATAAAAATTCTAGGTCAAGGTCAAAAATTTTGGTAAGGTTCAACTAGGTTATATACCATCTATCTATGATACAAGTTAAAAGTCTGTATGTTAAAAGAGTCTTGTGTTATGGTCCGGACAATATTTTTTATGAAAAGCTTGACCTTGAAGAACAAAATAGGTCAATGTCAAAACTTTTGGTGGCGTGCACTCCTTCTTAATACCATCTACCTATGTTCCAAGTTTGAAGTCTTAATGTCAAAGGGTATTAAAGTTATGACCCAGACAGAATTTTATTATTTTTTTCTTAATTTGACCTTGAGTAAAAGAAGGTCAAGGTCAAATATTATTCAATAGTACACCTAAGTGTATTATTATTGTTCTTTGTTTAAAGTTTGAAGTCCTTCTGTCAAAGTATATTCAGAAGTTGAACAATGAAGTTTTTTTTAATATGACCTTGAAATAAAAATTCTAGGTCAAGGTCAAAAATTTTGGTAAGGTTCAACTAGGTTATATACCATCTATCTATGATACAAGTTAAAAGTCTGTATGTTAAAAGAGTCTTGTGTTATGGTCCGGACAATATTTTTTATGAAAAGCTTGACCTTGAAGAACAAAATAAGTCAAGGTCAAAACTTTTGGTGGCGTGCACTCCTTCTCAATACAATCTACCTATGTTCTAAGTTTGAAGTCTTAATGTCAAAGGGTATTTAAGTTACAGCCTGGACAAATTTGGATGAAGAAGAATAAGAAGAATAAGAAAGTCGACAAAAACAATATGTCTCCCCTTTGAAAGGGGAGACATAATTAAGCTTTCAAAGTTCATTAACATTAATGTAAAATTCTACAAGTAATTGTTAAGCAACATTACTGGTTACCAGTTCTCCCCTTTAAATATTTATAAAATCTTTTTAACTTTGTTTAAATAAAAGCTTAATTGTGCTTTGACCAACAGTCCTTTTTTTGACTATTGGTTTAATTTATTGATCAGCATCGGAAATGGTTCAAAATGCTGCACATATCATACGCTTTTGTGTCATGCTAAAGTACTAGGAAAAAAAGCTCACATATCCTACACTCCCACATTACCATACTTGAAATTGCTAGACATAATGAATTTTAAAATACACAAAATAATTTAATAAAGTGGAGCAAATTCCATGAAATATTTACCTCAAAACTCTCTGCAAAATGCAGATCTCTACTTTTGTCTGATTATAACAACAACGAAAATTCTAAATTCATAACTATTTTCAATAACTGGTTAAAAATTCTTAGTTAAGGAATGAATTCAATATTTATTTGTTTTATACGATATAAAATGGTTTGAGACAGCTTATGCTTTATAAAAAAGCTTAAACTGTTTCAAACCATTTTATATCGTATAAAACTAATAAATATTGAATTCATTGCTTGTAATTTAATTTTTTTAATCTGAATTGTAGTTAAAAATGGTAATTTGACCTTTAAAATGACATCAAATTGTACAAAATTCAAATGTAATGTCAGGCGTATTGATACGTTTTTGATGTTAGTCTTACTATGACGTAGGCAACATTCTTTATGCGATATAAAATAATTTTTTTAGCCAATCATAAAGCTTGTTACAACCAGAATTAAATTATTTTAAAATGACTTAAAAATTCACAGAAAAATGGAATCATAATTTTTCTAGGTAATATGCATATCTACACATTAATTGTCTTCTAAATACTTACAAAGTTTCTTGAAATTCTATGCAGCAGTTTAAGAGGAGATGAACAGACAAACTGTGTATCACTATTTTTAATAAATATGCAACTTCTACTACACATTGTGTCTTAAATACCTATGTGTCAATTATCTGAATACAAAGTAGAAAAGGTAGCAATAATTATATCACTATAGGCATATATGTGTTAATATCAAATGTTAAGACATTTCCTTAACTCAAAAATTGATTTGTAAATGTTCCCAATAACTTCATTTACTTTCAACTATACAAAGAGCCTATACCGAGGAAAAGCCTGATAAATCAGTGAATACTCTTTAGAATTCGTGTTTGCAGACTACAAACAATTGAACAATACCCATGTAGGGGAAAATCTTATTGTGATAACAAGTGATTTGGAATGTTGGACCTTTTGAGTTTGACAGCAGAACAAGTATAATTAATCCAAATGTTTTTTATAGTCATAAACTAATTGCATAACTTCAATTTTGTGTTAAAAGGTCACCCCTTTCTCTCCTTCCTGGCATTGTTGTGGGCATCAATACAAATTTAAACTGACTTAAGTAAAACATTCTTTTTTTTCTGGATCCCCTCAAAGATGTGAAAGAAATTGAGAGGGGGTTGACAGCCCATAGGAAAGTTTCCTGAAGAGGTAGAAAAACAGAAGAGGCATTCAGAGAGTGGTTAGTCAAAAGGACAGGGAGGGAAAAGGACAAAGGAGATTTTGAATGCCAAGTTGAAACTTAAGAGGAATTGAGGCATTGCTATTTGTTTTAATATCTTTGTAACAAACAACATTGATTTCACAAAATTTGAACAAACATCAAAATCTTACCAAGTTCAACAGAATTTTTTTTTTATAGTAAGGGAAACTTTTCCAGAGATTTCACAAAATAGGCCAGTGAACTTCAGATGGAATTTAAATTTGTTAACATGCACACACTGCTGTAAAGATTGTGCAATGAAAGTGAAAAAAAACTAACATATTAAGATAAGATCAAGCATTGACATGAATAGCTGTACTATATGTGGCATGCATATACGGTTCGGATTGTCAACTAGCATGGGGAAGTTTGAAAAGTTGAAAATCAGGTAAATGGCAAAATGTGTAAAATTCGAAATCTCATAAAACACGTAATGTACTAGCTGGTATAAAATTTTATTCAATTTTTTTTTGTGGGGGTCGGGGTTAATTTCCTCAGAAATAAATGTTAGGCATGAATCAGAGGTATAATTATGTATTAGCGCTGAATGTCAGAGCAGACACATTATAATTTCCAAAGACACGCACCCCTTAAAAGTATTTACTTGTAATAAAAAAAAAGCTGTTCTGTGCAACCTATCATGTCAATATTTTCATTAAGTTGATCACTGAGGCATATTGTTAGCAAGAAAGTCCAAATTCAATATTGATTCAAACTTGCAGTTGAGAGCACTGTCATAAAAATAAATATAAATCCTATTAGGATAAAATGAAAGAGTAATTTTGTTTGGGTAAAAAATCCGGCTATCGCCTTATTTCATAAAAAGAATAGAAAAAGGATATTTAATGTGAATCCCTTTAAACAGTGTTGATAAACATATCACTAAAGTTATATTGAAAAAAGAACTTTCAAAAGAAAATTGGTGGGATTTTCGTCTCATTTACCCGATACCTTCATTTCACTGATTTGGATATTTATAAAAGAGTAATAGGATCAGATGAGTCTGATCACCAAATTGAAAAGTTAATGTAAAAGCAATAACGCAAGGTCGCAAGCTTGATCGAGGGAAAGGATTATTCTGCCAATAGCAGAAAAAACAAAGTAAGGAGAGGAATATTGGTTCTGGCTGGTAAAACATTGATGTTTGCATTCCGACTGATAAAACAGCAATGCTTTTACCAGACGATTATGCACCATGCAGGCTGGTTTAATTGAATTAATCACACAGATATCCTGTGATTAGCAAAATCATTAAATCAATAAGAATAATGGGATTCCTTTTATTCATTACTTTGACTGGATTTTTATAGACAGCATTCCTTTTTATTGGCAAATTTACGATAACGCGTAGCATATAAGAAGATGGGCAGTGAACATAAAACTGACTTTGGGATAGATTAACCTCTGCAAAGACAATTTTTTGAATATCTCAGGACCTGCACTCTAAACGAGTTACTTATTATGTTTTGACATATTGTTCATAGTTTGTTCACAGTGAGCAAAAGTAGCCCAGACCTTGGAGATACATTATTATTCCCAAAAGATTGCACATATATGACAAAAATATTTTTTAAACAAAGATTTAATTGTACAGTGATAATCAAGAATAGTGTCATGAAAATTAATGAAAATTTTAAATGTGTATACTGTCATTAGTGTTTAACAGCAAGAAAAGCATGTCTTGCATGCAACTCTTTCATTAGTAATTTCAAAGAAGTCTAATTGACAGTGCAAATGCTGAGTTTTAACTTAATCAGGATATCAACTGCTCTTTTTTAATTTTTCATAACATCTATCTGTCATGCAGTTTATGATTGTAGACTTTAGGATTGTTATGGATAAACATGTTCTTAAAATTGTTGAAATCACTTAAATGTTGAATTTAATTTCCATATTGATCAAATCTATGTTCATATAGCTATAACTCAACACATTACCTCAATGTATATCAATGACTGGTGGCTGCTTCGTGTGACAATGTGTGTAAACCATATATATTTACATATGAGGAAAATCAATCCTAGTTCTAACAGACATTGATAAACAGAGGCTGTTGCTATTTTAAGTAGTTCTGACAGGTTTGAAAAATCAAACCATTTTATATTGCATTTTTTTTTTTACTTCAAGGAAATCCTAAAGACATGAACATCAAAGAGATCACCAATACTTGTACTTCATGAGAATGCATCCGATTCAGTCGATTTATTTTGTTGACCGGTTTTGACCACAGACAGTTGTCATTTGAACCCTTCTGATAACTAAACCATTCAACAAAATAAATCTACTTGATTCAGAATCATTCTCACTAAGTGTTGGTGATTTGCTTTATGTCTTTCAGTATACTTTACAACGTTACATACATGGGTACAGATCCTGTTGAATCTTTTGGTATGCACACAAGGAATATTCCGCAATGTCAACCATAAGGTGTTGGTTTCCAGGTTGGGTTTTTTTTTTTTAGTATAAATAAACTTAAAGGAATAGCCAGCATTGTGACTTACCGGCGATACCGCTTGGACAGTTGTTCTGATGTGGTCTGAGGGGGCACAGGGGTGGATTTCTTGTTGAACCCTGGGAAGGAGAAGAGTGTTCCTGGACAAAGACTAGACATGCTGCAATCAGTGGAACTCTCTAGTCAGGATTTCAACGCTGGCTGTAAAACAAAGATTACATTACAGTTTTAAGGTTTTTATCTACCTGGCACTTACCTGTTGTTGACATTGGAATAATAAAGTAATGAAATCTTATCACCATGTTGTTTCGATATTTTATTGCCTTTTAAAACATGCATATACTCTTATGGTGTATTCGGAGATAACAGTTTATTTTATATTTTATCAACGACAGTAAATGAGATCTACCTGGTACCAAAGTATTCAACTATTGTAAATTCACTTCCATTAATCAATGAAAACTTCACTTAAGCCATTTTGTTTTTCCTCTCTTCTAGCTCTATACCCTAAGGGTATCTGTGACAGAGTACATGAATTTTAACCAACATGCAAGAGGAATTTTTTTCCACATTAACTTGCAGTTCATATTTCTTAATTGGCAGCATGCAAACAGGAAGATATCTCACCTTGCATATATAGATTGACCTATGATAACTCTAATTAAACATGAGACTGCATGGGTATGAGAGAGAGAGAGAGAGAGAGAGAGAGAGAGAGAGAGAGAGAGAGAGAGGGGGGGGGGAGAGGGTGTTTGAGAAGGTCTTGAAAGGGGAAGTATTCCGTAGGTCAACTCTCAGTACTGAATATAAAAAACAACCCGTACCTGACAACCAGGTACATATACCCAGGCGTATATACATATTATTAAATAAGAATATAGTGATGACTCATAGAGTGGATGATAAATATCAACCATGAAAAAAAATCGTCTATGCAACATATAAAATGAAAGTGCGTTGTGTAATATTCAGACTCGGTCAATGGGGAGATCTTCGTGTGTGACATGCATATTTTTATTGATATGGCTGTGAAAGACAATAGGAACAAATCATTCCCTACCTGCAATTTCAAAGATATCCGTTTCTAGAGGAATTGTTGGTGTTCACATTATACTTTATATTTCACACTTTTCACATCGACGGGCGCCGCCATTTTCAAACGAAATGTCTCTCCATGGTTCCCGCGCCGGTGTCGTGTAAGAAAAGTTCCGCCCCCGTAAAATGGTCTGGTGCGAACCTGTCAAAACTTCGGGTTGAAAAGGTCCGGTTTGTTAGTTCCGTTTTAATTTACGTAAGAGGCATGGTGTATATATTCCAGTTCTATATCTCCAAATACCAAAAATTATTTCAAATTAAAAATTATTGGCACAAACACAATACTATAGAATAAATACTATAGTAATAGGCAATTAAAACCCAACTTATTATATGAAGAAAAAAAACACAAACAAAACCACGCACATGAATGAATTTTTTTAGCACACCAGTGAAGTTAGTAAATTATATTCATAATACATAAAATTATACATACAGATAGTGCATTATTTCTGGATAACATGCATTTAATTTGTTTATGTTAACAGCTGTTTAACACTTTCACATTTGACTTAAACAAATTTTTGAGTGTTGGACATTTTAAGAAAAATCAGTAGTTCTATGAAATTATGTATATAATATCACATTTCTTTCAAAATTTCTTCTCATACATATGATAACAGTTTATATATTTTTCAAAACTCAACTGTGTCTTATCAAAGACAAGGCAATATAAACTTTTTCATAATGTCAGTTTTCTTCCCAAAATTTTACTTGTAACCTCACTATAGTTCAATTTCAAACTCTTCTCAGTAAAATTATTCTTTTTAATTGATTTCTTTTGTTCCTCTTGTTAATATTGGGAATTTTAAAATCATACCCGGGTAGGTAATCGTCGATTTTTCCTTCATCTAAGAAAAGGCGCAATTAAATCGATGGAATGGGAATTTTTAAAAAAAAAACTCTATGGTTATCATTTGTAGATAACCTCGATAAAAATGCAATCAACAAATTTTGAATAAATTAACGCATTTTCAAGATATTTGATAAGAAAATCAGTACATTTCTATATGATTATTTTTAGTGGGCAAACCGGGGGGGGGGGGGGGGGGGGGTAAATTATACTGTGTATCACTACTAGAAGAATATTAGATACAAATCATAACAATTATTAATTTAAACTTCACTATTCCCATTATTATTACAACGGGGTTGACCTTTCCTTGAGCTTTGATATTAGTTATGGTATATTAACGGATCCCACCCCAAAATCAAGAATATCGTCGGATGAAACTCAATAAAGGTATCACTTCAAACTTCGATCACTACTTCCGTATATTTCAGGATTAAATCAACGTATTCGTTGTATTTACGAAAACGGGTATTGTAGCTAAATTAATGTAGCTATAGCGAAATATAATAATATTTCAATATGTCATACGAACCTATTATCATGGGTGAATTCAGCCAGACCTTTAATTTTGCAGGATGGACCCTTCCCAACTTAATATAGGATGATATTAATTAAGGAGCAATGCTAACTAAATGCATGCACTGCTATAAATTACCGATATTTAAATATCAAAATATACAGACTCAGTACAACTTTCGTCCATGCTCTTACACAGCATGATAAAGTGAAAAGGAGAACATCAAAAGAAACAATGATAAATCAACATTAAATCAACATGCACGGTACGGTACAAATGTTTGAGATATAATAGTGTGACCAATTTCTGGAAAACCTAAAAACGTAACATTCTAGGAGTAATCGAAACAATTTCTTAATGACCAACACAAAAAAAAAAAAAACTCGTTTAGTTGTAGCTGTCAATGAAAGTAAACACTATATAGTATATTCAAAACATAATAAATGTTTTAATGTTTTAACAGTTTCAGACTGCAGATTGTTTTAACAATAATTGCATTCTAAAATTTCCCACAAAGATGACAATTGAAAAATCCCAAATCGGTTTCAACTTATGACTTAAGATCAAAAGCTTACTCTCTAACCACACGCAAAGCAGTTTACTGTTAGATAAAAATATTGTACAAACAAGAAATATAAAATTATGGTTATATAATCTTGATTTTTTAGGGTTTTTTGTTGTTGTTGTTGTTTCCAAAGACAATACATCGCTAAATGGAAGTATTTTAGATTTCAACAATGCAGTTGCTTAACTTGCCTCAGAAATTCTTTTATACATGGTCAAAATTTCAAGATTGGTGAGGGTAATTTACGAATTTCTGAGAAAAGTTATGCGACACCATTAGTAATAAAATATCTGAAAATTTGTTGGTACATGTATTGGCTGAATTGATAGGCTGTGTTATGAAATGAAATAAGAGAAATAAGTCATAATATACCTAGTACGTTTTTTATGCCCAGTAAGGAGCAAATAACAAAGTTTTCCAGAGAACAACGTTCATGCAGCAAGTTATGAGCATGTATTCGATTAAGCAGTTTATTTGGATTTGTATCTACTATTCTGTTTCATTTAATCATTTTATATGTATCAGAACTTGCATAATAATTCTTTACTAAATAAAATTGTCTTATTGGTACACTCATCAAAAATGTTTGAATTTTCAATGAGTCCATGAACTCTTACTAATTCATAACTTTCAATTATCAATCAATCCATGCATGCTTAGGTGTGGTCATGGTTTCATTGACATCCACATGGGGTGTTCTAGCAGTTGATAACATGAAACCATATTTGAATAAATAGATACGAATAAATTTAATGAAAAAGATGTCTCTATTTACAATTTTAATATCAGATGATTTCATGTTGATACAACAAAACAATGATGCCTATCTACAATTTTATTAACACAATAACAAAACAAAACCATGGTAAACTAAATTAATCAAAGTTTTAACCACGGATGAGATTCTAGGGAGTCCTTGTTTCTGTCACCGTAATCATACAAAAGTTCTTCACCGATAGAAATGTCTCTTGAAGCCATCAACATGAGGTACGGTCGGTTCTTGATTTCTGTCAGTTTGGTGTGACAGTTGCCTGCTGTTTTGCTGTGATTGATGAGTCTGCCCAATCTTCCACTCTCTGCTGTTGCATCAATACTGAAATAATAGAAAAACAATATTCATTTATAGTTATCTATAATGTTACAGACACTATAAATAAATTTTTAAAAAGCCCAGATATGAACACTACATCAATCAGAAACTGTGACTTTTTTGGGGGGGACCTGAGGTTTGCATAAATGTACATTAATTTTTTTTTCTTTTCCAAAAATGTTTAAACACAATATTTAAATGAATAAGGATTTTATTTATGAATTACATAAAAATACCCATGACAACTCTATTGAACAAGGGAAACAACTCTGTTACTGAATTATAATTGAAAACACATTTTATTTCTGTTTTGTAAAATAAAATTCAAGCCTCTTTTATGACTTTTTTTGTGATGACACATTTGTTTGGCAAGCCTTTTGACCCACAGCATCCAAAAATACTGTAAATGCTACCATTTTTGTTTCTTTGATTATCTGCCCTTGTTTCTGGCTTGTTCAATAATTGACAAAATAGTACCTAGGTTTAGTTTCAATCAATAAATATTCTGATTGTTTTGATAAACTATATAATAAAATTTAATATTCAAATACATGTATTTGAAAAAGAAAGCTCAATAAAATATATAAATGGTGTTCAGCAAAACCACCAATCACAAATTTAATTTTCAGCAACAACTGTCTTTTACCAAAAATGTTTTGAAAGATAAACATATTTACCAGTAATTTCTGTTTTTATGTACAAAATAGTACATATAGCAACCAAATTTTGGATTCTCTGAATACTTCTTTTCTCTCTGCTTTGCTGTTGAAAGATCAATGAGGTCTCCTGCATACTCCACAACAAAATCTCCACGAAGAAAATGTTTGGTTGCAACAACACCTCGGCCTTTCTCCCCTAAATCAACAACCTAAAATAAGAGATGAAAAGAGGAAAATAAGAGATGAAAAGAGGCATAATAAACTTTTTTTATACCAGTAGTCTCCAAAGTATATGTATATCCTGACCTATACAACCCTTCAAAGGATCAATAAGTTGACAATTTTACACTGACATATTTATCTATTGAAATTAAACATCTGATTGAGAAAGAAATTTCTCATATTGGAATAATTGAGGATGAGAAAGGCACTGACCATCAGATGAAACTCGATGCTTTGCATCTCATTAGATCTGAGGACCTGTGCCTGGCAACTCGACGTGATATGACCCTTTGGATTAAGTAACTGTTATAATAATATACCATATATTCGTTTTTTTCACATGCCACAAGATCTGTGAAAATTGGGAAAATGTGTAACTTTTTTTATTTCAACACTCATTTTTAGCAATTTAAAGTTTCCTTATGCAAACAATAATGGATAATTTTCGCATATTTTATATTTTGCAATCTGAAACTGATTGCGATAAGATCATTGCACTGCAAAAATTGCCGGATATATGCTATATTTACTCCAAAACATACCTCTAAGCCTTCCTCAATATTTTTCAGTACTTTTTCCTCGATTGCAGCTTTTCTTTCTTTCTAAAAAATAGAAAAGCCATAGCACTCTAAAAACTAAATATTATGATATATAAAAATAATCAATATCAAACAAGTAACAATCATTATAGAAAAGACAAAATACTGATTGATCAAAGAGATAGTGAAGAAGAAAGACGAGGTCCATGGACCATATTGCTAACCTGAGAAGCTAGTTCTAAATACCTGGTATCTCTTCAAATTAAATTCTCACCAACATTAATGTCATTAATTACAAGATGATGAACATTCATGGTTTTTGAAACTAAGGTTAAATTCACATTTATTTGAACAAAAAGCTTTCTTTTAATATTTAATTATTACCTTGGTACTTTTAAAAGACAAATAAGTCACTGCAGAAGAATTAACTTACATATATTTTCAATAACATTTATTTCGAGTTTCAGTTTACAGAAGCTTAAGTAAATTATCACAAAACATGTTATACAAAGCAAATCCATAAGGTTCATTTAGGAATGAACTTTATTTTTACCTAAATGTATGTGATAAATTATAAATATAACATAACTTGGGGTTGTTTTATGGTTTAAAAACTGTAAAGCAATTAAAAACGATCCGTTAACTACCGGTATTCCATATTTTGTTATACATCTATTCAAAAAACATTACATACATGTAGGTGAAATCAAATTCATTCCTAACATTTAAAATTAGAAAGACAATGTATATAAGGAACTATGTTATTTTTAAAAAAAATTCTAAATGTCGGTCGTAAAAGACACTTTTCCCTGAAACTCTTGTTGTGTACGTTTTTAACAAACCATTATTAGCATGTCAATATGACCTTTGTTTCATGGAATATGGCTCAGTGTTTCCAAAGAATGATTGAGGAGTGCTTCATGCCAGAGATGACGACTACTCTTACTACTGACAACAGACAAATGATCAGAAAAGCTCACTTGAGCTTTCAGGAGGCAATTCCATATTTAGTATGGACTCAACTTATAGAACCATTTTAAAAACACCTTGGACTTTCGGTAGGACAAAACTATATATAATTGTCCCCTAAGATTATGAAACATTTGCTAACGCTTACATTTCTTTTGAGTGACGTTTGCAATCAAATGATATGTTGTCTAGATATCCTTAATAACGTTAGACCCATTGTAACAAGACCTTGGACATTTGATAGGACGTAACTATCTATTTCTTGCATCAAAAAAGTTAAAAATGATGTTGGTTTCGAGTGAAATATGCATAGATTGCATAGTCTTAGCTCAAAAGCCAGACAAATCTTGTTGATTTCAAAGAGCCATGGCTGAGTTCCCAGCAATGAAATAGACAGCCCTAATGTTACATTGCTGTTTGACACAACTACCCAAAGTCCAAGCTCATGTTAAAATGGTGCTATTTTTGGCTCAAACTGATCAGTTTCCATACCTCTAATTCTGACTTTGGTTTGCGACTGCTCCTTCTCACCAGAAAATAATCTGTTAACAGTTTGTTATCTTGCCTTGTCTCTACTAATTTCCTGCAAATAAATTTCAATGCATATTAGAATTGTACATTTAAAAGTAGAAAACTTAAAACATCTTTGAAAACCAGAACCTTTCCAACGATGAAAAAGCCCTGTCAGCTCCCTATCTAATAACACTAGCACAATGGGTAACCCCCCCCCCCCGGAAACTGAACACCAGCCATTTTGTTTAAGCACATCTTTACAGACAAAGGAAAACAGATGACCAAAACATATTTTATACCATATTTCTGACCAAATAAGAAAGCATGTTTTACAAGCTACAGTATGTAACTGCTCTCAAAATTCTTTTTATTTTATACTACAATAAATTATTATTAGAAACTATGTATGATATAAACATTAATAACATCATTATCGTACTTAAACACATGTAGCTCTTACTTTTTCTTGTTCATCTTTGCCCTGGGAGAATTGACAGCTAAGGTTGCTCTGTTAATTTCTCTTCTTTCATTTTGAGATGCTTTTTCAACATTAGTCTGTGAAAAAAAAATGGTAACCATGATATATCATAAAGTAATGGAAAGTAATAGATATCAGCTGCTAACGACCCCTATTAGTCATTTAAAATCACAGAAATGGGAAAACTTTCCCAACCCAGTTCATTCTTTTATAAACTCAGTAGCTATTGAATAATGAATGCCGGAATGTGTGTTACCTTAGAGTTTGATTCAGATGTTGGAAACTTGGACTTTGGGATACCATTGTCAACTCCGTTCTTCTTCCCTAAATAGATTTCTTACATAATTAACAGAATTTGAGTTTTATTTAGATTAGACCATGAAATTTCTTCATGATAAGCTATACAAAATCAGTATTGGCAGTATGGGGTCACCTTAGAATGACCTTCACAGTATGAATAAACCAAAACATTATTAGTAGTACATCTTTATTTCTTGTAAGCCTGATGCTTGGTTGTGTATTTTACATCAAATAAAGTTTCTCCTGCAAAAATTGGGAATGTGGTCTCAGTTTTTCACAAAACAAAGCAAACAAACAAACACAATGTAGAATGGACATGCATCTCTATAGCATACATTTGGCTACACAAGACACCTTGGCTGTTTTGGTTCATCTGTGAAAGAGAAAATGACCCAGAACTACAAGCCAAGATTTTGACCACTGTATTTTCATCGGTAAATTGAAAAGTCTTTCTGAAGTAAGCATCTGCCATTTTAAACATGCTATACATGAAAATTGTCATTAACAAGAAACAGTAGCCATATGTGTTCAGTGAACACTGTTCACCTTAAGAGTTTCAAGTATTTGCATCCCCATTGAAAATTATTAATTCATCAGTTGACCAACAACAGATCATCCATTTTTCTCAAACTAAAAAGTTGGAATATAACAATCTTTGGCCATTTAGTTTAATGGTAAAAAGGCAGATGCATTTATTTGTGAGATTAAACGTACCAAATAATGTGTTTCCTGTTAAGATGTTGACCAATTTTGTAGAACTTAACTTTTTAAAATCAAATTTATTCAAAATTTGTTTTAATACCAGTATGCAGTAACACAGTCAAAAAGAGGGTGACAAAGCTTCTCCACCAAAATTGTGCGAATTAGATCCAATTCCAACATCTGTTTTGAAGTCCTGTGTTGATAACATTCTTCCAACAATCACAACCATCATAAACAAATCTATCTTAGAATCAATGCTCCGACATCACTGAAAAACACCGTTTTGTCCTCTTCTGAAAAAGCAGGGATTAGACAAAGAGGTGCTAAAGAACTACCGTCCTGTCTCCAACCTTTCATTTATTTCTAAAATCCTTGAAAAGGTTATTAATTCTAGGCCAGAAGATCATTTACAATCGAACAGTCTGCATGATAGACAACAATCAGCATATTGTGCTCATCATTCAACAAAGACAGCACTCTTGAGAGTCCATCATGACATATCATCTGCTCTAGACAAAGGAATGTGTGTTGTTCAGTTGATGCTGGACTTATCTGCAGCATTTGATGTGATAGACCACACTATTCTTATATATTGCCTAGAATTTTCTTTTGGAATAACAGGTGCTGTCTTGTCATGGATACAGTCATACCTCAGTGATCGACATCAATGTAGTGCTATAAGCCAATCTAAGTCTAGAGACTTTCAATTGAATTTTGGTGTTCCACAGGGTTCGGTCATTAGACCAAAGCTTTACAGCCTGTTTTCTAAACCAATTTGTGATATTTGCTGTAAACATGAGTTTTCAGTGCTATGCCGACGATACTCAATTGTATATGGCAATAACACCTACTAGCAACTGGATAGATATAGCATCTCGTTTGCAGATTTGCCTGTCTGATATTAGTTCTTGAATGCATTCCAACTATTTGAAGATTAATCAAGGAAAAACAAAGCTAATTGTCTTTGCTCCAAAACACAAAATCAATTACTTCAAAGAACTCAGCATCAATTTTGATGGCAACAAAATGAAAGTCTCATCAATTGTAAGAATTTAGGTGTCATTTTTGATTCGGTACTGAATATGGATCACCAGATTCGAAACATTGCAAAATCATGTTACCACCAACTGCGGAACATCGGTCGCATTCGACTCCTAATATCAGAGAGTGCTAGTAAAACCCTTGTATGCTCACTTGTGACCTCTCGTTTGGACTACAGCAATGCCTTACTACACGGTGTATGTACCAGTTCCTTGTCAAGACTTCAAAGGATTCAAAACACAGCTGCTAGGATTATAACGCTTACTAGGAAATATGACCACATAACACCAGTGCTAGTCAAGTTACACTGGCTCCCAATTGAACAGCGAATTCAATACAAGCTGATCCTACAAACTTTCAAAGCCTTACACAGAACATCCCCACTGTGTATACAAGAACTGGTCCATGAGGTCTACAAGCCAAGTAGGTCCCTGCACTCAGAGAGCTCTACGCTCCTTGTTCAGTCGAGTGTGCAGACTAGGTCGTATGGTGACAGGCGTCACGACGTGGCCAGTTCTACATTGTGGAACAATCTTCCCCAAAATCTTAGATTAGAGAGAAATTTTATTCGTTTTAAAAAATTATTGAAAACTTATCTTTTTACCAAGGCTTATCCAGACTATTCTTAAGTATATACGCATTTTAAACTTTATTTTAATGAGTACAGAGACAGCACAGCATTGATTTTTTCATGTAAACATAATCAGTGTTATATATGTATGTAGTTTTCAATTTAGTGTATTTAGGTATATTCTTTATGTTCTTAGCTCTTATGCCCATAACTTTTATATGTACAGCGCTGTAGAGTAATTTAATATAAATTATATATGGAACTTTATAAATTTTGTATAATAATAATAATAATAATAATAATAATAACAAATCACAGTTCTTTTGACTTCTGGTCCCAGCTTCACAGTGTTTGATTTGCAGTCAAAGCATTTGAGGACTTAATTTCTAGGGCTGCATGGGCAATAATACCGGTATTCCGGTGTATTGCAGTATGTGGACAAAAAATATCGTATCGCGATACATTTTTTTAATACCAGTATACCGGTTTAATTGATTTGAGCTCGGAATTTCGTTATGGGCTCGGGATTCCAAAATTCTGATTGAATAAAATATGGCTGATGCATTTGTAATCGTTCCAAACACGAAAAGAAAGTCTGTGGTTTTGATATTGTGACTGCTCAAAGAGCTTCACTAAAGCCTAAACATGTTGACATGCTAATATTCTTAATAAAGAATTTGAAGTAGGCCCTGTTGCAGTTGTAATTATGTCTCCTTGCAGGTTGACACAGTCAGTCAACATGGTCAAAACATTCATTTCGTATAGTAACTGTAAATTCAATAATTGTTGCACATGTTCTATTTTCTTTTTCCACAAGATCATTGGACTGCCTAAAATGCATTGTACCGAATATACCTTATAATAACTGACTATTTGTGTCTAGTTTTACTAGATTATAAATCATATAATTTTTCAAGGTTTTTTTTTTTTATTTAAACAGTTTATAAATTAATAACAAAAATGTTTTATTCTTTAATTTTATATAGGCTTATAGTGCAAATTAATTATGTATATAAATCTATCAATTACAGTCTATTAACATTGAAAAAAAAATTTAGATTAAAAAAAATATTGCAATACATATCGCAATACATTTTAAAATATCGCAATATATCGCAATACAAAATCCCCCCCCCCCCCCCCCCCCCCCCCCCCCCCCCGGATACCCTGCCCTATTAATTTCCCTCTGAATTCAATATGTTCTTTGATATTCAACTTTCAATACATTTAGAGAAGTGAATGAGGGATGCATTGCATAAGAAAGAAAAGTTTCTACAAACCTGGACTCAGAAAGTAATCATTGATCTTGACAGGTGTGGATTCTTTGTCAACATTGTCCATTCTGAAAAAAAAGGAAAACTAGTGTCAGTTGAAAAACAATTTGAAAAAGACCCTGACCATTTCAATGAAGTAAACATCTTTTAAAAAGATGCCCATGGGCCACATAAACAATCAAGAGCAATAATGTCCAACCTTGCCCCAAGAACTGTTGACCTGTTTTGTTTTATAATTTCATTCTTGAGCCCTGTGAAAGAAAAAAATAATCTCAAACGTACATTAATTTGTTCTCAGACTCTTGACACAGAACGAATCATCAACATTTGAATAAAAATAGCATGTTCTAAATGAACTTTGTTATATAGTGATAAACTTAATATGGCAATATATTTTTTCGAATTCCAAAATCAACATTTTTAAAAGATTACGTTATAGTAGAAGTGGTTAACGGTCATTAGGGTTTTTAAGTACTTCAGGTCTTCAACCTTTCCTGTTGATTTTCAAATATCAAAATAATGAAATTTCACACACATTTTCTTACAATTTTTGAAATCGTTACATCATACAAAACTTCCATTGCATTTAGATTTCAGGCAATTGAATATCGCTCACCTTTTCATAAATATACTAGCTGATATATTTTGTTGTGTTCAGTTTTGCTGCAGTGCAGTCAGTTAGCGTAGTTTCTAGGCGAGTCTATCTACCCCCGAGGACCCTCAATCACCACCAAACAAAATAAGGTGAATAACTGTTCACACAACCGTTTATCCAAAATAATGAACAGATAAAGCAAAGAAATCAATTTAAAATCCATGATAAATATACTACTTATCACGTTTATTATAATAAAATTAGGAACAAAAAATGAATCAGACGTATGGAATATAACTGCTGAAAAATCAAAACCAAACATGTTTATTAAATCTAGAAGTGTCGTAATTCAGTACAGTATTAACTAAATAATGAATAAATTGATTTTATTTTCTTTCTACATAAAAGAGTGTTTAGGCATTAATTTTGTTTATTTTGGAGGGGGTTGACATTTCGGAAGATTTTGGGATCCAGGTTAGGCTTCACGCTTGTTTGGTTCACGAGAGAAGGACTAGGGAACCAGACAACTTCCATGCTTTTCTTTCGGAACGCCTCTGGAATCAGCCTAAATGCGCAAAAAGTAAGGCATTCTGGGAAATCCCAGTATGATGGTAGATCGTGGAAGAGCGTAAATAAATGTGTGCCTACGTTTCTTCCTAGTGATGGCTAATGAACTGAGTGTAAGACAAAAGTTTCACTTATTGTAAAATTTAAGTTATACCAGCTGAAATTTACTGAAGAATGATAAGTTATTATGTAGCCTAATCATTCTAAGATATCAATACTTATGAACCGGTATCAACCCTTCCTCGTTACGAGTGAGATCAAGTCACAGAAAGTTGATGTAAAGTCAATTTATATTAAAAGATTATTGTAGTTTCTATATAAAAGTTATATAATATGTTTTACGATATGGCAGATGGGGCAGGCGGAACACATATAACAAAATCATACTTTATACTATTGAAATAGAAGTTATGAATATCAACTGATTATTTTTACTTTCTTTTTTATTCCGTTGTTATTTTTTAAAATTTCTTATGATATGATTAACTAAAACAGGCGAGTATTCAATTGATTTTGGAGAAACTTCAGTAATAAGCTAATAGTGACAGCTCCAATATAATTGTTCCATTTTATTATTTTTAACTATAAAGGGTACAGCGCATGTGATTCTTTTCTTTTTAAAAGGGGTAAATATATCCCATTGATATTAACACCATGTAGAAGCTGAATCAAATAAAAACATGTTCAAATATATTTCTGATACGTAAAAACGTAAAAATACAGATGTGAAGTGTACCATAAGATATAAGCATTCAGGGGATGAAAATTAGTTTTTTATATTCCTAGTTTACTGACTTTTGGAATAGTGTTAGTTCTTAGATAGCATGCTGTGTCGGCAAGCTTCCCTTGCTATAAGGAGGACATATTTGCATTACTTTGAGTAGTTCCAATTAGAATTACAAGTTACACTTATACACTCCCAAATAAATTATAAAATTTTGTCTTACCTATCACAGGAACCACTTGTTTTCCTTATGTCTACTTAACCAGGAAACCTTTTTCTATGCATTGAAACAAGTTTAAAAAAAATTTTCCTCCTGCCATGTCACTTCAAAATAAGATTCAGTATCTTATAAGTTTCCTGCAATAAACTATAGACATTCAGACAAACACTCCCAAGATTAGGGGGCATATTGTTAATCGTTTGTATTTCTGTCTCTTTTTTATTTGGGCAGGAAGTCACATAAATATAATTCTGTGTGCTAAAAACCTCTGAAGGAATCAAGTTATTGAAATTTGACTTCCTCCTTTCAACATGCACAAAATTTTCAGATTTAGATACTGAACAAAAACTTTTTTTTTGTTACTCAATATCGAAGACTAGGAAATTCTTAATCTTGTGGGCAAATTTATAAATGATAACATGCTATAGTACTCCTTTTAAGTGAAATATTGTTGGAATTAACATTGTCATTTGCTATAATTGTTATACTTTAATAATTTTTATACTATTCATTGGCATGTCTTTCTCTTGTAATTATAATATTAATATGTCATGTATTGTCTGTTCTGGACTCTGAATTAGAAATGATCTGTATCTGTACTTATTACATAGTTACATCTTCTGAGAATTTTCTCCTCAATTTCTTGAGAAAACTAATTGTTTATTAATTGGACATAACAGATTCTAAATTTAAATAGTAATAATTGAGCAGTATTGATAAAGCACTATATAAAGACAGCTGTATTTGAATGTGGTACATCTCTTTACAGAACGATTTCACCGACATATTATCAGCAGCATTGGATGAATCAGGCATTGCTGGGGACTTTGAAGAATATAATGAACCTGCACACCAAACTGTGTATCAAGGACAATCTCAACCAATTATAAGTGTAAGCATTATAAACCAATCTCAGCTATGATATCAACTACAGTTACCATGGTTACTGGCATATGAACAGGACAAGAAAATTAGATAGATAACAATGTTCACCATATATTGGAAGGAAACATTAATTAAGCAACTTTGACTGCCAGTTGTTCCTATCCAATTTATAAACAAATACAAGGCCAAAATAAAATTATGGTTTGTTTAGAATTGCCTCCCGCCTCATTGAAATACCCCGGCTGATAAAATTTTATTAGCAAAAAATAGAGAACTTTTTTTTCTATGGAGATTTTTATTTTTTTTACCATAATAAATAAAAAAAATTCCCTCCCTCCTTCCTGGGTCTAGAAACCTCCAGGTAGCAATTCCAAACAAAATTTTTTTAAGGATGGCCCAAATAGTAGACTTTAAATATCCAAATTGAAATGTGCATGAAATTTCATGTTATCTTGAAAATCTTGAATCAAATGCAGATAGGAGAAGTTAAACAAAAGATTTCTGCTTCACAGCATGTTATCAACCCTGGTACACTAAATCCAGAACTCCCACAACAACATCTTCCAGGAGCAACTTTTCCAAATGTCCAGGTAATTTTTTTTGTAATATAATTCACAAAGCTGAAAGGTTTTGAACACTGACAAAAACAGAACATGATTGTGTTTAAGGAAGTGATAATTTATAGATCATCGATACAAAGTGATTCTGTGGAATCATTAAAAATTGTTGAGGCTCAATTTTTGTGGATTTTGTTGGCTCCCCTCACTCACAAATAAACAGCCTCAACAAATTGTGAAACACAGATTTAATTCATTAATCATTCAAGTAAATTCACAAAATTACACCCCCTGAATCTGTGGAAAAATCCACAAATTAGACCCTCTGAATCTGTGAAAAATTTACAATAAAAAAAATTGTCACCTAAATATTTCACACAAAATTGTACAATTTTGTCATATACATGCATTTTCTAATATCCATCTTTCCATGTGTTAAATTTTCAGTTGAAGACTCAAGTCTCCAAGGTGCAGAGTAATCTGTCTTCCCAACTACATCGATCATCATCAAGTCCTGCAATTATTCGCATTCCAGCATCCTCCCTACATAAACATGGAGAATCTCTTCAGGGCCAGATTAAAGTACAGACCTCCCAAATTCAATCCAGTTCAAGTGGAGGTCCAAGGATTATCAAAATCACCAGACTTGGTGGGCAGGCACCAAGTACAATCAAAGTACCTGTGTCAGGAACTACTGTTCCTCTCAGTGGAATCATCAACAAAACAACAGGAGGAGTAGCGTCGGTGAAGCTAGGGAGCTATGTCGCAAAAAACTCAGCAGTGCCAACAATAAACTTAAACGATCTTTCAGGAAGAACTAGTGTTGCAGAGGTTCCGGTTAGTGATACTTCGAAACCGGCGTCCGATTCTATAAATTGGTCCAACTTAGTCCGGAAAGATCCATATACTGGTGCATGCATGATTAATTTAGGAAATCTTGCATCTGCGAGTGGTAAAAAAATAATTATCACAACAACTAGTAATCAAGTGACAGGTGGTGTGAATCCCTCACCTAGCATCGGTGCTCAAGTTCTGTCGTCAGGTGGTGGGATCAATCCCGCAGTTTGTTCCACGTTTGGAGGGATAACTATGACTCCTTCATCTCCAGCATTGCCAAGAAGTGATATTTTATCCAGTCAGGGTGGAATGGGGAACATAAGAGTGAATTCATTAACGCCTGGCATAGTCAATACTGCTCAATCCCCCAGTGTGTCCCTTCTACATGGAAATCCAACCCTGCAGCACAGCATGTCCACTCCAGCTCTGTCAGACCTTGAGCATCCTCACTCAGTGAACGGACTCAATGGAAGTATTCCAACTAATTTCAAAGCTAATGTTACTCACAAAGACTTGTCCAGGTTATGGTCCAATGAGGATGTGAAGCTAAAGAAAGTCGGTCCTTCTGTTCAACAGGTAAAGGCCCGAGTCCAATTTTCTGTAATTTTACAGTGTTAAAAAATTTGAATTTTTCAGGGGGTTCCAACCACCTGGCCCCATTCTAGATCTGTGCACATGTAATAGCCCCATGTTGCAATAGTTTTGAGCTTCCCATTATAAGACATTGTGGAAGAGGTTGATTGTGTTTTTAATGTGCTAATTAATTTTAGCTGACTGCACGGCAAATGTTAGGGGGAGGTGTAGCATCTCTGGAGGAGGATGAGGTAGAAGAAGAAGTTCAGGAACTGGGACATGCAGAAACTTACAATGAATACATGCCAGTCAAATGTAAGAACCCCCAAATAAAAACAAAATAAGTACTCAGATTTTGATGTTTTTCCTCTGGAATATAGTTTGAGAGTTGTTGCCGATTACATTTTCTAGCTATTTAAAAATTTGTCAAATTGGATGAGAGAAGTAAAACATTTAAATGAGCCCTTTAAAGTTTCGACTTCATACTCATTATTTATTAAATAAAAGTAAGAAAATTTATGACTGTCAACTGACTGCACTTTCTATTTGAGATTTATTCTCTGTCAGTTTCCTGCTATACAGTATTTGTTATAGGGGTTTAAGTATATGTAATTAACTTTGAGTTGACTTTTTTTAATAAGTTGACTTTTCTTGCAGTATCAATAGGAATAAAACACCCTGACCCTGTGGTAGAAACCAGTTCTCTTGCTAGCGTTGAGCCAAGCAATATTTGGTACAAACTGTCCTTGCCAGAAAACATCATTGATAATGGAGAACTCTCAGCATTGCAGTTAGAGGCTGTGACATATGCATGCCAAAGGCATGAAATAATTTTACCTAGTAAGGATCGAGCAGGATTCCTTATTGGTAAGTACAGTATGATTTTCAAACTGTTGGTTACAATGCTTCTTTGCAATAAAATATTACACATACATTTTAACACATATTTCGGTTGTATATACCTTTGAAATGCATGGTAAATATGTCATGAATGTCGTTACGCGCTGTGACCAGATTTTTTACTTTCAAAATCTGGTCATGACCAGATTTTCACACGTTGGAGGTTGGCAAGTATGGAATATCTGAAAATAAGGGGTATGCAATGTCTAAGAATTAAGTTTCAAGGTCAAGTTGATGTCAGACCTACATGTACATGTGTGTCCTAGATAATTTTACCATTATAACAATATCATAACATTGATACAAATTTTGAAAGAACAATTCGTTCTGCCACTATATTTTACTATTCAAAGAGTCATGTACCATTTAGCAAGGCCTGTGGACATACATGTTATATCAGACATTTTGTTAGGAAGTTATCAATTCCATTGTGTTAATAGATAGTTTAATGTACAGGTACAATTTATTTCACTGACATGTTTTAACCAGGGGATGGTGCTGGAGTTGGGAAGGGAAGAACCTTGGCTGGAATCATCTATGAAAACTATCTACTAGGACGAAAACGTGCATTATGGTTAGTATGTTTGGTACTTCACTAACACTTCAAATTTTCGAATAGACATTTAATGATGGATAAGAGGTACTCATGATAGGGGGAACCCACAATGTCCACAATAATATTATTGAGCCACCATGAATATTAATGATTCCATAGCTCATGCTGTTTATTGATTTAGCCTTTTTTGATGAATAAAAATTTAAAAACATTACATTGGTAGACTTTTGAAATAGGTCTATATTTTTGCAACATTTATTGCCAATTTAGTATTGTAGGAATGAAAATAATTATTACATTTTAAATAATATTTCAGGTTGAGTGTATCAAATGATTTAAAGGTAGATGCAGAGAGAGATCTTAGTGACATCGGTGCTGGGAGAATTGAAGTCCATGCACTTAACAAGGTACTCCATTTACAGCCAAAAAAACATAAGTTATCGTCAATTTTGTTACATTAATATTATTCTTCTTAAAATATAGAGATAACATTGACAGGTGTTGGCCAGCTTCATTTCTTATTTGTGTGTGTATGACTGAACAGTTTTCTTCTCTTTTATAGTTTAAATATGCCAAAATATCATCAAAAGAAAATGGTAGTGTGAAGAAGGGAGTAATATTTGCTACATACTCTTCTCTGATTGGAGAAAGCCAATCCAGTGGGAAATACAAAACCAGGTTCAAACAGCTACTGAAATGGTGTGGAAAGGATTTTGATGGTGTTGTATCCTTTAATCTATGGCTGACCATGAAATGGCTTTCGAATGTGATGTTAATTCCTGTCTTTTCCTCATTCTGTTCATTTATCTTTCTTTCCATTTTGTCC
Source organism: Magallana nippona (assembly GCA_033439105.1). Classification (NCBI taxonomy): domain Eukaryota; kingdom Metazoa; phylum Mollusca; class Bivalvia; order Ostreida; family Ostreidae; genus Magallana; species Magallana nippona. Next base: position 32,731,063 of record CM065922.1, read on the forward strand.
TTCAGTTAATAGAGTTAAATCTACTGCTACTGTTTTACTCCATATTATTTCAAAATATACCACTTTTCTACAAAAAAATTAACTTAAAGATGAACTGCTTTATAGAGTTCCTTAATGAGTAATAGATAGTATTTGATGAATGTCACAAAGCTAAGAATCTTTGTCCGGTGGGCTCCAGCAAACCAACAAAGACGGGACAGACTGTCTTAGAACTACAGAACCGCCTGCCCAATGCTAGGATAGTGTATGCTAGTGCCACTGGTGCCTCCGAACCTAAGAACATGGCGTACATGACTCGACTGGGCTTATGGGGAGCGGGCACTCCTTTTCCTGAGTTTAATGATTTCATTCAGGCTGTTGAGAAAAGGTATATGTATATTCAAAGAGTTATTTTTAAAATGGACTATAGAAATGTTACAACAATAAACTCTCACAATAACTTGAAGGAAAAAAACAGTCTAAAAAATTTCAGATTAATGAGACAAAACATTTTACAAATTCTGTTCCAAATGAGATTGTCCTCATAATGAAATACCCAGATATCTGGTGTCTGGATATTTGAAGCTCCACTGTAATAATTTGAAGCAAACAGTTTGAATACAATTTAAACAATTCCATTTCTATAGCCTCTTCATGGTACATGTAAATCCATCAAATTCGGAACAACATTGAAATTTTATTGTCATGCACTAAGGTTGACAGAACTTGATTTTGAAAAATGTTTGTAATATTTGTGCATTTGTTTTACAGAGGAGTTGGTGCTATGGAACTGGTTGCCATGGATATGAAGCTCAGAGGAATGTACATTGCCAGACAGCTGAGTTTTAAAGGCGTCACATTTAAAATTGAGGAAATTCCTTTGGATAAAAGTTTTGTCAAGGTCTACAATGACAGTGTTAAAATGGTAGGTTTTAATGTCAACTATGCGAAATGAAAAAAAAAAACCCTTGCCAAAAATACTGGTAATCAAATCATGCCAAAAATACTGGTAATCAAATCAATAAACCTGATGTGAGTAAATACATGTAAGCCTTGTTCTTCATGATACTTAAAAGGGAATAATTGAAAGATATTGAACTTTTCTGTTTTCAGTGGGTTACAGCGAGGGAACGGTTTAGTAAAGCTGCTGAGCTCATGGATGCTGAACAGAGGATGAAAAAGAGCATGTGGGGTCAATTCTGGTCAGCACATCAGAGATTTTTCAAGTATCTTTGTATATCGGCAAAGGTTTATCACTGTGTTGAACTAGCACGTGAGGCAGTCAAAAATGGCAAGGTTGGTTTGACTTTCAAGAGTAAAAATTCAAAAATATTAATTGGTGTCATGTGCAGTAACTGAATAATATTTGCTAAACTGAAAAAAATTACAAGTGTATAATGGAGCATTTGTGATGTATTCTTATTTTCCAAGTACATTTGCTGTATTTGTTTGAAATTGTTTCAACACATAATCATAAGATCAGTAGTGGTAGTAATTAACTGTACAAGTAACTCAAAACGCTTAATACATGTATATCATGAAATTTTGAAAATTTTGAAGTTAAGTAATGTTATATACCAATCAGTGGAATTTTTTTTTTTTTATATACCAATCAGTGGAAGTTTGTATCAAAAGCTGAAAAATGATTTGTCAGCAATATCAAAACTTTTAACTCAAATATTTTAATATTTTGTGATCACAATGAATGTGATATGCAATAATAAGACAAAAATATTGAAATCTCTGAAATATTTTTCAGTGTGTTGTCATTGGTCTTCAATCCACGGGAGAAGCCAGGACTCTGGAACAGCTAGAGGAACAGGGAGGGGAACTCAACGACTTTGTGTCAACAGCCAAGTATGTTTTACTTCAGTAACCAAAAAAGCGATTAAAATACAAATGTTTTCCAAACTTAAATGTCAAATGCCTTCGTAGACCCCTGCTATGTAAAAAGTGTACAGTGACCGTTTAACCATATTGTATACAGGGTTATTTTCACCCCATGTTATTTTCACCCTTCTTCACTTGCAAATGGTTTCACCCCGTCTTGAATTCGCCCAGACATGGTTCTGTTTAAAGAGATATAATATGGGAGATTGAAATTCGCCCTGTCTTAAATTTGCCCGCTGACAACGAGGGTGTAAAGGGCAAATATTACCCTGTATACAGTATTTCTTAGTCAAATGTCTAGGTAAAAAATCATCTCTGTAAAATTCAGAGGTTGGTTCCTATTGGATTCATACTTCCCTAAAGAATTCTCATAGGCAATATACATGTAGGTATGCAATTTTAAGTCTTTCTCTGGAGTTTATATAATATCCTCTTTTTCCTATCTGGTTGGTCAAAGGTTAAAGTGGAAAAACGGTTTTGTGTAAAATTTGGAATTGCAACTGGATTGTCAAGTCTCAAAGGTCTCGTAACTGGTTCCACAGTAGTGACATGACCAGTACAGCTAAGTCAGACTGGGCATACTAATTGATAGGCCATAAAAAAAACACCACCACACTAAATTAAGGTGGCAAAGTGTCCATGTTATCTGTTCATTCTCTATTATAACCAACTGTACAGTGTAATTTACTTTGAATCTGATTCAATTTGTAGAGGGGTGTTTCAAACTTTAGTTGAGAAGCATTTTCCTGCACCTGACAGAAGGAAAACTTTTGACATATTTGGTCTTGGGAATTATGGAAAGAAGAAGGAACCTGTTCAACAGACAGAGAACAACAAAAGGAAAAAAGGTATTGATATATGTAACATAGTAAAGCCAGGGTTAGTCCAGACATCCCCATTTTGAATGAGTTTCGGCAAAGAATATGAATGTTTTTCTTAATTTAGCATGCAATATCATAGTTTTTAGTTAAAGAAGCATGTAAAGGGAATATATTTGCCTATGGCAATTTATTTTAAAGAACAAAAGAACAACCAAATTTCCAAAAAACAAAAGAGGAAAGAGGCAGATTCGGATAACAGCAATTCAGACAGCAGTTCAGATTCCAACTCAGATATGAGTGATATGGAGCTGGACTTCCACAAAGGCTCAGATAACAGTGGAACAGATGTGGATGATTCAAATCCATTTGGAAATGATTCAGACAGTGATGAAGGTAGGGAAACTTGAGGTTGAATTCTATTCCAAAAATGGTGGAACAAGTATTTTACTCATTTAAATGTTGATAAGAAAGATGGGCTTGTTTTAAAAATCAGGAGTCCATTATACTTTAAATTCTCTTCACAAAACAATGTAAATGTTGAGTAAAACTAATGATAAATTACACAATGAAATTTGAAAAAATACAACGCATATAAAAAAGAATGAAATATTTTGAATATCAACAACACACATGTATTTGACTTGCCATAATTCAAATGACACACCCTCAAAAGTTGAAAATATATTTTACACAGATCCATGGCTGAAGAAAAGTAGCAAGAAAATGAAAAACAAAGATTTCAGTAAAAAGAAGAAAAAGAAAGGGAAAGAACTGGATGTTGATGAGGAGTTTGATAAGGCATTAGCAGCTGCAGGTTTACTGAAAAAAAATTGTCTGGCCAAAGAAAATGTCAATACAGTCAACAACTCTAATAATGTGAACAAAAACGAGAAAGAGGATGCACCTTTATACAGTAAGTGATTTAAATTTGGTTAATGACAAAATAAATCTTAAATGATTAATTAATTTGATATATACTTGATAAAATATGGGGGAAAGTTTAATGACCTAAAGCATAGTGTTTCAAAAATTAGTAAAAAATGTATGTGGTAAAATTACAGTGGATAAATGACAAATGACCAGGTCTTGCATCTTTATGTTAAAGCAGGGCCTTTTGAGATTGTTACCATCTCAACAATGTCTTGTTAAAGTTAAAAGTTTTGTTGGGTATTGGGGTCTTGTAATTTTGATTAAAGGAGCTTTTGAAGGTTTTATGAATTATTTGAAAGTGTTGTTTCTTCACAGTTATAAGAGTACTTTGTTTGTACACTGTAGGTATGGATGCTGTTGAGCAGGCCGTAGCCATGAAAAATGAGTTGTTAGATATGCTCAATGAAGTCGGAGAGAAGCTTCCACCAAATACATTAGATCATTTGATTGACGAGCTGGGAGGAACGGAGAGTGTTGCCGAGATGACTGGCAGGAAAGGTCGTGTTGTGAACACTGATGAGGGCATCACCTACGAGTCTCGCAGTGAAATAGATGTACCTCTTGAAATCCTCAACCTGACTGAAAAACAGAGATTTATGGATGGAGAAAAGGTTTGGTTTTGTTTTAAAAAAAAAAAAATTTCAAATCTTACGATGAAGTTAGTAAAAAGATATTAAACACGCTTAATTTTCAAGTTATCTTTGCCAATATTCATAGCCAACTTTAAAACTTTTCTTAGTTAAGGAAGTTTCTACAAAAATTTCTCAGGATAATTGTATGTTGAAAATATATTCACAATTATTTTGATCTTGATATCCAAAACCTATATGCATATACACGTAAATGAAATCCCTGCAATAATTTGGGGTCCTAGTTGGAAACATGACTGTATGTATTGCTTTTGTAATAATCTCAGAATGTTTACTATGGATAGCATACTAGTATGTCTTTTATTAAATGCTAAGTGTGAATGTCCCAGTTATAACATAAGTAAAATTGAGGTATTTATAATTTATCCAAAGAATGTAGCCATCATATCAGAAGCAGCTAGTTCAGGCATATCCCTCCAAGCAGACAGACGGGCAATCAATCAGAAACGACGAGTTCATGTGACCCTGGAGTTACCTTGGAGTGCAGACAGAGCCATTCAGCAGTTTGGTATGCACATGTTTTCAGTTTCTGTTTTAGCCAACTTTTATAAGATCTTGAATATTGTTTATTTGAATGATGTCCACTTCTAAACAATGTTGGATTTTACTTATGTCATGATATTTTTATAATTTTTATTTTGAAGGACGCACACACAGATCCAATCAAGTGAATGCTCCTGAGTATATTTTTCTCATTTCTGAACTTGCTGGAGAACAAAGATTTGCTTCTACTGTCTCAAAGAGATTAGAAAGCTTGGTAGGTATTTAGATCTTAAGAAGAAAAAATTATTGAATCAGTGATTTACACTTAATTTTAAAATGCCTCTTTGGTACAAAAGGTATATAAGCAAAACTGTAAGATTCTATATTAGTTTTAATATCAAAAGGGTCTAATATACATGTATATGTACATGTATCACCATAGTTTGTTTTGATTATGACAGAAATGTGTCTCATATTCGCATATTTTAACAGGGAGCTTTAACTCATGGTGATAGAAGAGCTACAGAGTCCCGAGATTTAAGCAGATTTAATTTTGACAATAAGGTAAGGCTTCAGTATTTTAATGGTACTTTTAGCATAAAACCATAACCTCCCACCTCTAACTTTTTACTGGTATTTGTTATTTTCACAGTATGGAAGGGCGGCCCTGGAAGCAGTGATGAAGTCTGTGCTTGGCTTTGATGCTCCACTCGTACCCATTCCTAAAACTTACGATGGAGACTTCTTAGAAGGTTCATATTTAAAAATTAAAAATCTTTTTTTTACTCCTGTCCATCTTGCAGGATAGTGTGTATCATTAGTTATAGAGTTATTGCTCCTACTGCATGAAACACTCCTCTGAGACTACAAGTCAGAGAATCTTGAAGGGATTCATGTGACAGTCATTGCTTATAAGAATTTTAAATGAAGGTGAAATGTCAAATTCACATTAACACTTCAAAAGTAAATTTTAAAAAAAATCTTGAAAATAGATAAGTGTAAAATCTTATTGAATTGATCGGAATGAAATTATTTGACACATCAAAATGAGTGAAGGTGGAAAGACCTCTAATATTGTTCCAGAATGATTAGTCTATTATTACATGTTGGTTAATATACATCTCTTCCTCTAATATATTTGGCCTATAGCAAATTTAAATAATTTTTGTATTACAGATGTAAAGAAAGGCCTTGCAGGGGTTGGTTTGATAAGTTTTGATGAAAGAATAGGAGTGCCATTACTTGAAAAGGGTAAGAGGACTGGTACATGGTGTCTGTCAATATTGCCAAGGTTATAACATTTTCATCTTCATTTTCTTCATAATTGCGGGGCAAATTTCAACCAAATACAACGCAAAGCAACTCTTGGTGAAGGTTAACAATGGGGGATTGTCATGTTTTACTATTTACTATGTGTACTTCTATTCTACAGTGAATTTTTTTCATTTTCAGATTATAATAACATCAGTAAATTCCTGAACAGAATCCTTGGAATGGAGGTTGCCCTCCAGAATGCAATGTTTAAGTACTTTTCTGATACTCTGACTGCCATTATATTGGATGCAAAGAGAAGTGGAAGGTGGGACATGGGAATTCTGGGTAAATCCACCTTTTTTATTTTGCAATTTATTAACATACAATGCTTTTTTCACAGTTTATTGATTAACATATATATTTTGTTCTAATCATTATTTATTATGATTATTAGTTGACACTGTAAGCCATTTTTTTGTGCTGAAGAAATTTTGGAAGATTTCTGATAACTTGGTTATTGCCAATATACATGTATCTCGTTGGGAACCAGCTTTCAGTGTCTTTTTGCATTGTTGCTGAAAATAGCTTGCCAATTGTCATCATGAGTCACCTCAAAATAAATTTAGAAAAACATTGTTATGATTCCTGCAATGCAGACCTTTATGAAAGCTTGAATATGTACATACACTGCTTGTTTTACACTTACAGGGTGGAAGGTAAAGTTGTCAGTTGCTTTATTGAGAGAACTGATCATTTATTGAATTAACTGTGATTAATGTCTTATCTTTTCAATTTACCACAGATCTGGGCTCTGGTGGTGAGAGTGTAAAGAAAATTGAGACGAAAACATTTGTAGGAAGTGCAGCAGCAAATACCGCAAAGACAGAACTCACAACTGTAAGACTGCCTTTGGATGAAATATGTCATTTTTTCTTTATAGAAAGAATTTTGGTCCATTGATTTCTTGTTTTTAATTTGACCTTGCTCCCTTCTGTAAAACAGAAAATTTAAAAATGTTGGCCTTATAAGAAAATTGGAGAAAGTTATTGAATTCACAATTAGGAATTGTTGCTTTGTTGAAAATTTTGACCAATGAGCCTCCTCTGTAATACATTTATATATTTTTGTGGTTATAATGTGTTTATTGAAATTTTCAAAGGTCTCTGTGGAAAGAGGAATGTCATTTTCTCAAGCTAGTGACATCTGGAGAAAGTACACAGGAGTGGACGATGGGTTCTACATTTCATCTATAGTAAGTTATTTGTAGTTATATGTCATATTGTGATTCATTTGTTGTTGTAACATATTTACCAGTTCTGGGTAGGTATATTCCATATACTGTATGTAGTAAATCATTTTTAATACTGTACATGTATATTCCATATAGTATGTCATATATAGACAAATTACATCAAGTTGAACCTGATGTATTATACCAAACCTGATTTTGATAAGAAACCAAACTGAAAATCAAGAATTTCCAATGAGTCTAATATTGAACCGAATGCTTTTATTGAACAGTACAGAAGACATAATGAAACTACAATGACTATGAAAAGTTAAGCATGTCTATGGAATGTCATGTCAATGTAAAACTATAGCTGCATTTAAGAAATGCAAATCAATTGTTCTAGTGTATTGAAATTTTAAAGAATTGCATATTTTGATGATTTATTCTAGAAAGTTTAAAATATAAAGAGTAAAATACATGTACCATTAATTACCATGTTTATAATGCTTTGTTTATTATGTTTTTGTAGGAAAGAAATGTAAAGAAGACAGTCATTTTGGCTGTGTTTTTTGGTACAAATAAGAAAAAAGAAAAGCTGTACAATGTATACAGACCAAATACAGGACGACAGCTTCATGCAGAGCCTCTGTCAAACATCAAACGGAAGTACAAAAAGGTAAATTTTATACTTAGAAGTAGTAAGAAAAACATGTATAGAATATACAGTGTATAAAAGAACCTTAAATGAATTTTATGTACCGTATTTTACGGACGACTCGTCGATGTGGACTACAAGTCGAATTGATCATTTTAAGCCAAAATTTAAAAAAAATCCTTAGATATGTCGATTCGAACGATACGTCGATCTAATAGCTTCAAAATGGCGTATCAAACTGCAGGTAACATAATCAGTGTATGCAAAGGACATCCCCGATATTGCTACCAATTATTATTAATGATTAACATTTAAACAATTACGTTTATAATTATGCATGGTATCTTTAAATACCGGTAACATCTATCAAATTGCTTGCATGCAATTCCCGACATCGCGTGTTATACAAGTTGTAACAGGGTAAACTAAACTTACGTTGTCAAAAATATTTAATTCCATGTATTAAAATATTTATCCACTCTGACCACTATTCCTTGCATCAAACAAGTTATCGCCAGTGCATTCGCCATTACGTAACCAGCCACCTGTTGACTCGGCGCGTGGTCAATGTTTGTTTAACAATTTCCGGTGTCAGAAGCATGCACCTGTCTCGTGTCGGACTTCAAAGGGGCATCTCAAGTGCAGGAAGATTAGCAATTATTTTGATTCGATTTTACTTGTTTACTTTGTGTCCAGTTATGCAGTTAAATATTATTGCTTTACTTAGACACTGTTAAAAATAGATCGATCATTTGTACGACTTGATAATGACGATATACGACATACATACGTTTCTTTACAATGTTTATTTAACAACAATCAAAGAATTGAACTATAATTAATCATTCAATTCATTTATTCTCTCAAAACCATGAGTGAACACATATAGATCTCAGCCGTAGGGCATGATTAATAACACAATCGGTGTCAGCCTACCGTGAATAAATGCAAAAATACCTAGGATAATTATCAATTAAAAGATGAACACTAATACAACTTACACAATTTAGTAATATGTAATTAAATATCTCATATAATTAAACATTCCCGGGACTTACCGCAATAATTTATTCCATTCGAATTTGGTTTCAATTTTACTGCGCAGTGTTATCTTCCCACTAGTAATATATGGATACCATGTGACGATGTGTTTAAAATTACGGAACGGTAAAACTTTTAATTGATTAAAGACATGGACCATTTTTTTTAATTACTGGTATTATTATGTATACTACTGTTAACAAATGAGTGAAAACAACAATAAATAAAGATGAACAAAGATTTCAACAAGGTAATATCCAATCACACAACCAATTTTAAATGATTAAAACCAAGATTTTTAATGCTATTTTTGGAAAATTTTCCGAACTCGAGCCTTAGACAAGTCGATCTGGACAATAAGTCGGGTGTTCTGCTTCAGAGAAAAAAAATATTGTCATATCGTCCGAAAAATACGGTAAACAGTTTTCTGTTTTTGGAAAAATGTAGATGAATTTATGAAACAAATAATTCAATATAACCTTTCATTTCCAGGTTTTGCCAGATATTGCTAAACCTTGGTGGGAAGACCAGTATAACTTGTCAGCGAAAATTTGCAGTCATGCCTACTGGTAGGTGCAAGAATATTATTTCTGAGTTCTAAAAGGGCCAATTCTAAAGAAATATACGTGTATCTCTGCAATTAGTTACACAAATGTAGCTTGATTTTATTTTGAAAAATAGTTGCATTTTCTATATGCAAATGTGTCAAACTGTAATTTAAGTGAAGTGAATTGAGTACCGGTATGTTTGAAGATGATTGCATTAACTAAGTTATTGATCATATGATCCTACATGTATACACCTACATGTAAACAATCTATTTCTGCTCCAAGGCAGATAAACAAAGCAGTAAAGTTCACAATTATTTTACAGTCAAAGTGTGACATAAATAAGCCTTTTGATTCTTGTAGGAGAGGAAGCTGCAAAAAGGCTAACCTAGGCCTTCAGTGTGAGATAGGTTTGAGGACCCGTACATTCCACATTCTGAGTGGGTCCGTCCTGAGTGTCTGGAGTAAGGTGGAGAGCGTCCTAGCGGGAATGCCAGGGGGGTCAACCTCCAAAATGCAAATCATTCGTCTTAAAACAGATTGTGGACAAAGAATAGTTGGTAAGTTATGCATATCAGTATCATTTATAAGATTGCAATCTCTTTCCCTTTTTAGCTCACCTGAGCTGAAGGTTTCAGATGATCTGTTCTGATCATCTATTGTTCATAAATTTCAAACAAACTTGGCAAAAATGGTTGACGAATGGCTATAGAGATATAGATTATAATTTTAAAAAAGGAATTTGGTTTGAACTTTATAAGTTAGATCTCTGATTATAAATGCAGAAAAGCTGAACAGCATTTCAAGATGTAAGTTGATCTAAGCTAATAGTTGATAGTCTGTTAAGAAGATACCTTTTTCACACCAAGTTTATCTTTTATTGATTTACAGGTAGTTTGATACCAGGGAACTGTGTGCAAGCATTGACCTCCATTCTTTCAGAAGGTTGTGACAAAAGTTTCACTGAGAAACACCCACAGTCAGTCGAATATGACGATCATCTGAGCATGCCACTGCTGTTCTAAAACATTGGTGCTTACGTTATTTTGTTGTTGACACTACTCATCTATTATGTTTCCTTATGTTTGATTTCATGGTTTTGATGGATCTGACTTTGATTGCACACAAGGACTTTTTTATACCCCAACAAACAAAGTTTGAGGGGTAGGTATGCTGTGAGGGGAAGGAGTTATCCGGAATCATCCTGTTCCTCTATCCATTTTCCTGTCTGAAGACAAAAAATTTCCAGACTCAAACTTGGAAACTCCAGTATGATAACTCCAGTATGATTTCATCTGAAAATTTACCCAAACACTGTTTTATTATGCGCGCCTTCATCGTTTAGATAAGATTTTAATATCTCCACTAATAGTGCACTTGTGATTAAAAATAGTCAGGGATGTAATCGTTAAAATTCTGTAAACTAAATTTTATGTAAATACTCCGAAGTATAAACTATTCCAGATATTTATTATTATTTTATACAGTGGGGACTAGATAATTTGTGATGCATATTACATTGTATGCTGAATGTTCATGGCGCCATTTAGAACATATCATTACTTTTTCATTAGTTAAGAAAAGATGTAAACGCAAGAGGGTCACAGTTAACCGGGAATTAGCTGCAAAGCAGGGATAAGCTCACTTGACTATATAACACATGGTAAAACTGTGATTAGTTCATTCTCTGATATTTCCAGGAAAGCGACCACTTTTAATGATCTTAATTTATAGTAGAGGTATGATCGATTCATTAACATGTAAACGAGTTCATGTACAACATTATGACTATACACATTGAAGATGATGTTTATAAGTTTGTTTTCTGAGTGCTTTTTGTGAAAATACCAGAATAGTTAATTGATCATAATCCAAATTTTGTTTGTTACATCAAGTTGCCAGATTCATGTATTATTTTGATGATTATATGTGTTTATTATTAATTGATAGTATTTGTGTTTCTTTGATGTATATTTTAATGAGGTTGGAGGAGGCATTGTCTTCTTTCAAGAAGTGCTTGCTATAACTTCAGTTTTAGTGGACACTATCAAAATGAATTTGAAAGACTTTGCTTTTAATGGAACCTTTTATTATAAGTTTTCTGCTTTGCTGTTAGTGAGTCTCTACCACAGTTTCTATCAAATGTGTAGGTAGAAAAGGGACAATTATATGTGATACAAGTAGACAGTAGGTAAAACTAGAGATTTCATTTGTACCAAGCCCTGTGTCTTTCACTTTTTAATCACCATGTTACACACAGAGAAGTTTTTTCATTTACAGAGCAGGTAAATTCACGAGTGCCTGAAGTTAGTAAGCATTTAAAGAAAGTTCTAGTAGACAGCAGTAAAGAGGGAAAACTTATAGTCTACATGATGACTTTATGTTGATGAAGTGAGCATATCTATCTTAAGAAAAATGAATTTGCTGAGCAATATTTTAGTGTTAGATTTTTCAAAATATTGCTGTAGCTTTTATCAAAGAGACATTTTATGTTGAAAACTAGTTCCATTGTACAACATTCCACGTGTGTGTGTGTCCTATACAGTTAACAATTGTTATGTAGCCATGTACTCAGAAATTTCATGAACTATCAAAAGGACATGTTGACCTGTGAGAGAACCTGTAAACAGAATTGTTAGTGCAATCTTTGCTATACGAATCCTGAGAAAATGAAAACTACATTATGATTCTTGGTTATAAAAATCTTGTTTTCTAAACTTTCATCTTATCTAGTCATTTGACTCTATGCAAATCTTATGTATGACAGAAGACTAGTATTGATAGCAAAATATAGTCTGAAGCGTGATGCAATTGGAGGTTGTTGTGACACATTGAAAGATTGCATAGTGATACATAGGGGGAAATGCAGTCTTAATGTACATATAAGAATGGCATGATTGGAGATAATTGTTTGAATGTGTGAATGGCGCATTTTGAGTTTGGAATTCAAATGTATGAATAATTTATTGGAGTCTAAATGTTATAATGATGTAATCCTAGACTGCATATTTTAAATGTTTTCATTGATGCATTGGAGGGCGTCCACCCTACATGTCTTGATGGGCTCATGTTTGATAAGAAGTGCTGTTCAAACTATTGTATGCATCAAATGGGTTTTGTTGAACTATATTTCTATGACCAGTTTATAATGCGTCTCCTACTGTTGTGCAATTTTGTTTGTATAATAAAAAATTTCTTACAATTGTATGAAGAATGCTTTATTTGTATGGAGGGGATCATACTTTTGTTGGGCGTTGAATGAAGTTTACTTTCAGTGTTTGAGTTTTTGTTTTAATAAGTTAATCTAGACAAAATTTGCCAATTCACTTTAAACTGAATTGAATTAACATGCAAGAAGTTCAGCAGATTTGACAGGTTCCAATGTTTGCTCGGAATGAGTATTCAGGAAGAAAGCTCTTTTTAAGTTGCAGCTACATTGGAGTCGTACAGCCCAGCTCTTGATGACCCCATGGATAAAAGCAGAGATGTCAACTGTTAAAGCAGTATAGCCCTAAAGATGTAGATATACTTTAGCTCCAAAATGCTCATTGTCTTTATAGTCTCCATGAACACAGGGAGTAGTTTTAGCCCCAAGGATAAATATACAGAGACACATTATCATCTCATCTCTCCAAATTTTTTTACTGGATGGTAAATACTTGTATATGCACATGTATTAGAAGAGGGTGGAGCTTAACTTCAACAGGTGTGAATGACTCAAGGGCTTGCAATCTACTTAGACTTAAATATGCTGCAAATAAGATATCGGTTTGCAGAAAAGCAAAGATGAAATAATGCATTATTTCTACTCTATTAGTTATACATCGAAGGGGCATATATTTTTGTAAGAATGTGGGCCCAAACCATGTATATCGCTAATGACATTTCTTTAAAATGTTTTCTTCATTTCTAAATGATTGCATTAAACTTTAGTTCTATTAAATAAGAACTTGATGCATTTTTCTGATATGACCACTGGAGATGTTGACACAGGTGTCAACAATTTCACCATTTTGTAGGCCTAAAGGTCCTCCTTGTCTTCTTAACCATGTGCTCAAATTGCCTGATAGATTCACAGCAGTAGTCCCCCAGTGGACCAAATTAAAGGTTTGCCATCTCAGGGATGGACATAACATAGTTTTTCAACTCGTCCAGTGCTTACAACTCTTGATTTTTGTTATGCTCTAATGTTTTCATTGACCAAGTATCCCTCTGGATTTGGATTATCTTTTCCTTTAAGTACATGTATATAGATGAAACAAAATATTATCTAGCTAGTAATTTTTTTTTATTAAACATTCCGTATATGAAATCAATAAATAATCAAATACAATCATTAAGTTGAACTTTTTAGCACCAAAGATATTAATTCATAAATATATAAAGGAAAACAAAACCCATCAATGAGCCAAACAACAAGTAATATATCAAAATATAAATGGGAGCACCTGCATAAATACCATATATCATTTCTCAAAATACTTAGTCTGGAGGTCATTAACATTTGAATATACATGTGTATATATACAACCTCGCATTGATACTCCAAGCTCAAAAACCACTTCATAAAATTGGATAAAAATTTGTACAATATGAGCTCCAAGAACAACAATTTATCTCCGACTTCAACTTTAAAATCTGAGTTACAACAGATTTAAACAAAAAAGATACTGTAGAAATAATATATAAATTTGTTTAGTTTTAAAATCATGTTATTAAAAAAAAAAAGTAAAAGACTCAATCTGTAAACTCGCATACATTCTAATCCCAGTGTTGGGATTTAACTAAAAATAAACGTTTGATCTGACACTATAAAATGTTAATGATTATATACATATTTGATCTGAAGGAAACAAAAAATAGACATAGTCCCATTTAACTTTTTACCACACACCTCTATGTCTTAGAATCAAGCAAGAAACCCCTCCATATAAAAGCAACATTTTTAATATACCGGTAATATCATAGATAGCTGTTTTTCACTGTAAAAAGATGTGTACATCAAGAGGCCTATGGGCCACCTTTCTCTACTGACCTATGATAGAAAAATGAATTAACTTTACAATATCAAAAACAAATAAAAAACCATATAGGTCACCTGAGTATATTAATATGACATGTTAACTAATTACAAAGTGGAAAACTACATATATGTAATTAAGCAGTCTATCTGATTTACTTCTAAAATCTTGTTATAAATTCATATAAATATTTTTAATATATTGACAGAACTTTGGCCTTTAGAGAAAAAACAGAAATTTAAAAGAATAAAGTCAACCTTTTAGGTTTTATTTCAAATGGTCAAACAATAGTAGACTTAGTGAATTAGAAAAAAGATGCTGACAATGATGAATGGTAACATTTAAAAAATGGGACTAAAAATGTTAATGGTTTTATAACAGAAACTCCTTCACAAGTAAACAACTTGACAAGTCCTTGCATCTTTTTTGGGTTTTTTTTTAAAAAATGGGGATAAAATTTCAGTTGCAGTTATCTAATTAGGAAAACGTCCCATTGTTTGTTGCTCCTAACAACCTTTCAACCGAATTACGATGAATTTCCATACGTTCCATTGAGTTTCGGGGTGAACTTCGCTCTAGTGCACTGAAATTAACAGCAGATGGCAAAGGTGGAAGGGTCTTTTGAATGGGAGATTTCTCTCCTGTTAGGAACTTCTCTACTTTGTCGACACAAGCGTCTTGATAGTCATGTACCCATCTGAAAATATAAAATAAAAAAATTAATTAAAAACATGTAAATTATAATGATCGATTTCATTATCAATAGAAATTCATAGTTTTGTGTATTGATATCTTAAATTTAATTCATAAAATAAAATGAGAATATGTTAATAAATAAAGTATTGTTTCTGGTCTTCTCTCCATGAATTTAGTACAATGTACATATAATGAGTGTATTTTTAAACTAAAAATTTTTTTAACTTCTTTTAAAAATATGGAGATCACTTAAAACTAACAAATCACACAATTTTTCTCACATTTTCTCAAGGTGGAAAATACACCGAGTGTTAACAAGACTGCATGCACTTAAAACATCTCTAAATAGTTTGTCCCGCTCATTCAAATTCCATCGACATTAGTAAGTGATGCACGAAGAACAGTTAAAATCCTATTACTCTAGGATAAGAAACGCCGAAATCAGCATATGAATGGTCTCAACTTTTGAAGAAGCTATATCTCTCTCAATGATGGCAAGTCATATGTTACCTTTTAATGCTTTCCAGCATTGTGACAGAAAAAATTAAAATAACTCAAAGTTACAACTTTATTTAGCTGTCATGTCAACATTTGTAAAGTTAAAAAATGTCATGTACTAAACTGACGTCCCAAAATATCTGAACAAGGCCATCAAATAGACAAAACAATATAACATCACTTCTTTTGTAGTAAAATTATAAAAACATGCTCTTAACAGGCAATTCATTAACATTACTGTGATACCAGTTATAAATGATGTACATAAAAATTTTTATGATAATTTAGTAGCATGCAAGACATTTAATGTCTAAACATCTTTGTAATAAACTATGAATTTTGTCTAAAAGCATATATGCTCTTCAATCTTTCATAAACAAGGAGTTTTACAGATGATAATAAATATTATGTAACATGTGTATATTGATAGAGCAAAGTACCAGTACTAGTACTAGTATATCTTTGCCAAATAGATAAAACTTAGATTACCAAGAGTACAGAACTTCAAATGGCACGTACAATACAAAAATATAAACCTCATGACATAAAAAACAATACATGTATCACATTGATAAGCTTTGACTAGAAAAACAATTTGATAAGGAGCTTGTAAAGACCAATTTGCAAACAAGTCATTCTTTAATGTGCAGCTATGATTTTGCAGATTTTTTGGTGGTGGTTTTTTTTTTTATCTGCAATTGTCTGTTTCACTACAGAAAAAGATTAAAGACTTCCTCATTAGTTTCTTAACCACAATGCCAAAAATAGAGAAATTTCTTGTGGGTGTGTCTATCTAATTCCATGCACGAGACATTTCATAGATAACATTCTATATATAGAGGCGGTACATGTACACCTTTAATCAAGTTACTCGATAGTTCATCTAATTAACATATTATTGTGACTTGATTGGAAAAGGAGCAATAATATTTGTAAATCTCAATGTAAGCACTTTTTAAGATCGTCATATCAGATCAGTCATTTAACATGCATGTAGTTATAACCCTGAATGAAATTAATTAGTATTTTCTTTTAGGGATCCTTTTTCTTGTATATGTATACTTGATTTACCAATCAGCTAACCACATCAGTTGCTATCTTTACTCTATATTCAAAAAACAATATATAAATACAAAGAAACTATTTTAACTATGATTTAACTATGCTAAAAGAGACTCAAAGGTACATAGAAATGTCATAAGACAGTGTATAAATGAAACTAGAAAAATATTCAAACATTTGTACCATATAATTCTAGTCAGCCTGCAAGCTGTTGGTAAAATTCATGAATAATAATCATTAGATGGAGGAATGTTGCAATATATAGATATGCCTAATGTTAACTATATGGGAATCAGAACTTATGGCTATAAGACTAAGGGATTGACTTCATACAGTAAAACTGAGAGCTACAGAGAGGAGGTAAATGTAAGATAACATGAAAAGTAGGTGGATGGGATTTAAATAATGACCATTATGTTCCTGACATGGTTGACAAGTTGAAAAATGGTACAAACTGTCAATAGCTGGTGAAGAAAATTGAAAAATCAGCAAAGTATGAAAGAGTCAAAATCTTGTATAAGGCACTGTTTAGAAAACTTCACACTTCCTGTCTAGTAATTTCCCTAAAAAATACTAATGTTAAATGGGAAGTATAAGGAGTGATAGGAGCATACAGTAAGTGCAGAAGGAAAGCTGAGGAAATCTAGCAACAGAAAATTCAAGAACTGACTCCCTCAATGGCTACAGTCAAGATGCCCATGATCCACTTCACTCACCTGAGGTAAATATCTCAAGTGATTTTGTGTATCCCTTTTCTAAAATGTTCTTATTTCAAAATTTTTAACTCATAAAGGGGAATAGGGGTTGCAAAGTTTGGGGGAGAATTTAAATCTTAAATATATGTGTATATTGTTATGCTACCATAATAATATCACAAGTAAAATGCAACACTGAAGATATTACCAAAAAACATTTTTCCATAATAATATTTCTAAGTTAAACTTTGTACCCTTCCCTGGGTCTAACTGTTAGCCCTGGGGTGAAGATCTGAACCAATTTGAATCATCACTTTACGAAGATGCTTTAAATGTTACATCACAAATTGTAGCATTGAAGCCTATGAAGAGTTTCTAGATGTTTCTCTATATACTCTGTACTTCAATTGTTGTTCAGTGGTGGATTCAAGAGGAATGCAATGATATAATGATAAAAATATTGATAAATTAATGCATTTAGAAAACTAGCTATTCGATTTTCATTATGATACACCCTCAAATTTAACACAAGGTTATCCCAGTGACCCTTTGGTCATTGAATCCCCAATTATTTCTTATAAGGTAAAACATTTTTTTCCTTGGAAAATATAAATATGTTCTATGAAATACTGGTGTCCACAATTTTCTTTGAACAGAAGGACATACACCAAACTAATTGATTAGGAAAGAAAGTCACTCTAGCTCTCAGCTCAGGTGAGCTGAAAGAAGTACTTTTTAAAACTAAGATTAGTAAGAATCTTTTTTTTCAATTATGGTAGGATTAGGAAAAAGCATGTTGTTTCATTTGATTGGTTACAAATATAAGAGATATATTAACATCTTTGCACACAAAGCCAACATCCACAACCAAACACAAAGTTCAATTAATTAAGTTATGAACAAGTAAATTCATTTCACTTACACTTAAAGTTTTTAATTGCAGTCATAGATCAAATTATTCATAAGTGTGCACATTTAAATTAAAATAGGCATTAAAATTAAAATATCATTTTGAGAATGATAATAAACAGATGAATAAGAAATGGATAAGTTGGGACTAGAACTGCTCAGGCTCTCTCTGATATAGGAAATCTATAACATATTCATTGAAGTCACAGAAAATAATCATAGAAGTCACATTGAAATGTCTGATATTCCTCTGAGGTATTACAGGCTTTTTCCTGATTTAGAAGGGTTAGAACTGTTAGAAGGAAGCTTGACAATATAGATACTCTAGACATGGAACAAATACATTAAGATTTTATAAATTTCATTATGTTCACGATTTGAACAATTTTCCATAAATATCAAGCAAGCGGTTGATTTTAAAACTGATAAAAAAATATGATGTGTTTTTTAAATGTTAAAAGCAATTAATTGGGAATTGGAAAGAAAGTTTACTAAAGACTCTGCTAAGAGAAACTTTCCTATTATCCTAGAAATAATTGAAACTTGATTCATATTAAAAAAAAATAAGGTATAAAAGAAAAACAATGTAAATTCTCAATACCCATAATAAATATATTTCATAAAATGGTGAAAAATTTGTAATAGAAAAATTTGTTCTCCATGGAATAAAAACCACAGCCGATAGTTAACAACACATCAAACTGTGAACATTTAGACAAGTAGAATTGTAGATTTTCAAGGAAGATCTAGTTCTACATCAATTTTGATAATTGTTTGATAATGCATTTCCAGTAAAAACATTGTAAATCAAAGACATAAAAAGTCAATGATATTCAAAAATGTTCAACAATAGAGTTTATTGTTTCTATAAAGTTTGAAGCTGTCGATTTTTTACGACTCTCTTTTCTGTCGTCACTTTTTCTCCTTGTCACATCTTCATGTGCGAGCATCTCGTCCAATGTCAGAGCAGATGAAACACTATTACTTTCGGATGCTGGTCTTTCCAAAATTGTGGGCAGTTCCTCAGACCTTAAGCGCGCTATGACAGGAACTTTTTTGAGGAAAGCTTCAAGCTTAGCCATGCAAGCTTCTTGGTAGTCGTGCACCCATCTACAGCAAATAAGGACAAAGCGTCATGTGACCATCTGTAAGGTGTGAATTGAAACCAGTTCGGAAGGCTAACTAATGATTATCATTAAACCATGCCATGCCATTTGCTCAGTAATAAAAACAATTTTACTTTGTTGGTGTATTAATTCACAGGACTCTATAGTTAAATAACAGTACTGGTAAATCTTCAAATACCTATACCTAATATAATTAGAAAAAGAAATTGAAAATAAGTTCTGTTATCTCTAGCACTCAATTTTTTTAGGACAACAGAGGTTTTTTTTCTCACAGATGATCGTACATAAGCAACATGCATCTTCCACTTCCTTTGGGTTCACAGAAAAAAAGGTATTTAGTGCCATTTAATCAAGAGGCCCAAGAGCCACATTGCTCACCTGAGCAATAACGTTTAACACAGTGCAACAACAGGGTACATGATATGCCTATCTGGATCTAGATAAACATGTTGCATACCAATGTTTGTTTACTTAAGTTACTGAAAAATACGATCCAGAAACAACCAGACAAAATTTAAAAATAACCAACCATATATACTTGCCTAGCATATATTTCTGGTGTTAAAAATTCAGGTTAAAGTTCTCTAAAGCTCCTGTCAGATATTTGGTGTTAAAATTTCAGGTTAGAGTTCTCTAAAGCTCTTGTCAGATATTTTTTTCAAAACAGAAAAGTAAGCAAAAAATTTCATTTCTTGGAAGCCATTACACAGTCTCAACCTTTGACTTACAACAAAAGTAAAAAAAGTCCTGACAACAAAATATTGAAGCACTAAATGAAAACCTGAAACTATCAGATTGTAAATTGAGTGATTTGTATGGAAATAAAGTCTTTCAAAAATAAAGTCAAATGGTATTGTCAACTTTTAAAACTATATGATAATTTGGTATAAAAGATGTAAATTTCATTATATTTAAACTCTATGGGACTCAGAACCAATTCAATTAATATATCCATAAATTCAAGTCAACTGACTCAGGTGACCTTTAAATACACTTTAACTTGAAAATGTAATAAATTGGCATTGATTTCATGGCAAACAAATATGTTTTTTTAGAATTTGGTTGTAAAAATCAGCCTGCAAAAATTTACTTAGTGTTTAAGCCATTTGATGATTGCCAAAGTGTGGTTCTATTTATATAATGATTGAACAGCTACTACAGTAAAACAGGCTAAAGGGATCACGCCTATAATAAATTGATGCTTATAGTGAAGTGATTTTCATTCCCCTTGACCTTAAAATATACTGAACACTTAACAGATATACAAGGAATTGTGCTTAACGAAACAAAATTGTCCGTCCCTGGCACTTCGTTATATGTGTGTTTTACTGTACCGGGGTATATTCTTTTCGACATGCATTATTTCCTCTTCTTTAAGTAGAGTAAAGGCTTTCACATAGTCCATTCAGGCAATCACTGAATTTATTCTAACAAATAAATGTAATTTTATTGGATTTCAATCACCATATGCCTTTTTTTTTTTTTTACGAATGTGCAAATAACAGTCAATCTACCAATGAGCTACCCTACAAAACTAACCTGAAAATTTCTTTAGTGATCTCCAATCCTCAATACTGTTTGATAACTCTTAAGTATCTGGAGAGTACTTGTTCGCATGTATTTTCGACTTGAAACTTACATGGAAATGCTGAATAAATCTTCTTTTGTTTATATTGTAAACTAATATCGAACAAAGACTTTGGCTTATATATAGTAGTACATATGTATCACCGAAACCAAATGTGTCATTTGCCTTAATTTTGTTAAATGCTGAAATACCATAATAAATTTTTTATAGTACATTATATTTAACATAAGAAGCACAAATGACATCTTTAAGATGAGGACAATATTTTGAGGCTGAGGACTGAAGAACTTGAAGAACCGAGTGCTCTCCTAAGTTAATCGGTATATCATACACATTTGACAGGTACTAAAATCCTTACTAGGGTTTTCATGAACCACAAAATAATACAAAACCTTTGATAAATTCTTCAGGATGCTTTTAGATTATTAATTCAGCTATTCTAGCCACCTTCACCTATAAATGCATAAATACAGTGTGCAAAAGCAAAGGAGGCAAATACAGAAATGAGCACCAACCTGACTCCATTGAAGTACACCACTTGCTGCATATCTGAGGGCAATACTTCTGGTAGAGGCCAGTCAAAGTTGTCCAGTACTGGGATGATGTTACAGTCACTCTCAAGAGCTGTCACAATTTCCTGAAGTTATATTAAATAGAAATGTTTTAATTAAGATTGATGTCCCAATTATTTTATCAAAACAATGGGTTTTTTTTATCAATGTCTTTCCTTTCCAACATAAAGATTTTCATTTCCTCCCTTTTAATTCTTTTCTGGCAAAATCTTGGAATTGGTTCGGCCAAATCACAAGTCTTGCCCTAAATCCAGAACCCAAACAACCAGTTACGACCTAGGTGTGAATTTCACAATTTTGGTGGAGGTCCCATTGCTCATATTACCCATGCATGAGATTAACTTTGCTAGATGCCCAGAAGTAGAGAAAAGGATTTTTAAGACTGCATCAATTTTTACCAAAAATTTATTATTTCACCCCCTGGGGCTGGCCAGGGTCATGAATTTATTCTGCTTCACACAAAAATGGTTAACAATTGGCCTTATAGTTTTTAAGGAGAAGTTGCTAAAGTTGTGAATATAAAACGCAAATCGCAAAATGTTGTAATTAGTTGTGATCATAACAGACACCAACTTATATAATGTCATGAAAATCAGCTAAAGCAAGTCAAATGTGAGAGCTCTTTAAATAATACTCTATGAGATCTATTGAACTCCAAATTTTAGCCTCACGCCTACCTTATGAATCCAGTCCTGCTGTTCATCATCCCCTATACATCTGTCTAACGCACTGGGTGTCAACACCAACAGGAAGTGCTTTGCTAAACGAATATTCATCAACAGATTTTCATCAAATTTGCCAGCTCGAAGTCGATCAATATCCAGAAACACTGAGAAGCCTCGAAGTTGAAGATGAACCTTCAGCAAACTGCATTTTAAAGACAAAGTAACAAATTAATTTTAAACATCCCCAATTAATGGATAGACATATAGAGAGCCAGGATGATTCCTATATATTCTGCAAGAGTAAAAAATTCTTTCTGTAAATCTTAGAAGTGATATCCATGTTTACAAAACATCCTTTTGACACTGATAAAAATGTCATTCTTGCCAGGCGGTCTTTTAGAATACATGATACATATCTTACCTGGCTAACTGTGACCCATTAGATCTTCTGTAGCTGATGAAAACATCAACTGCTTTTGGATATGATGCAAACCCTGTAGGATCTATGCTCTTTTGTCTAGTAAGGCTGCCTATGCTGCCATATTTAGGCATTGGTAAGGCCGTGTATAAATCTAGAAATAAAGACAACAAAATATAAACAGTGAATCCTAAACAATTTGCCTATTGAAACATTCTTAAGTGAAATATTTCCCAAATTCAAAATTAAAAAAACTAAAAGAGGATAATATGTTGTTCAGAAATATGCATTAGATAGAATTTCGATTGGTGGTGACCAGTTTGATGAATTATGTAAAGATAATATCACAGCAAAAATGTAGGGAATTAACAGGAAGGAATTTTTTTGAATATCAAGTAAAATCATTAAAAGCTTGGAAAAATTATCATACAAGCTTTATACATCAATACAGAGTTTTGTAAGTTTAGAATCACTAAATGAGAGAAGAGTTGAATCAATGATGATGATTTAAGTGAAAATTTAAAGTTTTTTACCTTTTGTGTTTCTGTTTATAATGCCTACCGTAAACATTATTTGAATTTACTAATCATTTGTTTAACTTAATAAAGACACCGTATGAACAAAACTTGACTATTTTGAATGCTTATTAAACAATAATCCATTAATCAGGCTTATTATCAATTAGGATAGTAATTTTATTGTTGCTTTGAATGAAACATGCATTT
The DNA here is from genome assembly GCA_033439105.1 of Magallana nippona. Classification (NCBI taxonomy): domain Eukaryota; kingdom Metazoa; phylum Mollusca; class Bivalvia; order Ostreida; family Ostreidae; genus Magallana; species Magallana nippona. The sequence goes on from CM065922.1 coordinate 32,754,521, forward strand.
GTAATTACACGAGCCCAAAAAATAGTACCTACTATAAATTAAAAAATAATTTTTTTTATATATATCTGAAAAGCCTTTTTTCAGCATATTTCATCCATAGTTTAAGGGTGTTTATAAAGCATAAGTGCATAATGTACACAAGACTTTACAGTAGATATTCATTTTGTATTTTACCTTCTACATGCTCCAAGATGAGGCGACGGTGAATGCCATTTTTTATTCCACAGACCAACTCCAGCTCCTCGTTATTGGTGGAGGCCAGTACCTCCTTATTCATGCCTGCTTTCAGCATTTCATAGGTGTACTGTGAGAGATCAGGGAGAATCTTCATCAACCAAGCATCCATTTGTGATGGGTCACAAGAAGAATAATCGGCTGTTATTTTCAGCGATTTTAATTCACGTAAAAATCTGAAAAAATGAAAAGGAGTCTCCTTTATTTTCACATCCTACATCTGGAACAACCTGGAAATTGACCACATGGCTCACATGAACAACAAAGCCGAATTTATTCTAGTACATGTACTGTTACAATGTTGCTGAATCCTATTGGGAGCCTCTAGCTACTTACCTACAAAGTACTTTTCATTTATTGTACAGCAAAACTTAAGTATAGCGAAATTCTCATGTAAACTTTTGAAAAAATCATTCTACACCAAAAATATGGATACAACAAATTTACAGCTATATTGTGTAATTTTTACACAGAGAGCAAAATGATAAGCATTCTAATAATGACGCACGATTTCATATAATTCTTTGATCTTGGGGCCTAAAAAATCTATCTCTCCTTACCTCTTCCTGGCTATCCTGCAATCTATCTTGATACTACTCTCTAACTCCTGTTCTGTGAGTAGCAACAATATATCACCATCCACTTGGCAGTCCATGAAATTGTGGACGTAATCTTTGAACCCCACCTACAAATTAATAGAAATGGTGTTATTAATGGTAACATCTCCTTAGAATTAAATTTACAATAAAACTTGGGCACTGAACCATAATGAATAGTACAATTTTGAGTATAAGTCTGTCATCTTGTAAGATGGCGGTACTTATAGTAAGAATTAATTGATGTTGCTTACAGCTAATGAGTTATCAAGACAAAAACACCAACCACCATGTACAAAAAGTTCATGATACGTGTGGAAAACCGAAGTCTTTGATTCAATAATCTCTGTTTATTATTACAGTTGCCAATTCATAAAAATCCATTGACATTATACAAAATTCTCCATTGGTTACAGACCTGAGCAACCCAGTGGGTTACATCTACCACACTCCAGACAGGGACCTGTGTGGTCAATTTGTGAGGGATGCTCTCCCCTATAACCTTCAGAGCTTGGGCAGCAAGTTTGGATGCTGTAGCATTGGGACTGCTGGCAACTTTCTTCAGAGGTTCTATTGCACCAATTTCATAAAAGAGCTGCAACAGAAAATAAAACAATTCCTGATATTGTCACACAATTATTCAAAGATTTTCTCTAGAAAAAATATTACTGAAATTTCATTTCAAACAATGTAGAGAATTCAATTGAAACTTGCATCAAGTTTTCCCTGCTCTTCTTTAATCCCTGCTTCCATAGCAAAATGAAAAGCAGCCAAGCTTTGAGCTTCCTCTCTCCTGCTCTGTAGAAGGGGCACCATTCTTTCTAACCACATATGATCCTTTCCTTGTTGTTGAGACGTGTCACTTTTTGCAAACGAAGATGGCTTTGTTGAGTTTATGAATGGCATAACCAGTTCTAAAGTTCCTGACTTTATCACAGCAGCCTCCAGTTCTTTATTAGCCAGTAGCACAACAATGGCCAGACATGCATAGTATCTTATTGTATCGTCTTCCATAAAGGCAAGGGGAAAGAGCCACTCTGGAACATTTCTTTTTGCCATTTCCTCCTGGTTTTCTGCACCTCCAAACAATGAAAGATTGGCAAGGGCCTTGGCACAGTGTCGAAGATTTCGAATATCACTTGACCTTGACCAGTGTAAAATGACATCGAGTCCTCCATAGTTAATAATTTTTGTTGATGCTTCCTCAGAGATTTTGAACAAACCCTCTAAAATACCAGTAATAATGTAAGACATCTCATGATTTGAAATTTCTCTTTTTGTCATGGAAACAACAATTTCAAGTCCAGTTTTGGCAACATGGTTTCTATTTTCCCAAGAAAGGCACTGTTCTAAAACAGCTGCTGATGCCTTCAGAATGTCTTTTTTAGTTGAACTGCAATTGTTAATGACCATATCCAGCATACCCTCACTTCTTAGAACATCACACAAACGATAGGCAATGTCTCTTCCATACATTGGCACCTGCCATGCCTCTATCAAGACATTTTTAATCTTGTCCAGATGCTTAACTTCATGTTTAGGTTTTGCAGCTTTCAAAGGTTTAATGTGACTTTCTAGTTCTTGAGACAATTTCTGGTAGCTGATTTTCACATTCGTTTGGTTTTGTCGATTTGTATCAGAATCTGTCACAGTTGGCAGGCTCAAAGGGTATTTTTCACAGTATTGTACTTGTGTAACCTCTGGTTCAATGGTATCTTCACCGACTCCATTACTTTCTAGCTCATCCGATGAATACCAATTCTCAGATGTAGATAGTACAGATTCTCTAGATGAAGATTCACAGATTGTCGAGTCTGCATCTTGAGAGAGTGTCTCTAGAAGGTCTATTGAATTTCTTTTCCTTGTTGAAAATCCACTGGATTTAGATTCTTCTGCATCGAAGTTAGAGAGATCAAAATAAACCTTTGAACTCTCCGAAATATTAGGTGGCTGTCCTTTTCTTTCAACTTTTTGGCTCGAAAACTTTCTACTTCCTGAAACGGCACTAGAATTAAATTTTACAAAACTGGATTCAGAATGGGACTTTTCCATCGATTTAAGTTGTTCATGTTTCTTGGTGGAGGCCAATTCTTTAAAATCATTATTTGATTTTTGTTTGCTGAGTGATCCATCATCCGAGTCATCCGACATTTCTGGTAACTGTGTTCTGTGAAAAAACGAATACACATATAATCATTCAAAAATAAGGCAAATTAACATATTAATACTCAACAAAAGAGGCTCATGGGCAACATTGCTTATTTTAAGTACAATCACCAACTATGACCAGCTTTAATTAAACTGTATATATATTCTTTATTATCAGTACTGTTTAATTTTAAGTCAGTAACTGTTATTTTCATAAAGCTTAATTTCAAAGGTTTTGCTTTAGCCCCTTTTCAAACCAGCTAAGCCTAACAGACATTAACTTACAAAATATTATTGATTTTTGCATGTGAGATAATAAAATTTTAAATATTTTATTATTTTTTTTAGATGTTCTACTTACTGACCCATTTTTTTTCCCAGCAAATGAAGGTATAGACACACTTACATGTATTTATTTTTTGTCTTACTGAATGTGTTCTGCGTTGTCCTATTGTTCAAAAGATATTAACATTACAATTATTTGTCAAATGCATCGAGCAGGTTCCATTTCTCTAGCCCTTTGTATTGATTGCATAAATACTCATAAACAAGATGGATTTCATGCTATTGCAAAGAATTATTAATTACCAGTTATGTGTTTATATAATATTTCAAATTCAACAACTAAAAAGTTGTGATAGTTTAAAAGGAATTATTTTTTGTTGTACAAGAGATAGTTTTAAAATTTAGCATGAAACAAGAGCCTTTTTTTTCAAACTAAAATGTTGCAAGCTCTATATTTTGTTAGTTTGTTGACATTCAAAACAGATATACTAAGACTTTAAAAATAAAATATACCAGTAAGATGTTAAATTTTCAAGTTGAATTGTAAAAAACCCTAATAAACTAAAACAGCATAATTAATTTACAATATGGAGAAAAAAAACCATAATAAAGTAATCCATGATTAATTGATAACATCTTATTATGTAAACAATTACAGTTAAAAACAAGACTATAATTATATTTTACTCTGTCTTAGGTTACCATTTCCAACACCTTTTGGATGATATTTAATGAAAATTCACACACCTGAACATGGAAATGGATTTATTTATAAATATAGAGATTCTATGTAATCAGAAAATAAGACAATTTTTTTCTAATTGGAAGTTCTCAGAAAACCTCTCACAAATTTTGAACAACATTACCTAGGTTCTTCCATGTCATTAACGATGCAAAATCTCAGTAGACTTTTTATTTTTAGCTATGATCTTCAACCTTACAAGATGGAGGGGGCGTTTCAAAGGAAAAACCTTATTTTAGCATACTAGTGACTGAATATCATTTGGACTCTGAGAAGATTATGAATAGGCTATGGAATAATTAAGGAAACTGTGCTGCATAAACATCTTTGAAGAGAAAAATTAAACCACTTTTATATTAATAAATCAAAAATATTTCCAAACTTGCAAAACACAATATGTTTTTTTTTTCCTAAAAAAGAGAAGATTATGAATAGGTTATGGAATAATTAAGGAAACTGTGCTGCATAAACATCTTTGAAGAGAAAAATTAAAACACTTTTACATTAATAAATCAAAAATATTTCCATACTTGCAAAAGACAATATGTTTTTTTTCCCCTAAAAGCCCCTAAAAATACACAGTATAATATTACTATTAGCCTGACCGACTCGGTAATTGAGACAACCAGGTCATATTAACTTTATCTTTTAAGAATGTAAAATATTGATATTTTGTAAATTAAAAAAAATATACTTTACCTTTTACCCATTTCTAAACGTTTAGATTATAGCAATCAACTCTGCACCAAATATCGTTATGAAAGGAAGAGGTAACTAATGCCTCTAGTTTGATTAATAACTTCCTATTACATGACAAATACACTAGGCCATGGAACCTAAGATCTTACAAACGAAGTAAGAAATTGTAATCGGATGAGTCATTCTTGAGACATGTGTGATAACAAGCGCCTGTCGAGTTCATTCAATTATAACCCATCAATCATATTAATGTATACTTGTGATTGGATTAAATCGCTTGTAAATGACAATATAACCATGAAATAATAAAATCTGAACAATTATAACAGTACCTTTGATAAACAAAATGTTTCGTACAAGTTAACGTTAGACAGTGTCATTCGATAGATTTACAAACATGCACGTAATTGAATATAAAGAAATTTTATCAGATTTCAATATGCACAAATGATATTACCTTCAATCTTTACTTTCCAAACACAAAATCATAACATTATGATACAATAACGATAAAATTGTCACTGTCAGTCATAAAATAAAAAATTCTCCTCACTGCACTCTTCCCCTTAGTTTTCGTGTATCTCGAACCCGATCACCTGTATGGGAGTGGAAGTTGCTAAAATGTGGAACAGGAACGAGAGAGGACGGTACACAGAGATTACGTGTATTCGCTTGACATATACAGATGTACATCAATCCATGATGCACGTTATTCATGTTACATTACAGTATGCATTGTATTGGAACCTCAAGCATTTATATGATTAATAATCTATTGAAGTGTTTCCCCGAGTAAATCCTTTTTTTGGGATACTGATATTTCCTCCTTTTTGTTATGGGAGTTTGACGCAAGATATCAAATTATCAAAAATGTTTTATTTGAATCAAAGGAAAATTTAAAAAAATCCACAAATGTCACAAAACAAGTCAAAAGAAACAAAAAAAATATCATAATTTATTTAAAGTTAAAGATGGATAACTTAATCTCAATGAACCCAGTTTCCTCATTTTTTTTAACATGCGTGTAAATTATATAACCTGGAACCGACACCTTATACTCCCCCTCTTCCATCCCACAATTAACTTACGTCAGGCTATAAATATAAACCTTAAATATCATCAATTCAAATGCAGATCCTGCATGAGCGCCCCTCCCCCGGTTTTCGGGGGGGGGGGGGTGTGATTTGTATTATTGGGTATAACTTGTATACACTTTCAGTGGTTTATTCATACTTAGCCAACATTCAGAAATTCTGAAATCCCACCTTGCAAACATTTTCATTCATTTTTCCTAAATGAAATGAAAATATTTGATTTTTGATGTATCACCTGTTTATATCATATAGTCTGTTCTAACCGCACAGCGACTTGAAATTGCTTATCGTATAAAACTGATTATCTTAGAATAAATAAAAACTTACAATTGATAAATGAATCATATTGGATGAATAATTATAACATGAAAATTATCCATCATTAGATTAGAAGTATGTATTACTCAATTTTTTGCGTGAATTTATGTTACATTATAATGATATATCATACTAAAACAAAGTAGAATAATTAAAGTACGCGTGTTTCATTTAATTTAAACAAATAGTATAAAATAACAAAAAACAAGTGTATGATGTTAATAAATAAAATCTCGTGGACGTTTTTTTTTACAACCGCAAATTTTCATACAAACATTTGAAACACACTGGGGGTCAATTTACAAAGTCACACAAAGTGAAATGTCACATCAGCATTGCGTATGTCCTCTGTCATCAACGGTGTTTATAAAAGGAAGTAGCTTACTGCCTGGGGAATGTTATTTTATTTTTGGTGAAGGCGGCGATAACCTGATTTTGGAGGCTATCCTTAACGACTGTCTTCCGCATTCACCACACTGCCACTCAATATAAAGATAGATCGGGTGAATTTATTTATCCTTAGATTTAAAAAATGGTAACAGATAACAATAGATCTATGTATAATTTTCATAGATATTTTTTATTTAAAAAAAACAGAACTTGACCAGTCTATCTTTGACGTGTATTTAAAGATAATTTTATTAAGCATATCAATGGAGACTAAAATTCAAGGTCCAATTTATCCTTGTTTGCAGCCAAAACAATGTCTCTATATAGTTTCTCTAAAAATGAAACCACAAAAAAAAAAAATCTTTAAAATAATCAAAAAACTAGTCTCTTATTTCTGAAAAGATACTTTATCGATCCATCAATTAATATTTTGGCGTACGTGTCGAGCATGTGAGAACGAACCCCGATTTGTTGTAGAGATGTCTTTGGACGTCATGGTCTAAGCCTGTCAGTGGCTGTGCTACGAGTTTCTCTAAACGTTCCTAGGCTACGTCTTTAGTTGATAAATCTGCCTGCAGCATCCCTACAGCTCGAGTCTTTTCCGTAGGCGACATTAAAGTTTAGGAGCAGTACTATATACACGTGCGTGTTCGATTTCAATTTCACTATGCTAGGTCTTGATTAAGGTTTGATCTACTAAGGACGATTGATTTATAACCCTGGGGATTCGATTGCAAACCAAAATTGAGGTTCCCATTGAGAAAAATATATAATTGTCCCCTAAGATTTAGGAACATTTGCTAACGCTTACATTTCTTTTGAGTGACGTTTGCAATCAAATGATATGTTGTGTAGATATCCTTAATAACGATAGAACCATTTTAATAAGACCTTGGACTTTCGGTAGGACGTAACTATTTATTTATTGCATCAAAATTATATTTACATTCTACTGTGTTTTTCCATTAAATTATGTGATCGTTAAATGCTTCTAAAACAACCGAATCACTGCGTTTCAATTTGTATGTAATTTTATTACATAAGTAGTTCCCAAACATTGATTTCTATGTTATCGCTTAAAAAATATATTTCAAACATGTTGTTAAAACTTTATATTTTACAATTATTCAACACTAAAGTTAATTCTATTGTTAAAAGCAAAATTTTAAGAGTTATTTTCATGGATTATATTTTCAGGCTCATATCAACAGTCTTTGATAACCAGTTTAAACTTTAAACCAGTTTTAGAGAACAGCTGTTCTTGCTGTTACTAATTTGCTCCCTCCGTGATCTGCAATTTATACCGATTTATGTAATAAAATAATTGATTTCATCAATACCGGAATGTAAATATAAGCATTGAATGATTTATTTTTGACGTCGTCGTGTCAATAACTGCCGTCAGTTGAGCAGACAAATTATCATAACGCGCTAACGCGCGTTATTCAATTTGTCTGCTCACCTGGCGGCAGTTATTGACACGACGACGTCAAAAATAAATCATTCAATGCTATAAAAAATGAAGCTGGTTTTGAGTGAAATATGCATAAATTGCGTAGTCTTAGCTCAAAGGCCTGACAAATATTGTTGATTCCAAAGTGCCAAGACTGAGTGGCCAGCAATGAAATAGACAGGCCTACGTCACATTGCTGTTTGACACAACTACCCAAAGACCAAGCTCTTGTTAAAATTGTTTTAAGTATGTTAACTTGGATTGTCATTGCAGAATAAACTATTATATGGATGATTCTAAACATTTTTTGAGTAGTATATTATGTTAGAAATAAAAATATCAATGTTGTAGAAAAATTATAGATCTATTTCTTGATTATTGCATGGGTAAACTATTTACATCTATGTGCTGCCTTAACATCGAAATACTCAAAGCCGATCAGCATGATATATTGAACTAAAATCACGATGGTTTTTAGATCAAATTATTCTACAATATATAATTTACTTTCCGAATTCCTTGATCAAGTTCTCTGTGATGTTAAAAAAGAAAACGTACTGTACATTTATAGATTTTATAGCTGCTTTTGACAATATATGGAGATTGGGCCTTTGGCAAAAGCTTAATATAGAAGCTGGTGCTTTTGAAAAAAAAATGCTTTGATGTATTAGTATAGATGTGATCTGAATGTAAACCGAGAATGGCTGTTAATTAAGGAATTCTATGTACGACATCCAGCTGCCAGCTGCTTACCCTTTTCCTTGCTTTTAAGGTACACTGACATCTACACGTTTTTTTGCCATCAGCTATTAGAAATTCCTTATCATCTACATAAAAAATATATGCGAAGGCATAATTTAGCCGAAACATACCGGTAGTTTTTTGGACATTCCAACAGGAGAATAATTCAAATTCTGATTTAATAAATTAGAACTATACCCAGATAAAAAAATGTCTTTTTTTCGCTAAGTTAATGTATACGAATAGATATGCGCGTTCATTTAAGACAAATTGAATACCGCGCGTTAGCGCGGTATGATAATTTGTCTGCACCGCTTGGTGTGTCATAGGACCGACGATATCCAAAAATAAGCATTCAATGCTTATATTTATATTCATACTGATGTCTATTTGTATGAAATATATGTGTATCGTTGCTATAAAGCCAATATATACGCTCTCAGTCAGGGATATGAAACATACATGGAACAGCCATATTAACATCTTATTTAGTTCGGTTCCGCGACTAAAAATATAGTGTCAGAAACTCTGTAGAGAAAAATCCCATCCCATTTTTTAAGGAATAGATATAATTTAATGATTATTTTTCAAAAGTACATATCAAATTGGTTATGTAAGATTAAACGTTTCATTTAATCTTACAAAAATAAATATACTCAAAACACGTGGAGACGTTTATGTTTGTGCACATGGCGCATGAATTATCAAAGTGTATTCATAGAAAATTGAACGTCGCAGATTTCCAATGCAAAGATAAGGGGAAATATACACTGAATGTAAATATTCTTTATTTAGCTATACACTAACAAAAAAATCACTTATATCGACATTGTTGAAGATTTTCTGGAGTACAAATAGTTACTGATATTAACGCTGGGGTGGATTGAAAATACACTTCCTATAACTATAGTTTCAATCCAGTGTTTTCTCATACGTCAGCGTCAATTTGTCCCCGCCCATTTCAAATGTATTGACTGAAACGGGTGAAATTGACGTTACTAAGCTGTATATTTCCAATGTTCCGCGGTCTTATCATAGCTAGATCAAAACGTAACATGTCTTTAAGTCACTATGATCACTTTAAACCTGTACTGAGCTAAACTGTTTGACACAAGGAAAGTACAGAAATTTGTACCATGTTTTAGTGATTGAATTATTTTTTTTTTAAAGTGCGTCACAGCATGGAAGTGTCTTAAACCTTAAAAATACGCGTCTTAACTTTACCCACGACTATTTTTATGGAACTAAAAACCGCCCTTTAGCCAAGTAATATTTCTTTCCAATCTGATTGGGAAAATTTTGGCTTTGTTGGCATTTGGTAAAATACTTTTATAATATACTGTATACTAAGTTTTATTCAAACATCAAAATACATGTAAGATCAAGTTAAAGTTTTTGAATGCTCATTTTCTTTTCAGTAGTAAAACCATGTTCATCTCCCACAAAAATCGTTATATGTGTGGCCCCTTCAGGAATATTTCCTGTCCTTAGATGAAAGATTCTTGGGTAATTGTTGTGTTCAAATTCCCAAAATTGAAACACTTCACCCTCTGGGTCAGATCTCAACTCAATCAAACAGAGTCCATTGCTGGATGTCACAATGTTCCTGCAAAATTAAATCAAAAACCATTAATAAGGAGCGTCAGCTTGCAAGATATACATGTATTATATAAACATGTAATGTACTTACTGTGAATTTGAATATATGCACATCTATATTTGTACACCTTGTGTCCTTATAATACATGTAATGTTTCATTTTATTTAAAGCAGTTGTTTGGGAGAAATTGCAATGAACATGCATCACTATTTATTTTATGATAACGTACAGTAAACAACAGTTTCAATGAACACGCTTAATGAATTATTAGCTTACCCTCTTATTTCTGGGCTTTTTTTCTGGTTTACTGGTTTGTGTTTGTTGAACCACCTAGATATAGGCACAATATTAAAAATATACAAATAACATTGGTGAAAGGGTTTCCATTGGGTGCAATGAAAACAACAGTCAAATGAATTCAGTTTTATTCAAGATTAAAAGGTACGGAGGAAAAAAACAAATGCTTTATCAACTTAAATTAAAGAATATGGTATTTTAAGAACTTTTTCAACAAATAAGAATGACAATAATTGTTATACAAAGTCGTCGATTTAGAGAGTAGATTTTACCTGTGATGAAATAGGAGAACGGCAGAGGACCTATACCAATGGGCGCCACCATCAGAGAGTAATTTCTGCTGGAATCGTAATTCTTGTTGCAAACTTGTTTTAATGGAGTGTGTATTAGACAGATGTAAACATGGCATACTTGATGTTAAAGAACAGGAACTGCACTTATCTGAAAATAAAAAAATAATGACTGTTTTAGAAAAGAATGCCAGTTTGATTAACTTCTGAAAGTACATGTAACAAGTACTGAAATTACAAATGCAATTTATTAACACTATAGTTTAGTCGATACTAAAAGGTGGCCCAAATTGAAACTACATATTGTATTACCAATAGCAACTTTCATTGTTCTTTGTAACTGTTATCAGTCCACTGAACTTGACTTGGAAAAAGTTTAGAGCATAAGAGGAAACAGATGATACGTGTAACTTTGAAAATATTTAGCATAAAGATAATAATGCTTACCTTTCCTATACTGTGTTTCAAGTATTCCACCATTATTTACAGAATGCATATCATTAACCACCTTAGATTTTATTTGGTCAGTAATTATTCGATGTTGCCAGGTGCCATTGTAATTCTGCACACTGTATTTCAAACTCAAGGACACTATGGGTTTAAATTTAGATTCCAAGTTTACAACTAATGGTTCTGCAGTGTCCAGCTATAAAACAAAATCTGTTGGTACATAACTATTATCAAAAAATCATTGTAATATATCAGCTTGTTTAGAATACCATTAATTACTTTTAAAAATCCACACAAATTTGTTAGTTCAATACATAACAATAATTAATGCATGTAGATCTAGTTACTTACTTTTTCACCTGGGTTGAAGAAGCTTTTAAGATTTCCTATAAAGATGTGTGCTGCATTTTGGCTCAATCCATTGCTGTTGCTTTCCTCACATACATCCGGAAACTGTGTAACTTGTTGTTTGGGCGAGTGTTTCTGAACAGTAAAAAGTTTATTGATGTCATCAAAACCTCGCCCCATGATTCCACTAGTGGTGTGAGCAAGGTCGAATGTATGTCCCAACTCATGCAATGCCGCCCCTAATCCTGTTGCATAGTTTGCCCAATAATATTCCCTAAAGATAAATGTAATTTCATTACAAGTAGTTAGTAATATTTTAATTTAATTTTCACAATAAAGGGTCATGTGCAATTATCAGATGACCATGCAAGAAAAGAAGGGACAAATTAAAGAAACCCAATGTTAACCCCACATGATCAAAATAACCATCATATCTCAATATTATGCATTCAGTTAACCTGCTAAATGCACAGTAGTAAATGACAAGATTTTAAAAGAATTTATATGCATTTTCGCTGTCTCCTCATCTTATCCCAATACAATCACCATCACCCCATACCTAAGGCCATGAGTTTCAGTATTTAGAAGGACAATTAAATCCTCACTGATCATTATCAGTGCCCCAGGTACTTAGAACTTTAGGTAGGATGTAAATATCTTTTTCTTGCGTCAAAACAAGTTAAAAATGACGATAGTTTCAAGTGAAATATACACATATTGCATAGTCTTAGCTCAAAAGCCAGAGAAATCTTGTTGATTTCAAAGAGCAATGGCTTAGTGGCCAACAATGAAATAAACAGGCCTACGTCACAATGCTGTTTGACACAACTACCCAAAGTCCAAGCTCCTGTTAAAATGGTTCTATTTTCTCTGTTAGAATGTCAAGGAGTAAACAAGAATTTTATTCAATGAATATTTACCTAAAATTTTACGTCTTTTGGGGTCATGATTTAATAGTATTTAAAACTTTAAAATGTATTTCAAGTGATCCTTCATCCCTGTTAGCCTAAAAGGCAAGCAACACCTACCTGTAAGCACTGTCATCCATCAATTTTGTTCTGTCAATTTTACGAACATCTGTAAATCTTGAATAAATCTCTTCAACATCTTTAGCCCATGTATGTAAATTTCCTGTTCCAAACAAAGCCAAACCCCCACCACCTAAAACCAAGGTGCAGCTACTGTCATAGATATCAAAGTTAACATCTCTCTCTCTCTCTCTCTCTCTCTCTCTCTCTCTCTCTCTCAGATGATAAAGAAATTAAACCCACATAGTCTCAAGTAACCGGTATTGACTTCGGTTTTCTCCTTGTCTCTTTATATATGTCTACTGTTTTCTGTAACATTTCTTCCAGATCCTATAAGGGATTAGGTCTAATCAACTTAATATATCTTTAATTTAAACAATATTTTATTATTATAAGTATTTAAACACATTAGGATTGGGCAACAGGTACTCTGTCTAATTCCTTTCACAAATCTTATCTCTTTACTATTTACAAGTCTATCTGACCACTATAAAACTACATAATAATTATTCTTTTGTTTTTATATGATAAAATGAGTCAGGTGCATTATTTATATCATTTACAGAGATTTGTTATTTCAGTAAAACTTATTGGTTCTGTTGCTATTCAATGACTTGGGACGAGAGGAAGAGGGGGGATGACCTCCTGTCATTAGATGGTCTTTTATCTTATATAATATATATATATATATATAATATAATCATTACAAAAAGGCATTACCTTAAAGCATGGGGGAGGGGGGAGGGGGGTGGGATGACTTCAAATCCTTTGATTGTCTTTTTAGAAATATATTATTCTCATTAAAAAAAGCCATTACCTAAAGCAGTGTGTCCTTTTGTGTACTTAAGAACATCAGAGTGAGATCTTGGAGGCTCTGTATTTTCTAGGAGATGATATCTAGTGAAAGACATGAAACTGAACCATTTACAATTATTCTTATTTTGGAAACTTGATGTCATTAATTCATTTGCAAAATGTGTCCAAAGTTCCGTTCCCGACATAGAATGAGCTCTCTCCAAAGTTAACCGACTTTTGTAGATATGGCACAGAGGTTCATTATTCTGATCTGTTTCCAGCAGGAAGGTTTTATGACCAAACCCATGGTCTTTCATTTTTTCTGCCGTGAATGTCTGGAGAAGCATAGAAGCTAGTTTGATGCGGTCCAAGGCACTCTGCACTGAACAGTCTTCATCGTCTGGGCCTTGAAATGTTCCATCATGATCACAGCAAATAATGTACACAGGACGGACAAAATAATCTAACTCAGGGAGGTATCTCACGATTGTCACCACTAAAACCTGAGCCTCATGAATGAAATGTATCACGTTTTCTCCCACTTTTAATTTCACCAAAACTTTGAAAGCCCCATTGATAACTGGCCAAACTGTTGGCTTGCTGTCAGAGACTGAAGTGTTAGACACAGTAATTGATCTGTCAGATGTAGTATAATACCCTACGTCTCCAATAAAAAGAGGGAGATGAAGTGCCACTGACTGGCCATCTTGAAGATTAGTTAATTTGATGACCATCTTGTCATAATTTACTGTCTCTGAAACAAACAAAAAACTATTGCTATGTTATTTTTGAGATCATAAATATGACTGAATCATAAATATTGTAACGATCGAATAACACAACAAATGACAGTCATGAATAGTGTGCCTGTGAAGCACATAACACTATTACAAATTTTATTTTGCAAATAAATTAGAAACAGGTAAAAATCCTACCAGTGAGCAGTCAAGATTGATTTGCTACCCACCTGCCTAGAACGAATTTTCCTGTACTTTTATTGATTGTTTTTAATGCTTTCCAAACCCGATCAAATTGTTCAGAAAAAAATGCTCCAATGCATCCTGGGATCATAGTATGGGGCGTCGTTTTCATATTTTTGAGGCATTTCCTGATATCAGAAATAATTTTTAATATAAAAATTCACATTCTTTGTAACAACATATATAACGGGAATTTTCTAAATATAACATTCGAATTTCTGACACTGTATATAAAAAACCCATCCGATATCAGTTTAATTTAAGAAATTCATTAATACAAAATATATTTACTGATTTCATAAAATAACAAAAATGGCCAAGAATCTTCACATAGTTAATTACACCACTTACCCCAAGAAAATCGCTGAACTACAGTGACCGACTTGCTTTCTAAAATCTATTGGTTCTTTAATTGTATGAGGATTTTTTAATGAAGAATTTTATAATCATAATAATACCTTAATCTTGCTTGCGTTTCTTCTGGCTTGACTCCGTTTAGTTCGCAGCGAATCGTAAACAAAGCAGTGCTAGCATTGTAGATATCAAATAACTTGCAATAATGATTTAACTTTTACTTTTAAATTTTTTACATGTATACAAAGGTTCGAAACAAATTTGTAACGGGCAGATAAAGGTTGCATCACAGGGAACATTTACTCGATCGTAATTTTATCAATATGTAGGTCTTATTTTCTGATATAAAAAAAATTCTTATATCAAGTAATGATTTTCGGATATATAAAAATCCATTTTGATATCAAGATTAATTTTTTATATCAAGAGAGTTTTTTTATATCGAGATTTCGAATTATTGATATCAAAAATTCATTTTTGGATATCAGAAAGTGATTGAAATATTCAAACGGCGCCTCATATAGATCGGCAAAGAATAGCTCCTTCCATACACATGAGGGTCGGCATTGGCGATGGTTGACTAAGCTGTATAGACGACAGAATTTAAATGTCCGTCAAAACTTTGCCTCAATAAACATGTCTAGATATATCAGTATTGATCTTGAACTTAAAGGTCAAATCAGACGTACGGTGTGATTAAGTATTCGTCAATGGGAATTTCTCCTTTCCCCCATGATTCATGTTGTCTGTTTGATGATTCGCATCGAAAATTATTGAACTGTGACAATTTTTGAAAAATATATCAAAATTCTATAAATGCGAACGCGCGAATGTACGAATCTAAACAACAGTCAATATAATCCTTAATTGTTGTTTAATCCTAGATTTGACAATTGCATACCTTGCAGAAATATAATCGTAATGTTTATTACCTTTGAAGAAAACATATTTTCGTAATGCCATCTTGTCAATTTATTGTCTATATTGATTTTTATAAAAAGAAGATCCATCCAGTCAGACGGACCCTTTGTATTCAAAGTTTGGGATGAATTTGAATTTTTAATCTATTTTGGAGAAAATGCCCAATGGATGTAAATTTATGTAAATGTTTATTTGATGAGAATTATTTAGATTTCAGAAAGGATTTTTACTTGCAGAAATAAAAAAAATGGAGTTCTTTTTGTTAACAAAACAAAAACAGTATAAAAATTAATGCATACAAATTTAACGCCTCTGACGTTACGTAAAATAACGTCAAAGTTAAACAGGATAAAACCCCGATCGATGAACAGTCTTACCAAGAAAGAGACAGCAGTTATATTACAGACATTATTCAGCTGCATGAACCCTTCTAACAGTCAAAAGTCAACGGACATCTACTATTAATCGCTTCTCAACTGTATAAACAGAAGGGATCAGCGAACACTAATCACTAAGCTAGGGACACCTGATCTAGCGTAGTTCCTGAAGCCTTCCGATTGTGCAAGCACATCGGAAGGGCTCGGGAACCAGGGTATGCTTAATCACTGAACACTACTCACTATGCTAGGGATATCCTGATCGATGAACACTACTCATTGAGCTAGGGACGCCTGGTCTACCTTAATTCCAGATGCCATCCGATTGTGCAAGCACATCGGGAAGCCTCGGGATCCAGGGTACGCTTGATCGCTGAACATTATTCACTAAAGGGATACCCTGATCCATGATCACTACTCAGCTAGGGACGGCTGATCTACCTTAGTTCTAGATGCTTTCCGATTGTGCAAGCACATCGGAAGGCCTCAGGAATCAGGGTACGCTTGATCGGTGAACACTACTCACTGGGCTAGGGATGCCTAATCTAGCCAGGTTCCCGATACCTTTCAGTTATGCAAGCAAATCGGAAGGCCTCGGGAACCAGTGAACACTACTTATTAAGCTAGGGACATCCCGATCGGTGAGCACTAGTAACTTGGCTGGGGACACCCCGATCATTGACCACTTATCCTTACACCATTCTCAATTGATCCATGATACACTATTCATTAGTTTAATTCAAAGGCACCTGCCGTTATATATTTTTCTCATAATAAAAATATATACCCTTTTCCTAATAATACATGCTTATTATTATTAGGTATATGGTATATATTTTTATCATGAGAAAAATATATAATGTCAGGTGCATGTGGTTTAACTTTAAGACTTTCGATGACAAATACACTCGAACTGACATATTTCATTTACCTTAATTATACTCTTAGTGAACACTACTAATCCGGTCTCCTGTGTATGTGTACTACATATAAAAGAGCACAAATCAGTGCACTATATTGTAACTTCATTACGGATGCATTCAACTCTAAGAGTATGGCCCACTTTAATACATGTTATGATAGGAATTCATACAATATTTTTAGTTTTTGTACAGCAAACAGGTCCAGTACAATCACTGGATTTAGCTACGTACATGTATCTTGATTTACCTACATAGCTTTATTTACCTACCTGAAGTAGCTTTATTTAGCTACTCAATCATATTTTTTTCTTGAATGGGCATTTGTACAAAAAGTCGCAATTTGGTGCAACAATAATTTTTAACTTTGAACTGATTTGAAAACAATTCATGAAAAATCACTCTTGAAACTGTTGCTCTTGCAGCGCAATTGCAGTCAAAGTTCTGAAAGTTTTGAGGCTATGTATAACTGTTTATGTGTTACCAAACAGCTACTTCTTAAATGGAATAACAAAGAATAGCAGTTCTGGTTAACATGATAATTGATTTGTAATAATTCAGCACAATGTGAAGTAATCACACTTATCCATGCCTCATCACACACAAGGTGGTCTACAGTTAATCAAACAATAGAAATGCATGTTTTGCTTAAAACTGCCCAAAATCAGCGATGTTTTATCTATTTTTGCTCTGGGTTGCTTGTTTAAAACTACCCAGTACAATTATAGGTTGACAGTTCCTTGCGACATTTTGTCTGTTTTACATAAAAAGGGAAATTACATAAAGGTAGCTAAACAAAGCTTCTTCAGGTTAGTAAATAAAGCTATGTAGGTAAATCAAACTACATGTGTACGTAGCTAAATCTAGTTATTGTGGTGGACCTTCAAAATATGGTCAAAATACACTGCATTTAGTAGGCCAAGAACAATCTCTTTATTTTGCTATTAAGTTTGAATTTAGCTTTATTAATTGCAACTAAAGCTATGGTCTTGTCGAAAAAGCTATCCAAAAAAATGAAGCTTTTATTGTTTGAGTAACTGTATGCATTGATGTGCATTGTGAACATTACTCACTAGGCTAGGGAACACTATTCCCGGCTGATCTTCCTTAAGGTCCAGATGCCTTCCGATTGTGCAAGCACATCGGGAGACCTCGGGTACCAAGGTAAGATTTGTCGGAGAGCACTACTCACTAAACTAAGGAGACCTCGACCGTTGAACACTGCTCAATAGGCTAGGGAGGATACCATGATCGGTGAACGCTTCTCACTAGGCTAGGGATACCCTGATCAGTGATCATGCACTATTCACTAGGCAGGAACACCCTGATCGGTGAACACTACTCACTAAGCTAGGCACAGCTGCTCTATCTTAGTTCTAGATGCCTTCCGATTGTGCAAGCACATCGGGAGGCCTTGGTCGGTGAGCACTACTCACTAAGCTATGGAGACCTCGACCGTTGAACACTACTCACTGGGCGAGGGACGTCTGATTTAGCTTAGTTCCCGAGGCCTTCCGATTGTGCAGGTACATCGGAAGGCTTTAGAAACAAGAGTACGCTTGATCGGTGAACACAACTCACTGGGCTAGGAAGACCCCGATCAGTGATCACTAATCCTTTGACCATACTTAATTGATCAGGGATACAGTAATTTGCATTGTTTGGTATCATAGGTAGATCAAGCTGTTAAGTGTCATTAGTATGATTGATAAAAAAATGAACCCCCTTCCCCCCCCCCCCCCCCCCCCCCCCCCCAAAAAAAAAAAATTCATATATCCGATGATTTTTTAAGTGCGGTATACATAACCTATTTTTAAAAAAAACATGTATATCAATACCGTTGCAATAAAAAATGTAAAATGATTTGTAAAATAGCATTCTTATTCTAGTCGTTCTTATTCTAAGACTCTATAAAATCGCTGTAATACACACCATGCTCCAAGCTCATGCGGCATAATTTAAATGTCCTTCATTTCCTTACCTCTGTATACACGTTTAGATAAATCAGTATTGATCTTGACCATAATTATAGGTCAAATAAAAGTACGATGGGATTAGAATAATCGTCAATGGGAATTTCTCCTTTCTCCCATGATTCATGGGTTGTTTATACGGAGATGAACCCTACTGAAAATTACCGAACATCGTCATTATGATAAACTACATGTGTTTTATATTGAACATTACTTTGTATTAGCATTAATTATGTAGGAAAGCTTAGGGCGTTCTAAATTTTAAGAACTTGTGCCCAACCCTTTTGTTCATACCAGCAAACAATGAAATATTTTCAAATCAACTACATGTATTGAAAAAAATACTATTGAAAGATACATGTATATTAAAGGTTTATTTAACTGCAACAACATCAGCTCCTAAATCGAAACAGTAGTGAATTTAATCCCAATTAACAATTTGACAACTGCAGACCTTGCAGAAAAAGCCTTTGAAATGAATGAAGGCAACATTTTATTGTTTGCACCTATATTTTTTCTTTTCTTTATATTAAATATTGATATTAACTGCGTGAAACTGCGTATATACATCCACCAAGTATGATTCCCTCTATCTCTTACGGAAATTGATTGTTAATTCATAGCTCTGTAGAAACTGACAGGACTGAAATATGCACGCCCCGTTTATCGATTGGTCGAAATCTTCAGCAACCTGAGAAAAATCACGGACTGCACGAAATAATCATGATGATGTCACACTCCAGTTCCCATAGAAGACGATTTGACTGGGTTTTTTTTATCTAACGTACTGATGTACATTAACAATAAATTAGTCATTTTTTCTTAATTTTGACGATCGATTTATTAATTTGTTAAAAGAAAGATATAAATATAAACACTAAAATGCTTACTTTTAATTATTTATGTGGGTTATGAAGGTAGCGATCACTGCAGAAAAAAACCCATAACCCGCTTGGGCTATGCATTTTTACTGTAATATGGAAGAGCGATTTGAATTTTTTCTTTTTGTATGATTTTGTCAAGTCATTCAATTTAATAATTGTCGTAAAGTTTTTTTTAGACCTACCCAATAAGACCTACATGTAATTTAATGAATAAAATCATATTTGTTTTAAAATCTATACTTGGAGGGGAAAAAAAGGAGGAAAATGCTGTATGAAAATACATGTAATTATATCTCTCATGAGAGTAATGATCAGCTCTTCTAGTAAAACTTAATGCATATAAATTTACAATCGTATTTTCTTTAGGGATTTAGAACAAAGTAATCAATATAAGAAAAACAATGAAAATGTTGAAAAACTTGATTTTGATGATATTTTTAAAAAATACTCCGTAATTTGGAATGTCGTTAACGGGTATAAAAAGAAATGCGCTATGCAACATTAGAATAATATGCGAGATATTAGTCCCTGAGAGCTAATGGTGAGTACGATTATCTATACCAGAAATCAGTTTACTTCCGAGTTTTCTAATCAATGAAATCACCACTTGCTTTGGTGTCGTTGGTGTTATAAAAATGGCTTGATAATTGTTAGATTAAAAGTTTAAAATCAAAGATTTTTAAACTTATCTATAAAAACCAGATTGTTATAGATAAATTTAGAAATCTTTGCTTTTAAACATTTTTAAATGTAACATGAGGTAAATTAAGTGTCCAGTGTTGGAATAATAAGAAATTGAAAAAAAAAATCATAAATTCAATGTCAAAGATCCGTTCAAAACGATGCAAGTTTAAAATTAAATCGATTTTAGGGGCTGATTACATAAACTATTTCAGATATATATTTTATACTATTGCATTGATAAAACGTTAATTTATATCAACCTGTTCGCGATTTTTAATTCCGAACCTGGGGGGGGGGGGGGGGGGGGGGGGGGGTACTTGTCATTTTTTCTTCATATTGCTTATTGTTGAATTTATTTTTTCATGCATATTTGAACCATATTTATCCACACCAATACATGTACAAGCATATTCAAGATGTAGATTTATTTGCCTTTGTATACATGCACAATATCGTAAATGATAATAATAAAAGAGATATAATTTCTGCCCCCCCCCCCTGCAGATTATCAACGTGGGGATCAAGTTCATGTTGTGCTCAATATCAGGGATTTCAGTGACTCATCTACTTACAAACAATCCGAAGTGAAATAATCTGGACATGGACCATGTCACTGTTCAATTAAGATGATCAAATAAAGTTTAACTGTGCGTTGTGTAACAGGTCTTGTACAGTTTGACAGTTAAAATCTAATATAGGGGAAAACCTGCCTCATGCAGAGAATGACTTATATTGGAAACTTTTCTGAGGTCATCAGATCCACATAGAGATTTCAAAATGGTGTTTACTGTCGCTCAGAGGAACAGAGACCCAAGCCATTTAAATGTTCGCAGACACATGCGTCAGGCGGGGTTTCCCGCTTTGGAGTCGGGTTAAAATTAGACACAGGACCACATATAAAACCCGAGTTGGTTTACAAGTAAATCATACCCGACACTTTATACTAATAAGACTCTACTGAACAAAATGAACGATCACATCGTCAGCAAGATTGAATGGATGTGTTCAGGGGATCCTTTGTGGGTAAGGTTTGAAATCGCCCTCATACATGTGTGTCGAAAATAAAATGCGGTATTGTTTAGCTTAAATGAAAAAAAAAAAATAATATCAAAGTCTCGGTCATATCTTAAATGTTTTCAAAGAGAATGAATAAAAATAATTTCTTGAAAATTGCAAAACAATATGAAATCCGTATCTTTACACTCATTTTGCTTTCCAATTGTTATTTAACCGTAAACAAAAGATATAACATTGAGTATATATATTGCATGATTTATATTTGTTTTCAGGACTCCAATGTTACATGGAATACTGCTTATCCGGATCTGACTCCGTGCTTCCAGAAGACAATACTCCGCTGGATACCATGTATCCTGCTATTGGTTCTATCCCCTCTAAGACTTTGGATATTGTCCTCCAAGGAACGCTCAAGCCAATCCCAGCCTGTGTGTCATTCAGCGTTAAGCCTTACCAAATATGTAAGTATTCTCACTACCTATAATACTACCGTTTACAGAATTTATCAATTTAAATTAAGTACCCGATAATTTTAATTTGATAAAATAAAATTCATTAAGGACAAAACATAAAGTTTCCTGTTTGATTTGTTTTGTTTTAGGTGCTGTGTCTTGGTCTAGCTCTTCTCGCCTTTCTAGAATGTATAGAAACCGTGTTTGTGAATTCCCTGGCGGAGTCGATGGTTAAACCTGAATTCATCTCGCCCGCATTGACAGGAATTACTCTGGTTAGTTTGCGAGAAATTAACTTTATATTAGAGAATATACACAATGGCGTCATTCAACCACTGTGTGATTTTTTTATCATTTTGTTTTGTGTTTCAGATGGTGGCTAACCACGTGATGTTAACAGAGCGGCGTCATCGAAAGCAATCTTCTGGACTATTATTTGTTTATTGGTTCCTTACAACAGTTTGTCTTGCTATAAACTTCCAGTCTCAGATCAGAGGATTATATGTCCAGGTATTGTCCAGATTAACCTATCAAAAGATAATTGAGGTTTTCAAATAAAAATTAAAACCGAATGTTAAAGATTTTTATTTATTTTTCTTTCAATTTTGAAGGAATTAGATTATAATTAAATTACTAAAATTATAAAACATTGAAGTTACCAAAATTTTGCAATCCTATAAAACCAGATTAAATGAAATATAACAATGTGTACGATACTTGTATTGTTACAGGAGGAAATGAGCATACATTTCAGTGCTTGCCTGCTGCCTCTTCAACTCCTGTTGTCCATTGCCGAGCTTTTCCTCACTGGCTTTTTCATCGACAATTTTCCAGAGGATGAGGGTTCCAAATCTAAGGTATGGCGTTCTTAAATTCAAACGTTTATGAAAAATGTAAATAATGATTCTTTTTCAATCACTGAAATAATAGCCATTATACATATACAATTTATCGTTATAGAAATCGTGTCTTGAAAGTAGCACCATCATGTCGGCGCTTGCATTTTCCTGGTTTACAAGGTAAGCTAGAAACAACAATAAAAAAGAAATTTTTCGAATTTGAAAAATATCAATTTTCTTTAAACACGTATAAAAATGGGGTTTTTTGTGTTCAGGATTGTTAAGGACGCCTACCAGAGACCATTAGAGGCAAAGGATTTGATAGAACTTTCGGCTGATTTAAAATCAGAATCTGCCGTCCCAGTTTTTGAGAAAGCTTGGCATGATGATTCGAATGGACAGAAAAGGTGAATAATTTGAATCTTGCAAAGATTAATTGAAAAAAATGAGCTTCTGTAATCAGAGGACTTGCCACAACATTTTTTTGATATATTTCAGAAGAACAGATGTCAACCAAAATATTTGCAGCGGGGACATAAAAGCGTGTCTGTCCAGAGTTATTTTGAAGATCCACTTCTACGAGATATTCATTCACTTCCTAATAACCGTCCCTATATATCTATATAGATTTATTGGTCCTCTGATATTCAGGTAACAACTTGTCAGATTTATGTTTTATAGGTAAAGGAAACTGACATACGTTTATGTGAATAAATGCCTTTATAAGTCAAATCATTATTTTTTTGTTAGATAATTGTGCTTTGAAAAAATTCTGTTATTATCAAACGTTTAGAAAACATATAATATCAAACCTCTTCGCTATTTCTAGGTGCTTGATAAATTTTGCTGAAGATGCAGACGACTATCTTTGGCATGGGATTTTGCTTGCCTCTGCTTACTTCTTGTTTGGTGTTGTACAAACATTTCAAGACACTCACTCAGATCACGTGGGTCATATGCTTGGAATCAAAATCAGGACTTCTGTTTGTGGAGCCATATATAGAAAGGTAGAGCAGCAAGAAACAATATCATTGCAAGCAATTTACATAGTAATTTATTTATATTACAATATCTCACTCCCTTTCTTGATTTTTCTTTGTAGATGGCTAAACTTTCCAATAAAGCCAAACAAGAATGCACTGTTGGCGAAATGGTAAACCTGATGTCGGATGACGCCACGAAAATAAATCACAGATCCATCTTTGAGTTGCACCTTCTGTGGCTTGGGCCTGTCCAGGCATGCATAGCGATGTACTTCTTGTACCAGGAACTGGGATCGGCTGCTTTAGTTGCATTCTTTCTCCTTGTAATATTTGTTCCATTAATTGCTGTCATAGCCAAAGCTCAACACAAAATCAATGTAAGTTAAATTTATACCTTAGCGTCTGCGGCTGTATATATTGTTCAATTAATATATGCTCACATTACATGTATAACTTCATTGTGCCTTACAGAAAGAAGGAAAAGATATAACAGATAAAAGAATGAAGGTTCTGAATGAAGTCTTCAATGGAATGAAGGTAAACCAACTCTCTCTCTCTCTCTCTCTCTCTCTCTCTCTCTCTGATCGAATAGACATGTCCCTATAAAACATATTTCAAATCAAATACATGAATTTCAGGTATTAAAACTGTATGCATGGGAAAACTCATTTGGAGACAAAATTGGTTCCATAAGATCGCAGGAAATTCACGAGAAGACAAAGAATAGATATCTCGACATAGTTAATATGTTCTGCTGGCAAATGTCCGAATTTTTGGTAAGAAACAATTTTATAACAATGTTTCAAATTCTAAATTAAATGTGTTTCTATTTCACCAAACTGTTATTATCATTTCATGGTAAATTCATTGATCAAATGTTTTGATATTTTTCTTTGCAGTTCACTTTTTCGATCTTTGCGGTGTACCTATGGCTAGACGAGGGGAATGTATTAACAACAAAGAAAATCTACTTCATAATGTCCATGATTGGAGCTTTCCGTGGTCCGCTTCTTTATATGCCAATAGCCATTACCTCTCTTATTGAGGTGAGTGGGGTGCATGCAAAATTCACATATTGCTTAAACTCCATAATCAGTTGCAAGTCTTCATTTCTCTGTTAAGCAGAATTTATATATTATATATGCTGTTTCAAATTACTATTTAAAATATCAAATCTACTTTTTATTATTATACTACTTCTATATATGATGAGTTTAATTAATTTAAACTACTATTATTTTTTTGTTTCACAGTTATCGGTATCCCTAAAAAGAATTGAAACATTTCTGAATCGTGAAGAAATTGACGAATCAGCCATTCAACACAGCGGAGACGCAGAGAAAGCCATAACAATGAAAGCGGCATCATTCACTTGGAACAGGGCCAAAAGTCCTTCCTTAAAAAAGTAAGGACAAAAATTACATGATAATGCTATTCTTAGAATTGGCTTATTTTCAATCTTCATTATAACGTCTCTGTCGAATTTGACAATGTAAATGAAGGTTATAACACTGTAAACTTGATTTGACAGTATCGATGTTGATGTGGCTAATGGCGAATTGGTGGCAGTGATTGGTTCAGTTGGAGCCGGGAAATCTTCACTCATGTCAGCTGCTATTGGGGAAATGGAGAAAATCTCTGGAACTGTCGATGTCAAAGGTTCTGTAGCATTTGTGACCCAAGAAGCATGGATTCAAAATAATACCCTGAGAGAAAATATTCTGTTTGGAAGAAAAATGAATGCCAAGAACTATAGAAAAGCAGTAGAAGCATGTGCTTTACAAGCCGATCTAGATATTCTTCCTAAAGGAGATGAAACAGAAATTGGAGAAAAGGTATTGCATATTTTGTTCACACCCAATTCAGATCATTAATGAGAGCAAACTTTCGTAGTGTAGTTAAAGATTAATATACTTAGCGTTCCTATGCAGTTGAAGTAAGTGTATAAGAATGTATTAAGTATTAAATTTTAATTTGAAAATTGTTTTTGATAGGGAATTAATCTAAGTGGTGGACAGAAACAAAGAGTCAGTTTGGCGCGTGCAGTATACGATGATGCTGACATTTACTTATTGGATGATCCTCTTAGTGCTGTAGATGCTCGCGTAGGCCGACATTTATTTGATCAAGTGATAGGAAAAAGAGGCCTTCTGAGAAATAAGGTTGGTTTTTGTTTAAGTGTAAGGACATAATTTTCACTACAATTTTCATGATTTTTGTTCACACTGCAGTATGACTAATGTTTACCTCTTACATTTATAGACTCGTGTTCTTGTTACCCATGCCATAAGCTTCCTACCATACGTGGATAGAGTCATTAGCTTAGTAAACGGAGAAGTATCAGAAGTCGGAACATATACGGAACTCATGGACAGAAATGGTGCTTTTGCTGAATTTGTACGAACCCACCTCCAGGAGGAATCAAGTTCTGACGAAGAATCGACCGATGGTAGTACTAGACCCACATCCTTTGACAGACAGGTGTCAACAATCGATCATTTAAACACCAAGGAGAACACAGAGGACGAGGAAAAATGTAAAGATTCTAAATTCATCGAAGAAGAGTCTGTTAATCTTGATGAGGTGAGTCAAGTTTCGAAAGAACATTGTTGGCTTACTTTTCTGCATACTAACTTTACATTTTTCCTTTTCTGATGTGAATTGAAAACGATGTATGAATTTTGTAGGCAAAGTGGTCCGCCTATGGTACTTATCTGAAAATCGTAGGGCCAGTCCTTTTAGTCATGTTTATGGCGTGTCTCGCACAAAACGGTGCCGACTTTTACAAAAATTACTGGCTCAGTGAATGGGACTCCGACATCTCGGACAACAAAACAGATCTTAATTCAAGCGCCCAAGTCATCTCGCAAGGATACAAAATAAAAGGATTTGGACTCATTGGTCTGATCAACAGTGAGTACTCGCTCATTATTAAGTGCGTACACTCTATATATATACTTACCAGGAAAACTGTGTTTGACCATATTCTTGATTTTTTTACAGCTCTTTTAAACGTACTTGGGGAACTCTCTGTAATATTCATTGTGGTAACATCAGCCAAAAAGGTTCACCAGAAGACGCTGGCCGGTGTGATGAGAGCGCCTTTCAGTTTCTTTGAAAACACACCAGTTGGCAGAATGGTCAATAGATTCTCTAAAGACATGGAATGTTTAGAACATTCACTTCCGTGGGTAACCAAGAGTTTTATGCACACCTTCCCTCGGATCGTATTCACTTTAATTGTCATCACGTCCGGGATGCCGACAATGGTCTACTTTTTGGTGCCGCTGTTCATCATGTATTTTTTGATCCAGGTATATACAGCATAATTTGACAGAATATATTGGACACTAATTTTTGGCATTATTTTTAAAGATATAGAAAAGTTGTAAGTTTTCTTAGTAGTCATTTATGGTACTCAAAGTCTAGCATTTTACGTTACAAGTATATAAACTTCGAAGTTTCATATTGATAGCTGCACATTTACACATACAAATACAATTTACGTTTTTTGTTTCTTCCATTTTAGAGATTATTTAGTGTTGCAGCGTGTCAGTGCAGAAGAATGAACAAAGCGCTCAGATCCCCCCAGTTTTCTTTCTTCAGTGAATCTATACAGGGAACGACGACCATTCGAGCATTCAACAAAACATCTTTATTTGCACAGGAGTGTGACCGTCGACGAGATGCTTATCACAAAGCTGAACTGACAACTCTTTCCTGTTACAGGTTTGTTAAAGATGATTAGCAATAATTTATTAATTTGATGTTAAATAATAAGCTTGATTGTAAAAGTTGTATAATTTTTAAACCAACGTTTGCATGGAATTTAGACATACTATTGTTTACAATGTAGTAGTAGTTTGCAAAATGCTTTGGTCAAAATGCATTGTTTTCCTCGTCAGTGATTCAACATGAGTCTCTTTTTTAAAAAAGTAAGTTATTACCCCTTGTTCATGATTATTTTGTATTTTGCAGGTGGCTGAACTTTCGTTTAGGATTTTTAGGAAATCTGTTGGTGTTCATTGCTTGCGTGTTGGCTTGTTACCGTCGAGATGTTTTATCAAGTGGAATGATAGCCTTGATCATGACATATGCTGGCAATGTAAGAATCATTTTCATTTGCATATTGATGAGGCTATTGTATTATGACTCAAATTCGATTGATTTAAAAGAGAGTCAATTGTCTCTCCACTTTACTTTACAAGCGTCTATAAAATACTGCTAAATACTTTACCTCCGTCCTGTCATTGTCTATGAATCATATGTTTATGTTTTAGGTAACGGATACACTAAGATGGATTGTTTTTGCTTTCACGGAGATGGACACAAACATAATTACGGTTGAAAGAATTCAGGAATACATCAACCTTAAACCTGAAGCTGATTGGAGAATCAAAGAAACTGAACCTGCTCCTAATTGGCCTCAACGAGGTCGCGTGAAGTTTTCGAATTTCAGTCTGAGGTACAGAGATGATTTGGAATTGGTTCTGAAAGGAATTGATTGCGATATTACACCTGGGGAGAAGGTAAAAGATATAGTAAATCTTTCTATAATTTTTATTTTTTTACGTATTTAAATTTATTTGTCTTTTATGAAATGTACTACAAATTTTGGCATATATATATTTTGTTTTGGAAAAAATAAAACATTTGACAACACAGTTTTACGAACAGACGGTCTTTATATTATATCTACATTAAGGTAAATAAGGTAAAAGAAAGTTATATCTATCCTTGTTTTTCAGATAGGAATCGTTGGAAGAACCGGAGCGGGGAAATCGTCATTAACCCTGGCATTATTTCGAATTCTTGAAAAGGCTGGCGGAAGTATAACCATCGATGATGTAGACATATCAACCATTGGCTTGCATGACCTTCGTTCTAAGCTGACAATTATTCCCCAGGTATGAAATAACCGTTTGAGAAAATGGTTTTTTCTTTGTTTACTGAAAAGAACCCAAACAAGTAATCGCAACTCGTCGTTTATAAAATGCAGTACATGAATTTTATAGAATTGATTTTTTCATTGTTAAGGATCCTGTGTTGTTTTCTGGTACATTACGAATGAACCTGGACCCGTTCAATTCCTTTTCTGACGAGGAATTATGGGAGGCTTTGGAACATGCCCATCTGAAAAAATATGTGGAATCTCTCGAAGGTGGTCTACTTTACGAATGTTCAGAGAGAGGAGAAAATCTCAGGTTCGTTAGACATAAGTATATGGAAACGCAAGGTCTTTCCGTCTTTGCTTGAATAAAATATTAAATATTTTTTTAAAAAGATGACTTGTTTAATTTCTTGTGTATGTTGTTACAGTGTTGGACAAAGACAGTTAATATGCCTCGCACGCGCACTTCTTAAGAAGTCCAAGATACTGGTCCTAGATGAAGCTACAGCCGCCGTGGATCTGAAAACAGACAACTTGATACAGAACACAATACGTCGGGAGTTCTCTGATTGTACTATCCTCACTATAGCCCATAGACTTAACACAGTATTAGACTACTCCAGGTAATTGAGATACTCCCCAATCATCTGTACAGTGAAACGTATATAATTATGTCCTCTAAATTCAAATACCACATCCATCTATTTTACTCTATTACAATTGCCTTTTATTTGAGCCCTTTGTTTAAAATACACCATTATGTACATTTTGTCCTACTTAATACATTGATTTAAAACTTTTTTCTTTTTCAGAATCATGGTACTAGATAAAGGGCAAATTAAAGAATTTGACAGTCCGGATGTATTGTTGAAAGATGAAAACAGTATATTTCATTCAATGGCAAAAGCAGCTAATCTTGTGTAGATTAAGATGCTTCATTGATATATTTTACATTGTCATAGATTGTGCTTCCTATCTATGAAAACAAGAAATACAAATAACTATGAGTTACAATGTACTAGTGTACACCATAACAATAGAATAGAAAATTCAGTGTTTATTGTTGTTGAGAAAACGCGTGTGCATACACGTATACTTGGTGTCTATCTCTACCATATTTGTGTTCATTGTGTTTTATTAAATTTGTTATATACATATTTAACAATAGATGTTGTTAATAAAAGGCATTTTTCATATCTAAGTGTTATCTTTGTAAAGGATGCTATATGGTTCCTTGAGCAGTTACTCGACACTTTAAATAATGAGATTCTTTTGGTAAAGAATGCTCTTCAACATGCATGCTCTTCAATTACAGTACATGCAAGATTGTTTGATACACCATAATGCAAATATTAACTCTGGGTCATGTTAGTCAAAAACACAATAAACCATATGACACAAAATGTTTATTTCAAACAAAAAATTGTAAAAATAAATTATAATCAAATAATAAACATTTGATTTATAAAAGTATTTAAATATCACCAACTATGTAAAACATGTTTAACATTAACTTATGTATCACAACAGTGTATATCCAATAACACAATCAAGAGGTCTTGTACAAACTTTTATCCTTTAGTTGATGCTACACTTACTGGTACTTCATCGCTCACACGGCTAACAAATATTAATAACTTAATTACCGTATTTTCATGTTATAGGGCGGGACACAAATTTGGCGGATTTGGGCCTACAAGATATACCATTAATTTTTGCGGATATAATTTTGGTGAATCCTTTATCCTTCATTAAAACTCTACTGTCAGCTGAGAAGAATGTACTTAAGCAAAAATCCTATTTACATACCTGAATACGAAAAGTGATATGGTATTTAAACAATTAACTTCTAATTTATAGTAATGTTAACTTTTATTTATCTAAATTAGTTTTGTTTTGATTTTGAGTAAATGTACATTTGTATTTGTAACACTGTGTGCATGTAACAATTGTCCCTTTTTATCATGCTCAAAAAATATATGAAAAAATAATCTCCAAAAACTACATGTTTGTCAATAAAATCTACATAGAAAGTACTTAAATTTGGTGGTTTTAATTTTGGTGAATTTTCAAAAATCGCCAAAACAGGCCAAAATTATATCCCCGCCAAAAAAGACCCAGCTATACGGTACCACACTACGACTCCCATGCATATGTGTTACAATTGTAGATCGTTTTACTACATGCACATAATTTATTTTTTAAAAGGGTGTTAATCTTTTTGCGCTTATTTCTTTATAAATATTCAGTTTGTATTAGTTATAAAATGTCAATCTCGCCATTCCTGTCTGCTTCAATAATAATTCACATGAGTGTTAACAATTTTAATACATTTGTATATAGCCTTTCTAGAAATCACACAGACAACATTATTTATCTGAAAAACATTAAAGTAATTTCTTATTTAGTTTCTTGTTTATACCACGTTAATTTCCAAAACTAGTAAAAAAAATTTTTTTTTGGTGGGGGGGGGGGGGGGGGGGTTGGGGTTAAAGATTACGGTATATGTTTTGTTAAGTCCTTGTATGAATAAAAAACAAACATAAAAACCAAAAACAAAACGCAACCCTTATATGGTTTGATTATAAGATTCATTTTCTCGAAGAACATTTGAACATTTGAAAGGGACCTGGTCCTTTGTTTAAAGAAATTTGATAGATTATGAAGACAAAAAACCGATAAAAAGGTAATGAACTTTTAGCTCAAATGTGAATTAATATATACCTCCCCTTTTTCCTGTTTTTTTTTAATCTTCATATTGAACTTTCAATTCTGTTTAGGTCATTTTCTAATCCCTGGGGATCATACTTTGAACAATCTTAAAAGATTCACTTGTCGGTTTCTAAAAGTATCCTTGATAGAAACTTTTGAATGTGTTTTAATAAAAGAGTATCTCTGTTGTTTAAAATCAGTCCATTGGATAAAGTGACGAATGAAAATGTTTAAAATCTAAAGGCGCCCTACACTGAACTTCGAAAATTCTGACAAAGGCCGCCATCGCTAAAATTTGATGACATCAAAAGCATGACAAATTTTGTAATACAAGAACATACAAATCTTGCTATCATAATAAATGTTAAATCACGCATACAAATTCATTGTATAATATAAAGATATAATGTCATTTATTCATAGATCTCACATAGAGAATGGTATATTTTTTAAACTTCAATTAGCTTTTGGAGCATTTGTTGTCTTCTAATGTTATCTTCTAATGTTGTCTTCTAAGGCAAACCAAAACAATTTTTCTTTATCTGTAATCAGGTTGAGGAGATAAAGTTTCGATTTGTAATTTAATAATTTATCAGTGTATATATATAAATCCACTAAGTATGATGCCCTCTATTTCTTACGAAAAAATGATTGTAATTCACAGCTGTATAGAAACTGACAGGAATGAAATCAACACGATCCAGTTCTAACCAGTTTATCGATTGGTAGAAACCTTTAGCAACCTAAGAAAAATCATGGACTGCACAAGTAATCAGGATGACGTCAGCCTCAAATTCCCATATAAGACGATTTGGCTACTGTACTTCTTTTATCTAACGTATTGATGTACATTAACAATAATTTAGTTACTGTTACTAAGTTTTTACGATCAATTTATTAATTTGTTAAAAGAAAATATAAATATCAACAAATATTTCATTTTTTCAGTGTCTTTGCCTGTGATAACACTGCGTATCGATTTTGTACTATACAGTCCAATAAATTTAAATGACGTATTATTTGGGCGCAAGCGGGGTTTGCTTATTTATATTCAAATATTTAATTGTACAAATACTAAAAATCAAGTAAATATAAGTTACAAGGAATCATACTTGAAAATATTATGAGGTGATAATTTCAGTCGTGGCGTGGTCAAATCTATCATAAAGACCTTCGGGCTTTATTGGAGAACAAATTGGAAACAAAATTGTAAATATATTATATAAATACATGTGCACACTGTATACTAGGACTTGGATATTGTTAATAATCCATGGTTTGAATGTATTCAAAATATTTTTGATACGTGTGGGCTTTCTAATGTTTTTATGACGAAGAAATTGTTGTTGTTAAACGAAGACTACAGGACCAGTTCACTCAAAAATGATCCAGTTATATTTTTCAGCCATCAAAGGGTACTTTTTATAGGATTTTTAAGACACTCTTTGGTCTAGAAACATATGTAGAAAAATTACTAAAACATTTTTGTGATGTATTTTTAAAATTTCTTACAACTAATCATCGCCTCCCGATAGAGACCAGTAGATGCTCAAATATTCCTCATAATGAAATGTTATACATGTAAACTTTGTAATGAACATATAATTGCAGATGAATATCATTTATGTATTAGAATGTGAATCACTGTTATATATTAGGAAAAAGTTCCTGCATAGTAAATACTGTACCAAACCAAACGCTTTTAAATTGCAAGAAATTATGTCCTCAAGAAACGTAGAAACATTTTTAAAAAACTCTGTAATGTTATTAAAAAAATCAATGAAACTATGATTCATAAATCATTCTGTTCATGTTTGCATACATGTATATATTCATGTTATCTACAATATTTTTCCTTGTTTTCGTGTACACGTCCTCCTCTGACGTCACGTTACTTTTTGTGAAAATTATATGTTTTGTACCTCACGTACCATCTTTATATGGTTTGAGAGATTAAATAAACTTGAATTGGATTCCTTAATAAATGTTTTCTTTGATTATTCATGCGGGTTATGAAGGTAGCGATCATTGCAGAAAAAAATTACACAACCCTTTAACGTGTAGATTTCAGATTCTGACTAGAACCCCCCCCCCCCCCCCCCAAACAAAAAAAATCTATTCAATCATGTTAAAACATCAAAGTCGGAACTGTTGCATACTTTCTTTATGATCTTTTCCCAGAAAAAATACATAACCCACGTTAATTATTTTTTCTATGCAAAGATCGAAATCTTCATATCCCTTATGAAGCACAAAAGAGGTAATTTACTGCTTAGATATAGGGGCCTCTCTCTCTCTCTCTCTCTCTCTCTCTCTCTCTCTCTCTCTCTCTCTCTCCAGTTATCCATATAAATTATCAAATTTTGAATTATCATGATACTATCGTTGCATAAAAGGAAAAGCAACCATTACGCATTTATTCACAAGAATTCTTACCGACAATCTTTTGAACTTTTCCATTAAATCTACAGCTGTTATATATATATATATATATATATATATATATATATATATATATATATATATATATATATATATATAATGCATATGTAGTATACAAGTGCTTCCTACAATTTTATGGAGCTGACACAGGCAACAGTGTTCCTGAGTTCCGTTAAAAGCGTGCGGAGTAGACCGATTAAACCCTTATAGAAATACTTCAATAATAAAACATACGGGTTATAATATCTCACATTTATCGTTAGGAAGGAAATGCAGCAAATTCAATAATTTGTTGTCAGTGTGTGAAGCAGATGGAATAAACCGGTATAAACACAACTGTGTTTAATATATTAAGAATGTACATTTCTTTGCTTTTGCATATATGCCCAATATCTTAAATGATTATAATAAAAGAAGGATCGATGATCATGGCCATTCTTAGACGTTATTGATCTCCTTTAGAAGGATAGCTATATATAAAAATATAGGAAAGTAGCTAAATTCAAAAGGTGACTCAACAATAGTTTATAGGTAAACAAATCATATCGTGAAATTTTAGGCAGATCTAATGGTTAATTTGTTGATTATCAAAGTGGGCATTAAGTTCTTATTATGCTCAATATCAGGGATTTCAATTACTAATCTACTTACAAACAAACAGTGAAATAATCTGGACATGGACCATGTAACTATTAAATCAAGATGATCAAGTACAGCTAAACTTAGTCCGAAATATCTGACGTTTTCCTGGCTTTTTTAACGATTTTGATATTTTACATGCCAGGAAAACGTCAGAACCGGCGCCATTACGAAAACTGGAAATTCACCGTCTCCAACTGGAAGCGACATTCTAGACTCGATTTTGAATAGATGTATTTAAACTCAATAATACAGCTTAAAATATAATTTTCCTGCACATTTCGATAATCACACTAATAAACAATAGTGTTGTTGACCCATTTTCTCGCGAGATTTCAAAAATGCACGAAATCAAAACAAATCTCTACAGTTCGATAGGATGTGTTCAACAACCTGTTTATGGGAAGTAAGGACCCATAAAAGCGATATTAGTGAAGAGCAAAATCATCGTTTTATTAATTAGTTGTGAGTGAAACATTTGATTCAACTCATAAATATTTAAAATCGAGCCGAGAATGCCGCCTCCGGTTGGAGGCGGCGAATTTCCAGTTTTCGTAATGGCGCCGGTTCTGACGTTTTTCTGGCATGTAAAATATCAAAATCGTTAAAAAAGCCAGGAAAACGTCAGATATTTCGGACTAAGCTAAACTATGCGCCGTGCAACTGGTCCAAAATCCAAATACAGGGGAAAACCTGCCTCATACAGAGTATGACTGATATTGGAAACTTTTCTGAGGTCATTGGATCCACACGGAGAGATTTCAAAATGGTGTTTACTGTCGCTCAGAGGAACAGAGACCCAAGCCATTTAAATGTTCGCAGACACATGCGTCAGGCGGGGTTTCCCGCTTTACAGTCAGGTTAAAATTAGACACAGGACCACATATATAACCCGAGCCGGTTAACAGGTAAATCATACCTGACCCTTTATGATATGACTCTACTGAACAAAATGAACGATCACATCGTCAGCAAGATAGAATGGATGTGTTCAGGGGATCCTTTGTGGGTAAGGTTTGAAATCGCCCTCATACATGTGTGTCGAAAATAAAATACGGTATTGTTTTGCTTAAATGAACAAAAATTAATATCAAAGTCTCAGTCATATCTTCAATTTTTGCAAAGAGAATGAAAAAAAAAAAAATTCTGACAATTGCACAACAATACGAAATACTTATTATCATTAGCAATAAAACTATTGTTATTTAACCGTAAAAAAAGAAATAACATCAATAATAGATATTTCTTGGTTTATATTTGTTTTCAGGATTCCAATGTTACATGGAATACTGCTTATCCGGATCTGACTCCGTGCTTCCAGAAGACAATACTCCGCTGGATACCATGTATCCTGCTATTGGTTCTATCCCCTCTAAGACTTTGGATATTGTCCTCTAAAGAACGCTCAAGCCAACCCCAGCCTGTGTGCCATTCAGCGTTAAGTCTTACCAAATATGTACGTTTTCTCACTATCTATAATACTACCGTTTACTGATTATATCTATCAATTTAAATTAAGTACCCGATAATTTTAATTTGATAAAATAAAATTCATTAAGGACAAAACATAAAGTTTCCTGTTTGATTTGTTTTGTTTTTAGTTGCTGTGCCTTGGTCTAGCTCTTCTCGCCTTTCTAGAATGTATAGAAACCGTGTTTGTGAATTCCCTGGCGGAGTCGATGGTTAAACCGGAATTCATCTCTCCCGCATTGACAGGAATTACTCTGGTTAGTTTGCGAGAAATTAACTTTATATTAGAGAATATACACAATGGCGTCATTCAACCACTGTGTGATTTTTTATTATTTTTTTGTGTGTTTCAGATGGTGGCTAACCACGTGATGTTAACAGAGCGGCGTCATCGAAAGCAATCTTCTGGACTATTATTTGTTTATTGGTTCCTTACAACAGTTTGTCTTGCTATAAACCTCCAGTCTCAGATCAGAGGATTATATGTCCAGGTATTGTCCAGGTTAAATATCAATAGATAGTTGTGATTTTAAATTTAAAAAAAAAACCGAATGTGTATGGAAGATTTTTATCTTTTTTCTTTCAATTTTTAAGGAACTTGATTATAATTTAATTACTTAAATTATAAAAAAAAAATTATTGAAGTTACTGAAATTTTGCAATTCTATGAAACCAGATTAAATGAAATATATAACCACGTGACAATGCGTGTATTGTTACAGGAGGAAATGAGCATACATTTCAGTGCTTGCCTGCTGCCTCTTCAACTCCTGTTGTCCTTTGCCGAGCTTTTCCTCGCTGGCTTTTTCATCGACAATTCTCCAGAGGATGACGGTTTCAAATCTAAGGTATGGCATTCTTAAGTTGAAATATTACGAAAATACTTATTCTTTTTCAATCACTGAAATAATAGCCATTATACATATACAATTTATCGTTATAGAAATCGTGTCTTGAAAGTAGCACCATCATGTCGGCGCTTGCATTTTCCTGGTTTACAAGGTAAGCAAGAAACAACAATCAGAAAGGAAATTTTTCGAATTCGGCAAACATCAAATTTCTTTAAAACACGTATAAAAATGGGGTTTTTTGTGTTCAGGATTGTTAAGGACGCCTACCAGAGACCATTAGAGGCAAAGGATTTGATAGAACTTTCGGCAGATTTAAAATCCGAATCTGCCGTCCCAGTTTTTGAGAAAGCTTGGCATGATGATTCGAATGGACAGAAAAGGTGAATAATTTTAGTCCTGCAAAGAATATCTGTTAAAGAAAGAGCTTCTGTAATAAAAGGCCTCGTCACAGCAATTTTTTTTTATATATTTCAGAAGAACAGATGTCAACCAAAATATTTGCAGCGGAGACATAAAAGCGTGTCTGTCCAGAGTTATTTTGAAGATCCACTTCTACGAGATATTCATTCACTTCCTGATAACCGTCCCTATATATCTATATAGATTTATTGGTCCTCTGATATTTAGGTAGGAACATGTCAGATTTTAATGTTTTATAGGTACAGGAAATTGACATACGTTCATGTGAATAAATGCCTTTATAAATCAAATCATTATTTTTTTCTTTTATGATTGTGCTTTGAAAAATTATGTTATTATCAAACGTTTAGAAAACATAAAATCAAAATTCTTTGCATTTTTAGGTGTTTGATAAATTTTGCTGAAGATGCAGACGACTATCTTTGGCATGGAATTTTGCTTGCCTCTGCTTACTTCTTGTTTGGTGTTGTACAAACATTTCAAGACACTCACTCAGATCACGTGGGTCATATGCTTGGAATCAAAATCAGGACTTCTGTTTGTGGAGCCATATATAGAAAGGTAGAGCAGCAAGTAACAGTATCATTGCAAGCAATTTACATAGTAATTTATTTATATTACAATATCTCACTTCCTTTCTTGATTTTTCTTTGTAGATGGCTAAACTTTCCAATAAAGCCAAACAAGAATGCACTGTTGGCGAAATGGTAAACCTGATGTCGGATGACGCCACGAAAATAAATCACAGATCCATCTTCGAGTTGCACCTTCTGTGGCTTGGGCCTGTCCAGGCATGCATAGCAATGTACTTCTTGTACCAGGAACTAGGATCGGCTGCTTTAGTTGCATTCTTTCTCCTTGTAATATTTGTTCCATTAATTGCTGCCATAGCCAAAGCTCAACACAAAATCAATGTAAGTTAAATTTATACCTTAGCGTCTGCGGCTGTATATATTGTTCAATTAATATATGCTCAGATTACATGTATAACTTCATCGTGTCTCACAGAAAGAAGGAAAAGATATAACAGATAAAAGAATGAAGGTTCTGAATGAAGTCTTCAATGGAATGAAGGTAAACCAACTCACTCTCTCTCTCTCTCTCTCTCTCTCTCTCTCTCTCTCTCTCTCTCTCTGATCGAATACACATGTCTATATAAAACATATTTCAAATCTAATACATGAATTCCAGGTATTAAAACTGTATGCATGGGAAAACTCATTTGGAGACAAAATTGGTTTCATAAGATCGCAGGAAATTCACGAGAAGACAAAGAATAGATATCTCGACATAGTTAATATGTTCTGCTGGCAAATGTCCGAATTTTTGGTAAGAAACAATTATATAACAATGTTTTAAATTCTAAATTAAAATATGTTTCTATTTCATCAATCTGTTATTATCATTTTATGGTAAATTTCTTGATCAAATGTTTTGATTTTTTTTTGGCAGTTCACTTTTTCGATCTTTGCGGTGTACCTATGGCTAGACGAGGGGAATGTATTAACAACAAAGAAAATCTATTTCATAATGTCCATGATTGGAGCTTTCCGTGGTCCGCTTCTTTATATGCCAATAGCCATTACCTCTCTTATTGAGGTGAGTGTGTTGCATGCAAGATTAACATATTCATTTGCTTAAACTCCGAAATCAGTTGCAAGTCTACATTTTTCTGTTAAGCAGAATTTATATATCATATATGCTGTTTAGAATATCAAAGCTGCTTTTTATCATTATACTACTTCTATATATACATGGTGATTTTCTAAGTAGTTTTAACTATTTCTTTTGTTTCACAGTTATCGGTCTCCCTTAAAAGAATTGAAACATTTCTGAATCGTGAAGAAATTGACGAATCAGCCATTCAACACAGCGGAGACGCAGAGAAAGCCATAACAATGAAATCGGCATCATTCACTTGGAACAGGGCCAAAAGTCCTTCCTTACAAAAGTAAAGACAAAAGTTACATGATAATGATATGTTAATTATACTTAAAATGTTAGCGTCTTAAATATAAATTTAAAAATCTTTACTAAACAATTTACAATGTTAACGGAACTTTCAACTCTGTAAACTTGATTTGACAGTATCGATGTTGAAGTTGCTAATGGCGAACTGGTGGCAGTGATTGGTTCGGTTGGGGCCGGGAAATCTTCACTCATGTCAGCCGCTATTGGAGAAATGGAGAAAATCTCTGGAACTGTCGATGTCAAAGGTTCTGTAGCATTTGTGACCCAAGAAGCATGGATTCAAAATAATACTCTGAGAGAAAATATTCTGTTTGGAAGGAAAATGAATGTCAAAAATTATAGAAAAGCAGTAGAAGCATGTGCTTTACAAGCTGATCTTGACATTCTTCCTAAAGGAGATGAAACAGAAATAGGAGAAAAGGTATTGCCTATCTTGTTCACACTTAATTCAAATCATCAATGAGAGCAAAACTTTGGAGTGTAGTTAAATATTAACATCTTTAGCGTTCCTATCCAGTTGAAGTAAATGTATAAGAATATAAGTATTAAATTTTAATATGAGAACTTTTTTGACAGGGAATTAATCTAAGTGGTGGACAGAAACAAAGAGTCAGTTTGGCGCGCGCCGTGTACGATGATGCTGACATTTACTTATTAGATGATCCCCTCAGTGCTGTAGACGCTCGCGTAGGCCGACATTTATTTGATCAAGTGATAGGAAAAAATGGCCTTCTCAGAAATAAGGTTGGTTTTCTTTAAGTGTAAGGACCTAACTTTCACTATTTTCATGGTTTTTGTTTACACTGCAGCATGACTAATGTTTACCTCTTACATTTATAGACTCGTGTTCTTGTTACCCATGCCATAAGCTTCCTACCATACGTGGATAGAGTCATCAGCTTAGTAAACGGGGAAGTATCAGAAGTCGGAACATATACGGAACTCATGGACGGAAATGGTGCTTTTGCTGAATTTGTACGAACCCACCTACAGGAGGAATCAAGTTCTGACGAAGAATCAACCGATGATAGTACTAGACCCACATCCTTTGACAGACAGGTGTCAACAATCGATCATTTAAACACCAAAGAGAACACAGAGGACGAGGAAAAATGTAAAGATTCTAAATTCATTGAAGAAGAGTCTGTTAATCTTGATGAGGTGAGTCAAGTTTCGAAAGAACATTGTTGGCTTACTTTTCTGCATACTAACTTTACATTTTTCCTTTTCTTATGTGAATTGAAAACGATGTATGAATTTTGTAGGCAAAGTGGTCCGCCTATGGTACTTATCTGAAAATCGTAGGGCCAGTCCTTTTAGTCATGTTTATGGCGTGTCTCGCACAAAACGGTGCCGACTTTTACAAAAATTACTGGCTCAGTGAATGGGACTCCGACATCTTGGACAGCAAAACAGATCTTAATTCAAGCGCCCAAGTCATCTCGCAAGGATACAAAATAAAAGGATTTGGACTCATTGGTCTGATCAACAGTGAGTACTCGCTCATTATTAAGTGCTTACACTCTATATATATACCTACCAGGAAAACTGTGTTTGACCATATTCTTGATTTTTTACAGCTCTTTTAAACGTACTTGGGGAACTCTCTGTAATATTCATTGTGGTAACATCAGCCAAAAAGGTTCACCAGAAGACGCTGGCCGGTGTGATGAGAGCGCCTTTCAGTTTCTTTGAAAACACACCAGTTGGCAGAATGGTCAATAGATTCTCTAAAGACATGGAATGTTTAGAACATTCACTTCCGTGGGTAACCAAGAGTTTTATGCACACCTTCCCTCGGATCGTATTCACTTTAATTGTCATCACGTCCGGGATGCCGACAATGGTCTACTTTTTGGTGCCGCTGTTCATCATGTATTTTTTGATCCAGGTATATACAGCATAATTTGACAGGCTTATGTTTGGCATTTTTGTTAAAGATATAGAAAAGTTGCAAGTTTTTTTTTAATAGTAATTAAGTGATGATACTCGAAATCTAGCATTTTACGTTACTGGTATATAAACTTCGAAGTTTCATATTGATATGCTGCACATTTACACATACAAATACAATTTACGTTTTTGTTTCTTCCATTTTAGAGATTATTTAGTGTTGCAGCGTGTCAGTGCAGAAGAATGAACAAAGCGCTCAGATCCCCCCAGTTTTCTTTCTTCAGTGAATCTATACAGGGAACGACGACCATTCGAGCATTCAACAAAACATCTTTATTTGCACAGGAGTGTGACCGTCGACGAGATGCTTATCACAAAGCTGAACTGACAACTCTTTCCTGTTACAGGTTTGTTAAAGATGCTTAGCTATAATTTATTAATTTGATGTTAAATAATAAGCTTGGTTGGAAAATTTGTATAATTTTTAAACCAACGTTTGCATGGAATTTAGACATACTATTGTTTACAATGTAGTAGTAGTTCGCAAAATGCTTTGGTCAAAATGCATTGTTTTCCAGTGATTCAACATTAGTAAGTTATTACCCCTTGTTCATGATTATTTTGTATTTTGCAGGTGGCTGAACTTTCGTTTAGGATTTTTAGGAAATCTGTTGGTGTTCATTGCTTGCGTGTTGGCTTGTTACCGTCGAGATGTTTTATCAAGTGGAATGATAGCTTTGATCATGACATATGCTGGCAATGTAAGAATCATTTTCATTTGCATATTGATGAGGCTGTTGTATTATGACTCAAATTCGATTGATTTAAAAGAGAGTCAATTGTCTCTCCACTTTCCTTTATAACCGTCCATAAAATACTGCTGAATACTTAACCTTCATTCTCCCATTGTCTATGAATCATATATTTTAGGTAACGGATACACTAAGATGGATTGTTTTTGCTTTCACGGAGATGGACACAAACATAATAACGGTTGAAAGAATTCAGGAATACATCAACCTTAAACCTGAAGCTGATTGGAGAATCAAAGAAACTGAACCTGCTCCTAATTGGCCCCAACGAGGTCACGTGAAGTTTTCGAATTTCAGTCTTAGGTACAGAGATGATTTGGAATTGGTTCTGAAAGGAATTGATTGCGATATTACACCTGGGGAGAAGGTAAAGGATATAGTTAATATTTTTTTCTTTTTATGTATTAATACTACGTCATGTCTATTATAAAATGGAATTAAAATTTGGCATAATGTACGATACACATTTTGTTTTGGAAAAAATAAAACAATTGACAACAAAGTTTCACAAACAGACGCTCTATATATTATACCTACACGAAGGTAAATAATTGTTCACGTCCATAAAGTTTTAGTTCTTGTTGTTTTTCAGATAGGAATCGTTGGAAGAACGGGAGCAGGGAAATCGTCATTAACCCTGGCATTATTTCGAATTCTCGAAAAGGCTGGCGGAAGTATAACCATCGATGATGTAGACATATCAACC
Source organism: Magallana nippona (assembly GCA_033439105.1). Taxonomy (NCBI): domain Eukaryota; kingdom Metazoa; phylum Mollusca; class Bivalvia; order Ostreida; family Ostreidae; genus Magallana; species Magallana nippona. Next base: position 32,797,220 of record CM065922.1, read on the forward strand.
ATTGGCTTGCATGACCTTCGTTCTAAGCTGACAATTATTCCCCAGGTATAAATTAAACGTCTGAAAAAATAGTTTTTTTTACTGAAAAGAACCCACACAATTAATCGCAACTCGTCGTTTATAAAAAGCAGTACATGTACTTTGAATTTAATAGAATTGATTTTTTCATTGTTAAGGATCCTGTGTTGTTTTCTGGTACATTACGAATGAACCTGGACCCGTTCAACTCTTTTTCTGACGAGGAATTATGGGAGGCTTTGGAACATGCCCACCTGAAAAAATATGTGGAATCTCTCGAAGGTGGTCTACTTTACGAATGTTCAGAGAGAGGAGAAAATCTCAGGTTCGTTAGACATAAGTATATGGAAACGCAAGGTCTTTCAGTCTTTGCTTGAATAAAATAATAATTATTTTTTGAAAAAGATGACTTGTTTAATTTCTTGTGTATGTTGTTACAGTGTTGGACAGAGACAGTTAATTTGCCTCGCACGCGCACTTCTTAAGAAGTCCAAGATATTGGTCCTAGATGAAGCTACAGCCGCCGTGGATCTGAAAACAGACAATTTAATACAGAACACAATACGTCGGGAGTTCTCTGATTGTACTATCCTCACTATAGCCCACAGACTAAACACAGTATTAGACTACTCCAGGTAATTGAGATACTCCCCAATCATCTGTACAGTAAAGCATATATGTACTCTAAATTCAAATACCGCAGTAAATCATCCATCAATTTTACTCTACTGCAATTGATTTTTATTTGAGCCCTTTGTTTAAAATACACCATTATGTACATTTCCTCCTACTTAACACATTAATTTAAAACTTTTTCTTTTTCAGAATCATGGTTTTAGATAAAGGCCAGATTAAAGAATTTGACAGTCCCGATGTATTGTTGAAAGATGAAAACAGTATATTTCATTCAATGGCAAAAGCAGCTAATCTTGTGTAGATGAAGTGCTTCATTGATATTTTATTACATTGACTTAGATTGTGCTTCCTATCAACGAAAACAAGAAATGCAAATAACTATGAGTTACTAGTATACACTATAACAATAGAATAGATAATTCAGTGTTTATTGTTGTTAAAAATGACGTGTTCATACACGTATACTTGGTGTCTATCTCTACCATATTTGTGTTCATTGTGTTTTATTAAATTTGTTATACACATATACCTTAAATGTTGTTAATAAAAGGCATTTTTTTCATATCTCTGTGTTATTATCTTTCTAAAAAATGCTATATGATTCCTTGAGAAGTTGTTCCCTACATGTAACTTAAACGTACAAGAAAGAAAGTCTACTCACTTTCTGCAGACCGTCTGTGATACGAAAAGGGGAATCCTTTCTAAAATTTCTTGTCAAAACGTCAATTTTACTTCAACACTTTAAATAACGAGGTTCTTATCGTAAAGAAGGATCTTACACATGCATGCTCTTTGATAACAATACATGCTATGTTGTTTGATACACCATAATGCAAATATTACCTCTTGGTCATGTTAGTAAAAAACACAATAAACCATATGACACAAAATGGTTTTTATTTCAGACAAAAATCTGTAAAAATAAATTATAATCAAATAAAAAACATTTGATTTATAAAAGCACTTAAATATTATCAACAAGGTAAAACATGTTTAACATTAATGTATGTATCACAACAGTGTATATACAATAACACACATCAAGATGTCTTGTACAAACTTTTATCTCTTAGTACATGTTGATGCTACTCTTACTGGTACTTCGTTGCTTATCTGACTCACACAGCTAACATAATTCATCACTTAATTACCACAATATGCCTCTCATGCATATGTTTCACAAACATAACCATATTTACCATTTTACTGCATGAACAAAATGTATTTTTTAGGTGTGTCAATCTTTTAAAGATTATTTCTATATAAATATTCCGTTTATATTTGTTATAAAAGTCAATTTCTCCATTTCTCTCTGCTTCAATATTAATTTACTTAAGTGTTAACAATTTTAATACAATAAAATGGCATTTCTAAATATCAAACAGATAACATTTATCTGGAAAATATTCAAATGAATTATTTGCATATAGTTTCTTGTTTATACCACATTACTTTCTAAAACTAGTAACTAATGGGGGGAGAGGGGTAAAGACATTGTTTGAGAATTGATCTATAAAACATTAAGGTATATTTTTTGTTAAGACCTTATTGAATAAAAAAAAACCCCAAATTGTTACCCTTTTGTCATTTGGTTTATATAGGACTCATTTTTCGTAGAACATTTGAACCTGTGAAAAGGACCTGATCCTTTGTTTAAAGAAGATAGATTATGAAGACAAAAAATATTAAGAGCTAATGAGGAATCAGCTCAAATGTGAGCTTAATATCTTTCCTTCTTCCTTGTTTTTTTAACATTCATGTTGAACTTTCAATTCCGTTGAGGTCCCTTTCTAGTCCCTGGGAATTATAGTTTGAACAAACTTAGAATCAATATTTACTTGTCGATTTCGAAAAATAATGCCTCCTATTGAGACGAATGAAAATGTTAAAAACCAAAGGCGTCCAACACTGACCTTCGTAAAGTCAGACAAAGGCCGCCAACACTAACATTCGATGACATCAGTAGCATTACAGATTTTGTTATAAAAAGAAATACAAGTACATTGTACATAAAAATCTCGCTATCATCATAAATATTCCATCACGTGTACAAGTTAATTGTATAATATAAAGATATAATGTCATTTATTCATGGATCTCCACCTGTTTCTTAAATCTTCTGCTGTTCTTACATTTGCAAACTTATAGGAATTCAAGATTGTTTTCCAACTGTAACCAAATTGCATGACGCCTCTCATTAATCGTCTCTCTTCACACATTGAGAATGGTACATTTCTTAAACTTCCATTTGCTTTTGGAACATTTGTTGTCTTCTGAAAGCAAATCATAACAACTTTTCTTTATCTGTAATCAGGTTGACGGCATATTTTCGACCATGTAATTTAACACTCATTTATAAGTATATTATATATAACTACATAATGTCTTTGGCAACAATATATGCCGAAAAAATGCCCTCTACTTCCCTGCATATTAGTTGACAGAGAATTTTTACATTAATTGTCAACAAATGTTTATGAAGTTGTCTTAGCTTAAATCCTCTGGGTACGTTATTACTTTTAGAATACTTTTTTCCATGATAGATAACATTGCATGCAAGACATATTTTAATTATTAAAAAAATACATGTAGTCGGACATGGAAACATTACAGACTCTCTCCTCAATGGTTATATATTTAGGATAGTCAAAGATAGCATGTGAAATCTACCGGTATTTCATTTTCTAAACAGGACAGAAGTTGTTATGGTAAGTGTGAAACACTGAATAGTGATGTTCTTTAACGATTTCGTTTACTTGGCGGACAAAAATGTATCCACAAATAGGAATGAAAACAAAAATGCAGTGCTACTTTTGTAGTGATGTTATTTATTGTTCAGTTCATTAAGAAAGTCTATATATCCCAAACCATTCATCACCAAATACTTTATTATGTTGTGTCATTGAGACAAAACAAGATTCATCACTTTTACATTGTAATAATGTACAAACATATTTAAAATATCGTTTGGTACAAGGCTTATTTCTCTCTTCAATTATCCATATTAATAAGCAAAAATATTTAAATTATCATAATTATCGATCAATATGTTGCATTAAAGGAAAAGCAACCATTACGCATTTATTCACAAGAATTCTTACCGACAATCTTTTGAACTTTTCCATTAAATCTACAGCTGTTCTAGAAGGATGAAATTTGTATGTTGCAAGAATCTGGCACCAAAATTTTCCTAAATTTTCAACTCCCTCTAACAAATTATCAACTTCCTCCTGACTGTATGGAATTCGATGTCTCCTCTTCCTCATGGTTTTTGAAGTTTGCAAGATTGAACTCCTTTTTCCAATTGTATCTGGAGCAGACACCTTAATGTAATATGTGTTTGCATGTTACACAATAATTGATCTTGGTTTCCAAAATATCAGATGCTGACTTTAAATTCTCACTTCATCAATTTGTGATATTTTATTGTGATATGTAAATTAAAGGGCCATGGTAACTTAATTACCTCTGCTTCAGATTCACTGCTGAATTCATACACCATTTGACTGCTTGGAGTGAAATTGTGCTGCTTTCTGTAGAGTGGTCTTTCTCTTTTCTCGGTCTTCATTTTCTGTATGTAACTCCTTTCAACCTCTCGGACTTGTCTGTGTAACAAGCAGGTGTATGGATCAGTCTCCAAGACAATGTTGATTGTTCTGCTGTTCAGCTGTGTATCATCACTTGTATTGATGCCACTGCATCCTTAAAAGATAAGTTTTAAGTTACAAAAACTACAGATGGTCATGAAGTATGATGATATACACCACTTATCATGATATGTAGTACATATTGCATTTCATTAGCTAAATCAAATTGGATTATATATTTTTTTAATTTTTAAATATATTACACGTTTTTATGCTCTTTATCATTACTCCCTATCTTTCTCCTTTCATTCCCCACTCATTCACCAAAAGAAATATATATAATTAGGCATGAGGCTGTTTTTATCTTACATATCATCATCATAAATTGACTAATACAACAAAAAATCAACATTTTCCAAAGATGACATTTTTCCATTTGAGAAGGCTGAAATTTTTTGAACTGAAACTTATTTTTTTTAGTTTGTATTCAAAACGTATATGAGGCAGTAGCTCGAAAAAAAAAACTTGGTATCTTGTACAGATATGTATTGTTTTGTATACAATATAATAAGGTTGGATTATATCTTGATCATCCAACTGCTGTGTACCAGATTCATCCAAACGTGTTTACCTATTATGCTTATAAAATACATGTACCATGTTTTACAGCAACAGATATACATGAATTGTTTTGTAACTAATATTTATTCTTTCTTATCATTAAAATGCATGTATTTAAATAAAAGTTTTTATGCCATTTCGCAGGAGTCGGTTAACAGGTATGCCATAAACAAGGTGTAAATTTTGTGAATCAATCTATCTAAATGTATATCGAGATATTCTTTGCTTACCTATACAATTTCTTTCTTCATCAAACTCTGCGGTATGTAAAATCTTTCTTCTACAAGAAATGCCTACAAGTATTCATATTATACATTAAAAGATTTTTCCTGGGAAGATATTTTCGACTTTATGCAGTAAAGATTTATTAATTAAACAAAAGATGTTACTGTATTTAGTGAATTTATAGGAGATGCACTGATAAACTTTTCCAGTAATATATTCAATGTTGGTCAAGTTTCTCTGTTCAAAACTTCATAACTTCCCAAATAAAACAACTGGAATTTTCTGCGAATCTGCTAATTTACATATTGTGTCCGTTTCATATAAATCTGTTCAGTAGTTGAACAGTAGTTGTGCTGACAATAATAGCAGGACTAACAAACTTTTCAACAAGAGGCCCATGGGCCACATCGCTGACCTGAGCAACAATAAACATATTAAAATCAATTTTATGGCGTCATATATAAAATATCTGAACAATGTAGTATAATAGATCCTGTATAAAAAAAAATCCCCTGCATATTCTTATGTTTATCATTGAGCCCCTTTGTAACAGGATGATTTTACATTCATATCACATACTGAGCATTGCAGTTCTCAAGAAGATTTTAAACAACTGTTTATATATTGATTATAAACCTACATCAAACTGGTCTAAACAATTTTAAAGAATCAACAATATGTCAAAATGCTTGCATATAAGATAAACCATATATAATAACATTTGAGTTTTTGTGAATAATTTAAATGTTTTCCTTTGTAAACTTTAACATCCCCCCCCCCCCCCCCCCCATGTGGCCCAACCCTACTACTGAAGATTATGATTTAAAAAAATTTTAATCCACACTATCTGAACCGACTTAAGTTACAGCTTTTCTAAGCAAATTGTGTTTTAGATGATGATTTTTAAAGATTTTTCCCTATATATTCCTATGTAAAAATTTGACCCCCCCCCATTGTGGCCCCCACCTTACCCCCAAGGATCATGATTTGAACAAACTTGAATCTTCCCTACCTGAGGATGCTCCCACACAAGTTACAGCTTTTCTGCCCAATCGATTTCTGAGAAAAAGATTTTTAAAGATTTTCTTTAAATATTCATATGTGAAAATCCCCCCCCCCCCCCTCCCCCGTGGCCCTAACCTAGCCCCGGGGATCATTATTTGAACAAACTTGAATCTACAATGTACACTACCTGAGGATGCTTTCACACAAGTTTCAGCTTTTCTGGCCAAATGCTTTATGAGAAGATTTTTGAAAAATATCAACAAATTTTCAATGATTTTTGATTATCTCCCCTTGAAAGAGGGCGTGGCCTTTCATTTTAACAAACCTGAATCCCCTTTACCTAAGGACAATTTGTGCAAAGTTTGGTTGAAATCGGCCCAGTGGTTCTGGAGAAGAAGTCGAAAATGTAAAAAGTTTACGGACAGACAGACGGACGGACAGACGGACGCCGGACAAAAAGTGATCAGAAAAGCTCACTTGAGCTTTCAGCTCAGGTGAGCTAAAAACAGAATATCTCCCGTTGCAAAAGGTAAAACTTGTTTTAAAACTTTAGACTCGAGGGAATTAGTAAGAAAATAATTTGAATTGTTTAGGAATGAAAAACAAAATACTTAATTAGTAATTTGCCCCCCCCCCCCATTCCTCTAAAAAAATAAGCACTAATCTTAAAGAGAGAAATGGTTAATCAGTTAGGCAAGCATGATATATAGTGTGGTATTTCCAACCTAATAAAGATTTATACCTTTACCTTTGTGTGACTGTGAATTCGTAGCAATGCTATTGATTGACTGAACACTGAACCATGGGTCAGAAAAAGAAAATCGGTTTTGTTTGTGTTGAGAAACATTGGTTTCAGGTGTTTTATACAGCCGATTTGATCTTCCTACTGGAATTACTGAATATACACTGGAAGGTGTACCAATTGTTCCTGCAAATAAGAGTTAAAAATTCAATATAAAATTAAATTATTTTCTCTGTATCATTCCCAGTTTAGCTTTATTAGGTGTTTTTTTACAAACATAAAAATTTTAATGAACTTGTTTATAGCTAAAACTCACCTGTCCCACCCGTTTCATATGAAGCTCCACATAACAGTTTCCAGTCGAATTCTGACTGGATGTCAGAAAACCCAGGGTCACTTTCAACATCAGAAATAGAATTTGCAACTGAAGTAAGTCTCGTGCAGCTTGATCGTCTCTTAAGTGGAGGACACAGTGGAACTTTGAATTCTCCTTTGGTCATTTCACTATTGGAACTGATATGTTTTATTTTTTTCTTGGGGGTCATTTTAGAGAGGTCCACATCAAAGCTCTTAACAGATGAGTTTGGTGACTGAGATCCAGTACTTTGAATTTTCTGTTGTAAAATGTCATCATTTGTTTTTTGAACTGTGTTTCTGGCGACTGCCTGTAATTCACTTCGAGAAAATTCACACGATTTCTGCTTTCTTTCCAAAGTTTCTCCACTTTGGGTTTTAAAACTTTTCTGGAATAAAAACTCAAATTTACCAAAGCTAATACTCATAAAAAGGGAGTCTATAGATATTGTGAAATTACAGTACATTGCAAATGTACGAAAGACGAAAAGTGCCATATGAAAAAATACTTTTATCTTGTAATAACGACATATTATCTCTCTAAGTACGAGATTATAAAATTACAGTATATTGCAAATGTATATGAAAGACGAATAGTGCCATTAAAAAATACTTTTATCTCGTAATTACGTTATTACCTTCAAAACTTATATTGTTCATTTTGATTTTGTTGATAATTTGTTTATCTAGCTGATTACAATTTTTAAAGTATACGGTTGCATGACTGATTCTTTTCGAATAAATGTAGAAAACATCGATTTGATTTTTGTTTCAAAATGTTAAAGTTAATTCAAAAAAAAAAAATAAAACAAATGTATAATTGCACATTTCTGGGCTGTGGTTTTACAAAAGAACTTGCGACAAAGTCATCAATATTTTTAGTCTCAATGAATGAACGCTAATGCGCACAATTGATACCAAACATTTTCATTTAAAACATTGTAAGTTCTTTGAGGATATTTAACCGGCATGTTATTCTGTCTGTATGTAATGAATAATAATCATTTGTAAATTTGATCGTGAGTCACAAGTTCTTTTGAAAAAACGCGATCCTGATGGGTTTTTTTTTTTTTTCAAAAGAAACGCAATCTTCTTATCACAATGTTGTATTTACGATATTTGTAATACGGCAATTAACTATCTGAAAGGAAGCTAAACCCTAAATATATCTATATAGACAACAGAATTAGAACTTTCAAAATTATGTAACAATCACCAAACATTGAAAAAAATTAACTGCAACGTCATTATTCCTCAACAAAATTTGCCGTAATTGGCTGGGATGCGTGTGCTAAACGTATTAATGCGCTTGATATTGCTCATACATTTGATATTTGAACAAATTGACATCATATTTTGAAATATTGCGTCTTGTTTAGAAAAATAAAAAATAGAAGATTAAATTAGATCTATAAGGAATGAATTTGATGGTTAGCCAAGTTATAGGAGTACATGTATAACATAACGCTTTTTTTTATTAACCGCTTCCTGGTTTATAAAGCGCAAACAGTTATGTTTATTGTATAAGATATATAGTCAACAATCAAATTCATTCCTTAAAGAAAAAAAATAAAATATATGTAAAAGGCTGTTTGAAAATTATTGAGACCGTTTTCTCGAACTGTTAACAAAATTAACAACAATTTATTGACATTTTTTTTCCATTAAACTACCAGTAAATTTTAATTCAACTAAACTTTTTGTGAGAATCTGATATTAGAGAGGTTAAGCGAGTACGATAACGTGTAGATGGGGAAATGTGTGTATCTCAGTAAGTTTGGTAATGGAGAAGTTTAGCAATCTACAGTGTACTTGTTGGTTTATGTTACAAGTTAGAATAACGCGTACCTTGAAATGATGGTGTTAAATATTACATTAATTTTTTTTTTCAACTAAAACATTAAACATAAAACATATATGAGAAGAAAATATAAAGAATTACATCTTAAACATTTTGAGTACAAGTGCAAGTTATAATTTCTAAACAAGGAAAGTTATATGGGCAGATACGCATAGTTCTAACTAGTAACATACAGATAAAAGTATGCAAACTTGTTGGTTTGCTAAACCTCTCTATTGTCAGATGAATTTTTAAAAACCTTAATAAATTTTTCTTCTTTTTTTTTAATTTTACAATATAAATTCTGGTTATTTACAGAAAAAGCTCTGTGTTCTATGCTTCTGTGCACTATATGAGAATTTTTTTTGGTCAAGATTTGCTATATTGCTCTTAAAGCACAGCTATTAGTACAGTGTACTATTTGGTGATATTCTTTAAACTACAGTGATACATGTACCGGTATCTTGGTTCTAAGGATGATACAGACCTAGTTTCCAGATGATGTCTCACCAAGTCCAAAACATGTGTTTAGGGCTGATACACTACTTGGTATATGATATACACATTATATCAAAAAGTTGTAAATATCAATTTTGAAGTACGGGCAATTTGAATAAAACCTTACTTCAATGTAAAACAGTTAAAAATGACCAAAGAGAGTCTTTTGATAACAAGAAACAAAACAAATATCTTGAACTACATTTGTATATCAGTGGTAATTACCTTTAGTTCAGATTTATCCAAGGTATTAAGGTAACTACTATTTTTCACTTCGTTGTCTGTATTGAATCCCTCCAAAGAATTGACATTCATACATGGCTGTGATTTATTGCTTTGGAGACAATCACAATTTTACTTTTAATAATGCTCATAGTTTAATAATTATTAGACCAAATATAAGATTTCAAACAGACCAATACCTCTCAACATGATTTAAGGTGCCTCTCTTTGGAGTATTTGTGAATTCACATTCTCTCCCTTCTACAGTGTTGAGGCGTCTTGATAAATCATTTATTTTCTTCAAAATGTTTTCTCCAATACCACTGAAATTAGGATTATATAAGTAAAAAATCATGTTTATCTTTTTTTTCCATTGAAATACCATACAATATGAGTTATCAAGAAAATACAATACTTATCATCTGGTTGTGATTGCTGCCAGTCTCTGTCATTACATGGATCTTAAAAGAAAATACAGGATAAATATACATGTATGTAAAGGCTAAACATTGGAACCAATGATTAACAAGAGGCCAAGGGGCCACATTGCTCATCTGAGCAGCAAAGTCCAATTGGCATAACTCTGACCAAAGGACCTTTACAACTGAAATTTTAGTCAATATCATGAAATTAGAAGTGTTGGCCTCTCTATGATTTCCAAGAATTGCAATATGACTAAGCTTAAATTTCTACTATGTTAAATTGAATAAAAATAAAATAGCCTTAATTTTCTACTAATTTATTTTAGGTTCTTGTAAAACTGGACCCTCATTTCCTAATCAAAGCTGGGCTACCCTCTCTCCCACCAACATGGACCAAATGAGGTCATCATTAGCAAATGAAGTCACCATTACCAATTCTAGGTCACATCATATTTAAAGAGAAAATGAAATCACTTAACATATTTTCATCTCGAAACACTTCTCTCCAAAGATGGATCTGACTATCTTTTAAGTAATACTAGAATCATGTGCACTATTTGGGATGGACAAGAACAAGCTATCGGTAATCAGATATCCGCTACAATTAACCAAAGGTGCTTGTGGACTGGACTGTGCACATCTCTTTTATCTATCAATATATAGAGAGGAAATGAGTGTGAATATAAAATGCCTCAGAGTCGTGATATTTCTGTTATTTTTCGACTTGAGGGGTTGTTCACGATAATAAATAATAAAAAAATATAAACAAAATTATCGAAAAAAATTGGAAAGGGGGGGGGGGGGGGGGGGGGGGGGGGGGGGGGGGGGGGGGGGGGGGAATAGTGCACGGTCCTGTCCACAAGCACCTGTGCAATTAACTACTTCATGATATATTGAAACTTGACTGTCATTTAAAGGCATATAAAGCAATACATGATTTTCTTGTATTTCTAACAATGCAATATCCTTTGCAATGTAAGAAAATACATAATAAAAGAGATACATGTAAGAATATGTTGATTTTAGCTATAATCAAATTAAATACATGTACATGATCTGACAAAGGAGAAATATAGAGCATACCTTTTTGAACACTAATCTGAAGAACATATTTAAGAGCTTTCACCAATTCTTCATCTTCAGATGATGTCAAAATGTGAACAACATCTTGCAGACTATTTCCAGCTTCTAGGAACAACTTTTGATTAGTCGCTGAAATGAATGAAATAACAATAAGAATGTTTCTTTGTTTAAATTTTCGAAATACTAGATATTTTTTATATCAGAAGTATATATTTATAGAAACTGCATGTAAAAATGGCAGCATATATAAAAGATAAAGACCTGAATTTTCCATTGCATGTCCCAAAGTAATTGTTACTTTTATTTTGTCTTCGGTATCTAAGCAGTTATTATGAATGACATTTGCCAATATTTGAATGGCTCCCGATTTCCCCAGCACATTGGCACTGTCAGCTAAATAGTTGAAAAAAAATTCAAATGTATATGTACTTAACAAAGAGATACATCTAGTTGTCAAATTTAATTCATGACAATAAAAAATATTTTTTTGCTATACTTTGGAACCTCACTGCGGCCCTATACTAATTCCAATAGCCTTTTTACATTAGTATACTGGCAAATTCACACATTTTCCTAAATTTGCACTGGCATTTCCTATACAGCATTATTAATTATAAATTTGTATAGACTTATTTAAGAATCTTTCTGAAAAAAATGATAAAATGAAAATACTGTTACAGCCTTTTAGTAGAAGCAAATAAACAATTAAAATATCTTTTAAAACTTTTTTTTGGAAAAAATACAAAATTTACAGTAAAACATGGTTATAGCCAACATGCTTATAAATAATGAATACAGTGAAGTCAATTTTACTTCCCTTGGTCTAAAATTATTATAAACTTATCAGATATAAAGAATTATTTTAAAATGAATCAACTTTGTTCCTGGCATTTTGCTTTAATCATGTTTTACTGTAGACACTAGCTCCTTAAATGTTTAGGGAGAGAGTTGCAATTTGTTACCATTATCTGAAATGCAGGAATCTATGGTGGTGATAATGTGAACAACTTCTTTCAATACTTCTGAGCTGGATTTTTCATACCACTGTTTTAGAATCATACACAAAATGTCCAAACCTCCCAATCTTCTGACTTGATCCTGATTGGACTCTGCAAAGCAATATTTAAAAGGAGGACTATCTTACCAGGTACTCATTTTTAATAAAATTATAGGCTACACTAGTTTTAAAACTGCCTGATATCATATCTCCATTAATTTGATGAATGATTTTTAAAAAATCATGTTAAAAAAGTACATGTATAATTCAATTCAATATTTGTTTGTTACGAGCTTTTTTAATTGGCTAGATTAAAAAGTTTACACTGGTATAAACTTTTTGATGATGTCACAATGGCTTACCCTAAAATGTGTATCATTCTGCATGAGTTTACATTCAAATTTTTTATCATTTATTGTCTTGAAGAAAGGAGCTTGTTCATCAGAATATAAGCTCTGGATGGCTATTAATTTATAACCACTCACTATTGTTAGACACAACAAAGCCAAGTAGAAACATAAGGTGTCTTGCTAGGAGAAATATTTCACTTTGCTTCTCCAAGAGTTTCAGAATGAATGGAAGTTGAAGTCCACACACTTTTTGATTTTCTTCTGAAAACGAGAATGAGAATTATGATTTATCATAATGTTCGATTAATTTAAATCAGTTCTCGATATTAAACCAAATATGAGGGTATTAACCTATGGGTGTATTACTCTTTAAAATATTTTTAAAATATTTTTTTATCAGCTACAACTTGCTTTAGGAATTGGAAATATTTAATAATATGACCTGTGACTTTTCTTTGTGAAAGACTCAACTAATTTTTTTAAAGAAAATTAGAATCAATACCATTTTGAGGATTATTAATGCTGACACATAAGGCATTCACTACACTAGTCCACAATTCTATACTGGTTGGTCCAGATCCATTAAACCACTCACATCCAGGGTCATTTGCCTCACTCTGTCTAATATTTATTGGCAATGAAAAGCTGCAAATATAATTAATATGTAACAGATATCAAAGCATGTACATTTTATGAAAATTCTACTTTGAAGGCCTATTTCAGATTGAAAATTTCTTTCTATCAAATTACCAGTAGCGATTTTGCATGCAGATCTATATGTAAATATCCTTTTTTCTTATTTTTTGCATTAAACAGATGTTTAAAAAAACTGAATACCATATATCTCCTACCACACACTCACTTTGCTCTGCTGTAAATGTAAATCTCCGAATTAACAGGATTAGTACACTTTATTTCTAACTCAAGGTCACCTAATTTTACAATTGATATACAGTACTAGAGAGGATATATACATGTATAACTTTTATTTGACATGAGAAGTCAATAAATGTATAATTTTTAGTTTAAAAATTGACTAACCTTAGTAATTCAATCAGAGTAGACAGACATTGACTTTGCTTCACCAAAACTTGACCCTCGCCTGGAAAGGAAATGGAGTATTCTTATTGCTGGAAACATAAACTATATGTATTATAGGCAGTGATTAAAGAATTTATCATTTACGTCTCAAATACATAACATAAATATGACATAGTATCAACATATATAAAACATAGCAACAACTAATGTACATAATACTCACCATTGTTTGAAACAAGATTAATGAGGAAAAAGGTGGCTGCTTGCTTGATTTTGGCAGTTGAACCTCTTGACAATATTGTTTGAATGAATTTGAAAATGTTGCAAGTTGTAAGGGATTTCTGGCAAAACACTTTAAAAAAAATATGATCTTTTGATTTTGAAATAGATACATATTTTACTGTCAACAATATACAACTACAATGATTCAAAGTAAGAAAAAAATGAATGGCTGGTTGAGCTTGCCAATAGTACCCCTACTGATCTGGACAGACGAGGTAAAACATGTGTCTCTTCTCTCCTTCATCTTTGTTTGCAAAAGTTTTAATAAATTAAATTTGCATCATCATTAAGGAATTTAGTATTTACGTTTCCTTATATTTGTTGCTTAACTTTCCTATATAGACTATATAAAGGGTATTATTTTTTTTTAAGTTCATGTTTGTTATCTTTGCCCAACACAGTTGTAAGTTAGACAACATTGAGATGGTGACCATCTCAAAGGGCTCTGCTTAAATAATGGACAATAGGATGAAAAGAATTTCCGAGAATTTTGCTTTGACCTTGACCTATAACTTAAAAATTTTCCAGCTGGCATAGAACTTCTAATTCAATCTCTTTACCCCTTACATACAGGCATTTTTGTTCAATCTGAGCAAGATTAAGCAAATGGGAAATAATCTACGGTCTAAAACTGATTATAAAGAGATCTGCTATGAACTTCACATTGACTTGGTTCAAGGTCACTGCATGCCATTAACCAAAAAGCTCTGTTTAAGTAAGGTATTAGCCAAAAAGAGCTAAGTGGAGAGTATATATATGCTCTCAAAAAAAGGATATTTGTGTGATCCAATATGACCTTGACACATGATCTACAAAATCATTCAAGGTCACTGTATACCCATTGATCAAAGGCACCATGTGGGTGAAATATAAGCCAGATTGGATCAAAGGTAGAGAAGACACGTTCATATAAGTCTGCTATGACCTTCACATGTGAATTTACATTTACATTGTAAATTGGTTCAAGGTCAAAACACACCCTTTACTCAAAAGCTCTGTTTATGTGAAGTATGAGCCAAATAGGGCCAAGTGGAAAGTACATATGCTCTGAAAAAAGGATTTTTTTTTTGCCCCGATATGACCTTGACCCTTGAGCTACAACTTTATTCAAGGTCACTGTACACCCTTTGAACATAGACAATCTGTGAGTGAAGTATGAGCCAGATTGGACCAAGGGAAGAGAAGATATGCCCCAGACAAGGATTTTATATATAATTCTGCTATGACCTTAACCTTAGACCTACACTGGGGGGGGGGGGGGGGGGGGGGGGGGGTCATCTCTCGGCCTATGGAGCTGATCCCATCTAGTTTAAATGGCTTTCCTTCCTTGCCCCTCAATTTGGTTAAAGAGAAGATTGAAACAAAGTTATCAAATATCCCTACTTTGACTCTTAATCCTCTTTCGATGTCACAGGCATCTGATGTTGTAAATGTTTCTTTATATAGGTAGATAATTTTCTGTACTATTTAACAAGTGTTATCATTATAGTACAGGAAATCATCTACCTATAATAACAAGAAATGTTTATAACACCAGATGTCTGTGGTTAATGTTGGCAAATAGAGCAAAAATAAAATGCCTGCCCAGCTAAAATATCCCTCTAAACAGTATATATATAAGCAGCTTAGTCTGTATTTAGATGATATAGGGGATCTGATGTATGCCATTGGGAACCAGAGAATAGACAAGTGTATTTTATCAATTACCATTCCTTTCAATTGCACAACCAAGACAAAATAGAGCTCTCTCTTGAACTTCACAATTTTCTACTGAAGTCAGAAGATCCATGAGAAACAAAAGTCCTCCAATGTCTTTGAAATATTCTTTGACAAAATCTGAAATAAGAAGAGGTGATGAAATTTGATTTTATAAATGGGTTCAAATACAAAAGATATATATTATTTAATATATATTCAAAAAAAAATACCGGTACATCACAACTAATACATGTACCTACCATAAGTACTGAAAATGGAAGACAATGTTAAAAGGGCTTGTTTAACTGCACTCTGGTTATTGACTTGGCATTTTAAGCATTCCAGTAACAGCTTCACATCAGTCTGCACTTCTGTTAAAATATACATGTACGGGATATAACTATTTGGCTGCAAATGAATAAAATATTTCCAATTAAAGGTTAATATTTTTGACTGATGATGAATGACATCCTTCTTATCATTGAACAACAGGCTCATAAGCCACATTGAATGTGCACTCTCTTCCATCCTAAAAATGGGCCTAAATGCTATTTTGTTTGTTTATAGGATTCATATTTTCCCTTATTTCATAAAAAGTTGGCTATCTGAAATAACATGTATATTTTGAATTTCTGAATTATATGTAAGAGCAGACAGAACTACATATATATAAAGACTCTACACTCTAGCTGTCACCAAGGCATTCAATAAGGTTCCTCACCAATGCCTCCTCCACAAACTGAACTTCTCTGGAATTAGGGGGCTGCACTCTACAATGGATTGAGAGCTTAAATCCTATCAGACAGAAAACAGCGGGTGTTGGTTGAAGGATAGTCATCCAACATAGCAGACATGAAACTCGGGAGTACCACAAGGCACAGTAATATACAGGACAATGTGATCAATCAATGATACAGTCCACTTGAGGGCTCATAAAAAGTGGGAAAAGGATTGACACATAGCATTCCACCCACAGAAATGTACCACCATCCACATTTCTGAGAAACCACCTACATGTCCACACCCTGGATGACATACAGTTTTCACCCCTCTATATAAAATTCTATACTTCCACTCACTGTCCTACCTTGAAAATATATCACAAATGTATAATTATATAATATGTTTACATACAATTGTATATGGAATACAAATACATATTGGGGGCTGTATATAATGTGTCTGTATCAATACTAACATATTGCTTTGAGGGATTGTGTATTTATAGCTTTTATTTCTGTACTTGCAAATAAATGTATACCCTTGCATATGTGTATGACAACTTATTGGTATGTGTTATATCAGATGTACCTCCCATTGTAACTTACTATGCTTACTTAACAGTACAATATTTATATATTTCATCCATTATTTGTTATAATCATGTTGTTTTATTGTTTTAATGCATATGCCCCCAAGGGCCCTTGAGTGGTGAATAAACATACATACTGTGGAATCATTTTTATTCGTGGGGGTCAAAGTTTGTGGGTAGCCATCATTTTTCTGGTTCATGGGGACGTAATTTCGTTGGTAGCAAGTCTGGGATAATTTTAATAAATATTAAACAAATGCTTGTATATACTTTTGTGGGGATGTAAATTCGTTGGCAAGGGTTACCCACGAAAGCCACGGACATTGGTCCCCCATGAACAATGATGATTCCACAGTACCAAGTGGTAGGGCCTACAGTATACAGTAAAACTCGGCTATAGTGAAGTCCTAGGGACCAATGGATTTACTTCAGGAATAAGGAATCATTATTTGAGTATTATGAGGTGATAATTTGGTCTGAGAGTGATAAAATCCAATAAAGCCCAAAGGGCTTTATGATAGATTTGATCACGCCCCGACCGAAATTATCACCTCATAATATTCAAAGAATGATTCCTTATTACTTATATTTATATTATTTTCAGTAGTTGTATGATTAAATATTATAATATTAATTGCAAACCCGCTTGCGCCCCCAACAATACGTCATTTGAATTTATTGGGCTGTATAAGTACAAAATCGATTCGCAGTGTTATCACAGACAAAGACACTGGAAAATGTAAATATTTTGTTATATCCGTAATTCGTTACATCCCTATAACGAATTCATAATAATAACTATAGCAAATTCACTATATACACGTTTTCTTTCATCAGACTACAATTTTTGCTAATTGAGGCTTAGAATGAAAATACCTTCTTTAGATACCTTTAATATAATCAGATTGTAAATTGAAGAATTTTATGTGAAAATCAATTCATTCAAACTATTATGTTAAATGGTAGTGCAATCTTTTTAAACTGTAAAGAAATTTGTTATAAAAGTGTTAAATTTCGTCATAATTCACCTCAACGGAACTCAAAATCAGTTTGCAATTTAGAGAGAGAGAGAGAGAGAGAGAGAGAGAGAGAGAGAGAGAGAGAGAGAGTGTGTGTGTGGTTGATTGATTAAAAAGATATGCAGAGGGTAAGTTATATCCTCCTTACCGTTTTCATGATGTCCTACATCCATTTTAACATACAGGACTCCAACAAATTCATCAATAAATTGTCATTACGGTATGGTGTCAGTTTCTGACTGCAGACGACATAATTTCCATTGGCATGAGGGGCGATTTGTTTCTTCAAATAATGCCAAAAGACAGAACTGCTTTGTAATAAACAAATATAGGTCTTGTATTCGTTGAAAATATCGGAATTTGTTGTGATTTATCACTTTTGAAATGATTTATTTCCACCTAACGTTACACCGATTATTGATATAAGTGGCTTTCCACTGGACATATAAAAGCATGTTCTGGGCGATCTTCCGTAAATCTCATTCAAGGGATTGAAATGCACGGCATAGGTGAACCCAATTTCCATAGAGGACTATTTTAAAAATTGTAGCAACATACAGGTAAAAATATGCAGGATTTTTCCTTTCGAAATTCGCGCGCTGATTTATTAATGCACGCAAGGAACGTGTATGCCGCATCCAAATCAGCTTGAGATGTGCGGGGAAATCTTCGGTACCCGTGTATTATACGTATTGAAAATGGGATTTTAAATATGAGATTTAGTAATAATGATAATAACGTAGTGAGTACGGAAAATAAGTCGCTGCACGATAAAAGCTTGAGAAAGGGTTGCTTTTCATGTTTGTAAACGGTTGGGAATATTATAGTATAGATAAATGCATGCATATATACAACAATAATATGAATTTAGGCTATATAGAACAGGATGGGACCAATCGCCCAAATGGAATATAATAGTCCGTTTGGGATATAATATCCCAAATGGGCTATAAATTTGAAGTGCAAAAAATAGAATTCTTTTATTTTGCTAAAAATATGGTAAATCCGCATTAGAATAGATGAAATTTAACAACTTTTGGTAAACAACTTTTTCAGTAACCATACTATTACAGAGATTGATCCTTCAGTATATCCAAAACTTCTTCAGATCAATCTTACAAACTACAGGCTTATATAACTTAATATATAACCTGCTAACCAAAAGTTGTTGCATTTGATATACTGGTACATTTTTATATAAAAAATTACCAAATTAAAATTTTTCAATTTTTGCACTTTAAATTTATATCCTACTTGGGCTATTAAAATCCAAATGGGCTATTTGGGCAATTGGTCCCAACCTGTAGAAGATAATGATTGTACTGGCATTAACAGAGGCTTCAATTGCATTATACACTCTCTCAAATTAATTACAATAAAGCACAGGTGCTTGAGGAAAGATCCCCCCCCCCCCCATGAGCAACCTCTGTACCCCAATATAGACACCCTCTTTTAAATATAGACTTTATATTGTCTACAAGGTTTCAAGACTATGAATTTCTCACTGTCTTTGAAGACCTTGATCATTGTCAATTTGACCTCATGATTCTAGAGAATACTACAGTACAGTATCCTGTGTTACTAAGTTGGCCTTCTTCACGATATCTCGGTATAGAGGCCCTGGGTTCAAGTCCCAGTTGAGGCTTGACTTTTCGTCGCCTGTTACATTATGTTAAATGCTTTGATCAAAATCTTGTGCACTGAGGCTCAAGATTCCGAAGATAACATTTTAAAGTGCTAACATATCTACAATCTTTATTGTTTAGCCATGGCTGAAGTATTTGTAGCAGGGATTGCTGCTAGGCTCCCACAGTCTGAGAACATTGATGTAAGTATACTGGGTACTTACTGTAGAAGCAGATATATTCGTTGAGGATTTAATTTCGTTATTTTCGTTGGCAGTATTTATCAATGACATTAAATCCATGACAAATTTTTAACTTAAGTATTAAGAAATACAGAGTTGATATGCAATACATATTTAGGGATTACAATATGACGAAATTAAATGCCAACGAAATTAAATGCCAAAGAAATTGTATTTGGATTAAAAACAACAAAATTTTAACCCAACGAAAATATGTGCTTCCACAGTAATCATTTTCATGCTGATGCTTTCAGTACTTTTTTTTTTCGAAATCATAACGAATAGAAAAAAATCTCAAATGGACCAAGTGACCAGGTGTCTATTAAGGCTCAACAGCTTAAAAAGCATTAGATTTGTTCAGGTGTTCTGGGAGAATCTGATGAAAGGAAATGACATGATAGGACAAACAAGATGGCCAAAAGAGCTGTATGGGACACCACCACGAGTTGGACTGATAAAGAATTTGGACAAGTTTGATGCAGATTATTTTAACTTTGAGGAAACTGAGGTATTATCAGTAGTACAATGTATCACTGAATGATAAGTTTATTACACAAATATTACATGTATGTAGACATGAACATCTACCAGTATACCGGGTATAATTGTTTTGTTTTTACTTATGAAATGGAATGATTTTTTAATTGAATATTAGGCACTATTGACTGTGCTATACATCAAATTTAATAGTACAATGTAATAGAGTTCAGGAGAAATAAACTGTTTACAATTTTCATAATATTTCATAAATTCCTTAGGTTCATCACATGAATCCAATGTTGCGTCACTTGCTAGAGGTGTGTGCAGAGTGTATAGTGGATTCAAGTCTCTGTCCACCAGTGCTACAGAATAACTCCACAGGACTTTACCTTGCCTGCTTTCTACCAGACAATGATCCATTGGAGACTTCAAGAGGAGCCAACTCAAGGCTATGTAAGCAGCATTCTTCCAGCTTTAAATTTTTATCAGTTACTGGGTGTTTTTATTGAGAAACTTAACTGCTTTCTTTCTTCTCACTGAACACTACTTGATTGGTTTTAAGGTACTACTGTTCCTACTATGGCTGGTCACCTGATGGAACACTTTGGTCTCAGTGGACCAATGCTGACGGTGGACACTGGCTGTAGCTCCAGTCTGTCAGCAATGGAAATGGCCGTCAATGATCTGAGAGCCGGCAAATGTCAGTTTGCTCTAGTGACAGGTAAGGGCATCTGAAGATGACTTTAAGTATATATAACACTAACAACAGTTTACATTCATGAAATATAGAGACTTTATAGACATTAATTTTGTTAAATGCCCATCCTTGCTGGACAAGATGTATTAAGCATAAGTGTCTCTGAATGTCTGTCCACTGACCTGTTAGCCAAATATTTCTTGTTCAAAACTTGTATATCACGCAAAGTGAAGCCATTAGCTAAAATCATCAAATTATGAATCAGACTTGTCATCATGACAGTTTTACATGCAGTGAATCTGATGTTTATTTTATAAGCTGTCAACCTCTTATTGAACCCGAGCTACCTTCAACAGATGTCACAGCTAGGCATGCTCAATCCTACCGGTCAGAGCAATGTTTTTGATGCAAAGGCAGGAGGATATGTAAGAGCTGAAGGAGTGGTATCCATTCTCCTGACAAGGTGTCTTGCATGAATATTTTAATTTCAAACTTTAGTT
This sequence comes from Magallana nippona, assembly GCA_033439105.1. Lineage (NCBI taxonomy): Eukaryota > Metazoa > Mollusca > Bivalvia > Ostreida > Ostreidae > Magallana > Magallana nippona. The sequence continues at coordinate 32,818,716 of CM065922.1, forward strand.
ATCACTTCACGATGCATAGTTGAATTGTTTTCCATAAGTTTTCTGCATAGCATTATGATGTGTTCAGTATGTCAGACTGTAAGACTGTGAATCTCCTGTATTTAGGAAAACTTTGATTTAGCAAATTTCAAGTCCTTCAGATAATTATCAGATACATTGTACATGACAGTGAACGTCTACAAATTCTGTTAAAACATAAGTGAATAAGAATCATAGAATCATTAATGTGTATGAATAATTATTCCTCATACATTGGAAGTTCATGTATCATTATTGTTTCTTGAAACAGGAATGACAGCATCTGTAAACGTGTGTACTTAAGCATCCTTGATATCATGACAAACTGTGACGGCTTCAAATCAGAAGGTAATGCAGAAAATACTCATATTATTGATATCAATCTATACAGCTGATCAACTTTCACTTGTTTTATCAACTCTCAAAAAACAGCTACAAATTAATTCATTCAAATATGTCTCATGTATAATATCTATAAATCTAAAACATACAAAAATGAAAATATTATAAGCTTTTGGTTCTCCAAGCACATTATTGCTGTAACACCTGAAGGAGCTGTGTTATCCCTCCCTACCATTATGACCAATAGGGAATATATCTTACCAATGTGTTTCACATCTTATTTCTTGAAATATTTCTTTTATTTAAGCATTGAATGCTTATTTTTGGATGTCGTCGGTCCTATGACACACCAAGCAGCAGACAAATTGAATACCGCACGTTAGCGCGTTATGATAATTTGTCTGCACCGCTTGGTGTGTCATAGGACTGACGACATCCAAAAATAAGCAGTCTGAATACCGCGCGTTAGCGCGTTATGATAATTTGTCTGCACCGCTTGGTGTGTCATAGGACTGACGACATCCAAAAATAAGCATTCAATGCTTATATATATGTTCATACTGATGTCTATTTGTATGAAATATATGTGTATCGTTGCTGTAAAGCCAATATATACGCTCTCAGTCAGGGATATGAAACATACATGGAACAGCCATACTAACATCTTATTTAGTTCGGTTCCGCGACTAAAAATATAGTGCCAGAAACTCTGTAGAGAAAAATCCGATTTTTTATGGAATAGATATAATTTAATGATTATTTTTAAAAAGTACATATCAAATTGGTTATGTAAGATTTTCATTTAATCTTACAAAAATAAATATACTTAAAACAAGTGGAGATGTTTATATTTGTGCACATGGCGCATGAATTATCAAAGTGTATTCATAGAAAATTGAACGTCGCAGATTTCCAATGCAAAGATAAGGGGAAATATACACTGAATGTAAATATAGAAGAATATACAATTAACAGAGATAATTATATATACACATGTATTTTAGAGGTAAACTTCTACCCTGGACTTGTATCATGTGCCTACATAACATCAATATATTGTTAATTAATGTCTCTGAAATCAAATTGACGTCAACATTCTTCTTTGATCATTTTTTATGTGAACTTTTATGAACTGATTCAAAATGTTTGCTTTAGGAATCACCTTTCCAAATAGTCAATCACAAGCAGATTTAATGAGCAAAATCTACAACAGATGCAAAATAGATGTAAACAGCATTTCTTATGTGGAGGCTCACAGTACAGGAACTAAGGTACCACAGAGAATGGTTTACACTAGTAACCATGAATAATTCTTTTAAAAAGTCTTTAAATCATCAGAGTCACTCAAATGTCATTTGTAATCTGAGATGAGATGTCCTTGAGCAAATGATTCTTAGAATCTACTTATCTTGAATATATTTAGTGTTTATAGCATCTGAGGATTGAAGTTTTACAGAAATGGTTGAATTCATTAGTGCATGCTCATTGATTCTTATATGACAATAACTCTTAATATTTGTGGAACTGACAGGGAAAGATGATAAGCAAAAAGAATAATTTATTCCCAAATGATGACTCGTGGCAGGAGTTTATTGATCATCAAACGGACTTTAAATGTTCCAAGCCTTGGTCAGGAGTCTGCATATTTATCTCCTACCCATGGCTGTTTGGTCACATAAACATAGTTTTAATGAATTTTTTATGCATGCTTTGTGACAGTTTGAATGCTACAACATATTTTATATAAACTGCAATTGGATAATCAAAGGTCGCATCTAAGTTCCATCTTTGACTAAGCTTTACTCAAAATGCTCAATACACTAATGAACAACAAAATATTTGTTAATCAAACGTGACCAGATGGTAGAGGATGGAACAAATTGGTTGTTGTTAATTGTGATAATCCAAAAAATGGAGAATATAATACATGTTTTCAGCAATATCTGGCATGGAAGTTTTAAGACAGTAAGTTAACATTAGTGATTTCTTACATGATCGAACTAATGGACAGAATAATTATACTGCCATTAATTGGTTTTAGGCAGGAGATCCAGTGGAAGTAGCTGGTATTTGCGAGGCCTTGTGCAAAAACAGACAGAAACCGTTGCCGATTGGATCCGTCAAAGCCAGTATGGGTCACAGTGAGGCCACAGCAGGTAAATATCTAATCAATTATTTAACAGGGAAAACATTAAAAATAAAATGTGTTTACTCCTAAAAAGGTAATGATATATTTTTTGTTTCAGGATTTGCAAGCTTTGTAAAGTGTGTTCTAATAGCAAGACATGGAACTATTCCACCACAGATAAATTTCCAGTCCCCCAATCCCAACATTAAAGGCATTTTAGAAGGGAAAGTCAAAGTGGTAGACAAAGCTACAACTCTGGAAGGTAACAACAGTCTAGTAACTCAACTACCAATAAATGTATTGGCTCATATTTAATTTTTTGCCTTTTTTTTTACCAACACAAATATGAAGTATTGAGATGAAGGGTGTACATTGTTTCTGAATGAATTTCATGAATATTTAATCACAGATTTTTAAATACATGCAAGTCTCACTGACACCTGTAAGTCTGTTGTTACTGATAAACTTAAACACCATCATGTGTGTCACAGGGCTGAGTTGCATCATGGAACATACCACCTGATTTCATCTATTTTGATTGTTATTTTTGTTTCTTAATAGCATTTCTGGTATTAAAGCGACAGAAATTTCTAACTGCATGTTTATTATATATAATCATAAAAAGTATCAAACTTTCTTTAGATGGATACATAAGTTTGAATTCCTTTGGATATGGGGGTGCAAATGGACATTTGGTCTTGAAGCCGTATAGAAATCATTGCAGCAATCAAGGTGGGCAGTTGAAACAGACTGGCTTCATTGCTCTGATTTTGTGACATTATTTGGTTAATGATTTTATGACGTTTTATGGTTAATGATTTTGTGATATTATTTGGTTAATCTTTTGTCTGACAGTTGCAAAAACTTTACAATAACCAATGTTCAAAGTCTTTTATAATATAATTTCCACAGCTACAAGTCACAAGTTGGTGACAATCAAAGCCAGAAATGAGCTTGAAATGGAGACCATCGTGGAATTTGTCAAAAAGAATAAAAATGACGCAGCCTCCCTAGCTCTGTTGTCCCACTCCTGGTTGTCACATGATCCAAAACGAAAAGTTCGAGGATATGTAGTGACAGAGTCTGGACTAAATGGTAAAATGATAAACAATTTCTAAAAGCAAGAATTGTCAAATATTTTACCCATCTAATTTGTGTTAGCTGATGACTTGATTTTAAATTGTAGATAAAGATGTGTATAAAGTCTCAAAGAACATCTCTGTGATTCCATCAATATGGCTGATTCTGGGAGATGTTGCATGGGGAAAACTGGACCTTTCTTCCTCGCTTATGGACATACCTGTTTTCAGGAAATCTGTTCACTCTTCTCAGCAGGTATAAAAAATTAGAAGATTAAAGCAGTTGTCAGCAAGCATAAAATTGTTTACTTGATATACAGTTGAACTTCAATATCTCAAATACAATGGATATGTCGAAGTGATTTGTAAGTCCCAACCACTTATTTTTTTAGTATTTTACCTTCGATATCTTGAATACTCAGATATCTCGAAGTTTTTAAACAGTCTCATCTAGTTCGAGATAACAAAGTTTGACTGTACGTGTGTAATATATATCAGAACTTGTAATAACCATAAAATTTTGAAGGAATTGTTTAAAATTTTGTCGAAAACTCCTTGAAAATTTGCTATATCGATCACATGGCTATATCTTTAGTTGTTCCAAAGTTGAATGACTTAGATCTGACTTTGTGTAACCTTTTCATCCTCAAAAGTTGTAATGGGGGGGGGGGGGGTAAAATGTAATATAGAAGTATATAAAAAAAAACATACTTGAGAGAATGGGGGAGTGAAAGTATTATAAGAAAGTAAGGAACAACACAGTTCTAACATTTATATTAACTCCTACATAACTCTTTGATATCAGAAAGGGAGGGTGTTTAATAAGACAATACAATAGATAAAAACCTTTTATTGAGAAAAGATGGAGGCTATATGATTTGTGATATTAATATAAGAATTAAATCACTTAGTAACTTTTCTTAATGCCATAACGAATGGAGAATGCACTGGTGAGAACTTCTTTGATGTGAGGGAAAATGGATTCAAATGCATGTACCAGGTACGGTACATGAAAATTTTATGAAATATCTAATTTTACAGATAATGGCAAAAATTGACGATACATTGCCATGGGAAGAATTTTACACAGGAGAGTCATGCACTGAAAATGTTCACCAAGGAACTGTTTTCTCTATTATCATCTTAATGGGTAAATATCTCACTAACAAGCACAGTATGTCACTACTGTGCTATAAACGATGTATCTTATGTCAGTACAATTTTGTTTCCAAATAACTTTACACAATAGAAAATTAAAAGATAACCATTTGCACAATTTTTTATTGAGATTATAAAAAAAAATTTGCAAATTTCAGCCCTTAAACAAAATTTTCTTAAGGGAGTGGAAAGTTTTATAAAATCCAATATTAGTTACCTCTTGGCATATTTGCATAGAAAAGACGCTGTTTTATCATTCTGCAATCATTCCAGTGATGAAATAATTTTTTTATCATTTCAAATAGGCATTGTGGACATTATGAAAGAAACAAGACTTCAGATTCAAGGAGTAGTTGGTAGTGGGCTGTCAGAAATTGTAGCCGCATATCAAGATGGCTGCCTTTCCAGGGAACAATGTGTTGGGCTGGCATACTTGATTGGGAAACTTCTCAATGAATGCTCCAGTATTTGTCTTTATAAATTAAAGAGATTTTTAAAAAAAATTTGAAGGCATATTTTCCATAATGCTTCAACATGTATTTGAAGTAGACTTTAAAAATCTTGAGCATGTACTGACACTCTGAGAGTAAAGAGTAAAGATGTATAAAAAAATTGTTTAAAAAAATGGTTTTACAAACAGATCTAGGAAAGAAACAGTCTGTGTACAGAGTGACTCTGGATCCAGATGAGATCTACTGCCTGGGTCCCTTCACCCGGGTCTTATCAGCGGTCTCTGAGGACACTTTTGTTATAGCGGTGGAAACCTCCAACAAGGAAGAAGTGCTGAGGACAATTCATAGCAAAGGTCAGAATAAATTTAATCTATACCTGCAGGTATCTGCAAATGTGTTAAAGAAACTGTATACCTATGGGTTAATGGTAGATTTTCATAAAGCTGTAAAGCCTTTCGCATTATGCAGAAATGTAACAGGATGATGAGGACATCTGAAGTGTTATTTATTTTTGAAATTTAAAAAGACATTCCTATGTGAAGTGGAGTCTTTGTTGCTTTAGGGGGTTACTACACTGAGTTATCTGGCAGACTCCCTCTGTACAGTGATTTGATGAATGAAATTGTTGATGGTTTGGAAAGAGAAGCAAAGGAAATACTTCATAGCCCCAAGTACAGGTATATTAATTTAACTTGTATTAAAAAGTAGAATATAGAAAATTCTTTACAAAATTTTGTATGAAGAATAAAGACAATGATATCCGAATGGCCACATCAGTTGTTTTAATTGGATGTCAAATAATTGTGTATTTTGGTATTTGAAAATAATCAAAGGTCAAAGCACATGATAAGCCTCTCTCAGGACTATGCTATTGGTTGCCAGTCCAGTGTGACCAGTTTGTTTGACTGGGATTATTTGAGGAGGGTTCTGACCAACCCCACCACTGTCACGTCAGTGCTGAATACTCTACCAGTGGACACCACCCTGGTGGACCTCAGTCTGTCCAGATTCACTCACTCACGCAGACTGGAGAAACACTTTGTGTTTGATCCCATTCCATGTGCAGGAGACCTCAAGTCTGTCCTGAAGGCATTTGGAGAGATCCATTTATTGGGCAAGTCATAATGTGGTGCAAGCATGTATATCTTAACAATGTGAATTGAATTTCATGTTTATCTCAACAAGTAGAGGAAAATTAAATTGATTACAAAGAAATATACTGTATACTGTATACAGGGTTATTTTCGCCCCGTGTAATTTTTGCCTTTCTACACTTGTAAACAGTTTCGCTCCAACTTAAATTTGCCCAAACACAGTCGTGTTCAAAGAGAGATAGTTTGAGACATGGGATTTCGCCAGTCTTAAATTCGCCCGCTGACAATGAGGGCAAAAGGGCGAAAATAAAATGGGGGCGAATATTTCCCTGTATGCAGTAAAGTGACACCTTTTACAGTGACATTTTTAAAAATGTTTCTCATTCTAATATCTCAAGCACCTCATAAAACCAATATCAGGTTATCAAATTTCTAAGGTATCAAAACTGAATTTCTAGTTGCTGTTTTATATTTTACTAGGACATGATGTGTCGGTGGAATGTCTGTACGATGTGTCCTTCCCTGTGGATGTCACTGCCCCACCCATCAGCTCGCTCATTAGGTGGGACCACACTCAGTCATGGCTGATTCCAGAATGGCCAGAGTTCTACTGCAGGGGTAAAGATATTCTGTTAAGTTAAGAAGTTAACTCTACAATTAATCTGAATACTGTATACGTCTTTAATTTCATGTGTCTAAAATTTCACGATTAAATTTTGCTTTGTTGTAACCTTTCACTGTGGTTTTAAGTTCACGGATTATCGATTTTTCTATTGTCATATAATCATGATTTTATCAGCTATATTTGAAATGATAATTGAAAATTTACATTATGGTTATTTTTTTTCATTTCTTTGCTTTATTCATCACTAAATAACATACTTTTAGCAAAGTAGTCAGGTTAAAAAACCATCATAAACCCACCCACACCCCCCACACCCCCATTAATTCATACCCGAAAAATATTAAATATATAATTATTATTGTTGCACAATATTTACAGTGGCTTAATGTTTGCGGGAAAATGTAAAATCGCGAACATAGTGAAATTAAAAACACCATAATGTTTTCCACGTTTACAGTAAAAGATTTTAAATTTATTATAATATTAATGATATGGTTACTGGTAGATATTTCAATCTTTTGCGATATTGCGTGGTATTGTATATTGAGTATCTGGAGGTTTGAATTGACAGTGAAGGATGATGTGGAGGTTCCATACAGTATCAGTGATATAGAGACTGACGGCATCCACTCCACACAAGGCCTGCTCCTGTATCATGCACTGATTGCTATATCTGAAAAACATAACAGGGTATAGTTGTAATATTTGATATTTGTACAACTGGATTTGAAAAGAAAACCTGTGAACACAGTTTCCATCACATCAACCTTGTATTTTAAAAAACAAAAGGTATTTTGGGATCCTGTCAAATTGTCTTTTTAGACCCATGAACTGGTCAATGGGATGGAGCTGTATGACATGGTGTGGACTCTAAATGAATCAAGTCAGGAAAATCTCCTTAACACTGACACAATATATGTACAGACTGGCAAAAAGTCCTTTGTGATTGAGAAGGATGGTATGAAGCATGATTCACATGATCATTTATTTAAAAAAAAAAAAAGAGAAGATGCACAGTTGTAGCTATATAGCCCTTATTATTCTGTGGCATGGTTATAGATCTAACTTTACTTTGTTTATATGTTACAAAAATTTTATGATGTATAAAAATCAGTCATGAAATCCAATAACTACGCTGTTTTTCAATGCATTGGCCATGGATGCAAAATGGGGATAATACAGTAATAATATCTTCACTTTGTATCTAGGTGACACTCTGCTGCTCAGTGGAAAGTACAAGATATATGAACCTGAAGAAATGGTGACATTACCCAAAATACCCGGCTATGACCTTGATATCAATGAGAACCTGAAAAGCAATAATGATGATGAGGATGACAGGTAGGTCCTGCTAATTGAACCCACAACTCAAGGCATGTCATGGTGAGGAAAACGAATGGTTGTTCTCAACCCACTATTTCTGAATAACAGATGATGCATATCCTGATGCATATAATTAAAACATGGCTATATTACAGAAAAATTAACTCTTTCACATTCTGTATTTGCTTGCAGACATTGTGCTGACTAAACTGGACCATTGTTATTTTGTTGTTATTTACTTGCAGACATTGTGCTGACTGAATTTGTTATTTTGTTCAGTCATATGTACGGAGATGAACACAGGTGACACCTTGAACTTGAATTCTTGCTGTTTATTATAGGCTCTCCTTAGAAAAGACAGAAATCATGTGGGAGGATGGGTGGCTGGATTTCCTGGATACTTTGTTAGAGTTCTCCACCCAGGGGTTGGAGGGACCACTTCTAAGGATCTGGATCAGCCCCAGTTTACACATGAAGGAAGTCAAGGACTGTGCCAACATGCTAGCAGTAGTAGAGAGATGTTCTGGTTTGTTTTTATACAGTTTATGATATACTTATTTTGAGATTCACCAAATATGTTCATCATAATTTACAAAAATGTCTTTCCAAGTTTTAACTGCCATGTAAACATAATGATTATATGTTTCTAAATTTTTAGGACTTAGCAAGGCAGGTGGTGTGGTCTTTCACACAAAAGTAAGTCAACTGAAGAACAGAAACACGCAGAGAGTGGCAAATTTAGAAGGAGTAGAAAATTCCAAAGTCAGTCTGTTGATGGTGTACTCCATAGACTCCGTGTCAGAGGAGAACCACAGAGTACTGATATACCAGGGGGAAAACGCCAAGGAACAAGTCATTGGGATTGTTTTGATAACAGGTTGGGTAGTAATTCTTGTCTTTGTAGGAACCATGTACATGTATCAAATCAAACTTTGATTGTTAAATTTTTTGTATGAATTTCTTACAGAGAGAGGAGTTGAAGGGCGAGAATTCCCCCTAAGTATGGGTTGGACACCAAAAGACCTGGAGCAGTTGATTCCATACATGTTGGCAGTGTATCTACTTCTGGATGTTGCAAAAATCAAAGAAAACAATACACTTTTGATACTGCCTCCTATTGGTAATATTTAAGTAAAAACATACTTCATTTTAATTCATTTTAGAATTTTGCATTAAGCTTCAAACACCAATCTTAGGCTAATATTTTGAAAGAAAAAAAATAGGTTTATTGAACCCAATACTAGTTGAGGAATGATTTAAATTATTTATGGTGATGGAATAGTTTTAGGAATTTGTGTCAGCTTTAATATACATAACACAGTGATAGATGAATGTACTTGTACTTTCTCTTAGATACCCTTTGTATATACTTGATGGCATTAGCCAACGAGATGGAGGTCACCATATTTACATCCAGTTATGATGCTGAAGTCCGAGATGTGATTGACAATTTGTTCCCTTATGTAAGGGTGGTGTCCGGAGAAAGGTTGGAACAGAATATCAAGACACTAACACAAGGAGAAGGGTGTGATGCGGTTCTCCAGTTCACTAGTGCTGGTAAGTACCAGATTTAGATGTTGTAGTAGAGTTTGTTTAAATGAACTAGTTATAGACTGTGTGACCCAGACTATGGTCATAGTTAATCTGGAGTGATGTGTGTGTAAAAATCAACTTGTCTTTTGCCACAGGGTTTAATTATACTATGGTACTAGGACCTCCTGTCCAAAATCTTCAGGAGCTTGATAAAGAAAGATCATACCTACAGATCATGAATTGAATGAAAATGGATCAATGATTTATAATTATAGATTTTCAGTCAGCTATTGATATGACAGCAGACAGTGGGAAGGCGATTTTCTGCACACTGCCCACTCCCCATGAACAGATCTCGCTGAGCAAGGAGTGCTCCCTGGTGGTCCCCGACCTTTCCCAGGCAGTCACCAGCTTCATGTCGAAAAGTCTGGAGGACATCCAGCTGTTTCTGTACAACATGCAGAACGGTTGTATAGCAGAGGTATATGTTCTGTGACCACTCATATTTACCAAAAAGAAAGAACCAGCACTAATTGTATGATATGGTAACTGGAAATGCTCTTTATTTTAGGGTCAGCAGCTTGAAATGACCGAAATTATATATCATGAATCTGCTGTATATGTTATATTTGAATGATTCAAATTTATTCACAATGAAACCTTTCCAGATTTCCAAAGAAGGCTTTCCTGAAGTGCAGGGATTGAAGTACAATCTGGCTGAGCGGTCACACTTTACACATCCAGTGGAGCTGGTTCAGATCCTCTCAGCTATTGAAGACCCAATAGTGAATGCTAACAACCAAAGCATAGCAGAAATGATGGAAGCAGACGTTATTGCGATGCAGAGATTACAGAATGCAATTTCAACAAAACCAAAAGTAAACTCATATGATGAGATCTTCCTTTACAGGGGGGGGGGGGGGGGGGGGGGGATATATATTGTATCATTTTTAGCTTACCTTAGCCAAAGGCTCAAGTGAGCTTTTCTGATCAAGATTTGTCCATTGTCTGTCGTCGTCGTTGTCGTAAACTTTTCATATTTTCTTCTTCTTCTCCAGAACCATTGGGTTGATTTTAAACAAACTTAAGACAAAGCATCACTGGGTGAAGGGGATTCAAGTTTGTTCAAATGTTAAATCTGAATTATACTTCGAAGAGTGCCTGTGAGTAAAGTGTGGGCAGTGACCTTGAACCAAGTTGTTTAAGGTCAAAGCCAATCATTTACCAGTCCTTTACATCCTAGCATCTGTTTTTAGCTCACCTGAGCTGAAAGCTCAAGTCCATCCGTCCGTCTGTAAGCTTTTCATTTTTGAACTTCTTCTCTAAAACCAACAGGCCAATTTCAACCAAAATTGGCACAAAGCATCCTTATGGTAAGATGAATATAAATTGCAAAAAGGAGAGACTGATCTTTATTCAAAGCGGAGAAAACCTTGAAACTGTAGAAAAAGGGGGGTGCATTTTTAAAAATCTTGTTCTCAAGAACTACTGAGTCAAATTCAGCGTAATTTAGCATAAATAATCCTTATGGAAAGGAAAATATAAATTGCAAAAATGATGGGCTTATTCTGTTTCAAATTTGAGTAATTTACAAAAATAATAATAAACAGAGAATAGGGGTCAATCAGTTTATAACTTCGGATTTGGTATTTCATATATCGAAAACCAGGTTCTTGTATGAAGCAGCCATGTTAGACGCATGATAAACGGGTCAAACTGACAAAGATGAATTTGTTTGTTGTGCAACAGTTTACGTGCGAAGGGAATATTTGAAACATGCAAAATATATTTGTGCCGATTTTGTGAAGTAAATGGAGGTTAAACATTTCAATGCGTTGACATTTTCACTATCGCCTGTATTTTGGAATTTTTACGTATCAAATCAAACATAGACTTTGGTAAATCAGACAGCTGATTGTTTACCTGTACAAAATGAGCAAAATCTGATGCACTAACAACATATTATAAAATACTATTCGTTCTATTGGTAATTCGGTACGATCTCTACGTAATGGTTGATTAATGCAACATGTTTTATTAAGATGCTCAGCATTTTCAGTCTAAACGGAGATTATTTTCGCTGCTAAAAATATATAGGTATATATATGATGAAAAATAAATTGTGCTCTTTCTTTGTTTTAGTGCATTTTTCCTTTGTTTTAATTGTTTACAATTTTCTATTTACTAACCATATTTGAGTGTCAAACTTCGAATTATAAGCAAGATACAGAGCTTTGCTCACAATTCTATGTTTGCACACAGAACTGAGGCCATGCTTTTGTTCATTTACATTTTAAATGCTGAATAGGATTGGAAGTACAGGTGACACTCGATGGCTCGAACTTCGATCTCTCGAAGTTTTTGATCTCTCGAAGTGAAATCATGGTACCGATTTTTTTCTCTATACAGAGGGTTCCGCTTAATCTGATAGTCTGTTTGTCAGGCAAAAATTATCATATTAACCGATTATCAGATAAACCAGTTTAGCATTTCATAAAGGAAATCATGAAATATAAACAACCTGTATGTGCATTATTTTCAACCACACTTCTATTTTAACGATTTAATATAATAAATATCATAATAAAATAACTACCAGGTATTTTTATTGGATTTTTTAATCGCTATGCAATAAAATTTACCGGTTTTACAGATTAAATCATTATTTACTTGCATGTGATTGCTTTTATCCATAATCATACGATGTATTGGACGCCATCTTAAACCGGAAGTGCGATTATAGATAGAATGATCCTGTATAATCTAAATCTTTCCGGAAAGAAAAACAACTTTATTTTTTATGAATTTATTATTCAGCACTAAAACTACAAACATTTCCTATGGGCACTACAAAATAAAACAAAATGAAATCATTACATGATTGTCAGTCACATATCAGCACACGAGCACTATCTAAACACCGCAGTAAAACAACACATAATCACAACGGATTTTCACTCGGTCATTGATGTACCTGGGGTTGTGAACATCCCAGTCGCTTAGCGATCTCTGACTGGGACACCTTCTGTTCTAACAGCTTTACTGCTTCATATTTGTCAGCTAGTGAGAGATCTGTTCTTTTCCTTTTCAGAGCCATGTTGAGAATGTTTTGTGATTGGAAATTTCAGGTTACTTATAGAAACGGCATAATTACACACAAGCCAAAGTATCGTTTATATGACATGTTGTAACTAGTGTTCAAAGCTCCTTGTACCTTAGTTTATTAACTTAAATTGTTTAATTGTTACAATTTAAGCGACATCAATTCAAAGCCGAATTCCATAAGTGCGCGTACACATACACACGAACTAATTGCCATAATTGCTCATCAAATGGTTTGTATGCATGAATAGATAATCAAAAACAAGCAACACTATTTACTCTCAATTTCTTTTAATCAAAATTGCCCCCAGGCAAGTGTCGTCTGGAATGTGGTCGTCCTGAACTATCGATGTCGGTATCTTTCATCTATCGACCAGCTGACCATCTGTGTGCGTTAAGCTGTGACTAATTCCCTGAAGCACCGTTATTTGCAAGTTTTAGGCACGTGCCAAGCTGTTTACACAGTGAGATGTTATACACGAGGTGTGGACATGGTGGAAGAGGTGTGAAAACGTTAACTGATATTTGATCGGCCGACAGAAATCGTATCAGATTAACCAAAAATGACATTTTTTCCAATCAGATTATCCGTAGAAATTACAAAGGCTTATATAGCAAATGGATCGGTGTTTTGATTTTATATCAGATTAACCGAATTATCAGATTAACCGCGATCAGATTAAGTGGAACCCTCTGTATAACTAAGCAAATTTACTCTTGATCTCTCGAAGTTCTTGATCTCTCGAAGCAAAACCTGGGTCCCGTTATATATATTTCATTGTTTTTCACTCTTGATAACTCGAAGTGGTGGCTGTGTATACACGCAACCGATCAAGCGTGTTATTAGCTCCAGGTGGACCTTACCTGGATGATCGAGGGAACACCTGTGGCTAGCGTGGTAGTGTTAATTGGTTGATTACATAAGTGACACTATCCATTGCTTCCTTCAAAGGGTAGATAGTTCATTTGTAACCGATCTATTAATTTCAACACTTGTGAAATTTACGGTGAAGTTCGAGTTAAACTGTACCAAGTTTTAAAATCTTAGTTGAATGTAATAAACTCTTGTGAACAAAAAAATGACTCAAACCTAGAAGAATTGTGAGCTCTGTATCTTGCTTATAATTCTACGATTGACGCTGAAATTTTGGTTGATCATTAGAAATGTCTTGCGAAACGTTCAATACTTGTACAGAAAAATTAAAAGGATGATATGCTGTAACTATTTTCTGGGGCCCCCTCCTTAAACAATTAAATATATGAAATCTACACCAATTTTGATAGGTTTTCAGACACGTGTAAATAAAAACGACTTCATTAACCAGTTTCCATAGTTCTGACACATTACTGTTGATAAATGCATTATCGCTATTCTTAAGAAAATATTACAGCGGAAAATTATCTTGGTGTGTAGCCATTTGTTTTTGAATAAAGATGAAAATAATGGGTGGGCCTTAGTAAAATAGAGTGATATGCCTGTCAATACATTGATTATGATAGCTCTTTAACATATCACGTGACAACATTTTTAATTCGAGTGTATTCATCGATCAAGTGAGTAAGGTTATAAAACGTCACACGAGTTCACGCCAGGTAAACAACAATTGGGGAAGACCATGGGGAAATGGGGAAGACCAATTAAATTTTTGAATGTTTTTAATTTGAGCGCATTGAGGTACAATTATTTTCTTTCACATATAGGAATTTTTTAAATAAAATTCAATAAGTAGTAAGTAGTTGAAGAAGAAAATATACCTATATGCTCATATATTTTGATTGCTTTATAAAGTAAGGGGGTGACAGAACTAAAATAAAGGGAACTGGAAGTTAACAGTTTACCCCTACCAAAAATTTAGTTTTATATCTTGCATAGGATCTTATTTTCAGTAAAAATGGTATTTCATAAAGGTACAATGTCAAAGATAAAGTGTATGCAAAAATAAGTGTAAAATTCGGATACTTTACGGATTTTTTTGTTATTCTACCGAGGGGCCGTATGGCACAATATCCTTTGAACGCCCTTATAAAGCCATTGTTGCTCAGGTGAGCGATGTGGCCCCATGGGCCTCTTGTTTTGATTTGTTGTGATTGTCACTATCTCATTGATGTCTACTTGATTTTGGTCATGTCTTGTTTTGTTAAAGGACTTTTCCATGCTTGTCAATGACTGCTCAGACAAAGAAAATCAGTTTGACAGCTACAATCCCCTGAACATTGCCCAGACATTAACTCCAGCCAAATTTAAGCCTTCAGATGAAGTCAGGCTTATTTACCTGCCACAGATAAATCTTCAGGACTACGATGATGTGTTCGATACTACCACTGACAAAAATCTAGGTGTTCCTATGGTCACCCCAATTATTACAATCACAGATGAGACTGATGGAGGGTCAAAGGTCGCAACCTCTACGCCAATGTTTGGATTCACCTATGATCACACCAATGAATTCACTAAAAACTTGTAAATATTTTCTAATCAATTTCTTAGATAAACAATTAAATGATTTAGATTTAATTTATGTTTAAAAGAACCTAAAACCAGCTGTAAGGTAATGTGTATATTTACATTTATATGCCTAGACTCCCTAAAAAGACGACCCACTTAGCGATCCCTAGGCTGACGATTCCATCGGCTATCTCTAATTATAAGAAAGGGGCAAAGATGAGCCTGATTGTTTACTCCACACCAACCACCCCACAATTCAGTCCCGCTCTGAAGTCGCTGCTAACACCAAGCATTACTGAGCCAACCATTGTACCACTGAATGAATCAAGGAAGCAGCCGGCTTTATTTTGTGTACACCCTATCACTGGTATGTGTGCTCTTATCTTTTATTTCAACATTGCCAGTCTGGCTCATACTTTACTGACTGAATGCCCTTCTGGGTAAAGAGTGTTCATTGACTTTGAACCAAGTTTTTAAGTCTAGGGTTAAGGTCATAGCAAATTTATATGTAAAATCCTTGTTTAGGTCACATATTTTCTCCTTAGCCATTTCTGGCTCATACTTCACACAGGAAGAGTGCTTTTTTAGCTCACCGAGACGAAGCCAGGGAGAGCTTATGCTTTTCCCTCGCCGTCGGCGTACGGACCTGGTTAAAGTTTTTGTTGCAGGTCCTGTATCTAAGTTATTACTTGTCCTATCTTCACCAAACTTGCATGGATGATGCATCTGGACCTACCTATGGACTTGAAAGACTTGGATGCTGAATCTGGGCCATGAATTTCAGATGCTGGAGGAGGTTAATGTTTTTGGGGAAGGTTAAAGTTTTTGGTGCAGGTGCCCTTTGATAGCAATTTTTAAGTTACTACTGGTCCTAACTTCACCAAACTTGCATTGATGGTGCCTCTTATGATACTGATGCACCAGACAGGCTTGAATGCTGAATCTGAGCCATAGGTTTCGGATGCTGAGGAGGTTAAGGTTTTTAGAGCTGGTTAAAGTTTTTGGAGCAGGTGCCCTCTGATGATTATATCTTAGTTATTACTGGTCCTAACTTCACCAAGCTTGCAGGGATGATGTGTTATATGATTCTGATGCACCTGACAGGCTTGAATGCTGAATCTAAGCCATAGGTTTCGGATGCTGGATGAGGTTAAGGTATTTGGAACAGGTCACATGTTTAATAGAAAATAGTACTATTTCAAACTTGCATAGTTGATTAAACTATAATATAAATGAATCGCAGAGGTAGCTTCAGATGCAGAGTCTGCATAACATGATACGTCATATCATATGTTACAATATCATATAGCATCATTATTTATTACAAAATTTGATTGTATTATATGATATATATTGTAAGTATCATAGGATTCAATATCATATTTTATATAATTGTATTGATAAACATTGTATCCTTTAATTCCGTATGAAATGAACATATGATTATCATACAATTTTTTAACATATGATATAGTAATACGATATTGTGTCAAAACAGTATTCATGTATATTCAAGATCATTAACTATGATTTTCTTATGATATGATAAAGGTGGTCTCATAAAGGTGATGCTTCATAAAGGTGATGCCTCATCTCGGTGAGCTTTGTAATCTTTGATTACCTACGTTTGGTTAAGGGTATGCAGTGACCTTGACCTATGTTTCTAAATCACATGTGAAAGTCATAGCAGATCTCTTTCAAATCCAGCATTGGACCATCATTTTTCTCCCCTTGGCACAATCTTGCTAAGCTTTGTCCATAAGAGTGCCTGTAGGTAAGGAGTATGCAATGGCCTTAAAGTATAGTTCTATGTCAAATGCAAAATTTCTCAGACAGAGGTTAAGGTCAAAGAAAAATTCTCTAAAAATGCTGTCCATTCTGTTATTTTAGTGGAACCCTTTTGAGATAGTCAACATCTCAATGATGGCTACCAGTAGTTAGATGTTAGAATTATATACATTTATTCTGAATATGTTTACAAGGAAAACTGAAACTGCTAAAAACCCTTGGGGGTTTGCTCCAGTACCAGTTTTGTGGTATACAAAGAACACCAATGACTCCTAATGATTCAATCCAGAGTGTAGCTAGGTAAATCTGCCTTGTTCTAGAAAACAAATGTTCTTTAACCTGGAATTGAATTTCCAAAAAAGACTTTGATATTGTTTCACAATATTGGTGGAGGCATATTTGATCAGGTTTTGCACAGAACTCAAATACTAGTATACCTATAACCCCCTTTACTAACCCATTGAAGACTCTCTTTACCTTGCATTGAAAATTTTATTTTAACATATCTAAAAAACAAGGTTTTTACAGAGAAATTGACTAACTTACTCATGATCATGTAATTATTCATGCCTCTTATGTTCTGAATTCAAGTTATCATAGCTATTGGTGCAAAGGGAGGTTTGTAAGTATTAAGATATTATTCTACATTATGCATACTTGAACCAGCTGAAATTTTTTTATGGTTTGAAATTAAAGACTATATTCCAATATTGAAGTTAGTCTAGATCAAATATACCAGTGTATACATTTTTGGTGAGATTCTCTTCATAAGGTGTGATGGAGCCAATCAGAAAATAGCATGTCCTACATTATTAACAGTAAAAATTCAAACATGGTTTCAACAAGGTGTTGAACAATGGACAAAATGTTATAATGGCTACACGTTAAGGTGGTATGGGACACCTCATATTGTGATGTACTTCCTATCAGAATAAACAATAAAATTAAGTAAAATTTTATAATGTGTTTCTTTACCAAAACTGTTACCTAACAGCGGGGTTAGAAAAACTACAAATCTGTAAGTAAGTGTAGAGTTTGAATCCTGCTGGGGCTTTTAAAATTTTTACCTTTCCAAAAATTTTAAAACATATTTTGGGGTCAAATATTGTTAAATTTGAAAAATTCTAAAATGGTGAAAATATTTTGATTATGATATACTTTTATCCACATTAATTTCTACAGGTACATGTGCCATTCCACCTTAATTTTTTATTCAAGTAGCGATTTATGAAGACTTCATTCAAGATTTAAGTGTTTCACTGTATAAAAACTTAACCAAACAAAAACATAAATAAAAAAAAAAACATTTTTCTTTAATTATAGCTATTACAAAAATGCAGTACAGATGTACAACATAGAGCAGCCTTACTATTTGATAGGGTATTCCTTTGGATCATTGGTTGCAATGGAGATGGCAATTCAGTTACAAGAACAAGGGTCAAAAGTAAGTACGTTCTCAAGATGAGAAATTTTTTTTTCAGTTTAAGGTTTACCAAAAAGACAATCTTCAACATACTACACAGTAGTAGAATTTTGATGAGTTGATAAAGTTTGGGTCTTAACTAGATGTGTGTACCACGTATTTTACAGGTTGGCTGCCTGATTCTGTTAGATGGAGGTCCAGCTTACTTTCATACTCAGTTTAAACAGGGAACACAAGCAACATCTAAAGAAGAGGAAGTAAGTTTGTATTGTTAAGTTTGCTATATACAATGTATATGATATTCACTCTTATTTAGAGACACACTAAGTACCGGCCAGGTCACCTTGGTCGAAAGAATAGCTAGAGTGCAAGTAGCTGTGTAGTCTTGTCTTGGACAGACATGAATCTCGTTACACTGGTACTCTTTAATGACCTCTTTTAACCAAGAACTTTAATTAGTGATTACGTATATTGTCTTTAAAACCAATTTTGTTTTATGAACCTTCATCAACAGAAATTGGTCTACTTGGAGTGTGGAGCTCTAGTCAACTTTCTCCAGATGTATGCATCCATTCCAAACCACCATCTGATCATGAAGATTCTGCTTTCATTGAAAACAATACAAGAGCGTATTGATCTGGTCCTTGATATGACTTTTGGACGAGTTCTAGTCAGGTAATTCAAAAAAGAAATATATGCTTATTGTAAACTTACCATTTGCCAGAGACATAAAATTCACTAATAAATAACATCAAAGTATTTATATAAATAGAAGCCTAACTTTATTTACAGTCCAAACCCAGCTAAATCCAAATGGCTTGTTGCTAAGGAGAAAATGAAAATGAGGGGATTTCTGACTCCTTGTAAAAGTTATGGCTTTAGTGATGCTGCAGAAGAACTAATTCGTTTAAAGAGGCTAGAAGCTGCTAAAGACTTCATCAGCAGTGTACACATGGCGTACAAATACCAACGCACAAGCCAGATATTCAGAGGTGAATTTTTTTTTATAGGCTGGATGAGATCTTATTTGACAATAGTTATACACTAATCTCCCAATATTAAATGCTTTCAAGTCATCTTTTCGTAAGTTCTATGGTTGATACAATGACCTTTCAGCAAATACAATCTTCCACTGGATCGCTTGCTGACTGACGTATTTCATACTAATTGTTAGACCATAATCACCTAATTGTCTACGCACTTTTTCGTTTTTCCTGATTACGACAAAGAGCACACGGCGGGTGTGACCAGTTAGCAGAGGCTGCTCACTCCTCTATGGCACCTGATCCTACCTCTATTTTTTTTTTAAGAGGTCCGTGTTTGCCCTGCTCCTGTTTTGTAATTTTCCTTTGGACTTTTGAATTTGAACACTGTTCGTTATCACCACATTGAGCATTATATTGTAGGTGACACTGTTGTAGGAGGATGAATTCATAAGATTTGAAGAAGGGGACTTAAAAATTATATTGATTAAAAGGGGTGGTATTTTAACAGGTAGCATTAAAGTGGGGATTACTTTTTTATACTGTATTTATATAAATATTTGATTTCAGGGGATATTCATCTGTTGAGGGTGAAATCTGAACTGCCTCACTCTGGAAATGTGCCACTGGACTATGGGCTGAAGGACTGGTGCACTGGCAATGTCAGTCTCAGGTTCTACAATGGGACACACGAGTCCTTTCTACAGGAGGAGGATGGAGAAGCTGTAGCAAAGGATATCACCCAAATCATACAAGACTTGTGTTGAATCCAATCAAATTGACAGAGGCAAGAAGTGAAAGAGCCATTTCAGTCTTTATCTATAAGATTTCTGGGATTCTTTGCAATTTGTTTGATTATCAGTTTTGATCTACATGTAGATAGTGCTTCAATTATAAATAAAGAAATTAATTGAAATTGTGTTTTTAGTATAAAAATATATATATATTGATATCAATTGATGAAAATTATGAGTCCAGGGCTTCATGTTACAAAAGAACTCTTGCCTAATGCACCATAATTTATTAATGTACTTTAAGATTGCAGCTGATAGTAGTTGCTTTACTTCTCCGCTACCCTGAACTGCTCCACAATAGCAAGAGAATAAAAACATCTATTTGACTTAGACAATTTATTAATAAATGTTTGATTGAAGGAGTCAAGGGAGACAACTAGCAAACTGGCCTCGCTGAGTGCCCGACATGTATTATGGCTAGGCATACAAGCTGCACATCTCTGGCTTGCTACCTGGTTTATCACTTTCACACCAACCAGCCTCCTATTTATAGAGGTAGATGGGGTCTGAACACTGAAATGCTGCAGAGTCCCCAAGCATTTACCTACTCGGTGGCATTTAAGATTCATATTTATGTATAATTTTATAGCCTCATGCTTTGATGCTGATAGGCAGAGACAACAGGTTAAGCATGTGCCCTTTCTACTTAAATTGGTTCCCTTACTCCTCCCTCCTGCAACAAGTTTCCAAATATTGATTATTTATATTTGTTGTGATATTTTGCTATAAACTATAACCGTTGCCACATTAGGTGTAAAGTGCAAGAATTGGCCCACTGGATTGCTTCTTGGCCATAAAATTAACCTAAGGCTGCCCAAAGTTAATTCTATGTTTAACATAACCAGCGCGCATAGGTTTAGGAGAAATTGGGTTTTGATAAAAAACAAACTCCTATTTTAATTTGATTTTTTCCAGTTTGATTATACTAAAATACTGTAATCTGTAGAATAAATAGGCACCATCACGCAGGTATATAAACCCTTCGATTTCATTACAACCGATTGCACACCTGAAACTCATGGCCGACATGTAGTTTTCCTTTTATGGTCTTTGGATTTTATGCATTTATTTCTTATTTTATGTGCATATTCTGTTTGTAAGTAATGCATTGACCTACATGTTTATTTGATTTTAGTATTCTCCTGGCTTGAAAAAAGTGCGTAAAATTCACCTCTTGAAATAACCTCTCGGGGGACAATAAACTTGCTATCGTCCTCATAGCCAGTAAATTGGTACTGTGGTTTCATCGATATTCGTTGAATACCAATTTTCGTGGATTTCGTTTTTAATTTGATCCACGAATTTAAATATTCATTGAAGTACAATTTCTACTAACATTTTGTATTGATAGGATCATTCGCAATGAATTAAAATATCCTTGAAACAGTGATTTTCACTTTATCCACGAAAATTTATACCCACGAATATTAATGAAACCACAATATATAATATCTTTTAAATAATATCTTTTGTGCTACATCTTCTATGGAAAGGAATTTTGTTCCACCAAAAACATCAACATCAAAAGTTTACAAGTTTTACTGTATAAAGTAGACTTGAAAACAAAAACATAACTTGAACAGAAAATATTAATAGACTATAAGTATAAAAGATTTATATTTCCATTTGAAAGAACTATAATCATTATTTCTATGTACATCAGTGCAAATATTTATGTTTCAAATATTTTACTCATTTAATGTTTGGGAGGCAACCAACATTATATATCTACAAAATTTTACTGTTTTCCAATCATAATCAAAAATGAAAAAACTTTTTTTACAACAAACTTAAAACAGGATTTCCTATTGATTTTCATCAACAATGTAAAATTTATAACATTTTCAACATGGTTACAATTATATCGGTAATTATTTCTGTTCTCCCATGGCCTAAAAATGAGTCTTGTCACATATTCTTTCAGTCCATCAATTTCTGAAACATTTGCATAGCACAATAGATATACATGTACAATACTGCTTAGGACTTGATTGTTTTATATACATGTAAACTATATAAATGTTTAGCCAATTAAAGTGGCTCGACACTGCTATATTATTTGATATCAAGTATTTATTTCGTACAAGACTGATATAAGATCTCAAATGGTTTATGAATTTTTTTTTGTATTCAAAAAAATTGTTTTTAGTGCAAAGTAAGGAGCCTAGGTATCAACCAACATACAATTTAATCATCTAATAATGCATATCAAAGAGGGTAAGGTAATCGTTGTAATTTTTAAAGATAAAATGCATTGATGAATTACTTATTAAATTGACAACTGACAACATCTCACTAAAACGATACTTGATACACCAAATACATTAATATATTGGTTCATCAAATAATATATTTATTGGTGTGTAAATATAGCCACCTTAATAAGCAAGTTTGGTAAACAATTACCTTAACAACCTCCAATTGGAAATAAAAACTTGAGGTTTAAATGCAATACCAATGCCTTGACCAAAGTTGACCACTTTAAATGCTTTATAGAATGGGGGGAGGGGGAGTCACAAGAACCAGAATTCTGCTGTACATAAATAACTGTAGTCTATGTGAATCTTATACCTGACCTACAAGTCAACAATATAAAATCCCGATTCAGAAATGTTACATGCCAGAACATTATTTTTTTTCTTAAAAATTCAAAGCCCAGGCATTGTCTCCACTATTCTATAAACATGATTCATAATGCAGTTAGAAAATATCAACAACCCCAAAAAAGTGTGTATTTACATGGTTGTTTATATACATACAGTTATACATATTAATTTTTATACAGGGGGGGAAAGAGAATGTTAATATTTTTATTCAGCATATATGAGCATTAAATGCTTTAAAATCAATTTTCTAATAAAACTGTAGATATATATCTGTTTACTGCCACCCCCTTCTTTTCTTTCTTTTTTTTCACAAAATACAAAGTAAAAGGGAATTACAAAGTTGTTTGTTACCACATCCATATTTGCAGTTGTCAATTTTGACTGATCTTGAGTGTTTAACAATAGATTCTATCAATCACAGTGTATTGATAATCTAGATGGTAACAATAAATACATGTATACAAAGGAACAGTCATACACCAGTAATACATGGATGAGATAAGGCACACAACAAACAGAGGTATTAAATTCTATTGTAAGAACAAATCACTCAAGATGATATAAATTTGGGGTAAACCTACGAGTTACTGAAGATTTTGTCCTCCACCGGATACCACGATTTACAAGAGTATAAATACGAAGTGTTAATTAATCAAAATAACCTTACTACATCTTGTCAAATTTTTTAAGCATCTAAATTATTCAAATGATAAATACATATGCAAGGAAAAAAAAAAACCCATCACATAACTATAGAAACCCCTTCTCAAAGTAACGGAGATTTCATACAGATGCAAGTAAAATTCCATATTTGGACTTATTACATAATTTATATACCGGTATATATATATATATATATGTATCATCAAATGCAGTGTGAGTGAAATTAAAGTCTTTGTGGGTATCTCGTGTAAGTTACAGATCATGATACTTGAGGAACTCCTTCATCCGCACGGGGAGATGCAAATGATCTACTTTTGTCGAAATGATTTGTTTTCTGATGGTCATTCGACACATCTGTTGCAGAGCGGGAACGCATCGAGGCATTGCATAGAAGACCACTCCTCCCGTTCGATTTCTACAATAAAACCACACTGACTTTATACATGCACTTTCTAATGACCAGAGCTAGTGCTCTACGATCAACTTATCTTGTAAAGAATTTTATCAGAATTTCATAGGGAAAAAGATTTTACTTGTAACATATTGAATTCCTTAGTCTACATAATAGATAATATCTGTATAATAATATTTTTTTTTCTTTAATGCTCAATACTTTTACTTCTCACAAAATAATTTAAAAAATCAATTCTATGTAAGCATAGTATAATAAGTTATTAAACATGAGGTAAATGTTTGAAAATCATATTTCCATCATCTTTTTTTGCTGAAATATAATAATTGTTAAAATCCTGGAGTTTACAAACCTTGTACCTATTTCAATAAAGATACAAAGCGGCATAATCACGCAGATTGAATGGCCGAAGCCTTTTCCCCTCATTGGCCAAAGCCATTCAGTGATCGGCTGGACCAGAAAGTTCTCTTTCTGCCAGCATCTCAGCTCCCACAACTGTAGCAGAACAAAACAGCCAATGCAATTCACCCTTGACCTCAGAAGGTCAATTGAAGATTATAACAAGACATGTTTCAATTTGTTTTAATCACTTATAGTTAAGTATCTACATTTATTACATGTGTATCTGCATTCCACCACTTTAATATCGGTATTTTGATTATGACATGTACTGTAAATTCCTAATTAAATGCAAGGAATTAATATATGTATCCACGTAAAATTGCCAGAAACACATCTAGCGGATTTTAAAATTTCGCTTTTATTTTACGGAAAGATGTAAACTATTTGGAATTATGATAAAAATTTGGCGTTCGCGACCGTTGAATCGCTGAATTAGGTACTTGCGTAAAATAAGGAATCTACAGTAATTTATATGTTATGTTATTTGTATGACCTTTGAGAATTTTTGTGTACCGGTAAATGGATTAAATGTATCCACAGTTTGGTTTAGTTTGAAGTACTGTCTCCACCTTAAATATTCTACATAAACAAAACTGAAGTTCTTTGAAACTTGGGTAATTTTAAGACATTTGAAAAATTCCAAGTTGATAACACATTGAATGGTTTAATTTGCACTGTTGCATTCTAATTCATCATATGGTTTGTATCAGAATTTGACAGTTTATCGTTTGGTTTATGGTGGTGGGATACAGAGACACACAGATCATCAATGAGTGGGATTCGTGATCCGTGTGAACAACAAAACTGCTGGCTAAAATCCAAATAAATTATGTAGATTACAGAAAAATATAGTTTTCTTTGCAGTGTCAAAAGAAGCTAAATCAACAGACCAGCTGTGACAACATAACAGAAATTAGCAATAACTTCACCCCAAAATAATGTATTAGTAAATAAGTCTAGCCATGTAAGAAGTGCCCAACAGATCATTTATGTATCCCTTCGGAGCCATGATAAAAATTAACTTTAAACTTTATCTTGCTCCTTATAAACTAATAACTTACAAAGTTAAAAACATTCTCTTCTAAAAAAATAATTTGGATCCCCATTGTGTCGTCAAATTATGGCCCTCTTTGCCTATATCAGAGAATTTTTTCAATTTAAATTCAAATATGAAAAAATTTGAATCCTCATTGTGGCTCCTTATTAACTTTTGTTTTTTTAATACTGGTACCTTATTTATTTTCAATGGCATTTCCCCTAGAAGAGTGTTTTTTTTTATTTATAAAATTTTCAAAGCCCTTCCAAAAAGATGCTATGATGCTTTCTGGCCAGATTATGAAACCACTTCAAAAACTCCCACTAAGCAGCACACATTTTTATAAAATCGAAAGGCCTTAAACACATGAAAAGAATAGTGTTTTACAAAAATTAACCAGTCTTTCTAGGGTACTAAAATATTGTCAGACTATACATGATTGTATCATTTTGCCCATTCTTGTTTTTTGGGTTTTTATTCCTATCTGACAAAGAGCTGGTAGGTAAAATTGGTAGGTAAAATTGTCAGGTTTTTGTCAAAGTGAAATCAATAATAAAGGGTAAATCAATAATACTTGAATGTGATAAATATGTGATTATTTGCAATCAATAAAGTACATTAAAATCAATGTATAGATCTAAGCTTGTTATGCATATAAACATATACTTAAAAAATACCCACCCTACTGAGATTCGATGATCCTTGGGGGAAAATGAACAACATAAAGCATTCTGATGCTCAGCGATGTATTGTGGGTCCCCAGAATCTTCCAGATCCCAAACCCGCAGGTATCTATATGTGAAAGAAAGTTGCAGAAATCAAATTTATATAATTAAAAAAAGGCAATTTGAAATATTCAATTACGGTGAAATATCTGACACTTAGATATTACATGTATTTATACAATAAAAGTACATCATATTTGAAATATACTGGCAATAAATATTTTTTTTTAATATTAAAAATTTAAATATTTGACAATAAAAAAAATTTTGAACAATCCTAAATTTGTAAAAATTGACAAGCCTCAACTGGACTGGAAATCATGACTTAAAGACCTTAAGCTGATTCTCAAATTAACCAAATGAGCTATGTAACAAATATATAAATTTGGGATCTATTTTTTTTTTCCTTGCTTTTTTTTTTTTAAGAGATTACTTAACTAAGTGCGAGTATCCTAAACCTTCTTTAAATTTGTGAATTTGTGAATTTGTGAATGACCAAGATGAAAGTCAGAAATATTTCCACTGTCAGATACACAATCTTTTCAAAATCACATTTTTAACGGTTAGATATCATTCAAAGGATATTAATCATGCAACTCAAAATGTTTTTACGGGTATTGAAAACTGTACATGTATTGCATAAGCAAAAACTCTGTATTTTATATCATTAATTATAACACACAAACAACTACAATTGCCATGTTCTGATAAAACAATGCACTGGATATTTACCCGTCATCTGCCACTGAACACACATGTAATCCATCCTTACTGAAAGAGACACTGCGCACATAGTGATCATTGGCCCCACCGGCGAATATAGGGCGAGGTGGCGGATAAAGGTGCCTGGAGAAAACAAACAATGATTTACTGCTTTGTTACATAAACAAAGATAATTTTGTAAACTTTCTAAGCTACTATAATCTGTTATATAATAAAACTTTTTTAATTTGCGATTTAAAAAGTTTCAAAATAATAGCAATTAATACACAATTTTTGCATATTGAATTTTTAGCAGTATGAATGTGATCGTGAAAATCAGATCATTTAAAAAATAACCTGATACACAGTATTAACAGAAAATGATTTTAAACAGAAAATTTACCCTAATTCCAACAACATATCGCCAGTATATGGATCCCAAATGATCACTCGAGTATCATAACAGGCAGTTGCAAACAAAGCACTATCTGGAGAGAAGTCACATGACTGAATGTCATGGAAATGACCCTTCAGCTGCCTAGCTTTATTGGATTCATCCATTTTCCAAATCACAGCCTACAAAAGAAAACAGTATAGCCAAGCTTCATTTTATTTTCAAATTTACCTCTAAAAAATTCTAAAATTTTGTTAACTTAATGAAGTACCTACCATATTACTACCTTAAAAAAATCTTAAAGTTTGTTAACTAAATGAATTACCAACCATTTTATTACTTCCAACTGCAGCCAATAATGTACAATCGTGGGACCATTTACAGCTGTTGTTCCACTTGGCGCCTGTTCTCAGGGTACAATACATGTTGCCATCGTCCTTCAAGTCCCACAGCTTCACTGTACCATCTCGGGCTGCCGACGCCATCAAAAGACTACCATCTTGAGCAAAGCTGATTCCTCGAACCACATCCTTGTGATCCA
This sequence comes from Magallana nippona, assembly GCA_033439105.1. Lineage (NCBI taxonomy): Eukaryota > Metazoa > Mollusca > Bivalvia > Ostreida > Ostreidae > Magallana > Magallana nippona. The sequence goes on from CM065922.1 coordinate 32,846,485, forward strand.
AAAGTTCTATGAGCAGGTTGCCTGTGGGAATTGATTTCAATTTTTACTTTTTATGTTACTATCCCAACAAAAACCAAAAATGCTTTTAAAAAATCTATATATTATTGATTGGAATTTTTTTTCTTTACACTGATGGATCAGATTTGGAATTGTTGCTTAACATAAGAGGGCTAAGTTATTTAGGTAAATTTATGTGTGGATTTATGTGTAAAAAAAAAAAAAAAAAAAAAGAAAAGTTATTCAGCTGACCTATTAAACTGTATGTGTTTTATTGTAATGAGAATCATAGGAAATCCTCTTCCAAAATTGTGACCAGGGCGACAGACTCTTGTATTATGGCAGGACTCTACTGATCACAGTGCGAGTACAAGTCTCTTGCCAAAGAGTAGTGTTAAGCCATAGTGTGACTCACTGACCTGTGCTACAGTCCCATAGCTTGATCCTGCCCGACTGTAGCCCTGTAGCCAGCAGAGTACAGCTGTTGATTTTCATTCTTTTCCATGACTGGGTGTTGTCCTGAAGGCTATGGCTTGCCCCAAATGCTACAGACCAGACATATTCCTTGCAGTCCAGCAGGTATATCGGTCGTTGTTGACTCTCCTCCTGATCCCCTCCTTCTTCCTCCTCTACATCTTCTATAACAATGTTTTCTCCTCCTTGTGTGGAACTTCCTGAATACTGCCTGGCTTTTTTACAACTACAAAGGGAAAATGTTTTTTTTATATGATGGCATCAAAATATAGAAGTCAAAACAATAAAGTATTTTCTTCATCGGTTAATATCAAGGGTATAAAATATCCAGTTATAAATATAATTATTCCATCAAAATGTGATCATATCTCTCTCCTCTCTCTCTCTCTCTCTCTCTCTCTCTCTCAGAAATTCATGAAATAACACAAATACCAGTACATATTGAATAAAATATGCATATGGCTTTAGGGGAAAGCACTACGTTTTCTTCTATAATTTCTCATATAGCTCACACCCCCCTTTTAGTTCTTCAGAAGAACTTAATATAAGATGCATTCTAGCTTGGTTAAGTGAAGGGAAAAAAACCCAATTAAAATGTATTAATCAGATGTCAAATTTCATGGGTCAAGTCATATGACACAAACATACATAACATCACATTAATTCAACTCTAAACTAGGTCACTGATGGCTACATGATTTACAATAATTTAAATCCTAAAAAATGCAAGATATTTCGGTAAACACTGTCAGATTTGCACACTGAAAAGGGACTTTTATTCAACTCTGTACAACCATGTGATTTATTTAAAGATGAGAGAAATTGTGTTAAACAAGCAAATTGTTGAACATTCATTATCCTAAAAAGCAATGATTCAGAACCCAGAAGCATGTTGACATTCCTTAATTTGGTCCAAGGAGGTTCAAAATACAGAATTTAGCTTAGTCAAATTGGAAATCAAGAAACCCTAAGGTCTTATAGCTTTTTTTTATTTTTTTTTATTTTTCAACTACACATCATCAAGACAAAAGAGAAAAATTCAAGAATTTATCCTTTATCTAAAATATAATTGAGAATGAGGGCTTAAGAGAAACTGGGCTGTAAATGAACCCAATTCTTCCAATGTTTTGGTTGTGAACTAAGTGGATGAAAAACTCCCATCAGTTCTTACAGTCTTCCATTAGGTTTATCCCAAGGAACAAGACGGACAAATTTATCTCCACAGGACCAAGCAAAATATGAGTTGTCTTCTGCCCAAGCACATGTCCATGTCTCTAGTCCCAGCCTGTGTGTGTTAGACAGCCCATTCACTGGCTTCAGTTCATCAACTACTCCTACCAGCTCTACAAACAAAATCAAACTCCAATCAACACAAAAATTAAAGTTACTGTTGTTGGTAAATTGGTCACACATATATCATCAGTTTAAAATTCTTATTCATACACATGGATCACTCCTCATTACAACGCACGATTCCCTTTAATATTACCTTTCTTTACATACATATGCAAGTTATTCAGATTGTGTATTCATCTAACAGCTAGCTACTGTCAACATAATGACAAATAAATAATAATATTGTGTTCCTTCATCTCAAGATCATCTTCCATTAAGTTCAAAATGTATCCTTTATAAACACCAGTTGTTTACATCAGGCAAATCTATTCCAATTCCCATTCATGTTGATAAATCCTGTTGCATCATTATCTCGATTACAGCATATCATTATGAAGACCACAGTAACACCATAATGCAGTCACACATTTAAAGTAAATAATGCATGCTACATTATATAAATTGTGCATACTAGTAAGGGTAACAGTGGAAACAGTCACTCTGAGAAAACCACTGCTGACCCTAGCTTCACCCCCAATGTTACAATTAACCCCAGGCACTTCACTTTACATTGACCTGAACTGACTAAGTTTTTACATTGTTAGAAAATAATTGAGGGCATGCATGGTTTCATATCATTCCATACTTGAATTGTTCCATAATCTTCTCATCGCTTTTCACTGTCATTTTCTTCACGACCAAATGATATTAAAATTCACATATGATAGCATGTATATTATAAGTCATCTTGCAGAGCATTTAATTTTTTTTAAACATTCAGAGTTTGCGAATTCAAAGATGGTGTAATGGACCAGACATAAATAAAGAATGAAAAACTCATGACAAACTCATCTCTAGACAGCAAAACACATTAATTTTCAAGGTTAAAGCTTTTCAAAAGTTTTTAAATTTGAAGGATGAGGCCTATCTAAAGCACAAGTTGAAATAAAAGTTGTTCAATATAGTTAAGACTATTTTTTTGTCAGACAGGACAACATTAAAGATTTGTTGTTTAATTTTAAAACTTTAAATTCACTATCATTTTTTTCTTTTGTTTCTTTAACATATGTTTATTTATGTAATAAAATGATGTCAGAAACATTGTTTTAGATGTTTCTCATGTCATAAATAAGCAGTAAATTTAGCTCTTAAAAAATTAAAAAACGACTGACATTTTCCCTTTCATACATACTTTTATTACAAGGTTTTCTCTTACTCGACAGCACAAGACTGGCTTAGTAAACTCGAATCAATAAATGCAGAAGGTTTTTTACACTGACATATAGATAATACTTAATTCATTTATGTGTGTGCAAAACACACTTAATCTTTTTGTTTAACCCAAGCTGCGTTAATTGGCACTTTATCTGAATATTTTTCAAGTGTGTGAACTGTGACCTTCGAGGCCAAGATTGTGTTTACTAGCTGTGACCTAGATTTATAACCGAGTTGTCTTAAGCAAACAAACAATAAAGCAGCAATCTTTATAAGTCAGTGATCCAAATACCTAGTTACAAGTGTGCACAATCTCTATAACCATTTTTCACTATATACTACATCGTATATACAGGTTTTAAAAGGGACAGCTGCATGTCATCTTTTGTTGCATTATATGAAACACAGGAAAAATTTAATTTCAAATTAACATATTTTTATTCCACTTTTTCCATATCAGTGATAAAACAACAACCTATCTATTCAATGTGGTTTATCAATATTTCTAGAAATATAGTTTTAAATATTTAGACAAGTAGGAGTGTGAAAGTACTAATTTGTGAAATATAAGTTACCTATTTCATTAGGCTGGCAGTCCTTAAAACTAGACAGCGAGGAATTCGTATGTCTCATTTAATTAAGGTGGTGGTTCTCTGTACCCTGTATATAGACAAAAAAAATGTATGGAAAAATTAGTTTGTCAATAGTAAGTTAAAAGGAACATAACAGTTCCCCACTTCAGAGCAAATTGTGTCATGTGTTTGCTGAGTGAAGTGAGGTAGAGTTGCTCAAGCCTCTATGTTGTTTTAATGTGTTTTTATATTTCTTGCAAATTTCACTGTGTTACAGAAATTTTAATTTCTGCTCTCTACCTCTCTTAATTAAATGTAATCATTAAATATGTTTGGCAACATTTAAAGGTATTAAAGAGAGCACTTATTATTAAACATAATGACAATGACATTGAACTTTAATCTCAATAAACTGTGTTTACAGTGTAGAGAAAATATATACAAAATATATAATAGTAAGCTTTAGCAAGTCCAAAAACAAAATTTCTTTAAATTTTCTATGTTGTGCTGTGAAACTAAAACTGGTATTACTTACATACGATTTTTATTTAAAATAAGTTGATGAAATAGGATAATGAAGTAAAAAAAAAATTGACAAGGAAAGGGAAAGGAAAAAAATATACAAAGATATCAAAAACCAAATTTAATAGTACTGTAACAGTATTTTTGCCAAATATAATACACACTTTAATATAGGCCTACTCTGTTACCATTTCCTCACTTTTTAATAATTTTTTTGTTCTTACATACATATAAGAAGTATGATTGTAATTTATTAAAGGAAAAAAAAAAAAACCAATATTTCTTCATTGACATGTCATATCTTTTTACTCAAAGATATTCAGAGGAAAGAAAACAATTTCTTAAGGATCGAGATGCAATGCTAAATCCACGTAGACTTTTTACTTCCTGCTGTGTAATCAGCGCGTGATGCCAAGAGTCAAAATTTAATATATAGCTAAATATAGGGATTGTACTGTATCAACCTGGTCAGGTCCAGCACAATCTCTTGATTTAGCTATATAGCTTGAAAAATCTATATAGCTTAATAAAGCTATTCAGAATAGCTTGATTTAGCTATTTTGTCATACATTTTTCTTAAATGTGTATTTTTTTCAGCATGTAAACAAAATCGCACTTTATTGCAGTGATAGTTTTCAACTTTGAACTATTCTGTAAACAATGCATGTAAAGTTTACTCATCAATTTGTGTCTCTTTCAGAGACTTTGCACTTTAAGTTCTGAAAGTTTTGAGGCAATTGATTCATGACCTCACAGTTACTTTTTGAATGAAATATAAAGAAGGTCAGTTATTGTAAACAAGATAATTGGTTGGTAATAATTCAGCACAATGTAAAGAAATCATACTTATCCATGCCTCAGTGCACACGAGTTGGTGGACAGTTACCCAAACGATGGAAATATATTTTTTGCTTAAAAGTGTTCAAAAGCAGCAGTGTTAAATCTAATTTTAATTAGGGTTGCTTTTTTAATGGTCCATGGTATAAATATGAGCGATAATTAACTTGCGATTTTTTGTATATTTCTGAGAATTAACATTTTTGTAAAAAACTGCATATAAATAGCTTTATCAAGCTATTCTGAATAGCTTTATTAAGCTATATAGCTTTTTCAAGCTATATAGATAAATCAAGAGATTGTGCTGGACCTGCTAATTAGATGAAAGACAATCGAACTAACAAAGTGTTAAGGTAGAATTGAGGATTAATTTTTCTTATCAGATTTTAAAATCCTATATGCCAAGATACGTTATGTTAAATGTACATTGATTATAGATCCTTTGGCAGTACAACATGCAACATCAGCAACTTGATTTCATGTTTTGTCAACTTTTGGCTAAATACATGTAAAAGTAGCAATAAAATACATACCCTCTAAATTAATGGACTCCAATGACAGCAAATACACGTCCTTCGTAAGAAATAATCCCAAATCAAGGCTAATTGTCTAATTTTTAAACTTCAAAACAAGTTCTACGTTTCCAACAATCATTCATGGAGACTCAAAATGAGGTCACCAAAATTTGTTATCTCGTACGTAGTTTATTCTACTATACGGCCGCCGTCTCATTTACTATCAAATTAGGCTATCGGATACCAGTAAATTATTTTCTTGTATCAGAAATTCGAATTCCTGGTATAAAAATAACCAAGGAAATATTTCCCATGTAACCAAAATAAATTAATTCCTACAATACAAACCTGAAAACATTTATAACAATCTTTTTCTGAAAAAAAAAATCGAATAGACTATTTATTAAAATATCAAAAATTTTAATTTTATTTTCTGATATAAAAAATTCACTTACATTCTTGATACCAAAACATAATTAAAAAATAGGCACCTTTTCATGGCAAATGTTTAATACAAAAAAATTCCAAGCTTTTTTCTGATCATTTATTTTATTATAAAAAGTTAGATTTTTTAGTATCAGAAAACACGTTTTTGTATCAAGAATTTATTTTTTATATCAGAAATTAAATTCCCCAAAAATATTAAAACGGCGCCTCATAGCTTTCTGATGCACTGAGTCCGCATATCCTTATGAACTTTCCGGAAATTTTCCCGTTTTTGAAGAAGAAAAAAACTATGTGCATAAGTTAATTCTTATGCATGGTGAAAAGAAAGATTCATTCTGGATAGCATAGTAGAGTAGTATCTTTTGATATTATAGCTTGTTAACCCCAGCTTGTGACTTTCGGCAAGATGCTGAACCATATGATTGCACACCAACCACCAGCTGGGATCCATGTGAATCTTTAGACCCTCAATAAATGTGTCATGATGTGAAAATAAGTGTTATTCGCCTGTAAAAGTTTATTTTTTTCGATCCTCGAGCTTTCATGACTTCTCATTGCCACCGATCACTATACTTGAGAAAGTTGCTAAGTATCTGACACATTTAAAAATGTTTCATTATTATAGAAGCCAGTGCTTTTTGGCTCAACTGAACAGTAAGTTCCTGGTTATCCAATGTCCACTATACACCAGCCATCCACCCTTTATTCCGCCTGTCGAATCGTAAACCTCTCAGTCCCAGTTAATATACTTTTAAACAATAATTAGAATTAGAAATAGTGTGTTATAATTTTTCTGCAATGATCGCTACCTTCATAACCCGCACGAATCATCAATGAAAGCATTTTATTGTTTATATTTACATCTTTCTTTTAACAAATTAATAAATTGATCGTAAAGAGTTAGTAAAATTAACTAAATTATTGTTAATGTACATCAGTACGTTAGATAAAAGAAATAGCCAAGTCGTCTCCTATGGGAATTTGAGTCTGACATCATGATTATTTCGTGCAGTCCGTGATTTTTCTTAGGTCGATGAAGGTTTCAACCAATCGATAAACGGGGCGTGTAGATTTCAGTCTTGTCAGTTTTTACAGATCTATGAATTATAATGAATTTCTGTATAGAGATAGAGGGAATCAATTTTGAACTTCTACTAAAAAGTATTGTTATTTTAAAAAAAATTATTTTTTTAATATCAATTACATTTTTTTTGTATCAATAGTTCTAATTAATTTTTGATATATCAGAATGTAAGCTCCTGCAGTAACTTCAAATATTATATTGTTTTATGTTAGAAATGAATTTGATTAATAAATCATTCATTTTTGATATCTTAAAATAATTTGATTTATTAATCTAAAAAAAACCACAACAATCTTGACAAACAAAAAAAATATACATCCAAACTTCACCAAACCTCAAACACTCCTATATTCCGGGGGAAGGGGGATACTAATGTCCTTATCACATCTTATAATCTGTTTAAAATACAAGTTAACCTCAAGATCATCTTGATTCAAAATCGAGAATTTCTGTTTAACCAAAAGTTGAGTGGTTATGACCAGACACCCCCCCCCCCCCCCCCCCCCCCCCCCCACTATTTCAGTTGAATTTCAAATTCTATTTAATTTGATTCTATTTGAAATAACATAAATAATGAATAAATAGTTCAGAAGTTTCCTCCTTGCAACCAATATTACATATACAAAAAAGGACCATACTATAAATGTACGTAACAGAACATTTTATACCGAAACATTTCAGCATCGAAATGTCCATATATTATTGAACGTTTGTTTTGATCATTTAGGCGCTTGTATTTAACTAACTTTTCGCTATGGTAATAAGCGTTTGATGTTCAAGACTTTGATAGATAGGGGGCGATACTATCGACGCAGAAAAGACGATCGATTTTCGTTACTGTGTATGTACATTTTCTGTATTTACTACCACGTTGCTCTAAAAGGGTTATAGTTTAATCCCAATTGTTAGGTTAAGGGGTTATTGTCAGTCTGTCTTTTTTGTGAACTGCAGTAAGAAATGTGTGGTGTCCGAATTTTCTCAATAATGCATTTCTGTAGATAACAACTGAAATTGTTGTTTTTTTGCAACCTCTTGCAATAGACCATGGAACAATTATGTTAAATCATTTTTAATCCAGTTCATTAACCTTTGTCATGGAAGGAATTTGGCTTGGCAGAATATTTAGCAGTTTGGGCCGTTTGGTGGTTTGAGCTCCATTTGGTGGTTAAATGCCCAATTGGTATTTTTCCTACCAAATGGGACTCATTTTTCATTTTTGATTATGTTTTTCTGAAGAAAAAGCACACCGTATTTACCCTGACATGTTTACTTCATAATAATACATTTAAAAAATTATATGTGTCAATTTTTCTGCACAGGTGTTTAAAAAAAGTTCAAAATTATATGCATAGCAGAAGTCGTTTATAAACAAAGTGTTTCTGTCTCCAAAAAGATCGATTTTATTCAGAGAACGACATGGCCTCATTCATCGAACTCTTTACTTTTGATTCCTATCACCCGGATTCCAATCATTCAGCCAAGTAAAAAGCAATTGCAGCCAATCAAATGAATGATCTCTAGTTGCGTTTCAGAACATAATTTTGATATGGAGGCCTGTTTGCACTATAGTATATTTCTCACTAAAACATACTTAAAAATTCAAATATCGAAATTTTTTATCTATAGATTAAATAATAACTTAAAACCTTGTACCTTTGGTATTTATTTTTAATATATTCGATCAGTGCTTACTATCTATTCAAGATATATTACTAAAGTCAGATACTCTTTACACAATTGCGCTTAAAAATATAGTTCCATTTATGATCAGCAGATACAACATTACAACAAAGGTTTAGAATATTGATGTATATGTAATATTTGAAAGAAAACAAAAGTAACGTAAAATTATTTTTAAAAATCATCTTTCCTCATATAGGTCATTCTTCGATTGACAATTTTTTCACTATTGAATATTACTTAAATTATTACAATAATTATGTTTATACTTTTATGATTATTGTTCGTTAGGTATCACACAATCTCTTTGAATTATTTATTGTGCATGAGTGAGTGTTTTTCTTTTCTTTTCGTAAGACTGGTGGCAGTATTTCCTACGGACATGAAGAACTATATATGCCAGTTTCTTAACAAGTTCAGTTATTTTAACTTAGAGATCGGCTGAGCACAGTGAAAATTCGAAGTAATTTAAAAGTCGAATATCTTGGATATGGGGTAACCCATATCTGTTCTTGTTACAATCTGACTGACTTTAGTCATGGCATTTTACTAAATAAAAAATGAGCATTCGAAGTACATCAGGAAAGATCACTGTTTTCATTGGCTGCAATTGTTTTGTACTTGCCCGGATAATAGGAATCTCATCGAACTCTTTACTTTTGATTCCTATCATCCGGGCAATTACAAAACAATTGCAGCCAATGAAAACAGTTATCTTTACTGATGTACTTCGAATAATCTCTGAATAAAATCAGCTGGTCATTTTCACTGGTCATCCTTGGGTGGCTTGATAATGATACACAGAATATCACATAGATGTTACGCTTTTAATTAATCCTTAAACTAAAATGTTTTATGGTTTGACCGTGCTCAGTCTAGACATTTTGAAGTCATGTTGATACATCAGAAATCGCTCAAAGGAACAATGCTCCGAACAATTTGCCAAGAAAATAAATTAAAACAACTAGTTGCAAACCATTTCTTAGAATCTGCAGAATGTTTAATTAACTTTTTAATGAATGACGTTCTTAAAATACATTTTACCTGTTCTCGCGAGAACATGACATTGGTTGCTATATGCAATTTACATAGAATTGTCATGTGGGTATGATTCTGACGACAGAAAATTCAGTACCTCAAAGGGAGCAGTAGTTTGAATTTGAGGCTTTGTTGTTAGAGCTCGCAGTGCTTGCTGGTGCTCTGCGCTGGCGAGCTGTGCTAGTAAAAGATATAAAAAAAAAAAAAAAAAAAAAAAAAAAGGAGAATTAAAATTGAAATGAGCACAAGTTCAATAAACTGTTGGAATAACCCTAATGTAATAGTAAGAAATTATCAATAAATGAAAGTTATGAGGAGGATGTTTAAGCTGCGAAATTGAAGCAGGCAAAATGGACAAGTGTCCAGATTCAAATTGCAACAAGCCACTGAAGTTGGGGCAGAATTTCCAGACATGAATCATACCTGTCCTGAGATACCATGACAGTATCAGTCTAAATATCGAGTTAAGCCAAATCTCTGTCAGAGTAAAAAAAACCTATTAAAATCAGTGATTAGAATAAATAGATGATGAGTCAAGCTTTGTGCTGTTATAATGATAAGAAGATTGTTAATCTCCACAATAATCATGATAATGAATATTAATCTGGTGTATGATGAGCTTAAAGTAAAGGAGGGATAAATGTCTCTATTTCAAAGACTAGTATATCTGTACTGTTAAAATTCACAGCATACAGTCTCTGTTACTTCATACAAACAGTTCATATTTATACATGTTTTCATCATTAAATTTTTCAAAATATTTTTTGGGTTTTTTTTGGCAGACTTAAAATGTACAATGGAATAGGTCTGCAAACTGCCAGAGGAAGTGGTACCAATGGTTATGTCCAAAGAAACCTGTCCTTCCTAAGGAAACACAAGGACCGTGTGGACTACAAGTCTGAGGAGGAGCTGAAGAAGCTAGACGAACAGCTGATCAAACAGCCCAACAAAGAAATCCTCGACCATGAGCGAAAGAGGAAAGTGGAACTCAAGTGCATGGAAATGCAGGTCCTCATGGAAGAACAGGGGTAGGTTGTCATTACTGTCTGACAGTAGAATGACAAAAAAAAGTTTAAATGATGGATTTTAGATGGGATCATTTTTCCCAAAACCCACAGCTAGTGTGGCATATGCTTACTGAATTTAGGCCTGAATTTTCCTTGGTTTCATGAATAATTTAGGTCTTTTTTCTTGTGTTGAAACAAAACAAGGTTCCATTTGCACCTAATTTGGCCATAGGAGGAAATAAATGAAGAGTTTTGATTATTTTTTTCTTGTCTCTGACAAATTCAACAACATATTTATTGAATTTTAGAAGAATGGATTCTAATCAGTGTCATAATAAAAAATTATTACTACCATGCATAAGTGTAATCCTTTCACAAACAATTAATGTGGACCCTAAATTGTACCCATAATCAGGAGCATGTTTTTATAACGAACTTTCATTCCACCAATAACCATTCTTACTCTTGGATGACAATGAAGAAAGTTATCTTTCTTGGATCTACTATCTTTAGCTGATGTGCATGATATACCGTAATTTGCCGAATATAATACACTTCTTTTTTCTAGAAAGTTTCTTTGTGAGAAAGGGGTGTGTATTATACATCCCAAAGGAATTTTGACACTTTTTTTAACAGTTAGAACATTGGCTATCGTAATTCAGTACATAGTCTTTATACGGAAATACTACTACTGTTTGTTTACGGATACAGAGAGCCCCGCTTAATATGATACCCATTTAATATTATAGTTCAGTTAATATAATAGTTTTTCAAAACACAAAACCATTTCTTAATAAATCAATGTATAACAAATGGAATATTTTACATGGCTTAGCATTGTACATGATGTTCCATTTGACGATTTGTACTGCAGTTAAGTAGTGACAAAGTCTTTTTTTTAAAATATGCCTTTATTTTATAAGAAGAATGGGTTAAATAGATCAAAGAAAATAAGAAAGTTCTGCATAGCTTAGTGGTTTATTTGATTTTTATTGAAAGAAGTTATTAAAAACAAATTGTCTCATGAATGCCTTATTAGATTTAGTCATAACCGTAAGTACAAGAAGAAAACAAAATGAAAGCATGTCAACCCATCGGAAGCATATTGGTGGATCTTGTAATTTTCTCAGCTTGTAATAGTTATCTTTATCATAAAATTAATTTTTTTGAAGCATTAAAATTAAAGTTTTAGAAGAAATAATCAATTATTGTTGATATTACATTGTTTAGAAATAGATAGTAATAATACATGACGTGAATAGGCACCTAGCATACTTGTACACATTGAATTTAGCTGGGTTCGGTTATTATTATAGTCCGGTTAATGTATTAATTTTTCCTGATAAAATAAATATTATATTAAGCGGAGTCCACTGTATTTTTTAACAATTGAAAATTATTTTTTGGGACAACTTAGCAGAAAATGTTTTGCACTCAATCTGTTGATAGATATATTATATTAAAATGGCCATTTAGAAATGATATAAACTGTTTATTCAGCAACCCAAGCTGTGCATTCAGTATCTCTGTGTACGCCGCAATTTAATAATAGATCTGTGCAATAGATCTCGATTGCGGGTCTGATTGAGATAGCCTACCACATGTTTTTAAATTAATAAGCATTTTAAGCACATGAATAATAACTATTATTTTAATTTAAACAACTCATCTTGAAGATTCGTTTCACCTTTCAACATCTCTGCACCCCTATCAAAGCCATTGTTGTGTGCACGTATGCTTGCCAATTATTCATGCTGATTATATCGGACATATACAATGTACCCTTGGGGCAAAGAAATGTAACACCTTTAATGAATACCCTGTTGTCTATGATAGGTCACCCCTTCGAGCTGTTCGAAGATTACCGCTATGCAGGCAGTCAAGACTTTTAAAAAATCGTCAGAAACATTATATTGTGAATGTAAAATTTTCAGTTCAAAACATTTCCTGGTAGATTTATCCCTGAATTACCATGACATAATGGTCGAAAGTCTTGGTTCGTATTATACACCCGAACTATGTTTTTTGACGAATTTTCAAGCCCAAAGTGGGGAGTGCATATTATACACAACTGCGTATTATATTCAGCAAATTACGGTAAAAGTTTTTGTGTACTTATTCCTTTGAAATTGTTTGTTGAGAATAATGTACAAAGGGTAGCTCAAAACTAACTTTTTGCCAGATATGCTTTAAAGGAAATCAAAGGAGCTTAATCATTTGATCATCCCATATCAAGCATGCCGTATCCATCTGTCTTTCTGTCTGTTAGATGTAAAATTGTAAATGTAAATTAAAAAGTTGTCCACATTTTCCGAAAGTTAATCTAGAACCAACGAGTATTAATAACCAAAGTTAGCTCAAAACACCCATAGGTAAATGTATTGGTAAACTGGATGTGTAGATAATAAACCGAAAAATAATAAAAATATCGAGAGTCAGAAGTATCAATGCTAGTGCATTTTATATTCAGTTGCACAAGAATATGAGGAGTTTTCAAGGTGGTTCAGGCGTAGATAAAAAAAATTACTTGTGAAAATCATTATAGTGTGCAGGAATGATTGGTAATGCCATTTTAAAACCATTTTGATCACTATAAAGTATTTTTTTTTGTGTATTCAAAAACATTTGGTAGTTAACTTAATGAGAAGTTTTAAAATAATGGCAACCCACTGCCAGTAAGTGAATACTTCACATCTTTTGGTTGACTTATTTCTTGGAATTGAAATTTGAAGTATGATTATTTGTCTATTGACATAACTGTAATGCTACAATTGTTCAGATAAATAATAGTTTACCATTTTACCACCATCTAATAAAGTTGGTGAAAAGTATTGTCGGTTATGATACCAAAAATGTTTCATATCTCCTTGGTCATGTAAAATCAGTGGATACAGATTTCTCTACCATACAGACTACAGCAGCAGCAGCAGGAATGAAAGGTTGATGATGTGGGGCCCCAAATGATGTCCAGAAAGAAATTATCTCATTAACATTTGATTTTTTTATTGTGTAGATCCACAGTAGGCTGGTGTCTGATATCGGAGAAAGTTCTGCTTTTACTACAGTTGTATTGCCAGCCCATGAACAAAATGTATTTTTCATACAGAACAAAATGAATGTCTTGGATCTGCGTAAAAAAACCCTCTGAGTGGTGGCCAGGGATTAGATCTGATAACTTTTATGAAGATTCATAATTAGATTTCCAATATAGATCATCCAGAATTTCCTGGCAGATGCAAGATAAAGGATTCCAGAGGGATTCTAAGATTGCATAAGAAAGTAGTTTTTGGAAGTTGAATCAGCCTTCCACTCTGGTGCTTTGTTAAAGATTTCAGTTATGTTAAATAAAAGAGAAAGTCTATGTAACACCCGAAAATGAGGTTGTTGTCCTAATAAGCCACACTTATTTTATCCTTCAGCGTACAGATTTTTATTTTTCAAGTTCTTAAAAAGAAACATTTCAAATGAATGTCCCTGGTCATTGTGGACCTGTTCATTTTTAATCTTACTCTTTTTATCTTGTATCTCTAAGAATACTTGTAGTAATGCATTTACTTTTAAAAAGATATATAAACACACTTCACGCATATCTACACTCTCTTCTTTCATGTGTAGCTATTATTTTTTAATTTGATTTAGATGAAAAATATACAAACATTAAAAAAGTTATCTTTACTGCAAATGACTTGAAGAAATGCTAGTTATTAAGGCCCCACTCTGCAGTGCCCTATAGTGATCAGTCTGCCCATCCATCTGTCTCTCCAACATCACATGTCCGGAGCATATTTTGTCTTCCCTCATCCCAATCAGGTTCATACTTCAAGTAAAGTGGATGTAGATAAGGGGTATGCAGTGACCCTGAACCTCAACCATGTTTCTAGGTCAAATGTGAGGATCATAACAGATTCCCTCGAAATCCAATTTTGGACCATTATTTTTTCCCATTGGTAGAATATTGCTCAAACTTTACCAAAAGACTGCCGGTAAGGAAGGGGTATACAGTGATCCTGAATCAAGTTTCTAGGTCTAAGGTCAATGCCATATCAGATCTCTATGAAAGTCCTTGTCCTTACAGTATTTTCTCTCTTCTTGGCCTAGTCTTACTCGAACATTACCAAGAGAATGCCTGTGGGTAATGGTGTGCTGTGACCTTGAATCAAGTTTGTCATACATTGTATTTCAAGGTCAGAGATTTTTGTGTAAAATCTTTGTCTAGACCCTATGTTTTTCACTATTGTTCTATCTGCCTTAAACTACACCAATAGAGTGTTTGTTCAAGATAAACAATGTGCAATGACTTTGAACTAAATTTTTAAGTCAAAGGTTAATGTCAAAGCAAAGTCTTCATCCATATGTCCTTTTCATTAAAGCGGGGATCTTTGAGATAGTCACCATCTCAATAATTTCTACTTCAAATTATGAAAGTAATGTTTATCATGTAATAGTAATAATGTCAAGTTGAATACCCTTGCTTTTGTTTATATCATTAAACAAGGGGAAAAACCCAATTTTTTCGTAAGCAAGAACATTTCATTTATCATCCTTTGTAACTTTTGCTGATCGGTAACTCACGCGCATTTCTTTTATTCATAAAATTCTCAAAATGAAAAATGGAGGAAAATGGTAAATCAGGCTGGCACTGTAGGGACCCATGGACCTGATGTTATTCTGTTAGCTGGTTACTTCAATAACTGTTGCTTCCATCTGTCAGTGTTACTTGTCACTTAATGCTGTAAAAAGTCAGAGAAGGGCTGTGACTGGACTGCCCTCGGCCATGTTGGATCTCTGTAAACCTTCACTGGGTGAACTCTGATCACGTTCAATGCCAGGCATGACATTGTATTATGTGGGCGCCAGAAAATTGATTTCATTCAATCTCAAACCTGGCTCAGGTTGCAGTTCTTAGCAGGAAAGTTCGCTAATTAGAAGCAACAGATCTAGAAGGAAGAAAGGAAAAAACCTTGTCCTTTGTAAAACATTACATGTACATAGAAATGAGAAATCTCTCTCTCTCTCTCTCTCTCTCTCTCTCTCTCTCTCTCTCTCTCTCTCTCTCTCTCTCTCTATATATATATATATATTTATATAATGACTTTGAACAGGAATTTTCAAAAATTTAATATTGTTAGTCCCAATCATAGCCTGATGATGATCGACCTAAACCTTGCACTTTATGCATTTTGATAATAATTGAGGACATCAATTTTTGAGAAATCTGATTTAGAAAAATTTATATCTCGTTTCAATGAAACGTAAATCATCACCTGTTTTTATGGTAACTTTTGACAAGTATTGTAGTTTTATACATTGATCAATTTTGTGGTTCATCATAACAATGAAATCCATGAATATTGATGATGCCGCACCACCAGTATTTTATGATGGAGAGGAATCAAGACACCCAAGAAAAAAATGATACCCTCGGGAAATAAGATTTTCTTGAGGAAAAATTCTTCATATATCCTAAAAGTTCAAACATTGTTTATCATACCGCTCCCTTTGCTCTCTAACAAAGTTCTCTCATTCTAATTACTTAAAGTTTATAGTATAGTACTGTACAAACACGTTTGATTTGCAACCCCCTCAGATACTTGAAGAACAACTAGAAAGTATATAGGTGCTTCTAATTTTTTTCTCAAAAGTTTCCCAATTATATTCATATGTATTGTATATGTGTGTTGAAAAATGACATTTTTTAATTTCTCGTTTTTTATTTAACATAGGTATTCAGCAGAGGATATTGAGAAGAAGGTGACGATGTTCCGAGAAATGTTGGTCAATAAGGAGGGAGTGTCGGAACCTGTTGTGGACAAAGATGCATCAGGCCGACCTATGTAAGTAAATTATAATGCCCCGACTAGACTTTCCTTACAGAGTTTGGACTGTGCATAATGAATGCCACTCACACACACTTACAGTTGGTCCTGTATCCTCAAAGAATGAATTCAACTTAAAAAACTTGCATACTGTACTTTCCTTTATTTCACACAAGTACTTAATCCTGTGAGTCCATTGTTTTGTATTAAACTGTGAGAAAATGAAATCGTGAGCACCAAACTTTTGATAAACCATATTATCCCTAATAAGCGCCCTTGCCCCTATAAGTGCCCCCTTCAGCTTTTTTCAATTATCAGAAATTTTTTTAGTCTTTCTTTGAGTGTTACTGGTCCTTAAAATGTCATAACACACAACCCTTGTAGTCCCCATTTGTATCTAAATCATCCAATTGTCTGTATTTTCTGTAATGTATTGAAAGCCAGCCATTACAAACAGAAAGTGAAAATGAAACTTTATAAGGTGGGTAATTTGTACATGATGTAAAAAAGCTAGTGTCAAACTATAAATGAATGTTCTATGAACAACTTAAAATAAATGATGAATATTTTCTTAAAGTGAAACTTGCCTACCAGTTGTGTATTGATCCAATATTTCTGATTTTTTTTCCCCAAGGAAAAATACCAAATACCAAATAACTGCCCCTCTCAGGGCACTTATTAGGGATTTTGCTATACTTCCATATCGTGACTGTCAGAAAAATAAATGCGAGATATTAAAACCTGCTAGAGTTGCTTCTCGCATTATAACGTGGATATTACTTCCTTGCAATTTTGAATTAGGAATCTTCAGTATAATATTGCTATAAACATGACGTAGGTTGTGAATTTTTGGTTTTTATGAACCATTTTGTTAATTAAACGTACTGATTCCCTATAAATGTTTGACTTTTACACAAATTATGAATCGAGTCATATTTCAATGATGGAAAACTTGAAGATTTGATTGACATCTTCCTATTTTGTATAAGTTCTAGCTATAGTCTGTCCCAACTTATTTTTGCCGCATATTTTCTTAAATTATTCTACATTTATAAATACCTCTGAGTTCAGACTATGTTCATTCAATAGTATGAAAAAATCCCAAGATTTCCCCTTTGGTTTCAATACACGGCTAAAAATAAAAAGTCAATGGGGATTTTGCATTACAAAAGAGATGAAAGTACCCGGAGATGATAACGTTGAAAAATTGTGCGAGGTATTCCGAGTGACTTCCGAATGGAAAAAAGATGTCAACATTCTCCATTATAAATCTCTGTAAGAAATCTTTTTTCGAAGGAAAAATGATAATGTGTAAATGAAGTTATCATGGAAATTTTCCCTTTCATCGATTTTAATTGCACTTCTTTCACAGGTATGTGTATTTTTATTAATAATCCTCCAAATGTGCTGCATAATTGGGACAGACTATTGTGGAAACATTCTTGATACTATTTGACAGTAGATTTATTGATTGTGGATAATTATGTGTAGATAAGAGATTTGGTTACGTGTAGCTGCAGGTCTTAGCTCCTGGTTTGAAAAAATTCGGATGGACGACCTGGGAGCTACAGTGCCTCCCATAGTAAAAATCTGCAATTTTACGACGCACAAAAAATTACGCTAGTATTGGACTGATTAACCTTATTTTCACACAAATTCTGTGGAAAAAATTAGTACCATTAAATTCTTCAGTCAATTTACTACTGATATTGGTACTTTACTTGCCTCAAACTTTCTAACACGCTAACCGACATCTGAAATTGAAGTATGTAAAATTCACATCGAGATCGAGAGTGGCCATTTTTACATGTAAACAAACTGCATCACTGTACTTTACGAGGCTGGTGATGGTATTTAAAAGAATATCAGAGGCAAGTAAAGTGTTCATATCTGTAGTAAAATGTCTGAGAAATTTTTTGAAATTAAATATTTGTATAGAATGTGTTCGGAAATAAGGTTAATTAGTCCAAAACTAGCGCAATTTTTTATGCGCCTTAAATTGCAGATTTTTACTATGGGAGGCACTGTAGCTTCCAGGTCCTCCATCCAAATTTTTCAGACCGGGAGATACAGACCTGCAGCTAGTTACGTGTGGACTATGTCAGTAGATAAAAACATCCATTTGGTGTGTTAGTAGAAGCTACCAACAACATCCTTTATTTCAATGCTTAGTATGGTTTAAGGTGTGAAGGTTTATAAGGACTGATTTACAGGAATTTAAATGAGAGAGAAACCTAAACTTCCTTGGTTTCTGTGGTTTTGTAGCATAATCAATGAATAAATACTACGCTGTGTTACTGGTCATTATGTAACCATACCAAACCATGGGGCTTTTTCAGCATTTCATAAGATATGGCACTATTTTCTGTCACGTTTTCTATGTACATTTGCTGAGAAACGATCTAATCTAATAATCATTGTGAAGTTGTGCATTGTGGTGCCAGAGTTTTGCAGGAACTGTTGGGCAGTAGTTCCAAGGTTTAAACAATTTACTTCAAGGAACAGATCTGTTGGCAGCTCATAACTTGAAGTGGAGCTGTAAAACTAAGATCTATGTGACTACAAGATACATTTCCTTTCTGTATGCCATTAGAACACATCTCTCAGTCTGGAGAGTGTATGGGTGTTGGTGAGAAGGAAAACAAAGCTCGTAAACCTGACAGACTTAAGTAGCGTAAAAAGCCTGATGTTATTGAATATAGGAGTCTTAGTAGGCCCTAATTACAATCCCCTTTATGGAATGTATTGAACGTTATGTCACGCAGAGATGAAATTAATGTCATGCATTTTCTCTGGTAAAAAAACCCCTTATATTGGAGGAAAAAGCAATATATATGAGTGATTGATTTGAAAGGTCTTGATTTAAATTTGATTACAGAATTGTTATTGCATGTATTATTTTTAAACGTATATTGACCAAAATTTAAATTTTGATCAAAAAACAAATATTTGTTCATCAATACAAATTTTGCTGCTTCCTATTTCATAATCTTTTAATTGACATTCAATAATTGAAATAAATGAATGTAATCTTTTTGTTGCTAGTGCATAGTATATTGGATTGGATTTGACTTCTACATCTCGCTTTAAATAGTGTACAAAATCAGACTAGCTATGTAAAATTTTGTTGGCATCGAAACCTGTAATTATATTTTTTGTTCATTGAGTGACACATTGTTTACTGTTCAGTCACAAATGAAATTACGCACCACTTGTATACAGATGTAAATATCCATTACTGCCATTGACGGAACGTCGATTCGCTTCCATACATCGACCATTATTCAATTTGGAGGAGTCTTTTCTGTAATCAGTCATTTCTAGGTCTGGGAAAGTATAGAGAGTCATCCAAAATGGACCCTTTTAGGCAGGGATATTACTTTTTAGCAGATCTAGTCTCTGACTTTAGACTAATGAATTATAGGCTGATGTGTTCCTTATGGGTTTCCATAAGGTCACCATTTATCTTGAAGAAGTGTGGTGTGACTTGTATTAGGACTGTGTCTTCATGGTGTTATTTTATCAGCACCATGATGTCATGCTGACAATTTTAAAGACACTATATCTGCCCTCAACTGTATGAAAGCTATCATTTCTTATTTGAAATATCCTTGCTAATTGTAACACTTCATTTAATATCATATCAGTAGTCCAGCACTGTATTGATTATCAGTGTAAGTATAAATATGCTTGCAGAGATGTTTAATAGCCACAGAGGATATTCCAGTGTCTTCTTTCTCATATTTTGGTATACTTTAATAATGTCATTAAAAGTATGATATATAAACATGAAATGTTTTCAATATCAGGCTATTACCGGTACAGACCAGTAATTTCATATGCTTGCAGATCGAGCTGATATTGACAAATTAGAAATGACGCTCTGCTTACAAATATTCTAGTTAAAGCAATATTATATGCAATTGTTGTGTCAGAAATATAAATTGTTATTAGATATTACTTTAATGGGGAAAAATAAGGTTTATTGACTTCCGTTATTCGTATTTGTGTAGAAATTCTGTAATAACTGAATTTTTCTGCATGGTTCTGTTTTTTGCTAAGTTTTGCAGTATGGTATTGTCTCAACCCCAAACAAATCAATAACCAAAAAATTTGTTAAATATTATTCTTATTGTCATCAATCAGTATAAAAGTTGCAAAAAATGAAATTGCAAAAATTATGTATCTTGAATAATATATTTTGGAAACACAAAAAAACACCCACGTATTTATGTATAGAACAAATCTTTCTAGGCTACGATTGAAGCAAGTTATTTATTGTCATCCTGTACAGAAATTTAATTTTGATATAACTTAAAGGCTTTGAAATAAAAATTAATAAAATTTAATACTTATTATAATAATATATCAGTTATCATAAACGTTTAGTGGGTTGTAAGTTACAAGCAAATTAAATCATTGTAAAAGCACTTTTTAAGAGAAAGTAAAATTTTATCAAATATAGCTCATACTGAGTATGAAATATTGCTTGCTTTATTTTAGTTACTCCTAAAATTTTGGGGTAAATTTTAATTTTGTTAAATTGTGCTTATATATTTTGAACTTTTATCCTACTCTTTTGAGATTTGAGTTTAGTAAATCCCAAATGTCCTTGTGAGACAATGAAATCAATTGTGTGATGTAGTGATGATTCTATATCCAAGGGACCTGAAACCACCAATGCCACTAGTACGCGGGGTAGGGATCTGTTAATCACGTCAATCTGTTGATCAATGCTGCTCTGATATCTTCGGAAATCTATTGGTTCATGTTGTGAAGGCCTGATCAATTGTAGGTGGTGGTCTTCAGAGCGGATTAATAACAGCTCGCAATCTGCCAGTCTTGTATAAAGATATTTTGATCGGTATGAGAGGGGACTTAATAGATTTCAAATTGATTCATGAAAATGAAATTTACATGTGCTTACTCATTATTAAATAATAGATCAGGTGTGTTTAAATAATACATGTATGGTGAAGTTTTGAGTCCTGTAAAACAGATGTGATCACGAAATGTAATTTGACTGGAATTAATCAAGTTTACTCTGATGGAACTTTCTGTGTTACATCAGAATAAGTTAGAGAGAATTAAAACAGCGTTCAAATGCCAGTAAAAGCAGCTTACACGTAGATCCTCAAATGGAAGCCTGCATGTCTTTTGGATGTTACTCTGTGGACAGTGTGAGCCATTGCAGAAAGGTTGAAGAAACTGTCCAGTTGTGTAGTAGGGGAGGGGCACAGTCTGTGTTGATCCTGGAGAGACAGTCCTCAGCTGATTATCGCCCCCATCTAGGTCCATTGGAGTCTACTACTAGAAGGGGTCATCTTGGCTGTGTGAAATGTCCAATGCATTGTAGGACTATCGGTCCTTGCAGAAAGCCGAGTATTTTTGATATATTTTGGGACCAGATTAATGGAAAACACTGTTCTGTGCAATCCCATGTTTGTCAGCCTCAAGAAATATATTCCTTGGGATGTTTTAACGTCTATATGTATGTATACATATTCTTAGATATCACGGTAGAATAATCACTGTTTCTACACAATGTAATCATTGACAAGTAAAAAGCAACTGTACACTGTATTTATTAATTACTCATTCTTTACCAATAATTTTGTAAATTGAAATAAGAACCTATAGCTACATGTACCTTACCAATTGAACACTGGTTTACTAGGTTGAAAAGTGATAGAGTAATGACTTTCAGCAGATACGTGAAAAGGAATGAAAACAACCTTGTAACGTTACCCAAGTCACTCTGGTGACCTATTGCTATCCTTGGTTGTCTGTTTCCTTTGTCATCCATGTTTTAGCATTCCCTGAAACTACTACACGTATACCAATCTTGACTTGATATTCAGTGTTTCACATCAGGGTAGGAAGGGGAAAACTAGTAGTGAAATTCATGAGCCCATAATCCCTTGGGTGCATAGATTTGGGGCAAAGTCTGTAAACTACTCCTGCTTATATGCAGCAAGCAGATAAGTCCCTTTAACTGATTACAATTTACATTTGCGATAATAAGAATTCAAAGAGAAATTTATTTCCAGTATACTGGGTATTATTTTCGTAGAACTGTCTATTTGTTACTTTTCTCTGAAATATGTCGAGTTTTCAACTCGACTCTCTTGTTTGCTATTACATCAAATGATTATACGTACATGTTGTTAAAATTACAGTATACATGTATTAAACAGGATTTTAAAGGAATGGAATGTTTCATATCATGAATAGCATTTCAATTCATACAGCTATGAATTAGATATCTTTATTGACAATTTTTTGGTTCATAATCAGATGATTCAATGTAATGATAAAATTGAAACATCGGTAAAGAATTAATTCAGGCATCTGTCACTGGGTACTGTGTTCATGAGGATTACTTAAAGTGATTGGAACAGAAGTGATATAGTTAGAGCTATTGAGAGCGATTAATTACAAATGCATTGCCAGAGCAAGACTGCTTTGTTTGATAATGATTTTTCCTTCATGATATAATCAAACTGGCAGGATTAATATAACATGGTAATGTACTTGTTATAGAATAAATGATTAAAGGAAAACAAAAAAAAAGGAGGATAAAGAATTATACATTCCAATTCAATTGATAATGAAATTGATAGGAACAGACAAAATGGGGACAAGGATGAATGTTTTATATGTATTTGTGGGAGTGACAGTTGAACTGTTTGTGGTTGTAGAGCCAAGGAGAGCCACCAGATAGCCCAGGCCACCGCTGAGAAGAATGCCCGCCTCAAAGAGGCATTTGGAATCGGGGACAGCTACGTTGATGGCTCGTCATTTGATCCAAACCGCAAGGCGAAAGAGGAGCAGGCCAAAGCTGTGGCGATGGCTCAAAAGAAATATGCGTTAGTATTAATAGACAATATTTTTATAAATGGTTATTTATGTTTTAATTACAAAAGAATCCAAAGTTGTCTGATTTCAATAATCTATATATATTATGATCAAGGAACCAATGCAACTGGGAATATACAAATTATATATATTATTATAACAGTAACTTGATCCAAAGGGGCGGATCACGTTGAGTTGCCAGGCGCGGATCATCAGATCAAACGAGACACGAAGCTTCGAGTTTGATCTGACGATCCGCGTCTGGCAACGAGACGTGATCCGCCCCTGTGGATCAAGTTACTATTATAATGATAAATTTATTATATACCCTTGTCCATTGAAAAGTTTTCATTACAAAACTATCTTTTAAAATCAATTGTATGACGTTTACTTATATAACAAAGCTATTTTTAGATGAACTTAAAATGCGCTAAAATACAGACGTGTACTACATCATTAAGTTTCAGAGAGTGGTGATACGGAATCAGAAAACCACAGTGTGGTAATCTGGAAAATCGGATCACACTCTGTAAAATTGACAGTATCAAGAAAGGAAAATTGACGGATGTATAATAAAAAGTATTCTTTGCATCAAATACAAGTGTAAATGTATTGATATTGATAAGATTGAACTGCTTTGACATATTGATAACTATTTGATTTATCATTATTATTTTTTCCAGAATTGTCAGAGAATCAAGTTCTTCAGAGAGGTCTCCATCACCACCACCAAAGAGGAAAAAGAAAAAGTCTAGCAGGTAATTCATCTCTATCAAATTATAGCTCTGACAACAGAATACTAGGGCATCCACCTGCTAGATGTTTTAATGGAGAGAGAGAGCTCACTGTGTAACCGTTTGTTTTAACAGCTATATCAACCCATCAATATAACTCCATTATCTTGTTTCACCAAAAAAAAGATTGCCTATTGTGGTGAATAATTTATGAAATTGATGAATCTGATGCTTTGTTCCAAAACTTGATCACACTGCACAAATAGCCATGAATCATCCCATACAAAGGACTGGGGACTACATGTAGAATTGAATGCTGACACATTAAGAATTTGTTGATATAGATGTCATGCCTCAATGAAAGCATTAGCACATTTGATATCATTTTGCTGCATCAGCCTCGTATTTAAAAGCAGATAAAACGATGGAGAAAATGGAAAATTTTCATTAGAGAGATATCTTGCCGATTCTTCTTGTTTATTCTAAGTCTTAATTCAATTCATTGCATAAGTGCTTGTTATAACCCTTTTACTTGTGTATGTGAACTTGATATCAGAACAAATGCAAAATTGATTAAGTCATCGGGACAAATTCTACATTTACATGCCCTCTGCACAACATAATGCATACATCACAATTGCTATACAGCTGTATAGAAATTTGAATGTCTTAATTCACCAAAAATGATGATTGCCTCCTGCGTGCAAGGACATATGTGGACAGAATATTTGTAAGATGAATTGGCAAACAAAGGTGAACAGTCACGATGTCTGATAGAATCTTTGTTTGTTTCAGAGACGACAGTCGTTCTCCAGAGAGAAAAGAGAAAAAGAAGAAAAGTAAAAAGCACAAACGTGATCGGTAGGCTATCGTTCCATGGCGGAGAAGTATAAAAATCTGATATGTACTTACTTTGTTGTTCAATTCATCTTCGGGTTTGATTGAGCAATACTGTAGATGTGTATATTTAACAATTCAAGTTCATTAGCTTTGACTATGGATTCAAAGGGGAGATATTGCCACCTTATATATATATCCACCTTGACTCTCTTGGACTTATGATAACATCAAGTTACGATTTGTTTTATTTTTTGTTTTATTTACACACATGCTGTCTTCAAATTTTCAAGTTTTCTTGAAAAAAAAAAATTCAGAAATTTGGTGAAAACACTTTATGTTGTCCTCATAAAGAGTGTGAATTAATTGACACACGGACTGAGATTTTATAACTAAAACATATCATTATGCACAAGAAAATATATCTTGAAAAAAAAGATTTTTTTTCAGTTAACATAATAATTGTCAAGTCCCTCGTATATATAATGCAGCAAGCCTTATTTACAGCTGATAATGATATGGAGAGTAAACAGCATTGTTGTACAAAAACTCCAGTCTTCTCTTGTGTTATTTTATTGTCTTTTATTTTTTCCTTTTTATTTTGTGCTCTGCTTTTGTTTTTGTACACTTTAAATCACTCTCTTTATGTAGTAGATTTGTACTCTGTAACTTCATTGTTATTTAAGTAATCATATATATTTTGCACACTGAATAAGACAGTATGAAGCATAACAATAAGAAACATGGAACATACAGATTTGTCCATTAATGGTAAAGAAAAGTGCCAAGTCATGTAATCTCATACATTTTCACATATTATTTGCACATGATGAAAAAAAAAAAAACTGTACATGATGTGCATTAAAAACTGGAGTCATTTTCAACACATTATTTATTTCTTAAATACTTTGCATTTTCAAGCATCACATGAGAAAAAGAGAGAGAAAGAGGAGAGAGAGAAAAATACAATACTTATATTGTCTGGTTGCAGGAGAGAGAGATTTTACGGAATTATGATTTTATGAAGCAATTTTCAGCATCATTATTAGCCAATATAAATGCTTGATTTTTAGTTTCCTTTTGTGGTAGCCTTTCTCATTCAATAGCAGGTAATACACTTTCAGTTTTTGTTTTTATTTGTTCCCTTTTTACCCTCACCTGTAATTTTTAGTTCATGTATAATTTTCTCATACAGGTGAAAAGGTACAGGCATCTATGATCATGTACATTAAACATCAAATGCGTGAAATAAAAATTGTTATTTTAAGAATTACATGTTGCAAAAGTTACAATGTAGATCAGTATTGAAATAAAATGTTGAGCATTTATAAATTTCTTTTTATTTTCTTTTGAAGTTTACAAAGGAAATAGGTTTTACAGGTGTTATTTTATAAGAATAACTGTTACAACAATTTCTATTTTATATTATAATTACAAATTTGAGGTACTTTGATTGGGTTCATACACTTAACATTTTCTTAAAAGTTAATTTGGAAGGGGAACAAAGTGATTTGTGCATTAAAGTAAACATCTGGCTAATTTGACCGCAGTTTTATGCAATTATTTAAAAAAAAAAAACTCTCTCAGATACTAAACATTTCTTATGTGACTTGACATGGTAAACGAATTGATATGATGATGATATTATGTGACTGAAACAATAATATAACAGTTTCCATCATTTTTTGAATGCTTCTCCCAAAATTTGTCGAGTAAGGTTTTAAGGTAAGGCTTCTAGTGTACTCCTGTTTTAATATGGTACTGATCTGAAAATTTGAACATTAATCTGGTGTTTCTTTGGAAATTTAATGTATTTGTGTTCTTATATCAAATAAATTCAATGAAGTGCACGCAAGTTCAAAGAAATTTTATTTTTTAAACGATTATGCTAAAATTAATGCCATCTGAAATAGGAATAACTTGAAATCATTATACATGTATTTCATTTAGACAAACGTGCAACCAAAATTAACTGTTGAACTTGTGGTGTATAATTGAATTTGTTCAGAAAATACACTGCAAGTCCTGATCAAATTTTGATCATTTCATGAGTGTTTTATTCTGACTTTAGTGAGGAATATATGTTGTTATAAATTTTCAGATTTGCTGATATTGTTTTCTTTTTACAGGGCTGAAGTTTTAGCCAGTTTATAATTGACTTGTTTTACATCATGTTTTTGGAAGATCTTGTTCATTAAATATCATACTAACATGTTGAATAGAATCATTCTACATTTATTTGTTGGGTTTCATGCTTGACTGAACTCCTAGCAGAATGCCAAAAGTTGATCATTTAGCACTTTTTTTACTAATTTGACTACAGTTCTCACTTATTACTAATAACAGCTCACAATACTAGTTTAGGGACTGTTTTGTGTACTAATCCTCTTGCATCAATCAGAACAATGTCTATTTGAAATGTTTCAGCTCGCATTCTAACAAGCATAGTCGCAGTACTAATAAACGAAGAAGACACCATAGGTAACTATTGAATGCTCAATGATGCATGAACCATTGTGTGACACTCAGGTAGATCTTTAGATGTGCAGAAATGTGGTTATATTATTCTTGGAAACTATTGACAAAATGGAATGCTGCAGCCACAATTATATACACACTGTAAAATCAGAATTTTTCCAGAGGAGAATGATGAACATATCAAAGCTGTAATAATTCCAAATTCTTGAAAACTTGCTGCTATACCTTTTGAAAGTCTGCATAAATACACTAAAGATTATTTAAAGATTTGCTCACAATTCCACAAATTAGTAAAAAGCATAATAGCTATGACCTTTTCAGAATTCTTAAAATCTGGAAATAACTGATTTCTCAGTGTTAATTCAAAATATGTTGTTTTGTTTTGCTTTTAATATTATTTAGTGGTGTTATGTTTTATACTTTATTTGCCGACATTTGAGTATCTTGTTCATGCTGTTTTATGTTTGTGTTCATTAAATTCATTTTTCTTTAAAGGATAGGACTCTTTTTTTTTTTTTAACTATTGTTGTGGTGGTATATGATTTTCTATAATTCTTTTGCATTTTAGTAGATGGGTTTGATTTTCTTTTCATGGTAGAGAGTCTAAAGAGACTTATTCTCTGACTACTCAGGGTCGTGTATGGAATATTTAAAGCATTAAGAATTCCCCCAAAAGATGTCTAATGGAATACAGTTTGTATGAAGATTTTTTACACTTGAACGAGGTAAGTACACTATATACATGTAGCTTATGTACAAGTACTATGTTTTTATTGGGTGTTTGTTTTAAGTTTGATTTATCAATTCTGTTGTAAACTACATGTAGTATATTTTTCACTTTGATGTTTAGAATCCATTTTTTCGAGGGCAGACTGTATAACTAATCTGTATTATCAAGAGCTATTGTGAAAATCAAATGTTTTTCAACTTATATTGAACAATGTATCAGCTTTTTTGGAACTGCAGAGATAAGTGTGAGTTTTTCATACAATTTCAATTGACCCATATAGTAGGCCATATTTACAGTTAGTTTTCTTTAAAAATTCAAATTTGCATCCAAAACATGAACGGTGGATGGCATTGTTTGATATTTGGCACAAATCCTGTTAACAGTATTTCTTATTTATTGGCCTGTAATTCAAATAAGAGTTATTTCAATTAGAGAAATCCCCCCCCCCCCCCCACCCCCCAAAAAAACCCACAAAAAACAAAAAACAAACAAACAAATATTGATACCTGAGTTTACATTCTGCCTTCTCAGTACACAATTGTTGTAAAACGTTTTCTGGTGTCTGTCTGCCAGAAGTATCCACTAAATGCAGCTTTCTATCTTAATTCCAATAAATCTGATGTGATAATGATGATGGAATGCTAAAAGAGGACAATCAGAGATAAGTAGATTATAAAGATCACACTGAAGGCAATAAAGAGAGCTAGCTCACTCTTGAAGAAGAGCAACAATTCTATTACATCTTATTTTGTCTATTAAAGTTGTACTTTTTTACTAACTCGTTTCATTTCCTGACAGCTCACATCACAAGAGACGTAGACGACGGCGGCGGGCTCGTACCCCAAGTCCTGTACACTCCCACAGGAGTTCTAAGGATGGGTATGTTTGTCCACAGTTCTAAACAGGTTTTCAAGATTAAAATTCTATCCAATCAGTTCACAGGCACCTGACGTTAAAAATATTTCTTTTAATTGTAATAGTAAGACTATTCCTTGTTATTATTACATGTATATTACAGGAAATTATCTTACTATAAAAAGAAATATTTTAACTTCAGGTGCCGGTAAATCAGTTGTCTTTTTCAAATGTGATATTACTGAAAATGTATTTCATTTGGATGTGTAGTCTTTTAATTTTAAATATGTTTGGCAGAAAGCAGCTTTAATTACGTTCATCACGAAATGTTTTACACAAGATGCATACAGAAAACGTATATGAATCGATAGTTTTCAGAAGAGCAATTTTAGCAGGAGTTACTTCCCATGTTGTGGGTCAAACTGCCTTGATTCCTTCATTATTCAACCAAATTCAACTTGCCATGCTGGGTATTTTGATACATACTGCACTTTTTATGTCGTATGAACGTTTGTTAGAGCTTCCTTTACTCTGTATTTGTTATGCTGTTCGGATTTTCCCCTGTATATTTCTGCAATTCTTGTTTAAAATTGGTTGCTCAAAGAGGAAAATTCACTGCCTTGACCCACAAGATGGGGGCCAAGGGAAATAACTCTAAGGGAATGAAAACTATCTATAGATGCATACTAAATCTACATTCAATAACTTGCTGAAAAATATATTTTGGCAAAGTATTATATATTCTAAATAAAGTATACTTTAATACAGTACATACTTGTCTCAAACTTAAATAAATTGATGATATTTTGTTAAAGTACCTTTCCACTTTAAAATTATGATTTTCATAAATATGTATATTTATAAAATATGTATGTTTATATCTTTCAGGTCAGTAGACAAGGAGAGAAATAACAATGATACTGAGAAGAACAAGAAACTGAAGTTTGAAAATGACATCAAAGAGGAGGATGCTGGGGGGACTTCTAGGTCCTCATCTAGGAAGTTGTCTCTGTCTCCCCCACAGTCCCAAAGTCAGTCCCCAGCAAGGTAAATTTGTGTACTACGTACAGTAAAACACAGTAACAGACAGTAACAGTCTTAAACTTATCATGAATTCATACTAAAATGTAAAATGAATTTAGCAAAAGAAATATGTGTGTAATAAATCAAAATTGTTTGCCCTTTCACATCGCCATGAGCGTTTTTAAATGTTACAAGTCAACAGGATTAATCAGAATATTGTTGCAGGTGCTTGAGGACAGGAACCCCCACCCCATCGGGTAGTCGACGTTTTTTTCTTTAAATTCCTTTAAAGTCATGTACACAACATGTTCCATATCAAATAACTTTAAAATTAATTAAAAATAAATAATTATTATTTAAAACAACCCCAACCTGCATATAAAAAGAAAAAAAGGTATGCCACTTCGCATTAGGTAATTGTGATGGAAGTAAACATCTGTCGGTCACTTTGGTACGATAACATCCGAGAAAATCGAAATAATTGTATTGGCGCACAAAAAGACTCTTCAGATTTTATCCTTCATGAGTGCATATTACATCACTGAAAGATGTTGACTTCTATCTCAGTTACCTAGCTTGTCATAGAAAAACTTGTTTCACATGGTAAAGTAAGTTTACAGAAGAAGGTACATTCATTTTAAAAGCATAATGAGGAAGATATATATTTACTGCGATAATATCATCATAATATGCTTGTAGGATATATAAAGTGGATGCATGTTTTAGAGTCCCAAAATGATGGAGGGGTAATAATGAAAACAAACCGGAGTAGCATACCTTTCCTCTTTTTATGTGAAGAGGGGGGGGGGGGGGGGGGGTGTTTTACATTAATCGTTTATTACCCATTAAATTTTAGATATTTGAAAAGGAACATGTTGTGTGTACATGAATTTAAAGGAATTTGTTTCGAAAAAGTCAACTACCCAGGGCCAGGGGGTTTAAATCGAGGGGGGGAGGACTGGGTCCTGTCCTCAAGCACCTGTGAATATTGTAAAATTATTTATGAAATTGGGTTTTATATAAGTACATGTATGTTCATCAATGAAATGGAGAGTAATGTAAATGACCCTATGATTTTGCACATTTCAGTACACATCTCAATGAAAGAGCAGTAAATAACTCCTCCAAACCAAGAGATTCTTCGCCATTGCAGTAATAAACGCTTCATTAAATTACTCAGCTACTGATATTTAACAACTTTGTACTTTATTAAATCAAACTACTCGTTTTATATTTTCATTAACAGATCTCCTGAAAGAATACAGAGAGACAAATCTTCAATCCCAGTGCAATACAAAATACTCTCCTCCCCCAATAAGAAATCCCCAAAGCCAATCAATTATAAGACTCCCTCCCCTGTTACCCAGAAATCTCCCCGTCCCACAAGATTCCAACCCCTCACCCCACCAATCAGGTATCAAACTCCCTCCCCAACCAGGGGGAGATCCTCTACGTACACACCAGACAGAAAAAGAAGCTTGTCTCAACATAAGTCAAGGTCACGTAGTCGTTCAAGGTCACACAGCAGGTCAAGGAGAAGAAGGTGAGTGTAACGTAGTGATCAAAAACTTAAAATAGCCATCTCTGACTCTGCAATCAATTGTTAAAGTTTTCATTGAATGAGCACCTTATTTTTTTTTTAATAACTGGGTAAAAGTTATCCTTCTTGGACTAAAGCAAGATTTTACAAACCATTCTGTAGTATTCTACCTCTTGGAATCAGAGTTTTAGTTTTTCTATCTGATGATTAGCTTAGTTTTATTTAGTGAATTATATACATGCATTATTTTTCTTTGGTTATTTAATGTTTTTTGTGTATTTTTCCTGTGTACTGTAGGAATTACTCGTCGTCCTGTAGTCCTTCCAGAAGTTACAGTCGGAGTGCGTCCCGGAGTCGATCCCGGAGACGCGAGTCCCGCAGTCCTTCCATCCGACGCAGGAAAGGATCCCCCAGCCATCTGGACAAGCGGAGAATCACAAGGTGGGTGAGATATATTGTGTGTCAATCAACTCATATTTCTATGAACCTTTGTCATAATGAGGATTTTAAAAACAGTTATGAGTATCAAAATGAAAGCCTTATATGTACAAGTTAAATGTAATGTATGAAAAAAAACAGTTTTTTATTATGCAGTGATTACAATGAGTTGAAGTTAAAATTGTTCCAAAGGATGGTATAATTTAAAATCAATTTTCATAGTTTAGAACTTACAAAATTTTGGTTGAAAACTAACTTGTTGCTTGCATAATTTTCCCCATTAAAATACTTCATTGCATGTATACATGAATGATATAAATTACATTTGAACACAATAACACATGCCTATATGTGTGAATTTCTGCATCTATGAAGCATGGGACATGTTTAAAATGACTCTTCAATAGATTTACTAAACTAATTGAATATCACCGTACTTGATTTTGTCAGAATGTAGCAATATTAAAGGATAGGTAGTCATTGCCATTTTATAATACACAGGTATTTTTCTAGCTCCAAACAAAGAAAAGTTTAATGGATTCTAACAGCTGTTTGCTAGATGTTGTTTCAATCAATAAAGTAACAGAATGCAGGCAACACTGTGCCAAAATTGTGATTTGTGAAGTAAACATAAGTTTTATGATGTTAGTGTGTACAATAGTTTGTCATACATTTCCTCGTCTTACAGTGCTAGAAAACGCCCCGTTCCATACTATCGCCCTACACCCCCCAGTTCCAGCTCAGACAGCGATATGGATGACTGGTTTTACCACCACTACCGCCACTCCAGGAGCCACTCCCGCCACCGACAAAGGAGCAGAAGCAGCAGTATACTGCACTACTGCCACCGCAGCAGAAGCATAGCTAGTGACAAAGGCAACTAATGTCTGGCAGCAGTATACCACACTACAACCACAAAAGCTGGAGCATAGCTAATGACAAAAGCATATAATGACTGTGGCGGCAGTATACTGCACTACAGCCACTGAAAATTGAGCATAATAAGTGACAAAGACTTCTAATGTCTGTGGAGGCAGTATACTGCACTACCTCAGCTGAAGTATAGAGCTATTGACAAAGGCATCTAATGTCTGTGGCAGTTGTACTGTCATTATTTATGTACTATTTATTCTAGATTTTTCTGAGTTGCAATCGTGTTTCAAGGAGTGGTCATAAATTTCTGGAATTGTGATATTCTTTCAATACCCAGACAGTGGGGCCTTTGTGTTATATCACTGCAGGGCTCTCCTTAAGTGCAAATATATAGAAGTGTATTCAGAATTTATTTCCTAAAAACCAAAAATGATACCAAAGAGATATGGTTGTCATGTCAATTTTTTTATTTAAATACTGTGAGTTTGTAAAATGTATGGAAAATACTGGGTTCTTATTGTATTTTCATGATGAACAGTACTGTGTAAAATGTAGAATTACTACAGACTTATTTCCCCATCAATATCAGATTCCATCAGTTTAGATTTTTAGTGACTATAGCATTGCCATTTCTGGTTTAGAAAGTTGAAAGAATGCTATTAATATAGTGTGAAGTTGTTTCTTTTTGTGCAAAATCACCAAAAAATACCAGAGGTATTCAGGGAAATCCAAATTATCTACATGTACATATCTACATGCAAGCGATTATCATAGGGGATATTATACATTTTATTGTGTTTAATTATTGGTATACCAAGGGTTGGCGCTTCTTACATTCATGAACATGTACTTTTAAATGGCAACAATACATGATGCCCTGTGGGTCATCTTCATTTTGCTGAGAAAAAATACTATCAACTGTGTAGATTACAACACTGAAAATTGGTCAGCATGGTAGATCTGTTGCACAATTAGTAAATAAAGCAGTTGTGATAGTTTTCTACTTTGCGAACTAACACCCCACCCTTCCCCCATTTTCTCTGTCTTTAGAGAGTGATGTTTTCATTATCTGTATAGTAGTTTTTTAGTTTGATGCCCACTATGAAATTGTGAATCCCCCCTCCCCCTCCCCCCTCTATAAATGGACAGGATCCATGTTACTGAAAGGGGAGTTACACAATGAAAGGTTGTTAGATTGTGCTGTGCAATGTTTAATTCTTCAGGTGTGTTTTACTGCTTATCAAGCTAGTCATTTTTTACTCCATTTACTCTTAGTGCAATAATCTGTTCTTAATTTATCTCTTTTTTTTTATTTATTAAATTATTTATTTATAGAATTGTTTACTTTCTTATTATTTATTTGTCTGTTCAACTTTGACACATATTCTCCTTTGTGATATACGTTTACCAAAATTTTGTGTAAAGGTTGAGACTCGTGTAAGTAGGCTACAATATTTTGTTGAGTTATTCCAGATGCAGAAAACAACATCTCCTCTATAATTTTACTATAACTTGAAGCAATGTTTGATGAGTTTGTTTACATGAATTATCAATGAACCAAATTTATGTTCATTTTTCTAGTGTGTTATAGACTACACGTTTCCTGTACACATGTTTTGAATATTTGTGACCACATTCCATTTCGTTAGGTTTTTGCTATACAAGTATGTTGAGCTTCACATTCCATATGTGTTCCATATGTAAGCCATATGAGCAGATAAGTCTACGGATTATTGTTTAATATGGTCATCACTTTGCAACAGTATCAAATGTTCACGTTTCCGTGTGTCTCAATCATGTCATAATTTTCTTCATTTACCCAATAAAGTTTAAGATGTTGGCACTTTATTAAAGATTTTTGAATGAATTTTTTGTCCAATTTTTGGAGAAAACAATGAATTTGTGGTGAACCTTCCATATATACATGTACAAATCTTTCGACTCTGCAGACTGCTCAATGGAGACCCTTCTGATTCTATATGCACGTGCTTTTGCAGACTCTGCAGACTGCTCACTAGAGACCCTTTCTGATTCTATATGCACGTGCTTGCGCAGACTTTTCCTAACTACCCAACTATCAATTGTATAGACTCTACTTCAGATAAATTTAAACGATTTGAGTGATAGATAACTTCCGACGTGTCCTACTGAATGAAGGGCCTGTGACATAAACAGTAGTGTTTGCTGGGCCACTTGTGTGTAATTATTGTGTAATCGCCTTACTCCCCTGGTTCTACGTGACGAGGTTATGTTCTATGTCTGTAGACTTCAAACTAGACGGGGCGCCCACCGGTAGACTAACATTTGGCTAATGAACACTAATGAAACCTGCAAATATTCTGCAACCCAGTAACAAAAATGTTGCACTAGAGTTATTCAGCAAAGGGAGAATCATTAAAATTGATATTCATCGACATGTTTATTAATTTTCTTTCTTCATAATTGAAAGATTTTATATAAGCATGATAAGAGGACCATCATTGCTTTCGATCTCAAAATTTTCTCTTTCAGATTTTTTAAAAATCTCTCTCTCTCTCTCTCTCTCTCTCTCTCTGCCCACTCCCCTGTTTTTCACGGGTTATCACACTCTACACAATAAGTATGTTTGCTGTGCAATATAAATCGACCATTCATTTAGGTACTGACTTGTACAATTTTAAACCTTTAAACTATTAAGTATTTACCGCATCAGTATTAGTCAACTGCTTTGACATGGATAAAGCGATATGGTATCTGGAAAAACAAACAGTCCCTGAGCAAAGTCGACGGAAATGGCATCGTCTAAATTGTGGACTCTGAGCGACAAGTATAAATTTTTAAGACAGTTGAACAGAGGATGTTACACATACAGAATTAGGCATGTCAAAATTTTCAAAACGAATATTTGATATAACAATTTAAATATTTTATAATATTCCAAAATAAAGTAAAAATCCCGATCAATCTTTTCATATAATGCATTGCCTCCAATTGTCGGAAGGCACATTCCGGGGTACGCACGGCTTTTTCCTACCCACGGGCCTGATGGGAGAGAATGATGCATATTTGATGTGATTTGCGACAATATGTACTCTTTCCTCGGTATAGGCGTACATTTTCTGGATGCAACATGTGGTGTAAAGCTTTTGTGTAATTCAGCAAGGCGATCATTCATGAACTGACAGAAATATTTTGACAGAATGACAATCTACAACAAAAACCCAATATAAAAAAATGTATTTTGACGAGATTGCAATTTCTTATGAAAGAAATTATCCTGAAACACACACATTAAATCCTTCCATTCAGGATCAGCCTATTTCATATTCTGGACATTAGCATGCTTACCAACACAAACACCGCAAAAAGTCAAAACTCTTAAAAAATCAGTTAAAATTTCTTCTCAAATTCACATTCAAATATCTTCTCATCGTAAAAATATTCATATATTCATTGACACCCGAGATTTTTCTATTTGTAAATTGCCAGTAGATGGAAATGAAACCATTTTACTTATTTCGATCTTGCTTTTTGTTCTATTTCGGTTCTAAGATATATTTTGGTGCATTATTCCACCGAACAAGTATGAACAGCAACATTAAACACGAACCTCCTTTTTTTTAAATAAGGCCTGTTCCCGAATGCAAGATTGTCGTGGACGAGATTCCGCCCAGCAACCACCTGAGACCTAAAATATGATACCGCACAAAGCATTTGTCGCGGTATTACACCTGTAACTACAAATTACATTTTGAAGATGTTTTGTATGAAATACATTTTTCTGATGACGGTGGTATGCACATTATTACGAATATAGACATCTGATATTATTAATATGAAATTATTTTGAAATAATTTCACGAGAGCGTTTTCGAAGGGGACTGCATCGATGCTCACTAAGGTTTTTGTAACAGTACTGGATGTTGATTTTATTATCATTCTATATTCATTCGATCATTGGAAAACTGTGGGGTTTTTTTCAGTAAATATCATACATGTATATTTATTGCTGTTTTGAGGTCAATACGATGACTAATCTACCCGAGAGGTACAATATTCACCAAACCGAAGTTCGGCGAGTAAATATTGTACTTCGAGGGTAGCTAAATCATCGTATTGATCGAAAAACAGCAATAATTGTTTTATCATATGATTCAACGACGAATTGATACAGATATATCGAATTGAGTGTTATCAACCGAAAATTTTAGTTTGAAACCAAAGCCGAACAAATTGAGAAACGCGATATTTCATTTGACGATCTATTTTTAGTCCAGTGTAGAGAAAATTGACCTCCTAGGTCACGTGCAGGTGAATATAACGTTTTATTTTTTCTAGAGTGTTGGATATCAGCCAATCAGAGAGCTAGGAATTAATCAATAATACGATAAAATAATTTATTTTTTCTGATCAATTAACCCCTATTCTTTGATTTCACTTTTATATAGATAAACCAGTGCCATCCTCGTAATTACATTTGATTAATGAAAAACATAAATGAATCGTTCATGAACTTGAACGCTGGGTGGTTAACAATTCAATAAAATTTTATCTTCATTTTTATGTATGATACT
The DNA here is from genome assembly GCA_033439105.1 of Magallana nippona. Classification (NCBI taxonomy): domain Eukaryota; kingdom Metazoa; phylum Mollusca; class Bivalvia; order Ostreida; family Ostreidae; genus Magallana; species Magallana nippona. The sequence continues at coordinate 32,883,943 of CM065922.1, forward strand.
TTTAGCCATAACTCTTATTTATAGTCTGTCCAAAGTTGTTGTTTCCATCACTTGTTGATGATTTTAATCAAAATAAACATACCTGTCAAAAGTACAATTCAAATCGATAAAAGGGAAAAGATCCAAGATTTCTTCATCGATACATCATTTGTTCTTACCTGGAGAATTTCACAGGAACAAAAACAAATATAGTACCGAGATTCAAAATGGGAAGTGTTTACACCTTTTCTCCATTCGGAAGTACTCTGGACACCTCGAACAATTGTTTAACGTTATCATCGGGGGCATTTTCATGTCTTTGCAATGCAAAATCCCCGTAGACTTTCTGTTTGGTTGTGTATTGAAACCTGAAGCGTTTCAAAACAGATAATCTGGACTTTTTTTTCATTCTAGTAAATGGATGTAGTTTGAGCGCAAAGGTATTTATGATTATCGAGATATTACGCAAAATGTGGTGGAAGCAGATACTTGGGACAGAGTATAGTAATGAAAAATTCCAAATATTTAGCTTTAAAATTTGAATGTTTCCCTATATTTTTATATAGACCTCTTCTTCTCAAAGAGATAAATATAGTCTAAAAATTTATGGCCACGACTATCGAGCCCTCTTAACCGAGTCGTTATTGGCAATTCCAACCCGTGCCATGACTTAAACAACGCCGTCTTATGCGGTAGCGAGGCTTTCAGATTACATAGGAAAGGTGCAGAGCAGAAGTGATTTTTCAGCAGACGATCATGGCAAGCTTAGTAGGAAAATGGAACTTTGTGTCCTCCGACAACATGGAAAATTATATGGAGGCCTCTGGTATGAACCTTTTATTTTGTTAAATTTTCTTTGCTTTAAATTATATTTATTGCAAGTGCAATGTTAGACTTTTCGACGAAGAAGTTAATCCGTTGTCTGCAATTTAAAATTTTCCTAGAACTTAAGTTCTATTTAGCTAAATTAGTAATTATCCAAGTAATTAAGTGTTTCCTCTAACATCTTTAGAGGCTTAAAATCTAGCCATTGGTAAGTACGTGTTGCTGATTTCCCGGGTCCATAATTTGATATGCAACTGACAGCTATAGAGGACTAATTGTCCAGTTTACCCTGGGGCGGTGAAACCAACATTAGTCCTATTTCGGCACAATAATGGTGACACGGTCACCCATCTTAAATTACATTCTCTCTCTCTCTCTCTCTCTCTCTCTCTCTCTCTCTCTCTCTCTCTCTCTCTCTCTCTCTCTCTCCGTCCGCGATATAACACCTGTAGCTCTCTCCAACCTAGTAGCCGAGCCTCGGAGGTCATCAAAATAAACAAAATAGTGATCGAGAGGCTGGAATGTAGGAATGTTTGGAATATTCGGAACACGACCTGGCCTTGTAACCCCCAGATCAAACCTCGAGAGAAATTACGATAATTACACAGAAATGTACCAAATACTCGTGTTATGATGCGTCCTCGGTGACGAACAACAGGCAACAGCTAGAAAATTAGCTGCAGAGAATCGCGCTTTGACTGTTCCTTGTGATCTTTGAAATATATCAGATGTTTTCCCGGTGGAGTGCTGTTTTCATCATTTAATTGTAAGATGAATTTCAAAGGTCATAGTCTGCTTTCGTTCACAGCAATCTAAACTAATTGTAATCAGTGCATATTCGAGACATGTAAAAAGTAGGTACTTTATAGTATAAGTATTTAACTATCGATAAAACACAAAAAATCGATTGCGTGAAACACTACGAGAGGAAGAGAGAGAGAGAGATAAAAAAAAAAAAGAAGAGATAATAGCATGCTGCATATATAGTAAAATATTTTTATTTTGAGGTAAAAAAAAAAGTAGCAAGGAAAAAATCTTTCCTTCAGTGATCGCCACTTTTACAACTCGTAAGAACCACCAATTTGAAAGAAAGCTTTCCATTGTTTATATTTAATACATTAATTTCATTCTGAATCTATATTCTATGCACCATTATCCATGTAAATTGAGTAAATATACGTAAATACTCGTTCTTTTTGATCGGTTCTCATAAAAAAAAGTCTAAAGGGATAGCCAGTTGTCACTAGCTGTATGAACACAAAAGCGCGGGGTACTCAGTAGATGTAAATTTAAGTTTCTGGAAAAGCAACGTAGACCTCTGCATCTTATAACTAAGCTTTATAACCCTGGGAATTGTAACCCCGATTATTAAGCAATTCCAAGCATTATATTACCAAGTACTTTTTTCTTTAGGATTGTGTCCTTAATAAGCACAATATCCCCCGAGCAAAATCATATCCTCGGCTTATCTCGGTAGAGATTCGGTTCGGCTTGAGACGGCGTCTGTTACAAATCCCCGGGCACTGTCAGATCAAGGGCGTCTGTGATTGTATCCTCGGGCGTCGTACCAATCCATAAGCCTTGAATCCTCGGTCATTAGTGTATCTACACACTTGGTATCCTCAAACATCATTCTTTCTCGATCATCATTTAATCTTGCTGTGTATCTTGAAGATCTTGAGCATTATTATACCCCCTCCCCCCGAGACTTCGTATATTTGAGCATTATCGTGCGCGAATAAGGAGGAAGGGGGTGGGGGTGGGGAGTGGGGTCAGGATGTGGCATGATTATTATATCCCCAATCCTTTAATCCTCTATCATCATTGTATACCCGATTCTAGATTCTCGACAATAATTATGTCTTCGGTCATTACTCTATCTCCGAAACTTGCATCTTTAATCATTATTGTATTCAAGAACATTGTGTATCTTCGAGCATTACTGTATCCCCGAACAATGTATCTATCCCCGATCCTTGTATCAGTCTTGTGTCTTCGATCATTTTTATATCCCCAAACCTTGTATGCCAATCATTATTGTATCCCCAACCTTGTATTTTCGATCATTATCATATCCCCGAACCTTTTGACTTCGATCATTACATAGATCCCCGAACCCAGGATCCCCCATCTTTATACGGTATTTATCCCCGGTCACTCTGTCGTGGTATTTACACAGTTAAGTGGTTTTAATGTACATTAGATCTTGTAAGGACCTTGTAAAAGTTGTGTAGGTAAAATGAAGCAATTCATCAATACCAAAGGCACAGGTGGATATGCACACTGACTCAGTAGTGAGTCACGAGGCCAGTGTCGTCTTATCTGTTTTGTTTCTGTTTTGGGACTTTTCTTTACACAACATTATACAACATGCACTCTTTATCGTGCCGTTTCCACGTTAGGTAATTCTATTTCATTCCTTTTTAACCCATAAACAAAGATCGATTTAACCGACATTTGTGACTGAATTGGTGGTATTACCAACTAGAGTTGACTACTGCAAACTTTATCAAACGGATTGAGATTTTTGAAGATTCCAAAACTACTTTCATGCAGGCATTTCAATAATTTGTCTAAAATAAATGGATTTTTTTTTAAAATTTTGATAATTACTAGTAAAGTAACCTAAATCCAAAAATGCAACCCTGAGTTAGCTGCCAAAATTTAAGTTGAGCGAGTTTAATTCGAACATCGGAAGAATCCTCTGATAACATATCACTTTAAAGGGTCCCGCCAAAAGCATGTACACAATGCTGTAGATTCCTAATTAAACGCGAGGAATTAATATCCGCGTAAAATCGCGAAAATCATCCTTCGCGGATTTTAAAAATCTCGCCATTGTTTTTTGAGAGTTGAGAACTTTAAGAAATAAGGATAAAAGTTCCGCGTTCGCGATTTTTTTACACTCGCGATTAGATACGAAACAGCGGGATTGCGGAATTTTGCGGAATTAAGTACTCGCGTAATATAAGGAATCTACAGTGAGGAATAGGGATAATTGTGTACTGGTATGGTAGACCATGATTTTCTCTAATGAATAATTACAGACCACACACAATTAAATATTTACTTATAGTACATGTGCAATGTTACGAATATATCCCTTTATACTACTATAAAAAAAAATTATAAATACGCTTTACAGTAATTAGTTACAGAATTAACTTATGTGGCAGTTTCTGATTCTTCATTGTTGTTTTTTTATCAGGCGTTCCAGAAAATTTACGAGAAATTGCTCGTAAAAACCAGCCCAATATGGAGATCAGCAATTCAGGGGACTCGTGGACGATCAAAACAGTGGTCGGAGAGAAAGTCAAAGACTCCACGTTTAATGTCGGGGAGGAGTTTGACTCCGTATCTCTGACAGGCCAGGCTCTAAAGGTAAATCAAGGAGGGAAATTGTTGTAAGTGGTCCGATATTTGCTACCATTGAATTTTGTCGCGTTTTGTAAGTTTTCTGATACCCTTTAACCACCGAATATCGTCGCGTTATGTCCCGATTTTATCTTTGCTAACCAAGGGTCCAATTCGTTTATTCGCGTTTGGGAGATTAGAATAAACGAATTGGACTCAATGGTAGAGAAGATGGCCCAGAGTATGACCAGGCCAGATTTATTAGTGTGCTTCACATCGACGAACGTTATGACGCTTCCTATCGCTGGAGATCATTTCAGAGGAGCATTATCACTCTCATGCACCGTTCTTAGAATACTTTGAAGGATATGCTTGAAACAGACCCATCTAGTTTAAGTTTAATTTGAGGGAAAATGGGACTAATGGTGAGAAAAGATCATATTTAAAATAAAAAAATAAAATATTTTTTTAAGTGCACCGTCGCTTTGAATGGCGAAGAAATGACTGAGACACAGAAGGCAGGGGACGTTGTTGTGACCATCACAAGAAAGATAGATAATGGCCAGCTCCTGTCGGTAAGTAGAATAGCCGGGGTCACTGTGAGGCTCCTCAACCCAATGGATACTCGTCTACTATTCTGGTAACGAAATCCTAATTTTCCAATAAGAATCTTATTCATAGATTGGAATCCACACAATTTCAGCAAGATTTTTTGGGGGGTAAATTTAGAAGCCTTTTTGCCTTAATTGACTATTTAAGAATGGTCACTTATGAAAAAGAAAGTTATTGTCCCTATCAGAGGTTCTATGAACCTTAAGGTACATGTTTGGGGTTTTTTTTTTTGGCTATCTGTATTGATCAGCTAACGTATCTCTACACAAGTATATCCTTGATTGTAGTGATCTACCCGAGTGGATCAAAGGATCTGATTTTAATCATATTTTTTTTGGTTTCATTTTTCGATCTTAATTTTGTTTTCTCTTTTGCAGACTATGACCATCAATGGAGTGTCTGCTGTCATTAAATTCCAGAAGGCTTAGAGCACACCTTGTGCCTTCATCATTCTAAATTATTTCTGTCAAATCTATATATTACATGCCATGGTGGTTTCATCCGATGAAGATTACTTTGAATTTTCTGCATAATATAAAATGAAATAAATGCATAGAAGTAACATAGTTATTTTCTTTTATGATCCATCATCTACTTTTGATCTCTAAGGACAAAACAATTTGAAGAAAAAATTAATTAAAAAACACCTCAAGGAAAGAGAAAGTCTGTGTCTTGAACAAACATGGAGAATACAGAATCTTAAACAGGGGAAACTGGCTTTGATACATCATTAAAAGCTGATTCAATTATAGTAACATACGTGTCCATGTAGCTCACTGATGCAGGTTATATAAATTTTTTTCTGTAATGACCGCTACAATCATGTACGTAAATTATCATTACGCTTGATCAATACTACATGTACATGTTTACATAAGGTTGCGTTGAGGGATGGCCAATTCTCCCAGTTGGAAGTTGGAAATACTTGAGCCAGTGGCCTTTTTAAAAATATTTAATTAAAATTTCGTTATATCACGAAATGATTCACACTACTGAACTAATTTTTGAAGGTAACAAAATATAAATTTTCACAAATACTACCCGAAACCTTTGCTTATATTCGCAAAAGTTGCTTGAATTCATGAACTTTTTTCACCTACGAGAATGAGCTCAAACAGAATGGGCGTATTCAAGCACTGCGACTCTAAGAAAGTAAGATAATTATATTGATGATAAAGGCATCATTTATCATTGTAAATACACATGTACCATTAATGTCAGAATTAGAAATTATCACTAAATACCGGTTCAATGTTTCACGTTTTAAGACAGTTTTCAAAAGTTCAAGGCATACAAATTGCTTATTGCATGGTAAAATTGTTTTTATTAATAGATCCTAATTTAATTTTGCCTGTAGGAAATTGGCTAAACATATAAAGAATAAAATACTCAAAATCTGAATAAATATGCTTTATTCATATTCAACATTTTTCATTCAATGTGTATTTAAAAACTTTTTCAAAGAATTTCAAAATGCAGAACATACCGAAACGTACACAAACGTATTACCAAAAAAAGAGGACATTTCACAGTAAGCATCAATTCCATGAAATTAACCGAGCACCAACTGAACCCTTGATATAAAACGTCACTTAGTTTTCACCAAGGGAATATATGTACACTTGTTAATGATAACTACTAATGTACTTGAATGGCAGCCAGCCAACATGCAGCACTTCACACATTTCAGCAGACATATTCTTGATTATTGACAAACTACCTGCAGTTAATATACAAATCTACGGAAATGTGCACAGAAAAGATAATTGAGTAGACTATGTGGAGAATATATTGCTTGACGAATTCCAGGACTCTTCCTGGAATTGTGCACAGAAAAGATAATTGAGTAGACTATGTGGAGAATATATTGCTTGACGAATTCCAGGAAGAGACCAGAATGGCACGGACTGTCACCATTAGCAATCGTGTCGCCTGGTGCTAAGCTGCAGCCTTAGAGATGCCTTTCTTTGTAAACCATTCAACACTTTTATCTGCTGCTATTGCCTGAAAATCAACATCATCCAATACTAGATAATATGTTTAAAATTGCGGTATATATAATGTTTTAGCAATAAATATGGTAGTAACATGTACATGTAACTGTTTCTGGTAATTATACATGCAAATACACATAATTATGCTTTCTGCAGATTTTTAGATCAATCATAAAATGAGGGCATTATAAAAGATATATATGTAGACACTGTCAAATGTGCCTTATTTGCATGAAAAATTTTCAATTGAATTTTCATTGCTGCATTTGCACATTTTTTTCCTTTTACATGAAACTCCCATGAAGAGAATGTTTGTAGTACATACATCATATAAATACAGTCACTTCACATAATTAATTCCCACATTATTCATGTGAGTGCTCATTTCACATTTAATATATTTAATGTATATTACAATAATCATATATGGTATCAAGCTTGGTACCTAAGATAAGAATCAAGGCAATAAAGCATTAGGGGAATAAATGTATTCAAATTTTATTATCTAGCATCAAGAAAGTAAGTATTTGAAGCAAATAATATTTCTGGAAAATGTTTTTTTTAGGTATCATTATGACTACTTGGTATTTAACAAAAAAAACCCCAATAGATCCACAAGAACATTTTCTGCCATCAAATTGATTAATTTTGTAGTAAGGGGCATGGTCACGATTTTGTTCAAATTTTATTTTTCTATTTTCATTGTTTACAATGCTTTACGAATGCATTTCTAATGATCAATCAAAATTTGAGTGTCAGTCGTAGAGTTATAAGCAAGATACAGAGCTTACAATTCTTACAATGTTTTTATGTAAACAGGGCTCCTGCCGTGAAGCATTGCAAACATTAAAAACGGAAAAATCATGACTATTATGCCCCTTTAATTGTCATTTAACATTTTTCAGCAAAAAATGACAACAGCTAGTGAAAGTCATTTAATGATATGTGGAATAAAATCATAAGCATTAATATAATATCATAACCAAGTCATGATTTATGCTATAATATCAGATTTTGGAGCCCAAGTATTAATCTGACTGTCACAACAACAAAAATCCTCCTCCCCTCCCCCCCCCCCCCCCCCCCCCCAATCTTGCAAAAAAAGTTGTTTTCAACAAAACAAACCTCATCTAGAAGTAGGTCAGCCTTAGGATCCACTTGTGAGAGTTCCCGGAATGCTTCGTCTCCAACAAAACATATCTCATGGCCGTCCTATTCATTGATCAACAGAAAAGAATTTCATATATCAAATCAAAGAATGATTTATTACTACTGTTAGATGATGAAAGAAAATATTCTTCACTGTTAGCCACTCAAAACATAAAGCCCTTTGCTAACTTTGATGATGTCTAGATATATGGATATTGATGAAATATTCTAGAGAGGAATGCAAACAATAATTGATAGATTGGAACAGTTTGTGTCACATTTTTATTCTTATTGAAAAAATCCAAACAGATGCATATGTGTTCCATGAAATATATGAACAACTTATTTAGTATCGTGAATGATAATTTATAAGATAAGTGAGCCCTTTTCAGTATTATCAGATAAAGACAAGAACGTAGCCTGTTTGATAATAAAAGTAGTTCTTAGCTTAGCTGCAATAATGCAGCGCTCTCCGATTTTTTTTTTTATCTGACATCTCCCCCCCCCCCCCCCCCCCTCAAAAAAACAAAAAAACTGCTCAAAACACCAAAAAACAGGAGAGAGGGCTACGTTTATTGATGCTTACAAATTTTTGGGATCTTTAATGAAAAATTACCATTCTAATAACACTTGTCAAATAAAAACTATCAATTATGTAATATGTATTAATTACATTATTTGATGTACGCCTTTTCTAAAATAGGTAACATCCTATTTACACTTTCATTTTCAGAGTTTTTTTTCATCACATTGACACATTTTGCCCCAGAAATTACTTTCACCAAAAGATTCACACTGGATTGGATCAAGAAAAGTGGAAGTCAATTGTATTGTCTTATCAGGGAAAATATTTAAAGTTACTGTTGATATGATCTGTGTACTGGGTACTGGTAAGTACAGGTGACCTGACTAGTTACTTACTGGGTCTGCCAGAATAACCACCTCCACTGTAGCCTTCCCCGGGGTGTCCAGGCTGACCAACGGGGTCAGAATGGTCTGATTGGCAGACTTCATCTTTTCTTGAATGTCTGGTAACTGAAGGGCCAACAATAAACTGTTTTATTTTCTAATTGACATATTTTGTGACATCTAGGAACCAAAATTTAATAAATTCATTTTATACAATGAAAACAACAGAGACATACATGTAGCCTGAGTGAAAATTATCAAACTGAAAAGCTACCTGAGTTCTTGGACAGGAGAAGGCTATTCGCCCAAAAGCCTTGGCATGCTCCACTTTGGTACCAATGTCAATCAATTCCAACTTACACTGAAGTACATAGAAAACAGTATTTCATTATGCTGTTATAATTATTACACACTATTTGATAATGTATATTTTTTTCTGACAGTGTGTACCTAGTATTTGTTAGACTTACAAGTGTAGTGGGAGTAATGGTTCTGTTTATTTCCTTTACTTCAATCACGTCGAATGAAATTTTGAATTTGAACCAATCCATTATCAACTGACCATTTAACTTTGGGGTGTCACATCAAAGAGGCATGTAGCACACATGTATATCACTTCCCAATTTAAGTAAATCTCTCTTACTCATCAAAGTACCTTTTGTTTTTGGTTTTTTTTTTTGTTTTTTTTTTTTTTTTTTGGGGGGGGGGGGGGGTTCTGGATTAATGCCCATTTAAAGTATAGAAGAATTTTTTTTAAAAGAGTTAATGAATAATTTCCCTATATGATCAATATAGTACTGCCTTTATCTCCGGAAACCCATACTTGGTTCAAAAGTTTGAAATAAGTGGCATAGTTAATTAGTTTGGCAGAGGACTCCTTACTCATCATATATACAACCCTTAGATATAATCACTATGTCAGATTTTAAGGAGTAAAGAATGATTTAAAAGATTGCATAACTTATATCTAAACAATTTTTCCCATGGCCTCTAGGGAAGGTGGGATATAAATTTCCTAATTTTACAGTTGCTACATTTCAAAAGTCAAGATTGGCCAAGAAGTGGTTGAAAATCTTTAAACGTGTACAAACAGCATTTGACAACTGACAACCACTAAAAGTGATAGATCATCTGCAACTAGTGACTCTTGTCAGGTGACCAAAAAGCTCAAAAGATTGTAAAGTCTTAAAATATTACAAAGAAGGAAATGAAGAATAAGAAATTAAACAAGAGACCCACGGGCTTTCACAGTCACCTGAGTACTATAGTGCTTACTCAGACATGCCAGGGAGTCTCTTATTTGCATTTAGACTTATTCTGGAGGCATTTGTGCACAGCTTTATGATCTTTCTAAATATACATATAATTTTCATTCAATTACAGAGAGGAAAAATAAGATTTAAAGCCCTTATATTTATTTGTACCCCACCCCCATGACACAAACACACACACACACACAAACACACTCAGTAAATTGGCTCAGTAGTTTCAGAAGAAAAGCCAAGAATGTAAAATTGTTCAAAAACGCACAACACATGACGATCAACAGATGAAGACCAAACAATGGCAAAAGGGCACCTGAGTAACACAGGCGACCCCCTTTCTTAAAAATTTTAATCTATCCTCAACTTGATCATCACAGTGCTGCTAGCTATTACAAATTTCATAACCCAAAATGAGTCACACCATTCCCTCTCATTTGTACCTGATTGTCTCCGTATCCAAGCACTGCAGACTTGTCGTCCTGGGAGTAAATCTTCATGTCACATAAATTTGACCAAAAATCTTCAAAATGAAAACAAAGTAATGGTTCTGTTGCCCAATACATCAAAAAAGATTTTCACTGATATTATGTGAAGTGCCACTTGAATTAAATCATTTAAAAGTCTGAGGTAGACAGTAAATGAAAGTTCTTTTTTTTAATCCTCCCAACATAATTGAATGACTGATAAAAGTGGCCTGGTAAAGTTTATCAATTGAACGTAAACTCAGAGGGACAGAAAAGTCTGTGAGTGACTGCTTCTAAAGCTGCCATTCAATAAACCAGAATGATTTGTGTGTTGTTGTTTTTTTGGCAACTATCAAATCATTTGAATTTAAAAAGCTCTACAAAGCAATTGGCTTCTGTACCATAAAACCAAAAACACCTTGATGAAATTTAGATTATATTAATACTCCACCTTGTGTACTTGGTCAATTACTTTAACATGCAAAATTGTACAGGGATACATTTATACAGTGTTAACTAATCTACATTAATTTTATGGAAAAAATATGTTAACACTCTTGAAATACATGCATTTCAATTCAATGATTCACATAATAATGCAAAGGTTCCTTACCAACAGACTTCTTCAGATCTGAAGAGGCTAATGCAACTTTCTTTACTGGATCTAGAAAATAAAATGACCAAGTTATTGTTTTGCATATACTACTTCATCTGAAATATTTAAGAACTCAGAAATTCTACATGAATTAATTCTAATTTTCGAAACTTGAGCAATATCTCGACCAAAGTATAAATACTAGCTTGTACCAAAGTTTGACAACTCACTCGTACTTTATTTGGTATCAATTTAACTTAAAAACCTACCTACATAGTTGAGTATAAATTTGTTGACAATTTCAGATGTTTTCATGCAGTATCGAAAATATAAGGATTGGTCAAATTCCTGAAATTTCTCTTATTTTGAGACTTATTTGTCCTTGGATTGATGAGGTCGCATGCTTGCCTCACCATCCAACTCACAATCTGCACAAGTATTTAATGAATTTTATGCATTAATTTTTAACCAGGCAAATGGTTAGTCTACTGGTTGGTAATATCTGGTCCAAATCTTATTATCAATTGGTTGAATAATGACTATCATATCATAAAGATATCTTAATAAAATATAAAACTAAACGTGTATCACAACAACATACATATTTTTTTTTTTCATTTTTGCAAAACGTGTATCTATAAAGACACTGAAATGGTTCATTTCTCGTTATTACTCAAAAACGTGAAAATATCATTGTTTTGCTCATATCAAACTTTTGGAATCTCCTACACCATATCCACATGTAACTTTTCATATTGTTTTAAACATTCAAGTAAATTATGACCTGTGACGGTCAAACCTATTAAATAGCCTGCACCAGATAGCTCAATTGGCAGAGCACCTGACTATACAGATTAAGGGGGCCCGGGATTCAAATCCTGTCTGGTCCATCATCATTTCTCCCACCCTGTTACAGTCCAATCTACCTACACCCAGTCTCACTGACCTCCATTAGATTCCTTGTCTTCTATGATGAACTGGTAACCATCCGGTGATGTGAGAATATTTTGGCTTCCCTCTTTTGTGACAGAGTAGCCATTTTGTTTGGCATTTTCCAGGATGTTTTTGGAATGTATTGTAATACCCTGAAAGATTGTTACTTATGAGATACCTGTATTTCACATATATGGTAAAACCTTTAAACATTGTTGATATGTTTTTTTTTTAAATTATGCTATTAAATTACCGGTATTACAAACCTGAAACAAATTGTTACCATTAACTTTTAATAAACCTGTTACATGTACATGGATATGGTTGACACTTTATTCTTGGAATTTTTGGGAGTAAAGGGGAATAACTTTAATACACAATAATGGAAAACAATTTTACTGACCCAGGTGCTGTGTTGTATAAATTTAATGAAATAATACAGGGAATATAGTGACCTGTCCAGAACATAACATGGATTAAAGTTAAACAACCCAAGTTTGTCTGGTATTTTTTTTTTAACTTAGAGCCATCCATATATAACTTAAATATCACAGTAAGATAATTATAAGCACAATATCACAATATGAATTAGTGATAATAAGTATAAAAATCAATAGAACTTCCTACACCTATCAGCTCAACTAAAATGTACTATCCATGTTTGCCCTGAGCTTCAAGTTTGCAAATTAAAAGACAGTCCATCAACTCTAAAACAATAATTTTAAAAAAGACTAAATAACTACGTGGAGTTGCGACTGTGATGACTGACCTTAAAATCATTGCCCATCTGATAAGTTCCTATGCCATAGTTATAGGTCAGCTCCACAACAAAGTTGTTGTCCTCAGGTCCATACCCAACCATTGACTTACTCCATTTACCATCATATGGCCTACACAAAAATTAGTGAAATTTAAATTGAAACATATTTGATCACTAAATGATTCTATTTCATTGATATCAACATCACCTTCATCATTAACTATCATTATATTTACCCATTACATGCAGCATCACATCCTTTTTCAAACTCTTCATGTCGTAGAAACTGGAATTAAATTAATGACAGATTAGTCATGAAATACAGTGAAGTCCCAAGATACATGTAGCTATATATGTTTTGAACATGTTAAAGAAATACATTTTTTTCTAATTTTTAGTACATCCAATAGCCCACTACAATTCATGCATATTAGTAGCTGCAAGTCTGTAGCTCCCGGTCTGAAAAAATTTGGATGGATGACCTGGGAGCTACAGCGCCTTCCATAGTAAAAAACAGCAATTTATGGCGCACAAAAAATTGTGCTAGTTTTGGACTGGTTAACTTTATTTTCACACAAATTCTGTGTAAACAATTAGTACCATTAAATGCTTCAGGCAATTTACAACTGATATCATCACTTTATTTGCCTCAGACTTTTTTCTTAAACATGCCAACCGACCTTGGAAAATGAAGTATATTATTCACGTCAAGATTGAGAATCACCATTTTTACATGTAAACAAACTTTTTGCACCACTTCACTTTACCGGGCTGGTGATGGAGTTTAAAAGAATATCAGAGGCAAATGAAGTGAAGTTATCAATAATAAAATATCTGAGGGATTTTTTTTAATCAAATATTTGTAAAGATTCAGTCCAACACTAGCGCATTATTTATATATGCCATAAATTGCAGTTTTTTACTAAGGGAGGCACTGTAGCTCCCAGGTCGTCCATCCGAATTTTTTCAGACCGGCCGGGGGCTACAGACATGCAGCTAGAATATTAGAGGACTTACTTCATTAATTGTTAGATTTTTAAGGGGTTCTACAACTTAATTAGGATTTTTTTTTTTTAAATATTAGTTTAGAAGGATTTTTCCTTAAGCATGTAATCCCCCATGCAAAATTAACACTTTCTTCAATATGAACCCTAGTGTTATTGTATAAATAAACCTGAAACAATTCCATACAAGTAATTTCGTAATAGTTTCAATCACTATGTTGACACAGTTCGGCCACCACTTGTCAGATAACTATGTTAACTTGTCACATTTTAAAGTCGGGAAATTTATGTCAAGTCATCTTGTTATATATGTCTGTCAACTTATATCATTATATCTATTTGTCATAAATTTAGGAACCCAAAATTTGTAATAAACCTTGTTTTGCCGCTATATCAGACAAGTCGACATATGTGTTCAACAAGTAAACATAATTATCTGACGAGTCAACTTTTTGATTATTATAAGATCCGAAAAGTCAAAATAATTATTTGACAAGTGTTGGCATATTTCACATATATTGTAAGCCTCTTTTTGCTTCAGAAGATAAACCACATAACGTTATGACGAGGAAATTCGAAATACGTCACACATACTTTCATTCCTAATACATTTCGAAAGAACTTCGCTGTCTCTGTTCTGTTACCAACTTTAAAAACAAAGTGAAGTGCTCTTCTTGACGCCATTCTAGTGTTATACCAAAAAGATAAAGATCAGAATGGATTAGTGTCAATAATTGTGATTTTGGCATTCACGTGAAAGTTTGTTTACTATTGCACGGTTTCCTCTTTATTCGCCACAAGTGTTACAAAACAACACCAGGACCTTTCGGTCCGATACGTTTCAGAGTAAATACTGATATTTCATGTTTTTCTTTCTTTAAAAAAAAAACTTATTATAGTCCTTTCAAATGTGAACTTTAATTGTTCATAATTCACATGAAGAACAATTTATTTTGAAATATAATTTAATGGATTGAATTTACAAGTATACAGTCTCGCAGAGAGAAGTAAAATAATCCCATATTCTAATAAAACATCTTTTTTGTTTAATCATTAATCTTCAAGAATTTTGGTTTCTTTTCTTTATGATCCATATCTAAATCAGTGTATAGAAATATTTCACCCCTAGATACAATACTGTATATCTACAGTATTTTTAAACTTTTTTGCTGATTAAGATGGGAAAGCACCCATGGTAATTTCAAATGGAATGTAAACAATTTTACATATTTCATACAACTATTTAATTTACATGAAGACAAGAAAGTCAATTATTACTGAAAAAAACAACATTCAGCAAATAATATGAATTTATTCTAAGATAACTGAAACACTAGGTATGAATACTTGTGTATTACAAAATATATGAAGATGTTGAGGTAATTTTCTTTGATAAAGTGTACAGTACAGTGAATGGAATGACAATAGATTTAATCAGTTCCTCGATCTCTATTATTTCATCATACGACTCAACAGAAATGATGATGACTCAAAGCTGAGTTACATGGAATGCCTTTAACAGAATGGTAAGAGCAAAATCAATTTTAAGTCAACCAGAACATTTAAAAAAAAAACCAGGAGTCAAAAAAGTTTCATTTTAATTATGAAGATACATGTATATTTTCCAGATTGTTTTTAAAAGTACCGGTAGAAACCTAGGTGATCTCTTGTGTCTGTATCATATATAAATGTACTAAAGGGTGTACATATCTAGTATATATTGTATGTTTACTTGGTTAAAAATTAAAATACATTGATCATAAAAATCCTTTTAGAAAATATCTTTCCTCTAAGTACAACATTTATACTAATGAGACATCAGATTCTATAAGTATCTCTAAATAAATTTGTCACAATTGATTACCGTAATAAAATAAAAGTGATAAATTCTCTTTGAAATATTGTTTTTACCTGACTAAAATGAAAAAAAAAAAATGAAAAAAAGAAACCTTTTCAAATTAACTTTTACCCCTTTTCTTTTGCTATCAAATTAAAACATACTAATCTATCATCATATATAATTCATATGTTTTTAATTAGCTTCTCTGTTTTCTATTCATTTCAGTAGTAATGTTTGCCTAAAAAGCATGCATTGGATAATTAAAAAATTACTGCAACAACAATTCATAACAAAAACTTAACAATAAAATAAAATAATAACAAATGAAATATCATATCAGTGTAAAATGTTGTAAGGTTGTCATATATTGCTGATTTTAGAACACATCCCATGGACGTAAATTGACAGTTTTCATTTAAAATCAAAATTTAAAATTTCATATAAGCATTAACTGTACAAATATTGTAAACTTGTCAACATTTTGTTAAGAGTTTTGTTTGTTTGATTGTATTTGAATCTAAACTACCAAGGAGAAAAAAATAATAAAACAAAAATGAGTAAACTTTTCATTGAATATACCCAAGTTGTGCATTACT
This sequence comes from Magallana nippona, assembly GCA_033439105.1. Lineage (NCBI taxonomy): Eukaryota > Metazoa > Mollusca > Bivalvia > Ostreida > Ostreidae > Magallana > Magallana nippona. Next base: position 32,900,222 of record CM065922.1, read on the forward strand.
TCAGTCGGTAAATGAAGTCAATAGTCTTTGGGAACATCACTATCTCTTCTCTTACACAACAATATGCCTAATCGTCATTTGATACATATGGTTCCAAATAAAAAAAACAGTCTGGTAAGTACAGCACCAACAACATTCATACACGACACAACTAAAACAGTTTCTCAACACACAACCAAAGTCTGTCGATTCTTAAATTGGATAATTTTTACTGGTAAAAAACTAATGTATATAAAAATCTAGCATTAAAATCATAAAGCATAGCAAATCACAAATCATATAGTTTACCAAGGTTTTATCTGATAGACTAGAATTCCAACACATCAGACACGCTTCAACAAGCCAATATTACATGCAATTAAAAAATATGGTTTTGCTTTGATTACAATACTATAAAGTTAATATAAACTACTAACTTTCTCATTCTTTGTATTAATAAATACTGATCATATATTTGTTATAATTCTTGTCACTCTACAATCAATATGCTAACAGAAATGTTATCACATGATGAATGCCACAGATATGACAAATTTATCCTCTTTTGGTCCCATGATGCATCAGAACATTTCCTAGGCAACAGTCAATTCCACTCAGTCCATGGATATGATTGTTTGTCGTGCAGAAACATTGACCAAGAGGCTGCCATATTGAGTCGAACATCAGAGAAATATTCTTCATTTACATCCGTTGCCCGTCAACAGATTTCACTGTCTGTGCGACTTCTTGAGGAGGAACCAAAGAGACTATCAAAACTGAAAGTAAAATAAAAAAGAAAGTAAGTTATATGACAAAATGTCAGATTACAAACTCATCCAAATTCCTTTCTGCTTCTAATTTCATCAAATATTCAAATAAGAAGATAACAAAAACCAATTTTATAATTTCTTTCAGTATGCATCAAGGTGTAATGTTGGCAATACAAAATTAACTAAAGGCCCCACCGCCACATTGCTCACCTGAGCAAAAATGGACAACTGAAATAACTCTGACAACAGCAGCTTTATGGAGTCAAATTTCTGTTTACATATATTAACTTCTTAAAATGTTTTTTAAATATCGATTCAAAAAACTGTGCACCCCACCATCTTTTTAATGTCACATATATATATGTTAAAAGACAAAGCCCAATTGTGCTCCCTGTGGGTCACAGTTTAAATAAATATAACTTAAAATTAGCTATATTTAATTTCAATTTAAAAAAATATTTTCCTCAATGATACAAAAAATGTGCAACTAGTACCCCCTTTCTCCTCCAGATGTGGCCACTCTCTGAACCTTTGGTTGAAAGTATTTATTATATGAACTTTTATAATTTCAAGTTAGCTTAAATCAACATTTACATTACTTATAACAACCTCATTTTTTTCCTCAAAAGAATTATTTCAAATGTATTTGCATTGATGCTGTTATCTGATGCACTTTTTAAAAATTAATGTTTCTGACCCACTGGGATCATGACTTGAACAAAATCAAATCTATCATTATCAGGTAGCTAACATCCTATTTCCACTTTTTCTTTATTATTTCCCCTTGGAAGGGAGCCTGACCCTTCATTTGAACAAATTTCTAAACCTCTATTTGACCAATAGCATGACTTAACTTAAAAATTTAGTTTACTAGCTTGATTTTTCTTAAATTTCACTTCCAAAAATTATATATGTTTTTTCAATAGACTACTTTAGAATTTAAAGTTCCTTATGAACTTTGACCCCCTCCCTTTCTTACCCCTGGGAATCATGAAAAACAAAATGATAAAACAATAAATTCTAAACTATCGTATAACAAGAATCTCAAGTAAAGGTTTAATTTAATCATATTACAGTCTTTTTAGTATTTTTTTGGTTCTTTAGAAGTTTTTTTTTTTTAAAAACAACAATGACAAACAATTGACAAAGTTTAATCAGAAAAGCCCAAACTTCAGCCTTTTGGCTCAGGTGAGCTAAATAAATTTTTGAAAATCTGATACTGGAGTACATTTGCACACAACCTGCCAGAGAGGTATAATTGATAAAAATTTGCAATAGAATGCTTTTACTTATTTACTTTCTAATTTGAAAACACCAAAAATAATTTACCGGTAATATATATGATAAACTTACTACATCAATTTCCAAACTGCTAATAAAACAGGTGAACAGAGATACAATACTTGATTATACATATATATAAATAGTTGAAATTATCAGTAGGATGAAAAAAAAATTGAATAAATGGGGTGGGGTGTAAAATTATCAGAACAACCAACATAATGTTTATATTATGGGGTTCACATTGTAAAATGATGAATTTTATCCTATGTACTTGCATTGATTTGATTATTTTACCATCCGATCTGTGTAAATAATATATGACATGCCATAATGCAAAGCTGTCCTTATTGAAGCCCACAATGTGTACAAGTACTGGCATATATGTTATTCACAGCATTAAAATCTAACTTTTATATATATATATATATATATATATATATATATATATATATATATATATATATATATATATATAAACCTTGGATATAAGCTTCTGCATTTGAGCAATTCAAGGGAATGTACCCAGGTTTCAGAATATGATAAGAAAATCCTGTAAGCGTGGTTCCATTTTGAATTACAATCATGTAAGTTTTAAAAAATATTAATGAATTTTTTCTTGTTATTAGGATCCATCTATTCATCTTTTATAAATGCACCATATGATCTGGCCAACCCTAGCTATTCTTTCTGAAGTTAATTCATAAATATATCAAACTATGAACAATATGTTGACCTCTTGTATACATAAGAAACAAGAACCTGGGAGTAGTGGCCATGTTTCTGTGACTGTATAGGATATCAGTCCAAAACATCTGTAAAGGCTGGATAAAGAGAGCATATTTTTTAAAACTATGATGGGTATTAATTACTTTTCATATGACAAATTTTCATGTAACATCATCTTTGCTAGCCAAGGGTTTACGATCTGCTCCCCTCTTTTACATGCGGATCGTAAACACTTGCCTAGTGAAGAAGATGTTAGTACATACATATATTCAAGGTTGAAATCAATAACCATGATACTCAAAATGCTGATTTTCAAAGAAACTAAAAGTAAAAAATTAAAGAAACCGAAAAAGCAAACTTGCAAGCTACCCAACTGTAAAAATGAAGGAGCCCAATTATGATTAAAGTAATAAAATGACAACCTAGCAGGAAAAATCAAAAATAGAACCAACATCGAAACAACAAAAAAGGTAAAAGAATACACCACTTTCACAAGTAAACTGAATCGGTGGATTGGGGCTTAAGGGTCAGCTGGGGGGTGAATTAAAGCAACTAAATTGTGACATTGCATACATGTCTAAATTGAAACACAACCAAATTCACAATGGTTGGCAAAGTAGAGGGAAAGCATAATTAAAACAGATCACACAAAAATGATTTCAGTTTTGTATAGTTCATAGACAAGCACTTCCATTTAAAATCTTCTCTTTTTTTTTTAATATTTAATTTGTATATCTAATTTTTATAAAATACATATGACAATGTACATGTATCAAATATATCTACATTGCATCTCAAAATAACAACAATATAACTGTATAACCAGTGGGGGACTACCGGTAATAATATTTTAAGGTGCTAGGTTTCATTGATGTAAAATTTAAAATTCTCCGTACCAAGTAATATGAGTGTGTTGACGTTTTTCAAATTATTTGATTTAATCCTCAGATTTGATCTGTTGGTTACAACTATTTTGTCTTAATTTACAGCAACACAGGATCGATCATTGAATGCTGTCATAATTAACCAATCAAAACTTCACTGCAAAGTTTGATCTTCATTGGCACTATGCATATTACATGTGTATCTGAGAAATCGAAGCATTCTGGAGCATGACTTTCACCATCATACTTACAGATCTACAGCCCTATATATGCAGCAAATGAAATCAAAAACAAACAATATTACTACTACAACCCAACTGTACAAAATAACCATGAAATAACAGCTGAAGTCATGCACAATGAATTTGGTGGAAAAAACACATCAAAGAGAGATATCTACACTACAGGACAAAGAGACAACAGCTGAATATAAATAGAACTTAGAGAACCTTTCATTAACTACACAAGATTAGAAATCCAACTCTGGCAGGTTGAGTTTTTCCACTAGCTCTGTAAAACTGAAAAAACACATGTACATAGGCATGTTATGTAGTGAAATTAAGTTTTGTAATAATGACACAGCCCTAAAGATGGAGATTTATTAGTTGAGAGATCAAGATATCTAAATTTTAAGTCTTGATACCAAGATTTTTGTTTGTAGAAAATTTCTTTTATCGATAAAATACTATAATAATAGTATATCATATGCCAACTATTAATAAGCAGATTTTATTTATTTTATTTTTTTTGAGAAATTCAATCTGATCTTTTCTGAATATTATACTAATACTGCTATTTTCCTTATTTCATACTTATATAAATGAGCAATATCCCATTATGCAACACATTTTGTGAAATTCTAGAAAATTTTGTAATCTGAAGCCAAAGTTTACAATAGTTTCCAATTTCCAATATAAATTGGAGATTGACAATAATTGGCATAGGTATTTGTCATTTCTAAGTAATATCTGAGGTTTTCAAAATACAAATACTTCCGCATGTTACTGAGCTCCACTCATCATCCACTTTCATTTCTTACAATCCACTTACCTCACATACCAGTATATCAATGTACATTAAATTAAATGTACATGTATTCTTCATCTATCAGTTTCTCCTATTTTTATTATGCTTGCGCTTCATTGTTGTCAGTTGCTTTATTTATCAATCATCACTTGAATTTTAACATCTCTTATTATTTCCTTATAAATTGAACATTCACTTGTTGCCATTACAATAACAGGTTCTGATTACAATGATTACGATGACTTACAATTTGCGGATCCCTGATGGTTTCCGGTGTCCGGGGTAGACTTTTTCGTCGGGCTCCCTGTTTATTGGACCGTGCACTGGCAGGTCCTCCCCTTGGTATCTATAAAACCATTATCAAACATTAATGGTATTCACTTGTGTATTAATTGTAACAGTTTTCTACAGATCAAGTCTCTTCTTTACATCAGAGATCTAAAATGTTACTGACAAATCTTCTTTTCTTCTCCACTGCTTTTATTGCACTTAATACACTACAGTCAGTACATGTATCAGTATTATAATAATTTCCAGTTTTATTTTTGATCAATAATAATAAATTCCAGTTTTTATAAGCTATCAAAATTTGTGATTATTGATAACCAATGTAAATACAAAATCAGGAGTGAATGAAGAGATGTTCGACACAAGGAACTATTGTATTGTAATAAAACCTAATTTGAATAACTGTTTAATCTGAAATAGAGTGCTTCCCATTAAAACAGTCAATTTAGAATGAGCTGTAAATATAATGTCTACACCAAATTAGTACACATAAAGCATAAAACTTTCACACTGATTGTGCAAGATGCTTGAAATTGGTAGTGAAATAAAACAAGTGTTATGATGTGTAACAGAACACAATTAAGGAACATGGGAAAAATCAGGTCTCTGTATATCCTTAGTATCCTCTTCCTATCAAAAACAAAGACTTTTTTATCCTACAAAGTGCATGGCATCCTAATTTATCAAAACACTCATCAGATTTTTCACCAAGATCCTTGAGTTTTCCAAATTGAAAAACAAATACATGTAATTATCCTTTAAGGTAATGCAATAGGCAATACATGTGCTAGCCTAAGACAAAAATCAAATCAAGTGCACACAATTACATGCAATAATTGATGTAGACATAGTCACAAAAAAGAAAATCCACACGATCTAGCTATTTTATATTGCAGTGCCATGTGATCAATAAAGTGTCTGCAAAAAGGCCTTAAAATAAACTTTCATTTAAACTTAATGTAATTAAAAGAATTTAGAATGTGTTTGTGAAATCAATAATATAACTAAGAACTTACTCCAAATCGGTGCTTGAATTAGTGTTCTTTCTGGGCACTCTGTAAAGGGGATTAACTCAAACAATACAAAAAATAGCAAGCATGAAATGTGAGTATACATTCAAGATATTGATTACAAGAAATGTGAACAAGGATCATTACTGCGTGGTTGTCAAAGACTGTCCCCCGTTATCATAATCAATACTGCTCACTAACATACCCTCTGTAAACTCAATTCATCCCACACCTCTCACTATGCCTTTATATTATTACAGTCAAGTAAAATGTCAATAATTGCTATTACAAAACTATTGGTAATTATATCCATTGAATCAATGGCTGACTATAAAACAGGGTACCGATCTTTGACAACCACTAAATAACAAGGAAAAATATCATTTCCAAGAAAATGTGAACATTGCAAGACTTATTCATGCATGTCTTACAAGAGTGAGAACGACAAGGGCTTTATTGAAGAGAGTGAATTTGTGTTAACTATTTAGTTATTTATCCAATATCCAATTTCTATTTACTCTGAGAGTGCATGGACACACATAGCAAATGCCCGAGTACAATGTCATTACAGGAGAATATTGCCCTCAATAAAGGCATTATATGAGAATAATTTCTCAAGAGAATATTGGCAATACATTGTAACGGAATTCATTGATGAAATCTTAAGCTGATAATTCTTTGCAAATATTGTTTGTTCAACCTCATATTTCTATCATAAGAATGGCTAGTAATACCCTATTTTGGTAGTCAAGTGCTGGGGCAATTTTTCTGACAATTTTGTTTCGTTCAACATATCTTTAAGGCATTGATCCTATTTAAAGGGTCCTTTTTATTACTTTTTATACTGTTACAGTATTATCAGTTATACATTGTGTGGCTAGCTCACTCTGGTAAGTAGGATTAAATCAAAAGATATATACACATGAATACATGTTTATAATGAAGTAATATGTGCATTGAAATATATACATAGATCAGTAAAAAGTTTGTTAAATTAAAAGTTACTTTTTTTCCTTTGATCTAAAGTTAAAGAAAATTTTATGTCCATTAGATTTGTCTTTTTTCTCCATTTTGAGACCAAAAGTTGCATCATTTATTATACAATATTCTCTTCCAAATTATCCTTTTAGTTATTCAAGAAAAATTTTCACATTACATTTGAAATACATGTACATGTACCGGTATTCCATCAAAACAATCAAGCAACCACAATAGTATAATCCAACATCTCTAGGCATTCAAAATTATTTTTGGCAGGCATTTACTTTTCAAATATATTATCAGAAAAAAAAATAAAAATGAAGAAAACCAAACTGCATCTACTGACACAAGGACTATACAGATATTTGGCTTACTTTGGCCTGAACGCCGTGAGCTCCTCCTCGACCTCTATCAGTTTGGCCTTCAGTTCGTTACGCTCCATTAGCACTGTCTTCAGCTCCTTCATTGTGAATCGCGGCCGGTCTGGGTCCTTCATGTCGATGACCATTTTTCCAATCATGCTCATGCTTTGTTCGATACTCTTCATGTTTTCCCCCGATTCCTCCTCACTCCCTGGCGGTGCCCCCGGGGGAAACTGGGGGATATCTGTGGAATGTGTGGCCCCCACCTCATTATGTACAGTCGTTTCATCCTCTTCCTGTATTTATAGTCACATATTGCTAATTTGTTCCTATAACACTATTTACAGTAAAGTGTCTTGGTATCTTAATGTTTTATGATTTATTGATTTAGAGATTACAGGTGGATATTCATAACTTCACAGATTCACCTATGAAATATATCTCTCTGAAGTCACAAATTAGGTTTTCTGATAAAGATTTCCAACTGCAGCATAGATACTAGTTATCTTACAGTATTTCCTCATTGGCTATTGTTTTGTTTGTTTAGTTATTGCTTTGAGGTGGTTTTAAAAATAGAATATCTTTTCAGTTGGCAGTTGTCTATGTATTCATTATTGTAAATTCTACATTCTATATAATCATTGGAAAAAGTGGTCCTTACCACCTCTAGGGAAGGGTGTGGGGGTCTGGGGGCGGTGGTGGTCTGTGGGGCCTGTTTCTCCTCCTGTTCCCTGACCAGGGTGGTGATCTTGGTGATCTGCTGTTCCTTGTCGGCTAGCTGGGCCTCTAGCTCACTCTTCTCCTCCAGCAGGGTGTGCGACTGCTTCCTCTGTATGCTGTTGCTTCGCCTCAGGTCGGCATTCACCTTCACGATCTGTTCTAACTGGCTCTGTAGCTGTGTTAAAGAGGAACAATTTATGACTGTAAGCAACGCATTGATTTACTGATTTGCTTCATTAGTGTAAAATTCCAAAAAAATGAATAAAAATCAGCACTATCAAATATATTATAGCTAGGAGATTCAGATATCAACATGTACCCGTATAAGCAATACAATACAATACATTTGATAATTCACTAGGAAATACCGGTACTATTAAAAGCATCATTTTGTATGTTAAAAATCATGACTGTAGCACTGATCCAAACTGTAATAAAAAAATGTTGCAATTGAAATTAAGACAAAAAAAAGCACCTAACAGAAAAAACACAGTTAAAAGGTATCATATTGCTTATGGGCAAACAATGATGAATAGTATGTATTAATAGATTACTGAAAATTCACAAACTTCATAAAATTGCATGGAAAGTCCTTGTATACAAAAACCAATATATCATGTCCATAATATTCATTAATTATGATGACTCAAATTAATTAATTTATAATTGGGACACTTCTTGACAATATGTCCTTTCCTGTGGCAACATCTTCACAAAATTGAGGGGGTGTTGGAATCACTTTATTAGGATTCAGGTCAAAAGTGTAAATGAATACACTGTCACCCCAACACCAAATTTAGTCTATCAAAGTGGGGAGCTAGGGACATACAGTAAAGAAAATAAGTTTTAATGCCTATTTAAAACATATAAGTACTTACATACTTTAAATTGCATGTTAAATAGTCAGTGGTATATCCAGGAAAAAGGGGGCCCAAAAGGTTTAAAGCTTTTCTAGCTGTACTTGACATATAATATGATCAATAAATAACAAACACTGGTTTGACATTCTTTTCCTCTAGTTTTATTATTTTTTAAAATAATTTTTTATCAGAATGGGCATTTTTTTAAATTTATTTTTTTTTTTTGGGGGGGGGGGGGTTGAGGGTGGTCTGAGCCCACTAAATCTGCCAGAGATAGTCAGTGAGAGGTCACAGGCTAATTAACTTTGTTTGTTGTAAATCATTGTACAAATGTAAAAGGTAAATACATGTAGAACTAATTCTGGTTTTTATTTTATGGTAGCTACTCATGGTTACAGGTAGCTACAATGAATTGGTACATTGGTCAGCTCCATTTTTCAATAGAACACAAAACTATGACATCTATATACACACATGAAAACAAACAAAGCTCATTTGTTACCAAAAATTTACTAAATGAACAACTCTTGTTGAGTTTGGGTTTTTTGGGGGGTTTTTTTGTTATTTTTTTTTTTTTTGCTTTGTTATTTTTTTTTTTTTGTCTTTTGGGTATTCTAATGGACAAACTCACTAAAAATCTTCAATTTTGAGACAATTTTTATTAATAAGCTATTATCTACCTATTCTCAACCTTTATCACAGCAAACACATACATTACAATTTCATGCTACAAGACTGACCTGTCATATGTGTGTAATTAACTAGTTAATATGTCTCCTCATACTGATCTGTTGGCATTATGACTGAGGTACATACATAATGGTAATTTTACCTGTTGTACCTGAAATACCAGTATGTGGCAGATGGCAAGAAATTAGTCTGGCACTATGACAAGTTTTAGGTATGTGATATGCAGGTTGGCAATATTAAGGGTGGCAATATATGGAGGTGATATTGTAAGCTAGATGCCAATTTCCTTTTTATGAAATTTATGAAATTGCACATATGAATCTGCATTTGTTAGGAGTCTTGAATTATGTAGATTATTCAATGTAAAAAAAAAATCATTTTTATCTGTCAAAATAAAATATGATGATATGCAAGGAAATTATTATGTTATGCTTCACTTACTGCCTCACAATCTGATGCTTTATGCTTCACTTCAGTCTTAAACTTCCTCAGTTCTTCCCTTTGTTTGTCCACAGTTTCCTTTAATTTAGTTAACACCTGAATTTCTTTTTGCTCGGTTTCTACAATTAACAAAAATAAGCTTTTAAAAATAAAATACTATGAAAAAAATCCAATTACATTTTATTCAACTTTATTATTGTTTTTTTTTTTTCTATTGTTAAAAAATCAGTCAGTGCCATATGAAATTTTGCATACAATACCGAATAAAACTAAACCCTCATATAAAACAATAAACCTGCAGAAACAGGTAGATCAGTCTACATGTTTATGCCTGTATGTAAGCTGATTCTCTCACACCTCTGGACTGATCACACCTACCTCTAGTGACCGCTGCCACCTCTTCAGCCACCGCCTGTTTTGTGTCCACTAGGCGATTCTGCAGGCGTTTGTTCTCCTCCTGTAGGTCAGACACAGCCTTCAACAAATCCTTTGTTTCCCTTTGCCAGTTATCCTCTATCTGCAGCAACTCCTGTGTATAAGAGAGTAAAGTTAGAATGGAAGAAAAATACTTAACTTATGAAGTGCCCCATGGATTTGTAAATTCTATAGTCAAACATTACTGATTTTAACAAAAAAAGTAAATTTTCTCTGATGCTAAGAAGTATCGTTATCTTGGAAGCCATGACAATATCATATCTTTATTTGAGATACTACAATAAATTGATGTTAATAATCTATCATATGCATCGACTTGAAGACCACCATGTAGAAATATTCTTTTGCTGCTTTGCACTGCAGATAATCAGATATTATCAATAACTGACAGATTTTGAGTGTATTTAATATACAATTAGTTAAACAAGTTATTCATGATTTTATATCTTTGCAAAAACACACCTCTTCATAGCGTAGTCTTTCTTGTGATCTTTCTTGTTTCTCAGTCTCCAATTTATCGATAGTGTATCTTAACTCTGATATTTCACTACTTTCTTTTTCGTATCTTCCTGCTAAACTTTCTAATTGCTCCAGGGCTTTTATCACTTTTGGCATTAGGTCTGTCACAGCATCTACTCCATAGTTCTCAATCAGCTTTTCGAACTCCTTCCCTATCCCTGCAGCCTGATCATAAACATCTACAACAGTTACCGACTCAAAAGAATCATCCATTATTTGTCTTCTTTCGGGAAAAGGATCCATTGATCCTACCTCGTTCAAGTAAAGACGACGATATTTTTTCCTTATTGTTTACATTCCTGTCATCTGAACTTAAAGTTTATCTGACAATCAAGCACCTGACTCTCCCATTGATTACGTCAATGTTAAAGACACGCTTGAAATGAAGTGTGTCAAGGTCACATTGTTAGAAACGTTCACATGACGCGATTCATGAATAAATAAAGAGTGGCGCGGATCCACTGCATGTTATCAGCTTATCTATGGGATCCGCAAAATGTATTGCAACGATGTATAATTACAGTAAGATTTATTCACTTTTTTTCTCTGTCCCTATGGCATTTTTTCATAATCACAAAAATTATGATATTATATATAGTGACCTACATACATGTATAAAATAATGCATTTTTTTAGAGGATGAGTGGGGGTGGGGTGGGGGTGGGGTGGACGCAGGTTGGTAAAGCTCACATGTCCGTTGCGGCGCATCAGAGCTACCCCACCTATTTTAATCTGTACAACTACTATATTTTCCCGTGTCTTAAAGTGCAGCCACATGATGCGATTTTTCATCAGATTCGCCTACGACGAAACTCGTTTTTGTATCACCTACACCTGTTAGTCAGTCAAACGTAATTGCAGTACTCCTTTCCAAAAACTCGAATCTTCTAAACCTCAGGACTACCATTTGAAATGTATGGTATGCCAGTCAGTCAAGTCCATCACCAGTTAAACAATCCATGAAATTTGGTGAAGTTGATAAGACAAAAACTAGGTCCTGGTCTATAAAACTTGCCAAAACACTGAAACCGTACGCTGATGCCAGGGACATCGCATAGACGCCCCGGTGAGCTAAATAAATGAGCTCGAAATCTGAATGGTTGAACCCTTCCATGAACTCAGATTCATATACCAATTCCATTAAATTCAATTTATTGTTCTTGAGCTGTACAACTCGTCAGAATACAAAGTATAGTACATATACATGTATATACAAATTTGGAATGTGCAATATGTGAGTGGACATAGAAAAAATAATGCACACATTATAAAATATAAATTGACATATATGTATGTTTAGTAGCTTAAACGGAAGTATCAGAACGATGCTGAGTTCTTACTTTTAGAGGGTTAGACAAATATTTACATAATTTATTGAGTTCCTTTGTATTGTTAACACTTAAAAGATTAACTAACTTAAAAAAACACTTGTTTTTTTTTGTAGTAAAAACTCTTAATATATTTCTTTTGTAAAAAAGGACATATGAGTATAAAGTGGTACTCATCTTCTTAATCTTTTTTATTACTAAGATTGCAAAATCTCTAGTTTCTGAGCACCTTGTTGTGTCGACCTTTTTTTAATATTTAAAGAGTTTGATGAAGTTCGAAAAATACTTTTAAAAAAATTTTGAATTATAATTAATTGGTTTTTTTGAGAAAAGATTACAGATCAATTTCAAAGTTTAACTGCACTTTCCCTCCATAATCAATAGAGCCCTGCCCTAATACCAGAATCCAAATTTCAAATTCAAATTGCCTAGCTGCTTTTGCCTGCCCATTAACAGCTAGCAAGAGTTTTACAAAAATGAATGTATTTCCAGCAGTAGAAAATAGGATTTTTGAATATCAATGACGGTACCAGAATCCCGTGATGACGAGAACTATTTATGAGACTATAATTTTAGTTCTCACATATGATAAATATATACACTGGAATGTCCTTTACAAAATTTTAGTTTATTGATAATCAAAATTTAATTGTCTTCTACAAATGTTGATTCTCAATACTCTAAAAAATTTTAAAATTAATACTAGTAAATTAGTACATGTATTCAATTGTATATATCGAGACAACAATTATCTCGGTATATCAAGTCGTCATCTTTGTTATATTGAGTTAATTCTTATTTTTAAAAAAAAAAACCCAAAAAACTTTCAAATAATTCTTTAATTTTTCATTAATGATAAATAAAATTACTTACTGTGTACTGTCATTAACAAGACAATATTGAACAGCCAGGACTAGAAAATAATTATTATTAAAATACATCATTATTCCACGGGGGTAAATAAATACTTAAAACTTAAACGAAAAATTTGCCGATTCTTGTGGTATATAAGGACACTTTTCTACAGACAAAAGGGTCACATTTCTAAGTTTCTAATGGCCGGACTTAAACTTATTTTCGACGTCGATAAAAAAAATCACCGATCTGACAATATACTCTCTAAAGTATTGTGACAAAGCGTAAAAAAAAATCAACAGAGGCAGCTTTCGTATATTTATGGGGCGGGTGTGGGGCTGTTTCTTAATTTCACAGAGTCGAAATTTCACACTCAGATTAAAACTGAGTTTGGCCTCTCCACTATTTGAAAAAAGACATTTTTCTTACTTAAATTAACATAAAAATTAAATTCTGAGGGAATTGGATGAATCTCCCACTTTTTTTTTGGGGGGGGGGGCATTGTGATAAAATTTTAAGATACTCCCCCCCCCCCCCCCCCCCCCCCCCCCCCCCCAACCACCACCACCACCACAATCCACGGATTAGGATTTTGAAGATTAGTGAAAAGATTTTTTTAAATTTTATTTTTCTTTTACTTGTCAAGATTTCAGGTAAGTCTCTCTTCCCAACTTTCAAAACTGAACGATGCAACGTACCCGTGTAACTGAGCTTTAAAAACAAGGGGTAAACAATATCGTCTTCAACTGTCAATTTCTGTTACACATTAACTCATAAGATATTTGCTATTATGATATCTATTAAAGATTTGAAATTTTTATCAAACAAGGGTGGAAGATAATACGGAGAGCTAATGCATTAACATAACATACATGTATGCATACAAATAGTAAGTCATATATTTTTCTTTGATTTCCTTTTCTGTATATTTCAATCTTTGATTCTTTGATATTCGACCTTCTAATAGCTAAAAAAAAAAAAACCACATTTCTGGAAGGGGTAATTGTTTTTCATTCTTTCTATATGTGATGGTGTGTCTGTAAATATAGTTACCATCTGATTTATCTCATAATAATTTACGGACATACTACCAAATAAGTAGAGAAGTACTGTAGACGAGTAAAAATTCATTAACAGCACCACTAAATAATGAGTATAAAGAACCTCAAACTGATTGCTTTGGTCAGAATGGGTAAACATTTTTTTTCTATTAAAAAGTTAATATCTACAAATACAATAATCTACATCTACAAATAGAATAAACTGATCAGGTAAAATAGTTAGATTTTGTATTTCTTCGTTGATAATACGATAAAAAAGTTACATACGACAAATTACCCATATATTTATAAAGCAGGAATTAAAAAGCACTATTGACAAAACCAATCCCGATTTTTTTCTCGTAATTGCATCGGGCTCGGTCGTATTGCTGTGCATGCGCAATAGATGAATTTACGTGGCATCCTGTTTCACTTCTCAGCCGACGTGTTTGTAACAAACCGGGCATATTTATTTTTATTCGGTTTTTCTTACAACTTAAATTATGTATTTAAACATTGCAATAGGTGTTTTAATTTCAATAACTAGTTTGAAATCCATCGATTGTTATTTCATTAACATTGATGCACACGCAGAAGAATGTTTTTTCGATAAAGTGACATCTGGGACAAAAATGAGTCTAATGTTTGAGGTTGCTGAGGGTGGTTTTCTTGATATAGATGTAAAGGTGAGATTCTCTGATAATAAAAGTTAGATATATTTAATCCTGTTCCTTAAATATTGGGTTTTGATTGTAATGTTATATATATCTACCATATATTTGTATCTTAATGTACAAATTTATGATCAATATCAGCTGCAGAATTTTATTTTCTACATATTGCTTGATAAAACTTTTAAGTACAGTTGCAGTAACGCTAAATATCCATTGCACATTGAATTGATGGACAAGAGTGTTAAACATATCAATTTCTTGTATCAAATTTCTCTGCCATGTTTACTTTTTGAACTGTCAGATTTGAGAATTGTTTATCATAAAACTCAAATAGGTCAGGTACCTCCTGTGTGTTGTTTGATGTCCTTTTGTTGTTTTAAAAAGAACCTACTGTTATGCAAGGGGTGCATAGAGTTTATATAAATTATTTGCTTCAGTGATTAGTGTGTGGGTCCTTCAGTTCTACTCTAGTGCAGATATTAATTAGCAATTTTATAGATACTAAAAGAGCAACAGAATTTCACAAAATTATTCATTCTATTTTCATTTTGCTTCATTATGGGTAACATGATTTACATTAATTTTCACAACTATTTACTGAAATAGTTTTCTTGAAATTATAGATTTATGGACCTGATGGAAAAGTCATCCACCAAGGAGACAGAGAATCAAATGGAAAATACACATTTGCAGCCCATATGGATGGTGTCTACAGATACTGTTTCAATAACAAAATGTCCACTGTGACTCCAAAGATTCTCATGTTTACAATGGACATTGGAGAGAAACCCAAAGAGACAGATAATATGGAGAGTGATGGTATAATAGACCTCCTTTTTGAAATCTCAGTGTCAATTGATAATGCTTTCAAAATGATTGAAATGTTCACAGATCAAGTATTTGTTCAAATTCTTTTCTAAATGAGATTATTAACCATCTCTATGATGACATGTGGACGACTCATAAAATGGCACAAACATTTTATGATTTATATATGCTACTAATGCTATCAAAAAGAAGTGTTTCATATATAACTCTCTAAAACTTTTTTTGCAGCAAATCACAACAAGCTGACAGAGATGATTAATGAGCTGTCCACAGCACTGACTGGAGTAAAGCATGAACAAGAATACATGGAAGTCAGGGAGAGAATCCACAGAGCAAGTAAGTCACCACCCCTCAGTGATGTTCACAATAATTTGTGACATTTCAATCATTCAATTGAACATATACCACAATACTTAGAGTGTTTCATACTGAATAAAGCGAAACTTACCAATGGTAATTGTTCTATTGTCAAAAGAAATTTAATCTAAATTGGTATATGATAAATGTACAACTTTATATATCAGCAGTGTATTTTTTTATCTTTATAACACATGAATTTTTTGTATTTAGTCAATGAGAACACCAACTCCCGTGTCGTCTTGTGGTCCTTCTTTGAAGCCCTGGTGCTGGTGGCGATGACCCTAGGACAAGTGTACTATTTAAAGAGATTTTTTGAAGTCAGAAGAGTTGTTTAGTCACTAAAAAAATTACTATTGATGTGTGTGTGTGTTTGATTTTCCATTCAGTCAGTTTAAATTGTCGTATTTAAGAATTCAATTATGCATGGGGAAAATTTGTCATAGACTGAACAATTATTAACCTTCATTTATTCTTCAAGTTGAAATCTAAATAAGATACACTTTCATCACTACATGTTAGAGAACAGGGTAATATGTCAATTGTTCTAAGTAAGTCCTTAACAATACACAAATGCATGTATTGTGAAAACAATTGGCCCCGATTCAAATTCTTCATTTGATTACCATTGTCAGATGTAGTGAGTGCTTGATATTGGCTGTGGGTGTGAATGCTTTAGAAAATGTGCATAATGTAAGCCTGATATCTCTACTTCATTTTCTACTGTTAATAAGTTGGATTGAATTTTTTTTTTTTGAAACTAATGTATTGAATTTTAATTTAAGTATGCTGCTTGATTTCTATTTCAGAAATATTGAGTATAAAATTTCCAAAATTCCAATTCATTCACATCATTGTATAGAATGTACATGTATGAGTGGTTTCTTGTCATTTTAAATATTTTAGTTCTGAAGTGTATATGATTTTGACATTTTTTCATTTACTTTCCTTTTAGGTGACAGATTTTTTGTTTAATATGATTTTTTAAGAAAAAAATGTTCGAATTTGTTTTGCTCTATATTGGTGAACAGAACTTCACTTCCCACAGAAATAATTTGTAAATGAAAAACTATATTTTGTGTCAGATGTCTATTTACCATCTAGAATACAGGAGGAAAAGACTGTCAGTTGTAATAGGTTGTTTTGATTTATCATTTATAGAAAACAAATGTAATAACTTCTAAAATTATTTGTTTTGGTATTGAAGCTTTATATTCTTCCCTAAATTTTTGCTGCACAACATAAACTGCCTTGTTTTACTAAGCAGCATTATAGTAACAAATATTGTTTCTTTTGTTGCACTTTATGTATCATTAAAACTCAAGAATGATCAGTTTGTTGGCATTTGTTTTTATGAAATAAAAACCCAGTAATTTAGTGAGGATCCCATGTAACTGTTTCTCATTTTAGAAAACAGAAATTCATATATTCATATTGATATACGAGTTGATGTGACCAGCAGATGTTTTACATCATCCCAGACCATCAATTCATACTTTTTGAATTTGTTCAACTGTTTGTTTTTCTTATGTTAATGAACTAATGGAAAGATTTTATATCAAGTTCTTGCACTATTTGACTTGACGGCAATATTTTATCAAGAGCAATCTTTGAACAAAAATTATTGGCAAGTGACAAACTATGAGAAAACTTTGAAAAGTGAAAAAGTTGATAATATTTCAGCATATATAATGTGCCTTTTATTACTTTTTTGATATTTTTTCCTAGAAATGTGAGAAAGGGAGATAAGTTCAATGTTTGTTCATCCAAATACACAGAAATATTTATATAAGAGCTTGTGCATTAACTATGGTTAGTTTTATACCAATTGTAAAATGCTGACATTTCTGGTGCAAGTAAAGGTGCAAGTAAATATAGGAGAAATCGATATTTTCTTAAGTTTTATTAGAAGCCAGTTGACCAAGTAATTGATACAACATCAAAATACCAGGCACAGTTGGATTTAACTTGGTTATTCCTCTTGTCATAGGTACTGATGCTAAAACAGCATCATTTTCACACAGAAATTTAATCTTTTGATTTGAAACTTTTAGTGTGTCATCACTTAATATCAATGTAATGTTGTCGGCATTACTTAAATCCACCTCGTTGAAATTTGTTAATGGAAATCTACTTTTCTCTGTGGGTTCTGAAAAACTTGTGGGCGATGAATCAGAATCCCCTTCATCTGTATCCTCATCCTCAAGGTCCTCTGCAAGAAACTTTTCCTCTGCTCTCCAAATTGCCTGAAATGTCATTGGCCTTGCTGATGTAAAAATAACCTTACTTCTTGTGTATTCTTCAACTTCTCCATTCTGTCTGAGTATATTCCATGACAGATTTGTTTGAATTGGCATGTAAAAATGGCTTCCATCACTAGCTGTCAAAACTTCAGGGTCCCACATATTGCAACATCCTAAAGTCGTTATATAAATGAATTAAATACCAGTATATGGTACATATAGGTACCATACATGTATATCAACTTAAAAAGAACAAATTGTGAGTTATGAATAACAATAAAGAGAGTAAAGATTTGAGAAAAAGAAGATGAGATTCTTTGAACCTTTTGTGGTGACAAATCTCCTACACCCTACACCGTGAGCTGTTCTCAGAAGAACACCGGCTGTCCACGGATCATTGATTCTGTCCATCACCACAGTAACAGGCAGTCTATTCTCTGTCTCACTGACACTTGGGTCTGGTTTTTCAGCTACAGCTAAAAAATTAGCAGATATAATTATGCTATACACATGTATTAATACTATATATAGTTACTAAATCCTTGTTTTTCTATTGTCGCTACACGAGGATCTGAAGAAACCCCACTTGAGGTCACCTCCTGGTGAACTTTGTTTTGACCAATGAAATCCTCGGTTCCATATTTCAGTTACATGTTTTGGAAGTCATGCTAATACAATCTTTGGATTCCCTGAGGTCATCTAATATCAACTTATGCTCTGTCTCTAGTTCGCTGATACCAAAAGAATCGAGAACATGTGCCATTGCTTCGTCATACAACTCCACTTTTGTTTATAACCCGAAATTACTGTTTCTAACACTTGCTCTGATTGGCTAAAATAACTCATGAATAATCTTAAATCAAAGTTCACCAGGAGGTGACCTCAAGTGGGGTTTCTTCAGATCCTCATGCAGTGACAATAGAAAAACAAGGAGCAGATCAAGGATCTGATTTTAATCAGATTGGTCAAGCAATATTATAGTCAGCATATCTGGTGTTTATTCCATGAATAATATAATACAAAATGTGTTACATGAGTATAAGTTTTTTGTTTATGTAATTATTGTACCTGTAAAATAGATGCATACATACAAGAACACAATATTTGGTGTTAAAGTATTGAATGGAATTTGACCAAAAGAGATGACAGATTTTAACCTTGTTTAATATTATACTGGTATCTGGAACTAAAATTACCCCTTTGAATTGTTTATAACTCTGTCATAATACATGTACCTACCACAAATGATGCCATCAGACTTGACTGCCTTTTGGGAGACCCAGCTCTTTAGGGCTTTGACCTTTGTAATGTATTGCTGAGCTCCACCTAACTCAAGTTTCTCCAATAGTTTCGGCTCTGTAGTATATACCGATTTCAAATGGATTTTAGCTTTCACAGCCTGTCCAATAATTTTTTCTCCTTCTAGAAATATTGTTTGTGTTTTCTCGCTACCAGCTGCTGATTTGGAATCAACCAGTTCATTCCTAAAATTGCAAATTGTCAAACAGAATAAGATGGATTTGACTTTATTCTTAAATATCCATTTCATTGTACAATGTATTTGATAGAGGCAAAAACTGACAAAATTCTATCATTCGGCACCAAAGGTGATCAACTCATACAGTTGCCAAAACTGTGAAACATTCACTGGCAAGATTTCATATAAACTGCTTTCATCATGCCCATCAGAAGACATCTTGTTAACCACGAATCTAAAATAAACAAATTTCGATCCTCTGCTGCTCATTGTAATTCAACCCATGGCAAAAATATGAGGTTTGAGGATATATCTTGAGCATCTAGAAAAGCATTATGATCTTAATGAAGTCATGTTACCTACACATGATCCCCTGTTATTTCATCCAGCTGCCTCACTCCAGGATATGATTGCAACAAATTGCTTTTTCCTATACTTGATCCTTGAAGTTTCTTATCATATTTCTGTCTTTTTCTTGGGTGAAAATAATGACCGACATTTTCCTTTGGGTTCTTCATCTCGTTTGTACTGTTCACATTAGAAGATTTATTTCTTAAATGCATATTATGTGCATACATAGGAATTATTGGTTTGATAAAATTATACCTCATGGACGCGGCCATCTTGGTAATAATTTTGAAATCGCGATCCCGATTAACCGACACCGAACCTTCGTATAAAAAAAAAAATTCAATTGCTGTAACTTGCCAAGATTTTTTTTTCAGTAGAGAAACAAGCAGTAAGATCATAAGCATCTTTCAACTAAGATTTCCCCTGGAAAGGTGATTATCGAATAGAAATTCTCGTAGATTCGAAAAAAAAGTTGCCCAATGAAATACAGGGTTACGAGTAACGTGGTGACGAACCTAAGAGTGGTGTTCGAATAGCACGAATAGTCAGTTCTAATCATGCTCAGTATAAAAAAAATAATAATAATAATCATATACCGGTAGTTATATTTGGTGAAGGTTTACATATTATTAATTGTTACAAAGTCCCTGAATTATCCTTGAGACGGCGCACACTTATGCAGTTTTTACATCCATCCATCCACGACATTTAAAATATAGTTGATTTAAATAAAGAGTACGTCTTAACAAATAAGTTATGCATATAACGTTATGCAAATTCGCTCAAAAAGCATTCATTTGTATATAGACAGTCATTAAAAATCACGTATATTTCTCCTTATATTTAATAGTTCAGTACTATGTGAATTCATAATGTACCAACTGATAGTTTGTCAGCAGCTTTTTAAAATATATATGCTATAATTTTGTTCATAATATTAAAATTTGGGTATGTTTTCTAAAAGCACAAATTACAACTTAATTTTAATAGGACGAAGAGTTATTGTGTGTCAAATGATTGCGCTGGCTGTTTATGATAGTAAATTTAAGTCTACCTATTCCAGTCAAAGTATGAAAGCTGGGCTCTTTGTACAATCTAGTGAAGACTAATAAATAAGTTCACTGAGTATTTTGTGTTGGAAACGAGAAGGTTTAAGTCCATTTAGCCAAGGTCATGAAGGGGTTGTCCTATATCAAACCGTTTTTATAGGCCCAGAAAGGTTTGTTTTTCCGGATTTCGATACTTTGAAGGAACATTTCGCTGGACAGGTGTGACATCAGGCCCGATACTCATACAATATAAAAATACAGTATATTGAAAACAAAACACTGTCTCATATTTAAAAATACATGTACGAATAAATATTCATAAAAACAAATAATTGCCATTTTATTACAAATGAAATAAGTTTTGATAAGCGAATAAACATATTATCCACCTATTTGATTGTAGAAGTATTTTTTCTCTCCATTTTAACGTTACTTCCAATAAATTCTTAATATCCGGCCCTGCATTCTTCCTCTGCCTAGTGTACACGCAAGTCCGGTACATCGTACCAAATTCCGTGGTTTTCATTTGTAAGAGACTTTCTCGAAATCGCAGACGATGGAGCTTCTCTATTTCGTACCCCATTGGGGATATTTTTTGTCTTTTTGCCTTTTTGCTTTTTCGAGGTTCCATTCGACTTTGAATTTGATGCAATGATACCGGTTAGCTTTGAGTTCTTTCGTTTTAATAGGTTCCTTGGTGAAGGCGGACTAGAACTGTAATCATTGACCTGAGGGGACTCACCCCAGCTACAACAAAACCTCTTTTTCTTTTTACTCTTCATCAGTCGTCCTCGAAGTCTTCGTTCACTATTCTTCAAATAATACTCACTGAAATTAGCGGCTACAACTGCTATCGGCATTGCTATAATCAGTATACCGGATGCTGCACACGCAATGCCAACCAGTTTACCTGCAAAGGATGTCGGGTACATGTCTCCATAGCCAACGGTTGTCATGGTGATGATTGCCCACCACACACTTTCAATTATAGTGGGAAAGACATCTTGTTCATTAAATTCAGCAAAATACACAAAGCTTGCGAAGAAAACCGACGCAAGAAGAAAAGTGATAAACAACAGCAAGAGTTCCTTGATGCTCGCTTTGAGCGACATGAATAGAATTTTCAGAGCGCTGAATTGCTTCATTAATCGGAAGAACCGCAACAAACGCAAAACTAGCGATGCTTTGAGAACAGTGTAAAAATTTATCATCCCCGAATCATTCAGATATTTCTCGATTTGTGTTTCTATTGCAAAAGTCGTCCACATGGCAACTACAAGATACAAATCTAGAACATTGAGCACGTAGGTGAAAAACTTGATTTTACGCGGGCAAGTGAAGAAATGGGCCAATAGCTCGAGAGTAAAGAAGACTATACAGAACAGATCTATGTTGTCCAGCAGCGGATGAATCTCCGTGGTTAGGAACATGACTTGTTTGGCATTGTTCAAGTTCACGGATTGGAACATGGAGATCGTGGAGTAGTTTTTCATGTACACCAGTTTTTCACGTGTCATGGTTTCGTTTCGGCAATATGGCTGATAGGACAGGAGGAAGACCAGAACGGACAACAGAACTAGTGCCAGGTACAGGGCGTTGAAAATCTGGTAAAAGAAAGAAATCAAATAAAAGTGAGGTAACCAACACTTTTGGGAGCAAATGTTATCTAGTAGACAGTGCTACCATTCCAAATTCTTATATGGTGGCAAGAATTCAGTACATGGTTCATATTAATCATACAAGTTTGGACCTTTTTGCAGCAGGAAATCTTTTAAAAGGTTAAGGCGATATCATGATTTCAACATGTACCTGATTATACTGACATTCTACAGAAATGCAGTCTTAAAACACTTCACACAAATGACCAACCTATTTGTAAAATAGTAGTATTTGAATTTAAGAACGTAATTGGCAATAACGTTTAGTACTGCAAGCATTGGCTAGCCAAAGAACAGATTTTCACCGATTGACTTTACTTTGATGGTAATGTTTTGTACAAACACTTTGTGGTTGAAGTTTTAAAGCTTTTATAAATCATATTGATTAGAAGTACTGATAAATTTTGTTTCTAACCTAGATGTAATTGATAAAATCGGATTGGATTTTTTCATTGCATAATAAAAAAAAGTTGTTCTCGCGAAAGATTAAGGCAAGAAAAAAGGGGATATCATTAAGGGTCACAGTTATATAACAAGGGTCTTTAAGACGGGTTTAGGAACAAGTGGATTGTCATGCGTTCGAATGCGACGAATATATTCCGTACACACTGACAAGGAGTTTGGTGACGCGTATTCGATCAGAGTTTTTAGTCGGCCTCTTTCAGAAGTTGATGATCAAGGAATGTAACAAAAAACTGTGACTCTAAACAGAATGTCCACTGTCAATTTCTCAAAAAAAAAAAAAACCCATCACTAACCTTAGCACAGGTTGAAGATTTGGGTTGGTCTAAAGTTATCCATATTGTTCTGAACACTTTTTTCATTTTACTGTTCCTATATTCCGTTGGGTTATAATCTAAAATGTTATCCTCAAACGATTCTCGAATAGACTGAATAGTATTCTGAGCCTGAACAAAGCTGTGGTAGGAATGGATGCAACACTCAGATATGAGACACTTGGGGATCTTCCAGTAGTCCAACTCTCTCTGTAGCACGGCGCCGCAGCAGTTGGAGGGCACGTGCAGCTCTCCCGTGCGGTACAGATCCAGGATCTCATTGAACAGAACGGGACTGTGGTCGAAGAAGTACTCGTCCGTCTCCGCGTTGTATTCCGGTGATGCAGGCGACAGACTTCCCAGGCGAGAGTCCGGGATCTTTTTCAATGTGGACATTCTTGTTTGGAAAATTGTCCCTCCAACATTGATAAAAATTGCATAAATCCATCTCCTTTCCCCCATAGCAAAATATTTGTTAGAACCCGATTTACACTGTATGCTTTGAGTGATGTTTTGGAGAGGTCATTTTCCTCAGATAGTATTTGTCTATGGCCACACTGAAAGAAAAAAAGACTTACTGCCTTTGGTATTGACTTTTGGCCGACTCTAATACGGTATTAAATGGCAGATTTTCTGAATTAACACCTAAAACTTATTACATTGATCTGTTGTGTAATCGTTCAATAGATAAACTTAAACCCCACCGTTAGACCCTTTAAACCGGGGAAATATCACTCAAATCATCAATGTATTGCCCTTAGGGTCTTAGTGAATTAGCGTTATTTAGTTGAGTTGTATTAAGAATACATATAAACAAAAATAATTAAGATCTATTCTCTTGTTATAAATGATAACAAAAGATCATGTATGATATACATGTACTAGTATGCCAGATAATATAAATTTTACAACTCTTTATTAAGAGATCTGACTCGTGATGAACTGCGCCATCCCACCTGCGTCCGCGACTTTCTAATGAATGCTTTGAAATTTGATAATTCAATTATGCCATAGATAAAAGAAATGGTGGTACAAAAGCAGATCATATCTTGAGTACTCGACCGAATAAACATATTTCTCTTGGCTTCTGACTATTCTGATGAACTCTGAAGTTTTCGTTATTTTCTTTATGTGAACTTGTCATAAGTTGTCTAAATGTAATATTCGTTGTAAAACTTAGGTTTATATAAATTTGTCCACCCATCTATTAATGGGTAACGACGTCAGTCTAAAAACCTACATGAGTATATACACACATATTTTTCAGAGATCTGATTTTTTTTTTTTCACAATTAATGGATCCTTAACTCTACCATCTTTTCCCCAATTTTATCATACCGCGGTATGTTAATATAAGATATCTTATATTGTATCTTATTGTTTAAAAAGACGAAAAAGGGATCGTCTTTGTTTACTTTGTAACACATTCGAAAAATTCAATCCAAACAGAATGTTTATGATCACAACCGTCACAAAGATGCTTTAATTCTTCTCTCGCTTCAAGCGCACACATTATGTCTTTGAGTATATGCTGTTATATTTCTGTATACCATAGAATACAGAAATATACCAGCATAATTCACATCTTTTTCCATAAACATGGTCATTGGCAATCATTTTACAATATCTTTTGAATTGGACTAAGTGTTTTAGCGCTAGGAGTTGTCTGTCAAACGTCATAGAGGTGTGATGTTCTGCGTGCGGAACATGTTGAATAAATAAAACACACATATTCTAGATATAGTTTATTTATTATTTACAGCACACACAATAAATAATTTGGCACACTGGTTGCATTTTCATCACCGAATAGCAGGTAAATCACCCTAAAATGAAAAATAACTCGATGCTTATCAAACAGTACAATATCACAAACGACTTGTTAAAATCGAAAAAAAAATTATCGGATGTAATTCATATGAAAAAAAAAATCATATTAAATAAATTTGTAATTTAAGTAAGACATTTCCTACCTAGAGTTTTATATAAGATAGTCCCGAGGACGGCTGAAATGAAAACAAAAATTATCATAAAAATGTGCAAAGCAAAGAATCATGAGCTGTTTCTGGCTTGATATAGCTTGTTACTCATCTTCTGACAGTGATATTTAGACAAACACTAGAAACTATTCAAATAAGCAATTTAGACTTGAAAATGAGGATACAAAATTCAAAAATTTTGAGCTCAAATTAAGACAAGAGCCCATTCATAAAATATTATATAATCATTTTTGTTTTCGCAATAGACTTTTCAATGTTTTTGCAATACATTTAGATACTTTACCTGATCCTACTAGTTTTCCTGTATCACCCTTGAGAAATCCCATGGCATGATCCATTAAAGAAGGTCCTTGGAATAAATAGGGGGATATTGGAGAACCCAGAGAACCATATCCATATTGTGGGATACTACTACCATATCCAAAACCAGCTGATGGTGATCCATATCCAAATCCAGCATTGTATCCAAATCCAGAGTCAGCCAATCCAGGGTAACTGGAAAAGCCAGCACTAGGCGGAACAACGACGGCGACATCTTGACCTTGGTATGGCGTCTGTTTCCCGTACCCTGTGTAAGATTTACCATAAGATGCCGGGTACGAACTTCCACTGTAACCCGAATTATAGACCCCTTTCTGGGAACCAGTTTTTCCGTATCCCGAAAACCCGCCTTGATACTGGGATGTGGGATATTGCCGGGCGTTGCCTTGGTAAAACTGTTGTTGGTAGAGCTGGTTGTAATGGTTTTCTAGCAAGTGGGTATCATAGTTTGAGTTTGTCTTCCCACTCCACTGGGTGCCCTGATATTGGGTGGAACCGTAACCATTTTGAGGTTGTGTGTTGCCTCCGTAATTAGCACAGAGACCTAGCTTTGGTAGCAAGCATGCGATGACTGAGACAAGAAAGATGGTATTGCTACGCATTCTGATGTCGGGTTCAGGCAAAGAAGATGTCGATCGACTCCATGCTGGTTCACTTTATATACTAGACCTTACTCCAAAATACTCACGTTTTACTATTACTCATTTCCGATTACAAAACCCCTGTCCATTGTTACGTTCATAGGGCTACATCGATTTCATTCACCAAACCATCTTGTGCATGCCCTCTGGTGTTGCAGCGTCATAGGGACCTATCCAATCAAATCGAGGAATGAACGAGTTATTGAATAAGCCGTAAGTCGGAAAAGGCGAGACACCCCTGCCTTTATTGGGCAATGATTAAATAACTCGTTGTACACGGTCTTTCGAAACTCCTCAAAATAGCAATTAACTCTTGATGACCCATTCCATCTAATTAAGCAACAGCTTTTCTATTATCCTTCTTTACTTCACTTTATTTTTCTGCTTTCTTCTTGATCACATATATTTTATCAAGATATAGAATAATAAAAGTACAGTTTTTATTTGACAAGTCGTTAAACTGTATGATCAGATTTTACTTTTTTTGAATTTTTAAGAAAATTATTTCTTACACACTTTTAACATTAGTAAAGTTACACAAGTTATGATAATTATAGACTTCTCCAAAATTGAATTGATAAACATAACGGTACTCCAAAAATAGAGTTTTATTGGACGAGCAACAAATGCAAGGAATTGAATAAAAAGGCTTAATCGTGGATAAGGTTGCTCTATCATATACATTCTTTGTTTTTTCCTTGCTATTAACTTTTCAAAAAAATCCTTTTACATATATCTTTTACTTTTGTTTTGATGGTCTTTCATAACAGGCTTGGTACATATGCATTTAACCAATACATTCCTTTAAAAAGGGATATTTTTAAAATAATGTATATGGTTGGATAAAATATAATGTCAAAAAGGGAGAGAAAAGTACTAGTATTCCTCATTGTTATGTCTGTATAAAATGCCGTCTGGTAATTATGAATAATACGTCAACGTACACTAGGAGTCACACACAAGGCTACACCGTAACACCAAAGGGGGCTTTCTCACCGGAAGTATGATGCAATGTTTCCGGCTATTCAAAAACCCAGGGTACCATGTTAGTATATATACCTTGAATATTTGAAACCTGGTCAAACTGCTGTTACTGTCCATTTATGTACGTTGTCTTATACTCTATATTTATAAAAAAAATTATTCTCTTCTCAGCAATTGGTAAAGTAAATGTTATAATTTTCATATACAAATGCTTTTTGCCAATTTCATATTTCACAAAGGACACTAAAAATCTTTATTCTTTTTCTAACTTGTAAAAGTTCTCGTACTTACTAAATAACTTGAAGAGTGAAAAAAACTTATTTTCTTTTTCAGATATTGTTTCGTGAGCTTTAATCTGAATATCATGAACCAGTGCCATATTTCGGGGGTCGTCGTAG
The DNA here is from genome assembly GCA_033439105.1 of Magallana nippona. Classification (NCBI taxonomy): domain Eukaryota; kingdom Metazoa; phylum Mollusca; class Bivalvia; order Ostreida; family Ostreidae; genus Magallana; species Magallana nippona. Next base: position 32,928,177 of record CM065922.1, read on the forward strand.
CCGTGTGTTTGTGTGTGTTATTGCAGACTGCCTCTGCCTCCATTTACTACACCGGATACAGCCCGGCTCTGTACGGATGGAACCAACCATCCACTGATTTCTTTGGCAACTTCTCGGGAGGAAGCGTTGTGATGCCTATCTTTCGTAAGTCATTGGTATCTTTTGCTCAAATGAATTTTATGATTGCCTCTTTTTATTTCTAGCATCCCCGATGTCTTTTCTATGTACTAGTAATCGATACGGTGTTGGTTCCATTACTTTACTAAATTTGACCGGTATTTCAATGAATTTACAGTGGTGTTGATTCTACTGTATGTAGCCAAAAATGTCTTGGAGAGCAGACGGCTAGGATAATCTTACATGTGGTGAGTAAATTAGAAACAAACAAAAAACGGGGTTTTTTTCAATTTAAGTATACATGTACATGTATATTGAACTATACTCTATAGAATTTGACCGTCTTTTAACCCTTGCACATCTTTTTCAGGAACTTTAATAATACGTCATCCCCCTGTTCGGAGGAGAAACTTTGTCTCTAGGAATTGCTGCGGATGATATTGAATCTCTGGACACATTTATTAAAGGAGTTTCACAATTCAACTAAAATGCTTTCATAGTTTGTAATTTTGATGATCGGTTTTAACGCACGATTTTTCACAATAGATACTGAAACGGAAATATTTCATGAAAAGGTTCATTCCTCTGCTTTTGAACAGACATTTTAAAAAACTTCTAGTCGGAAAATTATGCAATATATATTAATTCTACGTATATATTTATAATAATTATACAGTGCCAAATAAACTATATTCAATAAAAAAAAAGAATGTTAAGGTTAAGGGAAAAAGACATATTTAGAGAGTTTAGTAAGGAACTAAAATTATGGCCGAGGGTTTTGAAGAAATGGAACAAATTTCTTTTCTCAATTAGTCAATATTTTTAAGTGTAATGTAATTTAGCTAGCGAATATTTACATATTTATGGAAGTCATAATATTAAGGAAGCCGAAGATTGTTACATGTATTCATATTTACATCTACCGAGTATGATTCCCTCCATTTCTTACGGAAACTTATAGTTAATTCATAGCTCTATAGAAACACCTACAGCGACCTAAGAATATCACGGACTGCACGAAATAATCATGATGATGTCAGACTCAAATTCCTATAGAAGACGATTTGGCTGTTCCTTTTAGCAAACGTACTGATGTACATTTACAGTAATTTAGTGAATTTTTTCTTACTTTTTACAATCAATTTATTAATTTGTTGAAAGAAAGATGTAAATATAAACAATAAAATGATTTCTTTGATGATTCATGCGGGTTATGAAGGTAGCGATCATTGCAGAAAAAAATGTTGTGTATTTTTTCTGCAATGTCGCCACCTTCAAATCCCGCATGAATTACCAAAGGAAGCATTTTAATGTTTAAATAAACTCTTTGTCATCCTCCTCAGAATTCGCCATTTAATGTTTGTAAATTACATCTATAGTTAATGACCAGTTATAAATACAACTGGTGCTTGGTGCTAACTGCATTTTAAATCTTCAACAATATTCCGGGCATTACAGATACATACACAATTTGCCTTTCCAGCACTCGTAAGAAATAAAAAATACAGTAGTATTTCTATATTATTTGTTTGTACAAGATAATATTAATGAAAGCAGAATTAACTGCAATTTATAGGTTAAAATTGTTTTCGTGCAAATTTGTAATGAACCGTTTAAATTACAAAAAAAAACCCCCAAAAATAAGTCATATTTTTGAAAAGTCATTTTGAGGATCTGATAAAAGCAAAATCACATTATAATTGTCATCCTGTACAAAATTAGTTTGCTACATTTTACATTTTCCTTAGTACAAAATTATTTGTTTTGATAAAATATAGGGATTTGTTCTTGTTCTATTATTAATAAAGGTTCAAGTTACATGCAGAATTGTCATGTAGCACGCTTCTGTTACAAAATTAAATTATATGAAAAATATTGATTTACCGACATCTATAAAAAATAATGTAACCCTACAGTTAAGTAGCCCAACTGTACCCTTAAGACATATACCGGTAGATATAAGTTGAACAAAAACAACTTATTCTTAGACATTGATAAATGTCGGTTTATTAAAGTACTTGTATAAAAACATAAACAATTGTAGAATGTTAGGATTTGGTTTTCGCTTCTTGTGCTGTTTCAATCTGTCCAGGTTGGATCATTATTCTGAAAATATAAAGTTGACTAAATTAGGTAAAAAATAATGATTAGACTTGAAGCTTGTTTGATAATTTAGGGGTTTTTTTCCTTTCAGGTAAAGAAATGTCAACTTACCGACTCCTGTTATGATCAGTTGTTAATAGCCTTGGCCAAAATAGTTCCAACCGCCACTGAAAATAAGAAAACACAATTCATAATTTGATAAAAAAAAAAAGCTACGGCATGTACATAGAGCAAGTGTACCAAGATTTTACATTGAATCGGGTTTATAAAACTTGAAACATACATGCACCAATCGCCTTTCCTGTGTCGCTTTTCGCGAATTTTCCAACTTTGTCCATTAAGGAAGGTTTGTCGTATTGCAAGAAGATGGGAGAGACGACATTCGGCCTATAAAACGGGGCATGATGAACTCCAAACTGAATTCCGGGTGCGTCAAAACCGGAGCCCCCAAATCCAAATCCCCCGATGCGACCATTGAAAGAAGCGTGGCCTCGGTTTGGATGGGGTAGGATCATAACCGGGTGCTGGGGGTGCTGAGGCAGGGACGGGTGTTGTAGGCGTTGGTCAGTGAACCCGGCCCTGCCCTGATAATCGTTTGAATAGTCCGGCTGGTACGGAGGCACCCCTTGTTGTTGCTGCAGAGCTAACTGATTGTAATGGTTCTCTAACAGATGCGTGGAGTAATCCATGTCCGGTTTGTAACTAGGCTCCCATGGATGAACTTGCCCAAAAGAGTTGGAGGCCAAGTTGTGTCTCTGTCCCCATGCACATGATAACAGCGTTAGTGCAACCACAGCTTTCGTTAATCCGTTCATTGCAAATGTTTTCGAGTGCAAGTCTGCCTAACACGGTTGCGCGTGCGATATCTTATAACCGTGAACGCCATCCACGTGACGGCATGAGCATGATTCTGGTATGTAATCCTCAGGTGCTACCTACCTTACTAATGTAAAATTAACGCGGCCTAAGGGTTTAATTATTGCATCTCAATGACTTTACACTACATGAATAACTGTCTAAACTGTAGAAGCATTTCAAAATTTTGGCGTTTATTCTTATAAAATCTAAATGGAAGATGGACATGATTTATTGTATGTAAGAGGTAACCTCTAGGATACATTTAAACACATTATTGGTGCAATTTTCATCGATCATTTGCAGATCCTTTTAACATTAGTCATGTATATTCTATAACAAATGAAGTGAAAATCAATATTTCAATTTTATTCAATATCATTGACATCAATATAAAAGCTGTTTTCATTCATTAAAACACTGCTGTGATGTCATTCCTTTGTTCCAGCAGTCTAAAGTTTTGTAAGCTTCTTAATATCAGACCGTTACCAGTGGTTACAGTACTGATATAACCAACAATGAAATTCAATGGCAGTGTTTTAAGTACGATATATGCCTCAAACAGTTCTGTATGAAAAAATATCAGACAGTTCTCGGCCCTAACGTAACGGGCCTCGAAACTCTCTGATAATTTTCATACAGAACTGTTTGAGGCATATATCCATTATTTATCGCACGATCAAAGGATTTAGTGATATTCAAGGACCAAATACAAGTAGTATATATACAGAAGAATTTCCGCATCATATATTTATACACAAAGCAGGACATATCATTGTCATGTTATAACTGAATTACCAAAAAAGAAAATTGCAGAACAATCACATATCGTGATATGAAATTCCTTAGACTTTGAATCTTTTTTAAATATATTACACAAGTATGGCGTCGATCGTTCATGCTGTACTTGGACTATCTAGGTCGGGTACTAGTTTTTCCTGCGGCGTGATTTCCGCTCCGTAATCAGACTGCGAGGCGTCGTGAATGAGGCCTTGACGACAGTGATACCAAATGTTGATTGGATGACCGCAGGAGATGACTAATAACACCAAAAGAATCAGATGCACCTGTAAATGCCAACACGTGTGGGTGTCACTGATCTGCATTATTAATCATGGAAAATGTTAGTGACATTGTGTGATTTACAATTATGACGATGAAATATTTTCTCTTTCGAAGTAGCACAATATAGATCACAATATGCATGCTACATGCAATAAGAAGAAGAGGACATCCGTTCATTGACGAATATATAATATAGCGAATTTTACGTCAAACCAACATTACGTCAATACACCACTAATGTCATTGATGTCATTGATCTTTTCAAAAATGATTTTCATCCTCAAACATAGGACAAAAGATATTTATTTCATGAATTACATGTACTTTTATGCTTGATGGCTTTGATCAATGATGTCATAGATTACATTGTCTTGCTCTGAGATTTTAACAATGAATTGGTACGTTGTAACTGATGCCGATTAGATGCAACTTTACAATAGCTAACGTTATCGGGGTTGATCTATTATATGCACTCACATAAAAAGGGTTGCTGTTCATGTGATGATGAATTAAATATTGGAATGCAAACCCAACTAAACCACTTAGACTGGCAACAAGATAATGGCACCCGATGTATTTCCCAAAATGCTCTATTGGAAAATGGCTGAAAATAGAATTAAAGACATGTGAAACTTGCAAAAACAAAGTAAATAATGAATCACACGTCATTTTTCTTGTATTATTCCGTATTTACTGTGACGGTCGAATCTTGACGGCGAATCGGAGGAAGATATAATAAAAGTATTGAGCACGAGGGGTATTCTTATATTCGGAATTTATTAAATCAATAATGTGGATTTACGATTTTTGTTTATAATACAGGATGATAGAGATTTAATATTTGTAATATTTGTATTCAAATCATGAAAATAAATCACATCCTTAAGTTTAGCCCCAAACTTGTTTCTGCAAATGATCTTACCCATAGTTGAAATTTAAACTTCTATTTTAAAATACTTCGTTACAATGTAAGTGTCAAAATAAAATTTCCCTGTGAAATACGCATAAAACAAATGCATGACAAAGATTTTATCCTTGTTTTTTAAATCTAGCCAGTGGATTTACTTAATTTGGATTTGTAGATTTGTAGAATACATTGCTAGACCAATTATACGTTAAAAAAATCTTACATATGATAAACTGCCCATGCACAAAGATATAAATTTTGTCTTTTTACAGGAATTTCTAACAAAAATAATACTTTGAAATATAATTAGTAAATATGTTTGCTTGGTTTGAGTTGGTATGGTATATTTAAAACGGTTACTTTAACGCTTTACGGACACACCTGGATAACTTATTCCGCAATTAACTCTAAAATTCGTTGTTATTGATCATTCTACATATTTCTCAGTTTGACGCAAAATGGAGAACCTTCTTTTGAAGTACTGATAAACTCGAACAAGACGGCGTTACACTCTATTCTTAATTGACCAAAGGAGCAATGAGGCTCATAGGTACATAATACAAACAAATAAATAGTTTGTTCTCGAAAATAATTTTGACGGAGTTGGTATTTGTTACAAGTTAAACTATCATAGCTTGTAAATTACAATTGTTTCAAAGAAAATAAAGTTTATTATGTACAATTATTGACCTGGGTCAAATAAATTATTTATTTAGATTGATGAAAATTTGTGTTTTGTTTGACCTGGGAATTAAATTCACCACCAGGGTTCGAAAAAACATATCTTTTGTAAACATAATCAGTCTGTTGTTATATTTTAGTCTTTTTTTATTAAAAGCATGTTTTGGTTGAGAAACCGATTAAAGATGTCTGGAGCAGGTGTTCATGAACAAACATTTCATAGAGAGGCTCGGGGAATGGTCCGCCCACTAACATCGTATTTTCAATGAACTGCAATGACGTAATCTCATATATATTGTAGTCGTTTCATTTCGTTCATCCAATTGGACATACAAATGTAAATCGTTATTTCCCTTATTTCTTTACACATTTGTGAAAGTCTTTTTCAGATATGGCAACTACACCCGTTTTGAGTTTAGAGTTCGATGTTTCTTTTTAGAAAAAAATCATTTATGGTCCTTAGTTATCCAGTTACCAAGGTTTAACAATGTTTATAACAGGGATTTTGGGTTTTAACACGCGTTTTGTTGACACATAGTTGTAAGAGACATGAAACATGTGACGTTCTAGCATTTCGGTGAAAACTCGTTTTGTCCCGCCGTTTGACCATAAATGTACGCTTAATGTTATGACAAATGTTTGATATCCCAGATTAATACATATTGGTCCATGACGTTAATTTGACTCCAATTTGACTCCAATAAATTCTTACTTCTAAAGAACAGTTACTAGCTTAGCGGAGTTATTCGACAATTAGTGACAACAACACGATACATGTACTTACACGTGACTTAAAAAGCTGACCACCGCCACCAACACTGTCACCCGTTCTACGATCTGGAGCACAAAGCCAGCTATCTGCAACGGCAGCAACGGAACCAATGGCAACAGGGTATTGAGCAAGGCCAGGATACAAGACAGCACCATCAGCATCAGACTTCTGTACAAGTGCTGGATTCTAGGGGGACCTGCAATTGAGTCAGAAATGTTCTTACACTATAGGGTGTAAGATCTAATATCTGTTACCATCTGAAGTTTACTAGTATAGCATTTTAACTAAATAAAGACTGTCTCAAATCGCGCAGAAAAATACCCAGTGGATCACCAAAGGCAATTTTTCTTTTTAAAAAATAGCCAGTACACCATTGAACATGATATCCTAAAAACTAAACGTGTTGGACTTACTATAGCTTTTCCTCCAATCCAAAACATATCCAAGGACCGGTGCCACAGCTAAACCAAGCAGTTTAAGACCGGAATATAGACTCAAGTACTCTGTATTAACTGCAATAAAAGCATCTGGGATTACTTCAGTTCATTAGATTTACACAATATTGAAAATATATATATTACTTAATAAATAGACTCGGTGTATTTTCTAGACAAATTTTGCACTTTTCCTTCCAGTGACATTGAACTTGCCCAAATGACCTTGGTTCAAAATCATGACACACCCCTCAGGTCATAAGCAATATTTGTGAGTAGTAGGAACTTCCAATGTTTCTCAATAAAAAAAGATATAGCCCAGACAGGAATAATGAACTTTTTCTATCCAATGACCTTGAACTTGACCAAATGACACACCTTCATGTCATAAGCAATCTTTGTTAGAAGTACGAACTTCCAATGTTTCTCCATAAGAAAGATATAGACCGGATACGAATTTTGCACTTTATCTTCAAGTGACCTTGAACTTGCCCAAACCAAATGACCTTTGGTCAAAATCATGACACACCCTCAGGTCATAAGCAATCTTTTTGTGAAGTACGAACTTCCACTTCCGTAAGAAAGATATGGACCGGATACGATTGCACAGACGGACGGACGGACAAGGTGATTCCTAAAAACCCCTCCAAACATTGTTTACGGTGGGTATAATAACTACCGGGGTTGTTTTGTCCCGATAGCAGTGCCAGGTCCTTTCGTTGTCTGATTAATATAGTTTTTTTTCTTAATGTAACAAAATTATGAAGAATTGTAAATTATAAATTGTAAGCATAACAGATTACATGTTAGTTGTAACTTATATAACTGCGGTTTACGTGTTTATTCTTCGATGTATCATATTCATAAATAGTCATTGTAATTCAGTTTGATCGTAAATGACCGCATTTTTTTGTGACGTTGTTCAGTCCATGAAAGTTAATTAGTTTTGGTAATACATGTCATATGGCAAAAAGGGTTGATCATATCATTCAGTCTCTTACGTTTGGCTTTACCAGTAATTCAATAATGGATGCTTATTTCCAGAGTTATCAAGACCTATATATGCACGAAAATCTAGAAATATCACAATGATGTTAGGTCACTGAAACCACTAATCAGATTATGACACTGGAAAACTGAATAGTCTGCCGTAACTATAAAACGCATACTGCGGAACAAAGAACATCAGTCGAATTAGATTTGCCTTCAGTAGAAATAGAATAAAAGACCACATCAAAAATACGCTGAGGAAAACCTAAAACCTACTATCTGTCCGACATCAAAATGTCAAGGTCGGATTTGCGCATACTCTTTTGTCCTTTGATGTGTTTACTTGAGTGAAGCAAAAATAGATGAGGGATTTTAATTACATAACCACATCAACCATCCCTTGATAAAAATAATAATAACAAAATGCTTTTATTTACTGTATTCTTTATCGACTCCCAATCTTGTGAACACCAGGCGGAAGTTTTCGTCGTAAAAGCATTCTCCCAGATACAGAATTCCAAACCAGACGAGGGACCACGCAAACAAAGAGGAGCACGCCACGTTTTTAAAAGCAGCAAAGTCCTCTCTGTTTCTGGAATCTGGAGAAAAAATCTTAACAATTAATTACTTCACATGCTTTAATATCAATTAATGAGATTTTTTCTCATGCTCTAACAATGAGATCATGAAATTCCTAGAATGACTATTCTTACCCCTTAAACTTTTACTTCTTCCATGTCCGTTTAATACATGATTATTCCCATACGTCGCCGGAAGTGGCCATGGTATTCGACTCTTGGGTAAAAAAGCTATCGTGGACACCAATATTGGAACAATAGCAATAGTCAAAAACATAAAGGAAGTTTGGGTTCCCACGCCGAGGTCATTTGTCGCCTGAAGAAAAAAAGTATGTCAAACTGAGCAAATCTGAAAGATCAAACGTCATCACAGAATTTCTGTTTATCTGATCGCTAAACCAATTCCGTTTATTTTGTTTTGCTTCAAAAGACTAGTAAAATAAAAGGTCTCATTTAGCTTTATAAAATCAATTTGTACCACAAATGTTACCATCAAAAGGTTAATGGTGACAACTTAACGTCAATATCAATACAGACGACCCCCGTTACGTGTTTGTCAATAATCTGCAATATTTTTAGCAACCATTAAACGTAAAGAGTGAAAGAGAGGGAGTATGGGTCTTAATCAAATGTAATGGTTGTTTTTTATGTCCTATAGAAGTACATAATGTACATCAAAACATGCTTTAGCATTCAAAACTGTCAAGATTCTCTTAATGATTTCAAAAACGATTTTCTTTGAATGTCAGTTTCCAGTACATCTATATTAAAACATTTTCAGTTCTATTTTGTCAATTTAGTACATGTTATTTTGACGTGCAACAATTTTCATAGACTCTAAAATAAAAATAAAACTTTAGAAAAGAAATATTTATACATGTTTGTGTCGGTGCATAATGAGTTTGAATTACTTTCACCAAAAAAGCATCCTGACAGGAAAATGGCAAATGAGGTTTTCCATGTACATGTATAGAGATATTTGAATAAAAATTGACAACTTATATGTTACCTTCATGCAGGTCATGATGACTGAGCATGCGTGGTACGCGCCTATGAAGGTTGCCATAACAGTGTATCGGTGTTCCCCGAACAAGTTGGCGACCTGTAGGTTTGTGATGAGGAGGACCAAACCGGCCAGCGAAACGAGGCTGAGGGCAGGGATCAGTAACCAGGGAAACGCTGAAAAAAAGAGGACCAGTTTAGAGCAAGGAACTCGTGCTGATACCTACCTCAAACAACCGTTCATTTCAAGTTATTTTTAATGCATCAATGCATGAAATAAAATAGAATTGATCATGAACAGTCTGTGTATTTCATCTCCCACAAACATCAGTTCATTTTAGTTAATTCTTAAGCACCAGTGTATGGCGTAAATAGGATTTTTTTCACGAACATTCCATATAGTTCAAAGTTCCCGATTTTACATATGCATTATACTAGTGAACAATGACTAACACATATCAATATACTTTACAGATTTCATTTACGTTCATGTAAGACAACATGGACCTGAAGGACCAAAGATATTTTTTGTTTAAACATATTGATATTGATAATATAAATGAAAAAGCAATTTCAATGGAATATAATATCGATCCTACTATATTGTATACGTTTTAATAAATAAACTTTTCTATAGCTTTTTGAAGATAAATAACAATTTAGATTTCTGATAATGATGTTACTCATAAGCAGATAAAACCAATCGAAAAATAAGGTTTTGTTGAAATTCAGATCCAGGCGTCTCTACAGATAGTGCTCTCTAAGTAGTCGGGATACCCACAGGCACCTGACGTTATAATTTTTTCTCTTAATAAAAATAAATACCCTATACCTAATAATAGTCTATTATTAGGTATAGGGTATTTGTTTTTATTATGAGAAAAAAAATATAACGTCAGGTGCCTGTGGGGATACCCTTTCGTGAACGTCTTAATTTTTTTATAGGCACCTTTTTTTTGAATTCGAATAAAATAATTAACTTTGCTACGTTTCGGCATTTTTAATGTTTTTGTTCTCTCAAAATCCTTTCCACTGAAAAAAAAATATTTCAGTGTCATTCATCACAAAGGCTTCTTGCATTTTTGGTCTTTTTTTTAAGCTTTAAGAAATTGTTAACCTTCCGTTTTCTCTTAAAGTGAGGACATAAAAATGATCATTAAAACACATCGGCTCGTAGAAAGAAACAAAATAATGAAGAAAGTATTAAAAAAGCAATTTGTCAATAATGCAATTCCGAGGACTTGTTATCAAGTTGTTTATCACCCATAGTGTTTGTCACGAAATAGGCATCAGAAGACATAAAGACTTGCAAAAGAGGGATAAAGAAAATTCATCTAAAGCTGAACAAAAGCCCTGCCAAATGTCCGTCAACGTACCGGCGCTGGAAAAGGTCATCATCAGAGTCCCCATCACGAACGTCAACCTGAAGAAAAGAAGAAAATTTGAAATAGATAGATAATACTCAAATTACTTATACATTGTTAACTACACTCCATGTGTATTCTTTGATTTCTGATTAAAGGTAATGACAAATTGTTAAAAATCTGGATTAAAAAAAAAAAAACCTTTTCGGCTAGCGATCTCATACTACTAGGGCAAAAATGATCGATTCTGTTAAGAATTAATTTTTCATTACCATACCTTAAATTTGACATATGTAGAAAGCATTGCACTTGTCTCGGATATGCTCACTATCATTAATTTATGATTGTATAAACTGTGTGTGAATTTGTGCTTGTTTGTTTGGTTGTTGTTCTCTTATTTGATGGGGTGGGTGGGTGGTAACAATCGCGAAATTTTAAGATCCTTTATATTTATTTTCAGATCTAAAATAAAAATACATACATTTCCTTCCTTGGTAAATCAACATACATGTATTAAGCCAAGTTTGCGGAATCTTTGAGAATTCTAGTAAAATTTGCTGGAATTGTCCAATTCGCTAAATCAAACCAAATTATCTTTTTAAAACATAAGTGGTTTTAGTATTGGTATTACTTGAGTGTATCTTTTTACTTTGCATGCGTATAGCATTTATATAGTAAATTAAACACGCGCATATCCATTTTATGTAAAGAGTTTGCGTCTACACCTCGTTTTTAAACATACTTATTAAACATTTCACGAGTAATGTGCCAAAATCAAAGTCTGTGATGTCTAAATTAGCGCAAAGAGATCTCAGTACGCACAACCACCTAAGCACTCCAACAACTGCAAGGCTTGAATCAAAATCTCATGCAAGATGCATCGTCTCCAGCAGCCTAGGTATCTAGAACATCTCTCTAACAAGAACAGACGGTCAATAATCTAGTTTATCTATTCAACAAGCACAGACAGTTCTTGCATCTAGTTTCTACTCCACACGCATAGACAGTTTCGACTGTCGGATGTATCCGAATCCAGATAATTTTTAAAAGTGATTGGTTTTTTTTTAAGGAAAACAAATTTCAACACATATGATATTCTTAAAGGTTTGCTACCACGGAAATAAACAAAGTGCTTCCATGATTCGTACACGTTTGGTACTTTTAAAGATTTCATTTTGTAAGCTTGTCCATATTAGAAGAAATTCAATTCAATATAATTTGAACAATAATTTGATATAATTATTCTCTTGAAAACAGCTATGTCTTGAACACAGCTATAAACAAAAAAATATTTGATGAAAAAGATCGTTGTCCTTAGCAAGCCTGACTGAGCTTAATTGGACAGGGTCCCTGTCAACGTGTCATAATCCAATCTGGAGAAATATCCGCCATGTATGAGTTGAGACAGGGGCATCTCAATCGGCTGATTGGTGTGATTATTGAAGTTATACCTTAAAGCTGGCAAAACAAATCAGTCCCCTCCTAGGGACGGTGATTATTACAGAAAGTCGTACTCCGGAAAATGGCCCGGGCAATTTTAACTGCTAATTGGCGTGTGTGGAATCGTTTTCCTAAATATTTCATTTTCTACTTTGATAAAAACAATTTCTCTAAAAGAAGCTTTTTCCTTTGTGAGCTTAATTTAGGTAAAGCCGATATGGCCTTGTCAACTTTCGTCTAATCTGGAGAAATATGCATGCTTAGCTGCAGAAACAACGGTTCTCCTCTTTTATCTCTGTGTTGAAATTTTGTTAATCAGTTAATGGGAAGTTATTCCGGCTATATATTTGGAAATTCATTAAACCAATTTTTTCATAACATGATACCGGTGCCATATTTTATGATGTATTTGTCGATATCATATGAAACTATAATAACGTGATGTAATAATTATCAAATAACACAGATCTAAATTTTAGGTTTTAGTCGTCCTTGGCTTTGGAGATTTTTTATCCACAAAAGCATTATGTTAATTACGGATCGAATAAGCCCAGGGTATGAGTTGACATTGGCAGCATCTTTTTTTCAGACACACTAGTTTGCCTGTCTGTCTTGTCTTGTCCGTCTGTTCAACCAAAATGAACCCAAATGCACTTTTTTTTGGTCTCGAAAAAACAATGACCTATCCTAATTAATGAATCAAAATGATACCCGAATGAACTCCGACGAAAACAAATATGTACTTTGTTAATACTTAATAGATCTGCAATAAAAGCAGTTGTTTAAGCTATAAGATACATTAATTCATGTATAACTCCATTAAATGCAAGCCAATATGAAGGCACCCATATGTACCCCAATTAAAAACGTATGATATTTACTTTCGTTATGGCCAAAAAATTAAAAATAAATAACCTTAAGAATTTAAATTACATTTTATTGCAGCAGTAGGAAAAAGTTGGAAATAAAACAACTTTTATTCTGCAGATGATCTCATGAGCTTCCAAAAACAACCCGAAATAAAATCTCGTGGTACCGCAATAAACCACACTTATTTCTCAATGAACTGAAATTGAAATAAAATAATATGGTACATCAAATGAACAAGGAAGAATCATTTGGGGTACTTTCTTTAAAAATCATTGCGTTAATTAAGGTATCCCTAGGGTAGCTGCAGGTCTGTGGCTCCTGGTCTGAAAAATTCGGATGGACGACCAGGAGCTAAAGACCTTGAGCTATCACTTGAGTAAAAAGACAACATCATTGGGATAACATTCGGTTCATTTAGAATTGTAAAAATGTAAAAAGCCTTATTGGTCTCAGGCATTTTTATTGTATTGTTGTGACATCAATGACGAATATAATTGCCGTTGCTGATATGTTTTTTTTCACTAAGTGGCAAAGGATGCAAAATGTTAATCTGTAATCCATTTTTATGTATCATGATAAAAGCGAGTTATTTGTCTTCCAGTAACAGCCACCTTTGAGTTATTTGTCTTCCAGTGACAGCCACCTTTTGAAATATTCCCAAGTGAGATGTAAACCTATTATTGTCGACAATAGATGCAGTTCCAATATATATATCATTTTGTAATAGTGGGAGAGATAAAAACATATTCCCATTCCACTAGAAAGGTCCATGGAAACAGTGAAGTGGTAGTTTTTCAGGATAAATCCAATCTACTATATAGCCTTTTTCATATCATCTTAATGATTTTTTTTTGCGAGAGGCATAAATCTGCAGAGCATGCTTATCAGATGACCCAAATAATTCGTGCTGACGATCTACTAATGCAGGTGATTGGGTTGGGGTTCAATGGCAGTAACCTTTTTAGAGAGACATTAATTTTCTTGTTCTAAAATCTCCCTCATTATTACGTAAATAGGTTTTTAAAAACCCTGAAAGTTTCGCATTTTTTAAATAAACTACAAGGTATATAAGTACTTATTCTATATTGTCATAATGTGTTACTTTTGAAATAATAAGCAATTTATACCCATTAAACAACTTTTCAAAGTCGTCACCAAACTTTTCAAGTCAGTCAACTCAGTCCTCACACTTGAGGTCAAAATTCAGACTTAAGCCTGAGTATTGACTTTAAGAAAGTTGATGACGGCGGGACTAGGCTACGAGAAGAATGAACCGACTGACTTTGACATGCCGATACACAACCCTTAGTCTACTGTTGTTGGAAACCTTTTCGTTAGTTTCTCATCAGTTGATGAGGTCCGCAAGTTGGCCGTTGCCTTGACGGAAGGTTTCCAGTAATTGTGCGGCTGTTATCCGTGTTATACGCTCCGACACACTGAACCTCCAGTAGCGGCGGGGGCGACATTAAATTTATCAACGGACAACTAACGGATTGTTTATTAGACGTCCGTCAGCTTATCCGTAAGGGTGTGACTGAGACATAACATATAGTCCGTGAAGGTGTGACTGAGACATCACTTATAGTTGATGCATCCTTAACCGATAAACCAATGGCGTGATAGATTTCGTTTTCACACTCCTATCTGCAGTCGGGTAAACCCCTCGCAATAAAACTGGTCGTTAGTATTAAGATAACTTCCATTGACCTGAGAGCAGGAAACAAAGATAAAGGAATTCTTTGAAGCATTCATATCAGATGTCTGTATCCTAAAGTTCTAGAGCTGTTTTGAAATTAGTGAGACATTTACTCTAACGCAAAAATAAAATCACGGATATTTACCATTATGCCCCACAAAAAATAATTACGCATATTTTCGCGAAGTCATTTTAATGCTATTTCTTCGTCTCAATTTTGAAAGACCATCGAAAAACATGAATGTTTCTTCATAATGTGTCATTTTTGTTATCACTCTAGGAATCTAACAGTAACTACTTTTCTCCCTTCTCAAAATTATAAGAGTTAAGCGGGCTGGGTGGTCATGGACATACATATTATAGAGTATAGTAATCTCCTGTAGATGAAGAGTTTTGAATAAAAGAGATATAGGAAAATATTATCTAGGTCAGTCAAATCAGTTGGAGTTTTCGCTTGAAACTCATTGGTTAAAATTATTTTGCGATCCTCTCCATCTTTCGATCGGTCCTTCAACATCTAAGCTTACTACTGATTTAACTAAAGCAGCGCAATACATCTGGCATTAATGAAAATCACCCCTGAATTTACATATATACGATAAATGGCTAAGTTTACATTATTGCGTAATACTTCGGATAATCCCTTCCAAATAAAGCACTGATACGCATATTCAAAAGGCGTTGATTTTGAATTCGATCAGCATATAAGTTTAAAATTATGGATAATACAGACATTCAAATATAAATGTTATTACACACAGTCTGTATAAACATGTTTAGAAATGCTTATATATTGAAATATTAACACAAACACATGGTGCAGGGAAATATTATTTACATAAAGTTGTAAACTTCCGTCCACCTTTAAATATGTGTCGCATTCTTGAAGCAGTGGCTGCAGAGTATGGGGAACTTTTCATTTGTTGCTAGTGTGTCGTGCTGTTTTGGGTTGATTTAATAATAAACTAAGGCAATGGTTTACAAAAATTTATAGGTGCCCGAATTCCCTACTTTTGTAAGAACTCTTTCATTTAATTTTCCATTTGGGTTGTTTACGGTATAGGGAAATCAAAAACGTCCTGGACAAGGTTTTCAAGCATATGTTTCAAGCATATGGTAACTTCGATTTATTCAAACTTTCTCTCTTTCTTTGTGTACTTATTTATTGGTACTAAATTGTTTTAGAAGTATCGGTTTAAAGATGTTAACACGATTATATAAGACGTTATTTTATAATAAGATTGTCTATTTGCAGAAAGTTGCGTAATTTTGGTAACCTAGATCGATGCAGAAGCAATTTAACGGTGTCACATTAAGCATAAGACAGAGATCAAACTTGACTTGCATGCAATTGGAATTTTTAAGAGAATATTTAACTGACTATCTTAATTCATAAAATAAATCAACCCTAACAAAACAATGCAATATTTGAAGTTCCTCTGTTCCAGCAATATAACAATTACTAACTAATGATTTATTTACATCTACAAAGTCCTTTGGGGGGGGGGGGGGGAGAGAGAGAGAGAGAGAGAGAGAGAGAGAGAGAGAGAGAGAGAGAGAAAAATATTTTCGTATTACAAGAAATAGGCCTAAATTACGCAAGGCCATTAAAAAATGTCAAAGAAAATGATTGAGCATCCACTACCGATAGGATTTCGTTCGTCGTGGGAATTCGACGAACGACATCAGAAAGATGAATGATACACTCTATTGTATTATTGTATTTCAAAAGTTGTATCCATCAATAAGATCTCTCTCTCTCTCTTTCTTTTTTTCTTTCTTTCTTCCACATAGCTATAATGATAGTTTGAATTTGTGATAAGTTTTCTTTATTACATATCATTTGTTTGTAACATAGGTTTTTGCAAGGAGAATAATGTCCAATCGTTAAGCGTAGTTGCTTTACTCTTCACGGAGAGGATTTCAGTAAAAAAGCTTTAACAGATCAAGCTTCTATTACCATACAATGAATAGAAGAAATTTCTAAGAAATTGCAGCTATCAATCAAGAAAAAAAATGATTGTTATTCATTTTCAGATCAAGCACACTAGTCTTTTATTTAGTGTTTCTACTGATACATCTGTTCAATCACAAGACAGTAAACAATGTCAGAGAAATGTCGTTTATCAATATATTCGATCAATGCCTATTACCTATTCAAGATATATTATTATTATTATATTATTATTTATTTTTTATTATTCTCGATTGACAATTTTTTTCACTAATGAGTAAATTGCTTATATTTTGACAATAATTATATTACTTTCATGATGATTGCTCCTAAGTTATCACACGATCTCTTTTAATTATTTATTGTGTATGTGTGTGCTTTTCTTTTCTTTTACTTAATACCGGAATGGTTATGCAACACTCGCACCATACATGTAGACTCTGTTTAAGGATGTGTGCACTGTTTGCTAGTGACGCAAGACTGGTGGCAGTATTTGCTATGGACATAACCCCTGTTTCTTAACAAGTTCAATGATTTTAACCTAGAGATTGCTAAGCACAGTGAAAATTCAAGTAATTTAAAAGTCGAATATCTTGGATATGAGGTAACCCACATCTATTCTTGTTTAGAACGTCTGTCCCAAGATATTTATGCAGCACATTTTGAAATCGATGAAAGGGAAAATATCCAAGATATCTTCTTTGAAACATTATAATTTTTCACTGGAACGAAAGCAGATTTCTTACGGAGATTTACAATGGGAAATGTTGACATATTTTCTCCATTCGGAAGTCACTCGGAATACCTAGCACAATTTTTTTAACTTTGTGCTTTTGTGCGGTACTTTTCATGTCTGTTGCAATGCAAAATCCCGGTAGACTTTTCACATGTATATTTAGCCATGCATTGAAACCTGACAAGCTAGATGGAGCGTTTCAAAGGAGAAATCCTGGGATTTTTTTTCATAATATTGAATGAACATCGTTTGATACGGCACGCCAAATTCACAAGAATGAGCTAAACATAGTTTCTCAGCTGATAAACTAGGTTTATCGACTGTTAACTATAGTTTACGAACCGCAAACTACAGTTAACGATTCGTTAATTATAGTTTTCATCTGTAAAACCATTTCTAACGGTTGTAAATTATAGTTTAAGAATGCTAATCTAAATTTTTCTGTCTTTAAATAAACATTAACAATAGATGTTGCTGATAAAAATAGATTCACATTTGTAAACTATAATTTATATTCGTAACTAAAGGTAAGAGTTCAAAATCGTAAAACTATAATTATCAGATAAACTATGTTTTGCAATCGCAAATTGTTGTTTTCAGAGTTAATTACAGTTTACACTTCTGTAACATAGATGATCGCGTTATCAATGGTTTACAGATGTGAAATATATATTAATTTCGTTAACATATAGTATTCTCTCCGTAAACTACAGTTTGCGACCGATAAACCTTGTTTATCGACTGTGAAACTATATTTAGCTCATTTTTGTGAATTTGGCGTGCCATAGTTTGAACCCTGAGTATTTATAAATATAGAATAATTTAAGAAAAATTGCCACATAAATATCTTGGGACAGAGTATATTAACTGATGTGAACAAAATGTGTAATTAGCCCGTTTTCGAATTGTACAAGTTCTTCAAATCTTTGTTACATAATTTGTGATATTTATGACTGGAGAGAAGTGATAATTTTGATATAGAAGCTACAGTTCTTCCAGTTAAATTTTTATTTTTTAGTTTAGGTGATAGACAATACTATCTAACTTGTTCATTTCATAACTCATTTTATCATACGTACATGATGTGCTTCTGAGTAATAATTAGCAGTTTATATTTACATCCACTAAGATTGATTCCCTCTATTTCTTACAGAAATTGATTGTACAATGTAATTCACAGTTCTATAGAAACTGACAGGACTGAAATCTACACGATCCAGTTTTAACCAGTTTATCGATCGGTCAGCTGATGTACATTAACAATACTTTTACTTTTACTTAATTTTTACGATCAATGCATTTTTTAAAATGCAAGATGTAAATATAATTGCAGAAAAAAATTAATACTTAACCCGCGTTAGGGGGTTATGTAGTTCTTTTTTTTTAATTTAATTTTTTTTTTGTAATGATCGCTACCTTCATGACCCGCAAGAATCATCAAAGAAAGCAATATATTGTATAAATAATTACTTTTTCTGTCGTTTTAAAGAAGAAACGTCTAAGTATAATTTTATAAGGATAAGAAAAATTAGCAAACACTTAAACACTATGCTTTTGACGAAATTTTCATCAAACTACTATACGTACATCTTTAAAAAAATTTAGCTTTGGTTTAAAAAAAATCGTAATAGTAGCAACAAACCTTATCTTTATTTAAAAAAAACAACAACATATAAATATCAGTAAATATACATACACAGTAAGAAGTCGGGTCCTGGTTGTACCATACTTGTCCAAGAAAATCCCCACAGGTAGAATCAGAAAGTTACGCACAATTAAAATCACAACATACAGAAGGTCTAAACGGTCTTCCTGCTCGTCACAGAAATATTGAGTACCATTAAACGGCAGACGGTACTCCACTTCCGGCGGGGCCACAGTGGTAGTAGTAGTTCTACACTTGGGCCGATCCTTTCTCGGACTGTCTTGCAAAACTTCATTTTTAGTTAGATCTCTCGAGATATCGTCGGACATACTGACATTGCAGAGGTCTAGGAAGTAAGCATCTCGCCGGAGGGTGATGGTCAGCCACACCCATCCGAAAATTACCCCTGTGAAGAACAGGCACTCGAGGGTGGCCCACACAAAGGTCACATGGCGCTTACTGCAGCAGCAGGAACCCATCGCGACGTCTGCGCCGTATTCTGAAAGTAGATCCAGCGGAAAAATGTTTATATGATTGAACAAGTATTGATTTACTATTTTAAAGTTATCGAGGTAGGAATAAGTCAGAATCACCGACGTGTTCATGACAGGGACTTGATCGGATTAAATTTAGGAGAACCTATCAGAATTGTTTTATTTTTATGAATCTATGGTAATATAAAATACTTATAGAGTTTATTAAACGTATGTTTTTCCTTTAAGCAATTGATTCTCTTGTAAATATCGCTCTGAACTGTAAAAATATTTCATTATTAATGTTAACTATAAAAAGCTACAACATTGAATATACGGTCAGAATCAATAAAATTCACATTTCATACTATAGTTCTCATTAATAATTTTAAAACATTTTATTTTTTCTCCCCCCCCCCCCCTCCCCAAGATATCCTTCAAACATCAAGAGTTTACAATTATTCAGATCAAATGAAAAAAAGGATTTACATAGATTAAAATTGTTTCTTATGGAAAGTGAAATGGATACAACTTTTCATTATCAAAAAACCTTTTAAAATAATTTGATAGAGTCTGATAATGGAAGACATGAAGATATGACAAATACGTATCTGGCAAAATATTTCATACTTTAAAAACACGGTAACAGTTAAAAACTTAAATCACAAGATTTTAGTTAAAAATCATAAAAGAACGGGTTTCTATAAATAGAACTGTTCAAAGAAAACGTCTACAAAGGATTGTGTATTCTATAAAATGATCTTGCAGATTTGAACTCTCTCTCTAAAGATATTAATCCAACAAGCACTGGTGATTCTGTACCACCTGTTTGCACCAGAAGCTGGTTCCTCAAAACACTATATATCTATCAATAGTCTATTAACTATCGAGGGAAGGAACAAAACGCATTTGTTTTTGATATACCTATAAGGTGAAGAGAATCTATAGAGAGAGAGAGAGAGAGAGAGAGAGAGAGAGAGAGAGAGAGACCTCTTTAAGCTGTTATACGAAATATGAAGTGCGGAGATTGGGCGATAACGCCAATTTTCATTACGATTTGTGGTACCCGGTATATAGGAAAGAATTAATGTGTTTTTTAGCAGTTAGTGTAACTTTAACTTTTCATAGAAAAAATGTGATAATGAAATGATTTCTAGACAGACTTCAAGTACATAGTAGATCTAGAGTTGTAGCCCTCATCGATGAAACTATCGAAAAACCAATTGCATAATCGTAAACAAAAAAAAAATTACTCCCAGTTACATTCGTTCAGTAATTTCACCATAGTGGGATATTTCCATTTCTTATTTGACCGAAACTATTTATCAAAGTAGAAATAAAATAAAAGAAAATTAACATGTAGTAAAATGCTTCTAAATAAACCCTCTCTTTATCTACAATGTTCATCGAAGTTCACAGCATTCATGAAGTTAAAAAAAAATTCTTGCATTAGGTGAGCTTAAGTTAATAGTCAGCAATATTGCAATGCGCTCTCATGAACTAACCATTCAACCATTCGTCAAGGTACATTAAACTCATTATCTAAATAGTATAAACAAAACTCACACACGATATAGAATAGGTATCTCCCCCTGAGAACTATTACATTTCCTTCCGCTCGGTAAATGGCCAAAGGACGAGATGCAAGAATCTGTGTTTTTCCCTGGATCCCAAGGGTACTCTTGATTTAAGTGATTCCTGGTTTCAAGGTTCTGTTTAGCTTTATGACACAATGCAAAAGCAAGCATTGATCTGAAACCATTTTGATCTTTTACGTGCTTTACAGACGTAAAACAACAACGGGGACTTGGTCCTTGCTCGCTTTCGAGTTGACAAGTTCAATTATATCGTAACTTGGAGATTGACGCTACAAGATGCTGTCGCACATGGATCAAAAGTATGTGCTTCCTACTAATCTATAGCGTCAATCATCAAACAATTGATTTTAAATCAATGATAAAAAACGAAGCTGAAGAATCGATTAACATGTATAAAAAAAGGAAGCACCCCATCCGTTACAACTGACAGTAGTCTGTTAAGTTGATAAAGATGATACTTATTTGAACAACATTGCAGGTGACATTAATAAAGGCATTTTATTCTGAAATATAATATCCCCCAGTGGGTTCAAACTCAAGATTTGCAGATCACTAGCTGACACTCTAACTTATTGCGCTACGCTGTTAGTCAGAAAAAAGCAGTACATTACAATTAATTTTTCTGTTTATTTCGAAAGAAAGTACGTCACAATATGGAGGTATCCCATACCTCCTTAATGTAAACTGACACTGTGACCAAGAACAAACAACGTATCTTAGATAACTTGGTCTCACTGGTTTTGAACATCGTGCACAACCAGACATTGATCTATTGAAGTGGCGCAGCTTTGATACGTTATATGGTCTATAATCAGTGAAGGGTGCAGCGTACTTTCTATATTTCGTTCTGCCCCGGGGACTAGACGAAAAAATCAAAGCACGCACGCATAGCTGTTTCAACCGTCAAAGAATTCTGTTTTTGTTTTGCAGAGAAACAAAATATGTTTATAAAGTAGCAAAGGACACAAAAAAAAACCATGCCAACTTCAATGATAAAAATTTCCCCCTTTTCAAAGTCATTTGGCGAGGGCTATGAATAAGGTTTTCCATATTTCCATATCTTACATTTAATTGTTTTTTTTCTATGAAATTTGTTAACATACATAAACTATCCTCCAACTATTTATCCTGAAGACATTGCATATCAGAATTAGTCACATTAGATATGCTTTTTCAACATTTCAGACATCGGCTAAGTGAATCGAAATAAAAGCTGGACATAGCAAGTATAAAACCCTCAATAATTTGCTGGAATCGGAAAGCTATTTTGTCTTTATATACCGTTGCTATTAAAGTTCAAGCAAATCAATATCTTCCGTTACAAATGATCAATTATACGTAACATCAGTCCGATCTGTCCTGATTGAGACTGATATTAACAAGAAATAACAAAGCTCTTACCAGAGAGGGACCGAGAAACCCGTGAGTCTCACTCCAAGAATCCAAGATAGAGAACACGAAATCGGGTGTTTTTTCGACGCTTTCCACAAAAAGTAAATGGGTTTTAACGGAGTTTCCAATAATATAGAATGTTAAGAACATTAACCGCATTACAGGTTTATGCTCTGAACATCAAAACTTCTATCATTATACAGATCTAACGAATACACGGAGAGTACAGTTATTATTTAACCAATCTTCTGATGCAATAAAGGGGTTTCTAGGGAGCCGAAAATATCAAAATTTCCATTTGGAAGCTTTAAAGTGATCCCTTGAAACAAGACTTACAAGGAAAGAGTTCAAATAGAATATCCAAATAGAATATGAAAGATTACTACATTGAGAAATAAAAGACTTGTCTCAGGTAGTTAAGTGTATTCATTTCTATAATCAACTCGACCTTTATCCTATTCTAAACATTTTGTTTTAAAATATTTTTCTTGCAATTCACAAAGAACATAAAAAAAATATTCTTGCTAAATGTTTATTTAGCCTTAATGTTTCGAATGGGATCGTATTAGCTTCCGAGAAACTCAATTTTATATATAATTTTATATTTTATAATATAGCACATGTTGAATTGAACCTGTAAATTATAATTTTACAACATGACAAGAGTACTAATATGAACCAAGTTCATGACACCTGGAGTTGACTGTAAAAAAATAATCGAGCAACAGTTTGAAGTTAATCCTTTCGCTTTCTTTGGTTGCGATGAGAATGTTAGAAAATATTTTAGTTAAAGCAATTTCAAAAATTAAGTTGAAATACACTGTTATTTTTGATTACATAATCCTTTGTTGGTTTTTTTCAGGTAGTGTTCATCCTGGATATTTGATGGAACCTATCAGAAGTTAGTGAATTGTGTTCATAGCTGACTAAAGAAATCAAAAGGGGTCCATTTCAACTTTGGTTATTCATTCAGGATATGAAGGTGGCGACATGGCAGAAAAAATACATAACCAGCGATAACGAGTTATGTATTTTTTTTCTGCAATGATCGCTACCTTCATAACCCGCACGAATCATCAAAGAAAGCATTTTATTGCTTATATTTAGATCTTTCTTTTTATCAAATGAATAAATTGATCGTAAAAAGTAAGAAAAATTAACTAATTTATTGTTAATGTACATCAGTACGTTAGATTAAAGAAACAGCCAAATCGTCTTCTATGGGAATCTGAGTCTGACATCAGCATGATTATTTCGTGCAGTCCGTGATTTTTCTTAGGTCGCTGTAGGTTTCGACCAATCGATTAAATGGGCGTTTAAATTCCAGTCCTGTCAGTTTCTATAGAACTATTAATGTACAATAAATTTCCATAAGAAATATAGGGAATTATACTTAGTGGATGTTAATATATTAGATTTAACGACTTACGTGTCCCTTTATTAAGTATATAGCATGCAGTGGGTGTATTCCTTCTGAAGCCAAAGAAATGACTTTATCTCTATATAAAGTACAATTAGCGTGTTCACAGCAGTTGACGCGTTCCAGTGTTTTAATTACACGTTTTCTACTGTTCCGTCAATGTAACCTGAATTTCATAAAAATTAAAAACAGATGTAAAAGTGCAAATGTTGCAGAAAAATTGACGTTTTGCATGGTAAACTGGTGTACTCTTTCTGTGATTTGGTGAAAATAACCAAGAATACGCAAATCCGTGACCAATGATCCTATCAGTACAAAACGTTATAAGAAATTGCACTTCAATGAACTTATAATTTAGTGAATCAATTCAACAACAAGATCCACGAAAATTTGCAATTGTGTTCAATATTGATGAAACCACAGTGTCTTATCGGTAATGTCTATTATCTTAACAATACGTATAACCACCAAACCAAAACTATCATAAGATATTTAAATTATGTCTTCTCTGATTTTCTTTGAGATGGTATGTACTCGAAGCACAGCGGATACTAATGTGTTCTTTACATGCCGTGTGATGCCGATTCGATCTGCAAACACGACGGTCATTACGATGGAAACTGATTTCCGTCTAAAACGGAACGGACAGTACAAAATCTTCATCAGGGAAACGAAAGGCTGCATTCAGGAAGAGTCGTTTGGCGATTCACGCTTTCGAGCGGTAGATCGTACAGTGATGTAAACTTTTGACCCGCCATTTTTCCGTGATTTGAATGGAAGGAAGAGATAAAAAATAAGTACGTTGAAATAAAAAAAAATCTTAATTCTCCCAACAAATCCCCAAGATGATCCCTAAAATAAAATGATGAAAGCTTTTTTCTAAATTAAACTCGATGTTGAATATAAAAATTGTCAAGGTTGTCTGTATCTTAAATCCTACTTGAGCTGTGAGACTATTACCGTTGATAAAACCTTCAGCAGACTATGAACAGGCTGATTGCGTGATCAAATCTACTCCAAAGACCTACAGCTTCACCATTTTTCTATTTTCAATTACATAATGGCAAATTCATTTTTAATCTATGCCTTTTACAACTGATCAATGACCTTCAAAACACGTTACTGGTTCCAACTTTTACACTACCAGTTAAAATAATTGGGAAAAAATCACGAATCTAAAACAGATGTAGATAGTGAATTTAATGTAAACCATGTCAGCGATTCTATTGTTTTTTTTTTTTTTTTTGGTTGTATGCGTTCCTTTTTTTTTCTTTTTGCAATGTGTTCTTCATCATCTGCCTCTTCTTGATAATCCTACATCCAAATACAAAGAAGTACACGTGTATGCCATACTCTATTAGATACTGGACAAAAAACAGCATCTTGTTCGGATATAATTTTAGGTGGTACTAAACGATAATCACTGGTTCAGAAGGATTTCAAAAAGAAAACTTTGGACTTACATGTACATTAAAATTTATTGCTGCCTTAAAAATAATCACGAAATTCATCTAATTAATTTATATACCAGTCATATTTTCTTCCCAAATTTTCGACTAAAAAGACCATTTTTTATCATTCTAGTACGTGTAGATTTTATAAGGTTTCTCTTGAAGAGGTCAATTACCGGTAATATCTTAGTGTGTAAATTATCATGTTTCGTGAAACTAAAGAAAAAGCCTTCTTTTTTCTAATTTGTTAATTCTCTTACATTAGTGGCAATTAACACCATACACTGGTAGTTAAGGGAGCATCTTTCATTTATTCATTCAAGATAAAAGATTTGTTTATCTCGATTATATAAAGACTACTAGATCGGTGTATTTATATTAGCGCGTGCTACTAAGCCGTGTTACATGTATTTTGAGGTATGAATAAAGACTAATAAACTGATGAAAGTTCAATGTTTTCTTTAGTTATGTCCTATCTGGGCATACTCTAAAACCTGGCCTGGCCTGGTCCCATTGGCCTGGCCTGGCCTCAAAGTTGGCCTGGCCTCACTTTTGGCCTCAAATTTGGCCTGGCCCCAAATTTTGGCCTGGCCTCAAATTTTGGCCTGGCCCCAAATTTGGCCTCTTCAAAAATTTTTGGCCTCATATTAAAATTTTTTTTTTATTGATTTTTAAATGTTTAAGAGAATTTTTTTTATATAGGTGACCTGGCTGATTGAGTTCTAATTGATTTTATTTAAGTTTGCACACACAAATACATGTGATATGCATGTGCAACAACGCACTTTTATTGCCAAGGAATGGATTATGCCCAATACTGAAGCTATCGGCATTAAAATACAGAGACGCAACCCCCTTCCCCACTTCAAAAAGTAGACAAAATATAGAATAGAGATATCAGAATAATAAAATAAAACGTCATTTTAAAAGAGACTGACCTGTTTGAAGGATAAATAAATATCTCAAACATTTGTAAACTGATTCATAACATCAAATCTCTATCCACAGGTAATGCACTTTAAAAATGCCGGATGAGTTCGCTTACATTACCTGTCAACACCAATCAGACCCAAATTTCCCTCTCCAGTAGAAATTCGATATCAGCCTCCTTTGTCGCTTTATTGGGGTCAGATTAATTACCTGCACTACCGTTCAACATTTCACACGGTCTAATTTAATTAATGTCATTTGTGAATGACTGCAACATTGCATCCTCCGATAACTTGATTCAGTGATGGTCATTAATCATCACCCCTATATTAGAGTAGTTTCATGCATGTGTTGTTTGTATATTTAGGAAACAATTTTTCCCCTGTAGGGTAACTTCGATATCAGAATTTGAACACAGCATAACATGTTGTGACCTTTAATGTTGTTAGAATAAACAAATTGGTCTCTGCCATTATTATTTTTTCTCCTCACACAAGTATTTTATATAGGTATTGTCCGATCCTGAGAGCAGTTTAAGTTACCGTAATTAAGTACATTGAAAAAAATACGCCATGTTGTAATACAATGGCAGAATTACATTCTTAAAGTACTTTGGAATTTAAAAACAGGCTGTATCAAAATCTACTAGAATCAATCACTGACATACCTGTAGTCATATATACATGTATGTTTCAATAGAACTATCACTATAAGACACTAAAAGCCATTTAGTGTGATGTTTCAAGTGTATTTAACATAAATCAATAAAAAAATCAATACAATCAACAAATGTGTAAAGAAAATAAAAAAAATAAAATTGAGGCCAAAAATTTTTGTGGAGGCCAAATTTGAGGCCAGGCCAAAATTTGGGGCCAAGTCAAATTTGAGGCCAAAAGTGAGGCCAGGCCAACTTTGAGGCCAGGCCAATGGGGCCAGGCCAGTCCAGGTTTTAGAGTATGCCTCCTATCTGTAATATTCAAATGAAAGAAAAACAGAGCAAACTCACATATCCCACGCTCCCCCATTAATACTTGACTATGCTACCCATATTGAATGGCAAAGAATGCATTAAATACACAAACAATGTGACAAAGGGCACATCACTCGCAAAAAAATCATCAGCTCGAAATTCTGTCCAGCGGTTTAGGAGGAGTTGTGCTTACAAAATACAAATTGTTCATTACCATATTCAATATATGGCCAAAATTCTAAGTTCAAATACCCTGGTAATATGCAAATCTACACATCATGTCCTAAATACCTACAAAGTTTCTCTAAAGCCTATGCAGCACTTTAAGAGGAGTTGCGCTTACAAAAAACAGGACTGACGGACTAACTGACCTCGTTGCGTGGGGTTATAATGACTGCTGTGTTCTATTTCTAAAGTTAAAATACATAGATCGTAATTACTAGAATTTATTTGTCAAATGCACTCATAAGGTAATTCAAAGACAGAGCAGTCAAAAATTTTGTACAGCAAAACTCAAATATGACGAATACCGATATAGCGAATTTACGAAACCAACGAATTCTAAATTAAGTCCCGGCAATGTTCTTATTACCGGCCAATAGGGCGGTCAGTTGTAGCCCTGCGTTTCGGTGAAGTTATCACTGGTATGCTAAAAAAGTTAAAAAGATAAATAAATAAGAAAGAAAAATATAATATATAATTTGTGTGTTTCTTAACAATATATAAGGAATAAAGTAAAATATAGGCTTATATTTCTGGGGCCATTTTGCATTCATGTATATCTGTAGTACACTGGTTGTAAGTATAATCTTTTAATAGCTTTTCATTCCAGGTTTACAACTTTTTCAAACACTATACACGCATACAAAATGATTTAAGCGTCTGATTAATAATTATTGATTAATTACAAATAATATGATGAATTTTCAGGATTGAATTGGATGTTAAAAGATTTCCAACAAATCTCCATGACAATGAATGAATTTACTACGAGCAATGTAATTTTTATTTCTTTGCCCCCCCCCCCCCACCCTTCAAAAAAGACTGTCTATGCTCATGTCTTTCTCCAAGTCTGAAAGTCATTATGTTCAATAACTGATCAAAAACCCAGTTCTAACCAACCACAGTGATAAAGCCAATACGAATTTATGAATAAGGTCGTAATAGTGTGAGAATTTTGTCCAGACCCGTTATGTAACAATTTATTTACCACAAGCTTCTATGGTCGCTTCGTTAACATCCCCGCACAGGAAGCGAAAGAAACGGAAACATGGCGGAAATAGAGAGTGAAATATGTTGTATATAATATTTTATTAGATATAATCAATAAATTAGAATGATCAAACATTTATTTCATCCATCTTGATATCTAATGGCTAAGTTCCGGCATACATTGAAGTAAATTAGAAAATCACTGCATCGTTATTTTGGTCATGTATCTTCGATAAATAAAATCATATTTGCAGTGCATTTTTTAATTAAGTATTGATACAGACTCCATTGGACAAAAGAAAATACAAGTAAAGGATCATTTGAAAGATAAAACCACTAAATATTATAAGATAAAATGGCTTTTTGAGTGAAGAAATCAATTTTATCAAAGCCGGTATTATTAGGTATCATTGCATGTAATTCATCAGTTTGGTTGACGGTTGATTAACAAAAATGACTCTCTATATAATGACGTCATGATATTACTGACGCTATTATGTTAGTAAATATAGCAATATTGAAATGAAATGATGACTATTTTGCACATCAAGAAACACCACTGTGGTATTGACCAATCACAATTAAATTCGGCGTTACGATTGGTCAGTACTGTCAGTGATATCTTAAATTGAAGGTTTAATATGCAAAATTGTGTTCATATAATTTAAATCGAACTTATCGAATAGTAAAATGATAAACAATGTATGAAAATTCAGCATTAACAAACTGACACGCTAACAGTGGTTGGTCATCTTGCACTGTGCGTTCATTTTAAGCTTTATTCCTTTTCGCGTTGTGTTTATTTCGCGTTAAACTTTTTAAAGATGATACGTTTTGCACTATGCATTGGATGGATTAGTTCATTGTCAATTCAAAGGATTGAAGGATAAAACAGACTTTACCAAGGAAAAAAAAAAATGAAAATGTGCAGTAAATTAAAAACCCATATTAACTGCACATGTTATCATTATGTAATAAAAACAACTGATGAAAGATAATTTTTCCTTACTAGACTTTGAAGGTTAATCCCGAGTACATGTAGTATTTTGTGTAGGTTGGGGAAGGTTTAGCTTGGCGCATATCTGAATACATATTCATACCTAGGCATGGAATTTAGCAATGTAATTGATTTAGCGTTCCACCAACACTTTAATAGAATACACGATCTACCTTTACAGTGTGAAGATATAATTTTGAATTTAATAATAGGAATGTTTCAATTTAATATCAACATGGTACATGTACATTGTCAACAATTAAATGATGTGAGCGCACTGACCTTCGGGACAATATATGTATACCCCGTGAGAGGTAAATTTTTGCCCCGTTTTAATTTCGTCAAATTTTTCCCCGAGCAAATTAAACACAGGCTAAGTTTGAAAGACTTAGCTATCTTTTTGAATAAGAAATGTACATGTATTAGTTCAAATTCAAATCGAGTCACAATCTTTTCCATGTCCAAGAGAAAACAAAAATGGCATGCTTACAGCAGTTGGTTAATTGGGACCAACAAACCAAGAACCTAAAAAATAAAACATAAAAAACTCAAAATTATATGATTCTTTGTTACTCCCCCTGCTATTATCTGAATACAAAAAACTTTTGAAAAGAGAAAACCTCCAACTAGTGGAGCAAAACAAACCTACTTTTAATTCACAGAAATGGTGCGTCAAGAGGGATGGACGGTCGTAGACTAAAATAATCTCATAAGAAGAAGAGCTCTTTATAAAGATATAGCAAATATTCAAAATTAAAAGTATTAAAAATATATATATAATATTTGGAGTTTTTCTTTACTAAATGATAGTTTATAACTAAATAAATTACATCTAAATGTTTAAGGTAGATCTGATGGTTAATTTGTTGACTCCCTATCCTCCTTAATTAAGAGTTTATATATTAATCGGTTATATAGACTCATAGATAAAATAAACAATGAACTTGCACTTTTCTCTAAAAAAAATGAAAATTACTTCTGCATGTTGCTAATTAACAAAGAGAGCATGACTAAGCATATCAGATGATATTCGTAAATCAAGAAAGCGTTAATTAATAAGAAAGAAAAGATCAAATAAGCAATATAGTTTTAATAATCTCGATGATGAAAAGTTATTTACTTCAGGTCGTTGCTATTTATATACAGCACTTTTTCAAACATGTCTCATTGGTTTGTTATTTTGTTGAAAATCACTACCAGGTTATGGCGCTAAATAAATTATATGTTACGTCTGACTCAGGCAATTTATCAGATGTTTTATATAACTGAGAGTACGCAGAGGTTAACGAAAGGTGAATTGTTGTAACGTTCGATAACTCAATTTTCGCGAAATCCGATTGCCAATGAAGAGGGGTATCAATATGATATTTCAGAGCTCACTTTAGGTGTCAACCAATTAGCTGCAGTGCTGTAACTGTCTGTTTAGTTTTCAACGTGTGTCATCAACCCTTTCTGTAGGAGCTAGATGATACAAGAAGTACTTAACTCCTTTGACATTCTGATCTCTAAGAATAATTGGCTAAATTAAGAACAAATATTTTAAAGAAATCAATTCTAAAACATGAGTCCAATTAGCCAAATCGTTTTATCTATGTTCATTTATTTAAACCTTATCCCAGGTTCTCATGCATGGAGATTGGGAAAGTCGGGGATCTTCTATACCTTTCGGAAATTTTCAGACCATCTCGAAAATTTCGCCCACATTGTTATCGGTAAGTTACTTTCATGACGTTTTTTAATATATAACACATCGTTCAGCCTGAAAGGGGGGTGTTTCTTAGGAGAATTCATGGGATTCATTCATTCTAGTGAATGAGTGATGTTTGAAACCGGGTGAATCAAGAATAATTTAGCAAAACGTGATGCAAAAACATTTTGGAATAGAATACTTAGAAAAACTTTACCAAGAGCTTGGACTTTCGGTAGGATGTTACTTTCTTTTTCTTGCATCAAAACAAGTTAAACATGACGCTGGTTTCAGGTGAAATATACACAGATTGCGTTGTCATAGCTCAAAAGCCAGACAAATCTTGTTGATTTCAAAGAGCCATGGCTGAGTGGCCAGCAATGAAATAGACAGGCCTACGTCACATTGCTGTTTGACACAACTACCCAAAGTCTCCAAGTACTTGTTAAAATCGTTCTAATAGGAACACTATACAACACAATCTTTTGTTCTTCTCAATCGGTTCCTGCAACAAAACTGTTTTCAGACACCACCCAATATTTTGGCCGAACCACTCTAAGGGAGATCTAGATAAAACAGCTTCTACAACAGCACCTTAGTTTCGTACATTTTTTTTCTATAGCTACATGTAGGATGCTCTGTCGAATTCAACTGTTCGTTGCTGATAAGTATGTGGTTTTTTTTATAAAGAACATCAACAAAAAGCGAATGAAACGGGGACCTGGGTCAGACTATTAATAGTATCTGTCATACCCATTTACCTTCTGACACGTCATGACAAGTCAAAATGACAATTCATTCAGACTGTAGACAGTAAACAACAAATGATAGATAGACGACAAACGAAATTGTACAGAGGCAACTGTCTCGTTCATCTTCTCATGGACAGTGGTGTGTCAAAACCTTGAGATTTCAATTATCACGTGCGATTCAGCTACCCTGGGGTTTGGGGCAGTTTTGTTGTTGTTGCTGTTTTAATTCTTCGCTTTGCATTTTGTGCCCCCCCCCCCCCCCCCAAAAAAAAAACAAAAGACTAAAAAAGCAATATATGTATTAATATAGATAATTTAAATCAAATTATGATTTCTATTTATTTTTTCTCCGACATCTACAGAGAATAGTCGTTTTCGCGCACATACGGGAGAAAGGGAAGGAAGGAATCTTTGCTCGTGTACACACATTAATAAGGACAGCGAATTTTTGCTAGCCATTACTAATCAATGCGCACATTTATGTAATTTTCTTAGGATTCAAAAATGAAAAGAAACATTAATTCATTGCAATAGTACACAGGTGTTGTAATATGTATTTATAAAGATTATGCATCATTATCATTTTAAAAGAAATCTTAAATATTTTTATAGGACTATTTTTTCACGGTTTAATAATTAAACGTTTTCTATAAAGGAAAAAAACGTTCGGTAGTTCTATCCGAACAAGGTACGGTTGCGATCAGAAAAAAATGTTGGTATGAGAAAGCAATTTTCTTCGCTGCATCATTAAAATGCCTATTTTTAGTTATTTCTTTATAAGATAAAACAATGTGAATAATTGTCGAAGAATGTGGCGATCGTACGTACAAATAAGACTAAAAATATTCGTTTGAATCAAATATCTAAATATTCATTCAAAAATTGAAGCGATGGATTTCTTTATAATTTTACTGCATTTTTTTTTTAATATATACTCTATTTTTTTTTTTTTTTTTTTTTTTTAGGGACCGAGTCGTTTTTATTCGAATGAATTTAGGCATGTTACAGCAACTATTGGAGAACGCCATTGGTTTCCGTTTAATACGTTCAGTTCCTGAACTCAATGAAATTGCTCCATAGTGTCTAGTTGTGATAACTAGACACTATGGTGCAATTTTATTGAGTTCAAGAACTGAACATATTATATTATCACTGTTGGTCATGATATATACTATTTCTTTTTTCATTTTCATGAAAAAAGGAAATCATGGGCCACGGAATTAATATTTTAATACCTTGCGTAAAAGCGATCTACACGAGCAAATCAAGTTCAATGCCAGTACGTTAATATGTAGTATAGAGAAAGTATTTTACCCTGAGCACATGGGCATCTTATCCGCTCTGCTCTATAGAGAGCAGAGCGGATAAGATGCCCCTGTTCCCTGAGATCTTGATAATAATAACCCATGCAGGAGCGCATCAAGGGAGGAGTTAATTGTATAGACATGACGTAGTTATATCTGCATGATCACGTATAAATGCTTATATTTATATTCATATTGATGTTTATTTGTATGAAGTACATGTGTATTGTCGCTTTAAAGCCATTAATTTATATACTTCTTAGCAATGGATATGAAACATAGATGGAACAACATGTTATTTTGTTCGCTTCCGCGACTAAATATATGGTGCCAGAAACTTTGTCGAGAAAAATCTTTTTTATTTAAGGAATAAGGAATCATTCTTTGAGTTTTATGAGGTGATAATTTTGGTCGGGCATAGATTTGACCACGCCCAACCGAAATTATCACCTCATAATATTCAAAGAATGATTCCTTATTACTTATATTGATATTATTTCCAATTTCTACGCTTTAAAAACAACATTTTAAAAGCACTATTTTTTCATGTAGCACTAGCTATGTATTACTACGCGGCGCAGCCAATGCCGTTTCTCGATAATGCTATATGACACGCCCATTTTGTGTCGCTCAACTTTTATGAAATTATTGGGCTATAGGCTTCAAAATTGATTCGTAATGTTAACTTATCACAGACAAAGGCAGTTGGAAATGTAAATATTAACGAATATTTACATTTGTCAGTGTCTTTGCCCGTGATAACACGTATCGATTTTGTACTATACAGTCCAATAAATTCAAATAACGTATAATTTGGGGTGCAAGCAGGGTTTGCTTATTTATATTCAAATATTTAATCGTACAATTGCTGAAAATAATACAAATATAAGTAATAAGGAATCATTCTTTGAATATTGTAAGGTGAAAACTTCGGGTTTTATTGGATTTGAGCACGTCCCGACCAAAATTATCACCTCGTAATACTCAAAGAATGATTCCTTAAAAATAGTCCTTAAATATATATAATTTAACGATTATTTTTCATAAGTTCATACTAAATTGTAAGTTTGGACGTTCCATTTAATCTTACAATAATAAATATATTCAAAACATGTGATGACGTTTATACTTGTGTTCATGCGCCGTAACAAGGCTAAGGAAATAGAACGTCGCAGATTTCCAATGCAAACATAAAAGGAAATATACACTGAATGTTAATATTGGGTTTTCATAACCTAATTCTGTGTTATTTCTACAGTATGACAGAAAAAGAAGCAATTAAGTGTAGAGATGGGGAGAGGTGCCTCGGAACAAGATTACATTTGAGCGAAGTCAATAGTGGTGGGTCCCCCTCCCAAATACCTAGAAAAGTTTGACGTTTGCATAGTTCGTCTCTGAAACCTGACATGTTCTCTGAATTTTATCCCAATCTTGCGTAAAATTTGTAACATATGCCATCAAACTCAACAAGCTTAAGTTGTAAGGGCGACAACTATTTTTTTTATTTCAATTGAAGAGACAGACAATACCTTATTTGCATAGAGAACTGATTTGAAAGGGTTCTAGAAATCGCGTGCATGTATCTCAAAAATAGTTTTAAAAACGTTATATAGATCGTTATATGTAAATTGAAAAATTAATTATTCAAAATCGTTTTTAGATATAACAATGGGTTAAAGGACTGATTGGGAAACGTTAATAATTCTCAGTTTTTTTAAAGAAATCAATTAATTAATCTTCATATGCCTGTGCATCGTTTTTAGTTTATAGCTGGTACATATATATATACTAATGTCTCTGATAGAAACCGTTTGTAACTGTACAAAAAGATTAATTTATAAATTAACAGTTTTTAGGGGAGGGGGGGGGGGGGTCTAAAGTGTTTTGTATCTTCTGCAACTATGTATCTATTTTTAAATGATTTATTACGTATTTAGCATATTTTCAATGAAAATTTTCTTCCTCGCTCACCTTATGATCGGACTGTGACAAATCATTCGGAATGACGGGGACATTTTATTGATCAGAATTGTTCACAATACCGGTAATTGAGGTAACATTGACTACCAAGCAATAGATTTACGCCGATACTTCTTTCCGATATGGAAGCTTGTGATAAGGATGAAAAAAATTGTCCAAACACGAAACAAAGGGAGATTTATCACGGAAGATAAAATTGTTTTAAAAAACCCCAAATACATATATCAAGAGGAGAATATACAAAAGAACCAGATACAAAGTCTCTCTAATGTCCCAACAATGCAGGAAGTTTGGGGCGATGAATACTAGATTTGCTTGAAATTAACTGACAAAATCCCGAGGTAATAGTCAAATAAAACTAGCTTTTTGCATTTAAACGAATGCAATTATGTTACTTTTCGATGGATAAACAGTTATATAAATGAATTACGTTGGAAAGGATGGTAATGATTAAAATGTTAACTGATTGCATCCCTTCTTTGCCATGCGACGATAGTTCCTCTTTTTTATATAGCCAATCATCCTCATTAAAACAATATGCTTAATCAAATTAATTATCCTGTCTGGAATAAACCTGGCACCAGGGCTTATCATACAAAGAATGTAAAATGTCTACCACTTTCCGAAGGTGTTTGGAATAAAACAAGCTTATCTTTTTAAAAGATAGGTGAGCTAGCGATGTAGCCATTTTAATACACACAAAGGAAGGATCTCCGCGTGAATGTCCTTTCTTTGCTCGGATTTGTCCGTATGATAGACTCAAGCCATATTGATCTATGAGAAAATATCTTTGTGTGTGCTTCGACGTAAAAGTTTCTCGCTTGATTGTCCTTTCTTTGTTTTTAACAAACGGGATTTTCCGTATCAGTGTGGTATTGCATTGTATCAGTCGCTTCTTCCATCCGACATACTCTGAAAAGATATTCTGGTTTTGTTTTTGTTTTTCTGCACTTACCGGAAGGTGGTATAACTGTAAGGAAAGCTAGGTTTACCAGTTGATCTCTACAATTAATCTTGATATTATATGACCTGAGTTTTTCTTGTACTTTTATGTGTAGGTTAGACAATAAAGTAAGAAACTTCAGAATTCGGATCATATCTATTTTTTTTCTTGACAAAACGAAATTGTCATCGTACAATATATCTACAGCGAAAATAAGATAGCATAGCTAAAAACCGTTTTAGTTCAATGTTAAATATTTGCATTTGCAAATATATTTCCTTATATGAACCTATAGAAAAGCGAAAACGTTCAATTCTGTAGAAACTTTTTCATGACGTCACAATGATTATCGCGCGCGCTTATCACTTGTCGATTGGATTATTGTAAACATAAAAAACACGGTAATTTTAACTATTCTGAACAATTTGCCTTTTTCAATTGTAAATATAAGAATATATGTAATAAACAGCAAAATTAAAAAGCTCACAGGGATATGAACTTGGTTGGTACGTAATCAAATCTTCTGAGAAGCCCTTCGGGTTTCACAGGATTTGATCACGTGACGAACCAAGTTCATATCCCGGTAAACTTTTCAACTTGCTGTTTATTTCTTAATTCATATAAAAGAATAATGGTGACATTGCTAATTATATGTAATATTTTATACTTTAAGAGTTTATTATACAATTAAAGTATACAATTGAGGGAGACATCAAGATTCCAGTTCCCCTCAAGCAAGCTTCGCCTCGGGAAATAAGCTTGCTTGAGGGGAACTGGAATCTTGCTGATCCCTCAATTGTATACTTTAACTTTTATTATACCGATACAAACAATCAATCAGAAAACGTTCAGATTAATATAATTCTTCGTGAATCCAACAAGTTATTATATCAAAATATATAACATTAAATTGCACGCGCGTTGTACTGTGACGTAGGCAAGTTATGTTATACGATAAAAATGAATAATTATAGAATATAAAATATAAATATAAAAAAGGACGTTGCAACTAGAATTAAATCATATGGTTATGAATATTCATTATCTCATTCGGAATATTTCGGAACTTTTCCTTTTGGTTAACAGAAATTACTAAGTGTTCCGAATAGGTGTGTATCAGTTCATCGAACTGACGCACCTTTTTGCAGGGAATCAGTTTATTTTGCAGGGAATCAGTCAGTTTACAGCGATTTTCAGGGAATCAGCGAAATATATCGAATTACTCTTATATAGTGAAAAATAAGTAGAGGAATAATAATCCTTGTTGACTTAATAGTGTAGCTAACATAAAAGGCACTGCCACTCATTACTGTCCATGTTTTTCAGCTGAAAGATTCACTGGAACATTCCGATCGTTTATAGGATGTATCTAAGTTATTTTACCCACTTTATATGAATAAGTTGAGAGAAGTTTATTAAAATACAGATATAAAAACAAAGGCTATGAAGGGAGCAATTCTTAAAGAAAAAAGCTACAAACCCGCATTGGGGGTAATGCATTTTTTTTGCAATGCCCGCTACCTTCATACTCGTATAAACCAACAAACAAAACATATTATTGTTTGAATAAACAGAGAAAAAACTAAGAAGGTGTTGCGGTTCCTATGCTATTTTTACCTGAAGGAGTTGCAGATAAAATGGAAAAATCAAAGTTACAGAATTCGATGTAAATCTTTTTTGCATGCAACGTTATACATAAAGAAATGCAAAATGTTATCTGGAAAGTTTGTAAAAAAAAGTTTTATAAGACCATGAAATAAATTTGAAAATGGTTACACAGACAAATGTGGCAGATTTCACGCTTTATAAAAGGTGAATCCTTATTGTTGTAAAAAAAAAAAAACTGCCGAGTCAGACAATTTCCTGAGAACTGCCATTTCCTGGTATCATCAATACCTTTGAAATCTAAGAACGTTGTGTTAAATATCCCCGGCAAAAGTTATATCCAGAATAGTCGAGTGCATACGCAGATAGAATAGGTTTGTAACCTTGTATGTCTAATTTTATTGGGTTCGAATCCCGGAAGTTGGAATTTTTTATACATATTTTTTTTAATCGCATGAAAAGGTTATGTATATAGATAATTTGAAAATGTCAGAATAAGGTTATTTGAACGTTTTTCAATGTAATATTTTGCATGCGTGTTTAATTTATTTGAACATTACTTACTGTGTGATGTCTACGTTATAAACTTGAATTAAACATTTTCTTCTGAACAAGGGGTATCAAAACAACAATGTGGAAAGTTGTTTTTTTCCCCTTTTTTATGAAATAACCGGGTATATCATTTTCAAAGATACGTGTACAGGTTGTAAAAGCCAAAAAAAATCATATTAAAAGTATGAATCTGTAATTAAGCAATATAGGTTAATGAAATCATGTACGGATAAGTTTGTTATTGTTACAATTCTGACGGTTTTGGAAAGCCAGAATCAGATTTATTAATATAGCTCCAAAGAATGATATATAAAACAAGCTGGACAGTATAAATAAAATTAATATATGTTAAAATCAAAATACAGAATACATGGTCATCTTCCTAACTGTATTTATGAAAATCAAATGGTGGTTGCCTTGTCGATAGAAATGCATTTAAAATATGTTTGTACCCGCTATGTAAATATAGTCGTCTACGTAATGTGTCTATATTTAGATGTAACTTCTCAAGCGATACGGATATTAAAAGGTTTCTCTTTGCGTTAGGTAAAAGTCCCGCTTTTCTGCAACACCCTCTTTCAAATTCATTTTTGACACATTCAAAAATTGAGAAGAAGATTGAAATGAAATAGGAGCTGCTTACGAACGAAGCGCGCCGATTGATTGGTAATCTCGATCATAAACATTATAATAGTTAGTTAACGTTTATAAATATATTATTTGTTGAGAAAATTACACAACAAGGGCCTTAAAGCAGTTCACCGATCCTTTTTACATAATATTAATTATAATAAATAGGTAACAAGAGAAAAGCTGTCAATGTGACAGCCAACCGGGTTTTCTTTTGTGTGAACAGTATCCATAATCCATTTGTCAACCCTGAATTTATGAACAATACCTATTCATAGAAACGGGTACTCCATATGCAATATTTTTGCCCAAAAATAACGAAGTTCAACAGCTGGAATTTTTTCATAAATTATCAGAAATATCAAAATCCTAGCAATATGCACACCTCTGATACATGTATACGTTCAATTGATCTGTAAAAGAACAACTTCCTATCTTGAAAACTGTAGGAGGAGTTATCCGTACAATAAGGGTACTCTTTTGCAGCTGCCCGCCCAC
Organism: Magallana nippona; assembly: GCA_033439105.1. Lineage (NCBI taxonomy): Eukaryota > Metazoa > Mollusca > Bivalvia > Ostreida > Ostreidae > Magallana > Magallana nippona. The sequence continues at coordinate 32,967,780 of CM065922.1, forward strand.
CCGCCCGCCATTTTCACCATTTCAATAACCGGATTTTTCATTTGGAAAACCCGGTTAAGAAAACAAGATCTTTCTCTCTCTCTCTGTCACTAACCTTAGTGTATCCAACCAGTGCAAAAAAGGCGTAAAAATCGGAATCGTGAAACAAAAGCAACATGAATCATCTTACAAGACATTGTCCTAATTCAAATAATGTCATTAGAAGATATAACAACCAATCCCACAAAGGCCAATTCTTTTAAATAAATTCGTTTGCGATAAAAACATCAGTCAATAATTTAGGTAAGCCTCATTAATCTTTTTAATGTGTATTTTGTATCGTAAATTGGTTTAAAGAGGAAAACTGTCTGTGTCTTTGTTAAATTATATATCAGCCGAGTTGCATTTTTTAATTCAACCCCTCCCCCTCCCCCCCTCAAAAAAAAAACTCCACAAAAAACGGCTTATATTTTAAATTGTTAAAATGTAGAAGTCTGAACTTTTTCGAAAATATTCCGAATTGAATGGTGCTACATTGGCCATTCACAAAAATTAAAATTGTCTCCTTTTTTTTTTTTACCAAACTGATATCTATTTTAAATGTCTACCGTGGTTTGGAAACACTCCGCCTAGTGATAATGTTCAAGTTCCTTGGAAATTTGTTAATCAATTAATCTCAGTAAACATGTGCTTATACTCTCACTTGAACACAAAAAATATCATTTAGAATAAACATGACTACTTATTTTTATAGAAAAAAAATAGTAGGGGAGTCATACAGTAACATATTGAACAAAGATAATATTACTGAATAATTTTATTCCTTTTCACCACACGAACATGCATTCATAAATTAATAATCGAATAATTATTTTTTTTTCAATACATGGCTCGATGTTTCGAAATACGTAAATACTGGTATGTTTAAGGAAAACTCTTATAAAATGATATTTATTTATATCATTCAAAAAGTTCACAACAGAGAGAGAGAGAGAGAGAGAGAGAGAGAGAGAGAGAGAGAGGTGTTCTGTGGCATTGATTAAATATGATAATTTGTCGCATGGTTCCACTCCACTCTAATGATTGCCATTTTCCACTTAATTACCCGTGGTATTCTATATCATATATGCCTGCACAGGTCTTTTTGAATAGGAAGAGTTGATTGATTAATCATTGGACCATACAATGTGTATTGTAACTCAGGTCAACTTTAAAACAGTCATTTTCATAGGATATGTCACAGGTCCACTTGCTCCAGGTAGCAATACTCCATCTCATGTTCTTGTAATACTCCACCTCTTGTATTCGTTGGAGTTATGTTATCAAATAGATCATTTATTTCAGCAATGTCCTTAAAACAAAGGTTTGCTTTGCCGTTTTGGCTATTACTTAAAGTTATATCTCAGAACATAGTAACTGTTTATCTAATTACAGTCACTACCAAATAAATCCTAATAAGTTTAATCATTCAATAAAGAAACAAACACCATGCGACAAAATGGTTGTTACAATGTTGCCTCGGGCGCGCAGAGCGCACCCTCGTCAAGCAGTGTAACAATCCTTGAGATCTTTTGTAAAACAAAACAAAATTGCAAAGATTGGTCATAAATCAACAATTTGCATGATAACACGGTTTAAGTGCGCAAAATCCTCTGTTTGTTTGGGGAATTTTGTGGCTTAAAGCAAGTGTTCTTCGGGGTTAATATATTTGATTTCTACAATTGCCGATTACCCTGTAAGGCTCAACATTAACACCGTTTTCTTTCCGATTGCTGTTTGCCGTGTTAAGAAAACCGCGTGTCAGTCTTCCATCTTTCTTTTATAACGAGGTGCCGAACTTCAACTGCGTTTCCGCACTTTACACTGCTTTTTCTATTGATTTTTGCCTCTAAATCTTGACTTCAACGGATCTTAAAAAAATATAAGATGCTGACTTCTGATATTTTGATTACGGTAATTAGTGACTTTCCTACTTTAAAAGAATACTGTTATTCCTCTGCAGGTATTTTTCAGGACTTTAACAGATTTTTGCGATTACTGGTCAATACCAGATGTAATTTACTTTCCTTTAGACCAAAGTATTTGTTTTCCACATATAAGTATGGAAAATAAAGAATAAATAACAAGTGATATCTTGAAAATATTTAGAATATACTCAACTAAATTATTTGGATAAAATAACCCACCTCTTTAAATTTTGAGAGTTTCTGTTGTAACACGATGTCATACGATTTCAATAAGTTATTGAAATAGTTCTTTTAAATTATTCTTTGATTGGTAGATAAATATGATCTGTTTAGTTTCAAATGATTGTTTTCCTAGAAAATTTTTGTTGACGGAGCAAACAGCTTCACAGTGTGTATATGCCATAAAAACTTCGCAAAATTGCGCAAAAAAATAAATAAAAATAAAACCAAATATCCAAAGAAACTCGTTTTCTAGTTTTCCTAAGACACCTTGTGAATATATTGGATACCAACTCTATCTATCTATCTATCTATCTATCTATCTATCTATCTATCTATCTATCTATCTATCTATCTATCTATCTATTAATCTATCTTTCACTCCATTGAGAGGTAACGAAACTGTACTTCTGTCTTCTGTCTCAAAATCTCCTAAAAGTGTGAACAGTAACCAAACATCAATGAAGAAACAACCTCAGAGATGTTAAAAGCTGAAGCAATTAAATTATATCTTAAAATATAACGCTTCAAGGGTTTTAAATACTTGATATTTGCATTTTGTTCATGGGAGACGAAGAAATAAGAGAGTGTGATGTCGTCATATTCACTGATCCCTCTGATTACTTATTTATATTCACTGATCCCTCTGATTACTTATTTATTTCCTCATCTAATTTTGCACTTACATCTTATTTATATATTCTGATCTGAAGTAAATTTAACCGTGCCATACTGTACCATATATGAATTCCAATATGATTGTATGGGTCATGCATCTTAGTTATAATATGGACTCACCTGTCTCTGTTTCGACCACTGCAGTGACCGGCCGGCTGTTTGTACCGGGTTCTTTGAGGGGCTCAGCCTCTCTATGGTTCTGGTCACTTCTTATCTCGTTGTCGGAGTAACACTCTAAAATATACGTATCAATAGTCTCAAAAGAAATATCACCATTCATGTTGCCAGTTCTGTTAAAGTGTGTCGAAGTCAGAACACACCAACGTCACTTCCGGTTAAGCATGCATCGACAATTATGCAGCAGCGGTAGGGCTTTACTTCCATTGCGAGATGCGACTGTTAGACGTGAACCTGTCCACTTTTTACCATAAAGTATTGCGCCAGGAACAGTGATCAACCTTTTTGATCACCGGTGATAACTTGAAAATCAATTACTGTCTCTACAAGCTAATAGAACGAGTGTATAATCAACAAGACATAACGCACGAGTTCATCCCCGCATTTACATGCCATCTGTCCACGCAATCAAGACACGGCACGTCCCACACTTTTTTTCCTATCTGGACGGCAGTAAACCATAAAAATGTTAAAAAGTCACCAATATGGTGAAGACCAGTTGCTTTCTTTCATTGTCCATATATGTATTTGTAATGTAGCATTATGAAAAAATAAATATCTCTCTCTCTCCTCTCTCTCTCTCTCTGAGTCTCTCTCTCTCTCTTCTTTTTCTTCGCTCTTTTCACTGAATTTGTACTTATTATTCTCCATTCCTAGATTAACACAACTGTGTAAAAAGAAAAAGCGTTCAATGACCGGAAACAAACAAAATAGCATGCTTAAATCCCTTGACTGCCATTCTATATTTAGATCAAAGGATTTAAAAGCTGCGTTTCAGATGAATCATCATCCAATTTATCCAAATGAAACAGAAAGCTGTAAAATAGCGGATAACAATGTAATAAGTATCAAATACAGACTGATTAATAAAATCGCCCTTCTTTATTCTATTTGATACCCTTTAATTGGGTATTTTTCCGATATTACCGGAAGCATTTCGAAGCCATTGTCGGTATGGACCGTTCCACTACAAGGAGAGACTCTAATGATGGTATTTACGACATCTTGTGTGTGATATTCTTGAGAGAATGAAACAAACCCTCTCCTAGGCTACATTTATTCGTTAGTACAGTTGATTACTTTCTAAGCCGGTATTTTAGAGTAGTACACCCAGGTAAATCAACGAAACTGTCCATCAAATAATATTCTTTATAAATAAATGTTATTTTATTTTTTGATTATTTTGTGTGTGTGAGAGAGGAATGGTAAAAAAAAGTTCTAAAACAGAAATCATTTTTATTTTTTACTTGTTGTCCAATTTTTAGAGCTATATGATCTGATTTAGAGGGGAATCGTTCTGGCATGCTAAGTGAATAAATGTAGCGTAAAAAGTCAAATTATTTGGAGGAAAGAAAAAAAACAAACAAGGAATGTGATTGAAATAAGCAGATTTCAGAATAAAACAAAATTAATATTTGTGAAACAAAACAAGATATCTTTTACCTACAATTGCTTTGAATTGCCCTATTGCAGATCATTTCCGGGTCGAGCACACTCGCAACCTATCTTTGCTCGAGTAACTATTTTCAATTCTTTGTATTTATTGTAGATCCAGTCAAAATACGTTTTTAAGATCCTATACATGTATATTACGCGATATATATATTTTAAAATTTGTAATAATCATAACTTTCATAACTTTATAATTGTTCAAAGTTATAGAAAAAAGATATTTTACTTCCAAAAAATAATGGATATTAATTCAGGCCACACAGCTTGAATACACAGGGTGACAGAGAATTCGTACTGAATTTTAGATAAACGTTCACTAAATTGAGACTACAGTGTAGTTACAGAATAAATCATAAGTGTACTATCCATCATCAATCATATTTAAAGATTACTTCAAAATCACGGCTGTATATTACTTTCAGCAGTCGTGACATCTCTTATTTCATTATTTCGCGGATTTGAGGGGACAAAATTGAATGAATTACTGTCACATATTGTATGGCAGAGAGGCTTGCAGGGAAAAGAACTTGGTCTTTAGTCAACGATGGATTAATTAATCCACACCTGACGACGTAACTGGTCCTTCGTACAAAGAGAGATTTATCTTGTTCGTACACTAGTCGATTTAAGTACACGCATCTAGCTAAATGTACATGTAAAGTTACTACATGGTATTTTTGTTGTAAAAGATAACAGGAAATGAACAATGTTACACTTGCTAAAAACATGTTCATATACGATATTTCAATGCAAAAAAAAACTATAAAGCATAAAATTTGTGACATTGGAAGTTACGTCACGCACTAATTAAGCTACTTAGAGATACTAGATGAATTTTGTATATTAGAAATTTTGATTAAAGAGGCTGGGTGGTCAAGAAATCACCCATCAGATCTACATTAAATTTTCAGATATGATTTTTTAAGTGTAAACTATTATTTGATAAAGAAAAATTTCGTAAATTTTAGCTTTTAAACTTGAGCATTTTCCTATATTTTTATACAGAGCTCTCCCTATAAAGGAGATCAATACAGTCTAAAAATGGCCACGACCATCCAGCCCTTTTAAGCTGTCGATGATTTTGCTTGATAATCCGTATACTAGAACCCGATATCTTCTCACTTTTTTCCTTGGGTACCTATCGGCTAATGCTACCATTTTTATTGCAGCTCATTTTACCTATTATAAAAATAACTTTTGATATACAAGCATTTTCCGACATCCTCTTCTATTTAACGTATTTTCGCTGTTTACCAAGACATAAATAGCTAAAAGCGTTGATTTTAACCATGATATGAAGTTAATTAACGTGCTGAGATCATCACTATTCACCGAAAGCTAATTATTTCTTTTTACTTACCGGAAGCTGCCGATTCTGATTTTGGACTAAACAAGATGATATCAAGAAAAGCAGCCGATATGTAAGTATCGATGGTCTCAAAAGGTTGGTTTTTGTTCATCATTGTCTTGTTTTCTTCCCAAGAGCCTTTAAAATTCCAGATATTTCATTTCATCCATTCCATCTTAACAGAACAGCGCTCCTTGTGTATGTTGGTTTTTTCGCACTCTAACTTGACAGAAATATGAAACTTTACCAATAATCCTGTGATATTGCATTAATCTGTTGGGAACAATAAAATCTCATTTCAACACTTCTGAAAAAAAAGACAAAAAAATACAATAAAATGAAATAAAAATATTATAAGATTTCGTCAGAAAGAATACACCGCCTCGTCTAATTTAATCTCGGGGTTTTTATTTCAAACATATCGACTATTCCACTGCCACTTTACGGTGAGGCGATATTAAGATTGTCGTGGACTCACGACAGTTACTGTAGTTGTTGTGAAATAAGATGGTGTATCTCGCTTGTAAGAATCATTAAAAAGTGCAGAGAATTTTTCAAATGTTCAACGCCATGCGGAAAGTAAGGTGACTATTGGCAATTAGCTGTGAACATTATTTCACGTCATTGGGCGCTGGCGGAGCAGCAACGACTGCTCTAATAAGTAACGATTGAGCTTGTCATTTGGTCCATTGCTATTCCAAAAAAAAAAAAAAATAGGCCGGGAAAGTAAATCGTAAAGAATTGTTTTTATGTCCATGAAGAATCGGGAGGAGCAAAACAATTTGTATTGTCTGGCCTATGGTTTTTTCCCTTTTGTCAAATATTCGATATTTGAACCGTAGTGTGAACAGTCGCAAATTTCGGGCCTTTCCGGCAGAGCTCAGAAAAACACCTCGAATGTATTTACATCACCGGATGTTACAATTTTATACAAAATGGTGTCGCTTCCCATCAAATTAAGTATCGGCTAGACAGCCTTGTATGTCTTTTCATTGGTATACTTTAGGGTATATCATTGAATATTACGAAGTCTAGCTCACATCTCAACAGACCGTGTATTTATGTCAAGTTTAATAAAAAAAAAACGGAGGATTGTGACATTCGAGGTGTTTTTCCGGCTTCCGCTACATACTAAGTACATCGCCAAATGTCAAACATATATGATGCTATGTACTTGTTTGACAATTGCAAAGTCAAAATTGACAAAATAACTAGTTAAATTTTATGTGTCATGTTTTCATGCTGTCCTTTACAAAAATTTAGATTATCGGGAATCAAAATTTGTACCATGTACAAATTTTGATTCCCGACAATCTAAATTTTGTAAAGGACAATGCTTCGATTTTTAATGCGAGGCCGTCAACTGAAATGTATGATGTTACATCATGCATATATCTTTAAATATGACTGATGGAAATAAAAAGCTTATAATTATTACTTATTCTATGCCCCCATACATAACCTCAGTCGATTGTTAAAATGTAGCCACGTATTCGGTGACAGGTCTCTGTTTGAATTTCGTTCGAATTTCGGTCAGATGTGTTTTAATGGTGTGCTACTTCTGTTGGTTCTTGCTACTTATCTTCTTTTAGAATAGAAACTTTAACCACACCAACACACGATAGAATTACCATTTACAAAGAAACATTATATATAATATTGGTTGTTTTTTTTTTACCTTTTGTAGAGAATCGATTAGTTTATATGTTTTATTTTGACCATTTCAGGGTACATGTACGTTGAAAATTGTATGCATGATATTTTTCTATTGAATTATTGGCATCTACTACAATCATTCGTTTCATATCATTTATGTAAAAATGCTGTTTTTATTGAATAAAGAGATAACGCACAAAATACGCGACTTGTCTCATTTTGCGGGTCTACTGGTAGGTTCGTGGGTGATAATTGCAATGCTTTTTCTGATTCATCTGAAAGATCGCAGAGGATGCAAATTCGTCGGTAGATGCACACGGATTGTTGAAGTAAATTTAAAATTATGCAATTGTTTCCATATTCGTTTTTTGTTTCAAGCAGCTATTAGCTGATTGATATTTTTGAGACAAATTAACCAACCGCTTCATTCAACAAGGACAAAGGAAAAGTTGAGAACTTTCTTTTAAAAATAATTTATTTTCAACATTTATCATATACAATAAAACAGAGTTAAAAGGGTGTTGGTACCTCTAATTTTATGAACGTACTGTACATTATTGCAATATGTTAACAAATGAATATACAACATTAATTACTGAGGACCATCAATGTTAAAAAAATTATAACAATGCAAGAAAACAGTGTTCAAATTTTTGAAAGGACAGTATATGATAATATGTTTGAAGATGAAAATATTTGTATAACCTATATTCAAGCCTATTGATGATTCAAACCTTCAGACGGAGAATTTGATCGTATGATAATTATCTAGTATCGGTCCTTAAATGTTTCAACTTAAGAGTCCTTGACACCCCATGACTTATACTATTTTATAAAAATACGACATAAAATGGTTTTTCAACCCATTATGAGAATGTTTTATCGCCAAATATGGTTGCCTATCTCTGTAATGCAATGTGTATAGCTTTGATCTATGGTAATGATCCGCAATTCTCGAATTCGAATGAAGCGGGGACTTTTGTTTTTCATTAACAGCAATAATTTTTTTTAACAATTTACCCCCCCCCCCCCTCCAAAAAAAAAAACAACAAAAAAACAAATCCCTTTTCTTTAATCTAAAAGTCGAACGCAAGCTATATCTATATATCCATATCTATAAGGAGAAGAAAAAATTAGGCTTATATGCGAAACTTTACCCTTAGGTGTGGAGAACCCTTAATATCATATTATCGGCTCTTTAATCGACAGTTGTTATCACGCCATATATAAGACATTCTAATTTAAAGAATAAGACATGTTATTTCTGTTAAACCTAGTAAAAACATTGGCCACATAACCGTAGCATTCCTAAAGCAGACAAAAAACTTTCCAAAAAAGGTATATTTTTCTACGTTTAATATTCATATTACCCACCCTGTTACACTTGATTTTGCTAAATCGTTTGTATTTATTGTTACACAGACAAGCTTGAAAGGTTGGATTGCTGATTTCAATGATGTGGTATTGATTTGGCGCAGATCCAACACCCTAACTGTTAAACTCATTGCGTTGCAAAGACAAATGTACCCGATGTATTCCGAAGAAACGATGACTTAGTTCTCCTCGTGGTATTTGTGCATCAGAGCGTTAAGCATGGGGGACTTGGACATTGGTGGCCTCCTGCTCTCTAGGGCCTCGATACGGTGGTGCAGCATCTCATTTTTGGCAATAAGGCTCTTTGCCAGAGTACGGCTGTAAAACAAAACAAAATGGCATCCATTATAGCAATCTGAGACCGCTGGTTAAGATACTTTAACATTTAACATAACTCTTTTCAGATGACAATTGAGCTTCGCTGATAATTGGAAACTTCGGGAAAAAATGATATCATGAAAATAGCAAACACAACGCTGCAATTTCTATGCAAATTTGAAACACTAAACTGGTGATAGAAATAATGAAAATTTATGTTATCTCTTTCATTGCTGTACTTTGAATTTTATCTCGTCTTTAAATGCTTCATGTTCTTAAATGACATTACTCACAATGACAACGCAATATTGTTTTCATTATGTGTCCTTGTTTTATACATAGATCAGGATATTCTTAACAATTATAAACATTGCGACTTACTAGTGGAGGAGATCCTGGAGAATCTCGCTGACTTCCTCCTCGGAGAAATGGCTGCCGGGCATACCGACATTGGTGGGTCTGTCACCACCATCCACGTTAATCTCAAGGTTCAAGGTCAGGGGAGCTATAAATAGAATTATCTTTGTAATAAATCGGTGCAGAATCGTAGTTTTTTTTCCCGATAACTTCAGTCGGAATACAAAAAAAAAGACAAATAACTGTGCGTATGGTCTGAATCCTACCTCCATATTGAGGAGCTGGGCCCATGGGCATTGGGACGGACTGTACTGGGGGCATGGTTTGGGCCATCATCATTTCCTGGATCATGGGCCAGTATTCTTGGGCTTTCTCCATGATGTAAGGCAACAACTTGTTGGGCTCATCTGTGGTAGGAACAATTTTTGTTAAATCTTGATGTGTTTATGTTGAATCATTATTTTTAAATGAGCATCAGGAAATTACGAAGATTGTGAAGACAATATATAATGATTTGTTAAACATACCAACTGGGACGCCGAAAGCTCTCAGTTTCTCCATAATGGTGTTTGTCATAGAGTCGAAGCTGAAACCCTCGGAGAAATCGAATCCGAATTCCTTGGCCTTCTCGTTGGCGATTTCTCTGATTTTCATGAGGGACTCCTCTGGTTTCTCTGGGTCGACTTCAAATCCTGCCTCCTGTAGGTCGCTGATGATGTTTTTGACGATCATCTGCTTGAATTCATCGTTGTCCATATCGGCTGTAATGAGACAAGATGTTTTTGCATCACACAAACAGTTATAATATGGAACTTCAATTTTGCCTTGATATTAGAGTAGATAAAAAAGCTTTTATTCTGAAGTATTGTATGAAACAGTCCACCACTTCTTGAGAGAAAAAAGTACATGTAAATTGGGAAGACATGACTATGATGTGTGAAGAAATTTGGCTTTTTAAAATTTGTGAAGAACATAGTTTTACAACAAAGTAAACTCTTAAAAAGTCCAGGCTTCGATGCAGTTTTGTGTAGATGTATTTGCATACTTACGTTCTACGCCATAAGATACTTTCATCTCCTCCAGGATCTGTCTCTTCAACTCCTCGGGGTTGCTCAGGTCCAAGCCTTCCTCCTTCAGGTCTCCCATGATCTTCTCCTTCAGTTTTCCGACGATGTCGCTGGTGTCAACTGTACAAAATAAATCACAAAAGTAGAGTATTGTTGTACCAGTATATTAGTTTAAAACACCCGCCGTTAACTTAAAAAACGATAAGAAAGAGATCTAAGAAAACTCGTTATATTGTATGAAAAACACCTTTACACTAAATATAGAAACAGAACTCACCATCCTCGATTTTCATGTCAAGGTCTCTCTCGACCTGCTCCAGGAGATCTTTCTTCATCTTGGGGATGATATCGTTGAGATCACCTAAGGATCACATATAGGAAATGAATTAAGGATTGCCTTTTGTACAGAGAATGCCAAAATGTACACTTGCATACAATGCGCCTTTATCTTTAAAAAATGCAATGTTGATGATAGCGTCTCCTACTGCAGGTCGCTTGTACAAGAGAACACGGCAATAATTACATATATGAAGGTCACCTTCAATTCCCATCCCTTTCATCATGTCCTTGATGTTGTCAGCGCTGAAGGCGGCATTGTCCTTGACCTGGTCAGCCAGGGCGCTCAGGTCCATGTCCTTGGGCAGGTTCTTTACCATATCCTCCAGCTGGCTCTCGTCCACTCCTGGAACAGTCAACAACTAGGGTTAGTTTCATCTTATAAAAAGGGGGGGGGGGGGGGCAATGAGCAGTGTCCCTTTTCCTTTATTTAAAATGTGTGATAATCGTTTAACAATCATTAAGACGGGGTGTTTATTAGTGTGTATTGTGACGTACCCATGCTGTGCATCATGTCCTTCATTTGAGGGGGGAGGTTCTTGAGGGCATCCTCGATTTTCTCTGGGGTAAGGTCTTTCAGCATCTCTGGGTTGACGCCTGCCATCATGCTTGAGATGTCCATACCGCCAAACACTGAAAATCAGAGGTTGAACAATGATGCAAATCAGATTAAACAATGATATAAGATGACCGGTTTGTTTTCGGATAGGGTTTATTTGAGAATCAATTTTTAACCTTTTTCTAGTTCTTGTTTTGTTTGATTTTCTTTTGAAAACTTATCGAAGAAACGAGGTTATCAAATTAACCATCAGATTTTCCGTATTTTTTTTATATTTGATTTGTTTAGTTATTAACTATCAATTAGTAAAGAAAAATTCCAAATACTTTAGATTTAAAAATTGAATATTTGCTTTATCTTTATACACGGCTCTTCTTCTTAGGAGATTAATATAGTGTAAAAATGACCACAACCATACAGCCCTCTTAAGCTTTACATTATGTTACATTATATTTATCAACAGATTCCAAACTTGGATACAAACTAAAGAAGCTCCATTCTTTAGTATCGAAGCTCTTTTTGCAGGTTTTAACAACTTGACTGTAAACTTACTTTGGCCCATGGCAACTGTTGCCAGCATTCCAATAATTACAATCCGGATCATTTCTACAATAAAAAAAATATAAAAGAATAAAACATTTGGTAATGGTTTGTATGGGGTGGGGGTGACATTGATACAATATTCACCTGATGTCAGCAATGAGTATTTGCATGATTTCAATCAATGAACTATCTGTTAGAAAAATAAAGGTAGCTAAGGAATTTTCTCTTTAAAAAGTTTTGCACATATAATTCAACCAAATCTACTTACTGCTTGCGAGTTCACAGTGTAACTGGCTAAAATCTGGATTTCCCGGCTATATATATTACGTCTGATGTAATATGACGGTTCGGGTAACATCACATTCGGGTAACATGTCGATTACGGAAGATGCAATACAATTGAGGGGCATCAGGAAGAAGCATGAAACATACGTGGCACCGTGTAAATTGCTAGATCAGATCACACAGCAGACGGCAACGTTTGGGATCGACTGCAGTTACGTATTAATCCGTAATTCACAGGTTAAATGAAAGTAATATTTTAATAACCCGAGGTTGTGTTAAAACATCAGGGTACACGGAAAATATATGTTTTATAATAAACGATATACAACTTCTCTCTTTTAATTTATAACTTTACTTATCGTAAATATTTTGTATGGGGATTTCTTCAAAAAGGTAAGAACAAGCCGGATGCAAAAGAAAGTTTATCATAATACAAATTAATTGCTTTTATATTTGACAAAGCGGATCCATCAACATACAGCTCTTTGTAGTAATGAGATAGTAAGATGCTTAATATGGATTCAAGTGTTTCAGAAAACTTTGTATAATGGATAATTAAATGTTTGTAATTTCATTGTTTTCGTAACCACCTATAAGTTTTATTGAACCGATGTCACCTTGTTGTATTTGCCTATTACTTTTGGATAACTTTTATACATGAACTGATATTGATATTTACTTACTAGTAATTTTTCTCATATATTGGATTTAATTCAAAAATGGAAATAATCATGATCAATTATAGTTTATCGTTTTTCTCCTTTGCGACAAGTAGCAGTTTTTGATAGCGTATTACTTGAAGTATTATTTCATATCGTGTATTCAAAATAAAAAATGTGTAGTTTATAATATGTCTGAAACATATCTAGGGGACATCATCATAAAACGTATTTTTCTCTTTATATTCCTGGGTTATGCTTTTTGTCAAACAAATTGATTTTATATGCTTTACGAAATATACAATAAGATTGTCATGTATATTTCATCTGATAAAATAAAGTATACTAAAAAGGACACAACATTTGCAGTGATTGACATTTGCTACCTTCATATTCCGTATGAACCCCAAAAGAAAGGAGTTTACTCTTTAAATAATTTCATCTCTCTGTCCTTTCTGACATATTTTATTTCTTAAATAAAATCTTCAATACGACTTCTTGAATATTTCAGAAAAGATATCTCTTTAAATCTTCTCTTTATATAGATTATCTTTATAAATGGAGTGAAAGTTCGTAAATTCATCGTTGTTTTCGATCTAGTTTAAACAAAAAGTATGCCCCAAAGGCATAAAATATAGACACCATTATGCAATGTAAACATTTTCCAACATAAATGTACTATATGTAACTTAATAAACGCTGTTATTCAATAAATTAAAGACATTTATTTTAAGTTTTAGAAATGGCCATTTTTTTTACACGCAGATTTGTTATACAGAATCGAGTTTTGTCATTAGCATTATGAACAGAAGGGGATTTCTGAAGAATTAGAGAAATAGAAAATATTTATCTTATGTAAATATCAACTATTGACATTTTGATATACTAAAAGACAATTATGTATACTACTGTATGCTACAACCGTTTCGCAACCCTCATATCGAAGTCGTAAATCTTTTCAGTGTCATAGAATGATCTCTAATGTAAAAATGTAAACAAAATAAGTATTAAAATGTCCAATTATTGTAGATATTTTTTAATAATATCAAGTTAATACAATTGGTAGCTTTTTATTGTGCGCTTTTATAAATTTGGTCGCAAGTCGTAAGTTCTTTTGTAAAATGCAGCCCTGCTGGGGTATAAACAACATGTATATTACATCTAACAATGAATAAAAAAAATTAAACATTATCAAGAACTCTACATTTTTTTCTGTATTGGTAAGGTCAAACAAAAACAAAAATCATTATTATTCAGAGGCTATTATTTACACTCATCTAGGTATACATCTTTGCTTCAATCTTAAATTTGCACAAAAAAGAAACAAATCAACCCGGAAGTGTTATCAGATAAGTAAACTTATTCAGTGTCACCGCCTATATTACAGAGATCCAGGCACTTGTAAACTATTGCAAACAAATGATTTACGTTGTCGTTTTGAAACTTCTCCACAAGATTATATTTTTAAATGTTTTTGTTTTTTTTCTCCACGACTACTTTAATATTTAATATATTTATTATTTGTAAAAAAAAATTTCAAATTATTATTCTAAAGATAAAGAAGATACATGTAATCAGAAACGGTTTTATTTTTGTTTAAGTTAAAAAAAGGTATGATGTAAAAAGAAATTATTAAAAGTTTTTACGTTACTGTAAAATTAGGTAAGATTACCGATTGAAAGTGAAATTTCTGCAATTTTATGGTTGATAAATATTTTTTGTAATTTAATTCACTTAAATCTTTTTAGAACGCCATTTTGATAACGAGAATTATTCGTAATTATTCAATGTAATTTGAATTAAACTGAGAGTGTGTTGAGCCAACTTAAAATAGTTTCTAAATCCCATTATCGTTTTTTATACATCTTCGCAAGTTATAAAATCAAGGAGTTGACTTGTAAAGATATACCGGTATCTCATGTTTAGCTTTAACAAATTGTAAAATTTTGTTAGAATACAACCCTATATAAGCAGAAAGCAAACGTATTTCGTATTTTGTTTTAACCCCCCCCCCCCCCTCCCTAATAAGTGTTAACAAGAACTAGCGGGGTATTTTTATTACGGGTTCGATTTTCCATACAGCCTATGTTAGAATACAACCGTTTACAAGAAAGCAAGCATATTTCGTTTTAACCCCCACCCCTCCTTAATAAGTGTTTTAAATTCAAATTAACAAGAGTTAGCGGGGTATTTTTATTACGGATCTATGTACATACTTTAGCTGTAAGATATTTCCACGTCAACGTTTTTTTTTCTCTCTCTTTGTTAGTTTCATTAGTTAATCAATACAACTCACAATCTGTATTTGAAAAATAAAAACAAAATAATAACAACCATAGTTAGCAAAAGTCAGGTTTCTTTTAAAGAGAATTTAATGAAGAAGTATACATGATTTGTTGCTGTTAAATCAATTCTTAAACGTTGTAATTTGATGACTTATACATCTTTTAGGTTGTTCTGATTCGAGTTGCAGGTCTCCATCGCTGTTCTTATCTCGCGGGGTTTTTTTCTTTCTAAACTCCTCTATTTATTCCTCAGATCTGGCCATGATGGCGGTGAGCATGGGTGACCTTGACATGACTGGTCTCTCCAAGGTCATCAGGCGGTGGTGGAGCATCTGGTTCTCGGCGATCAGTTTCTTGGCCATGTGGCGGCTGTAAAAATTAAAAATTAGTAAATGCAATGTCTAGCATTCATAACCTCAAACTTCAACAAAATTTGTACTTTTGTCAACATTTGAGTAATTATTTTTATCAAGTATAATTGCGCCAAACTACTCACTAGTGGAGAAGATCCTGGAGCATTTCCATCAGCTCATCCTCTTCGTTGTACTCTGCAAACATAATTTTTAAAAAACTAGCATTGACATTTTTCTTCACTCTAAAGGATATTATGAAGATTAATGGAATTGTTTCTCAATTAAAGTTGCACAGCTCTCAGCAATTTTGGATAGCTCATTAATTCGGATTATTTCACAATTAAAAGGAGCAAAGCTTTTAACAAAACTTACGATATCTTCCACCGAATTCTGATTCTTCGTTGTCGTCAATGTTGATTTCGAGGTTGAGGGTTAGGGGCATGGCTGAATAAAAAAAATGAATGTACCTTGATGTAATTGAAATATTTACATATTCATTTAAGCGGATGAATAGGATAGATTTGTCAGCAATCCGAAGACTCGGCTGGAACCTACCGAATGGTGGACGCTGCATGGCCATTGGGTGCATCACTGGCATTGGTCTCATTTGGGGCATCATCTGGGGAACCATCTGAGGAACAACCTGGGGTTCTGTAAGGGGAAAGTTGTTTATTTATTGGCCTGTTTTCGTTTAGTTTTATATTGATGAATGTCTGGTTTTTAACCAAATCTTTACTTGAGCCAAAACAAACATCTTTATGATATTGTCAGTTTGTGAAAGGTGGAACAATGTCTGTATCAGAATGTGAGTTAGGAATAGGATTGATTGCTCTTACGCATGTTGCTAAGGAACTCGAGGATGAGTGGCTGGTATTCTTGGAATTTCTCCATCAGGTAGGGGATGAGTTTCTCCTGATCATCTGAAAAAAATACATACAGACAATATTTTTAGAACCATTCTCTATTCAAAATACATGGTTAAAAGTAGACTCGGCTCCTCACTTATTGTATTGCAACAACGCTTGGGTTTAAAATTTGGGTCCCGAACATAATTTTGATGAGATTTCCATATAAGTCTATTTACCAACTGGAACGCCCTTCTCTCTCATGGCTTGCATGACCTTCTCTTTGATTTCGGGCCATTCCATCTGCTCGTCGATTTCGAATCCGTAGTTCTTGGCCATCTCGAAAGCCATGGATTTCAGCTTGATGATAGATTCCTTGGGCTCCTCTGTTTAATATAAGGAACAAATAATACGGCTGTTATATATTTCATGTGAAAATGTATTGTTAAAAAATTATTTTACTTCAATATTATAGGATAAAACTTAATGAGATTCAATACCAGGATCGATGTCGAATCCCTGTTGTTGGAGGTTAATCAGAAGATCCTTCAGAACCATCTGTCTGAATTCTCCATCTTCCATGTCGGCTGCGGAGTAGAATAAAAACATAACATTTAACGCAATATTTAGTACTTTCGTATTGATGTGACAAAATAATTGTAAAAGAAAATGACTAAAGTCGTCAACGACTTACGGGAAACGCCAAAGTAAGCCTTGGCTCTCTGGATAATGGACTTCTTGGTTTTCTCGGGATCTTCGGTGTCGATCTCCACTCCCTCTTCCTTCAGACGATCAATGGCGACCTGCTTTAGTTTACCGATGACAGATTCCTCGTCCTCTGTGTGACAGACATACGTACAAAATTACAAATAGTATTTCATAAATGGATTCGCCATTTCTTCAACATTTGTCTCATTTGTCTCCGTTTCAAAAGACAACTTACCGTTGTCAAAATCAATTCCAAAGTCATCCTTAAATTTATTTTTCAGCTCGCCAACAATTGCAGGGAGCTCATCAACTGTAAAGAGTAGAAAGTTAATTTAGCTATAAACTGACGCATTCAAAGATTGAACTAGGATATTCATTGTACAGTGAATTAGTAAATTTATCTGTGTGAGTTTAAGCTAACCTGGAACGCCCATCTCCTCGAAAGTAGCCTTGCTGCTGGCGAGTTTGTCGGTCATCATGGAGGTGAGGACTTTAGGGTCCTTGGGCATCATTTTGACGGCCTGTTCAGCCTGTTCTTTTGAGATTCCTGCATAAATTCAAACATTCTGGTAAAAGTCGCTGCTTACAATAAGATATAAAATGTAGCTTTCTACGTGATGCTTTGTCCATTAGATTATTTTTAGAAACCAGAATGGTAAGTGTTTTGAGACAGTTTAGAAAATAAATCAAATGTTGAACTACGTCTTCGAACTTGTTGTGTAAAGTCTGTATGAGTTGGCATGAAATTGTCATGATCTGAACTGTAACACAAGTAGAGCACTAACCCATGCTTTCCATCATTTTCTGCATTTGGGGGTTCTCCAGAGCTTCGTTGATTTTCTCGGGGGTCAGACTTTTCATGGCGTTCTCAATGGCGCCTGGTGGCATGTTTTTCAGCATGTTTTGCATATTACCGAGGTTTCCCATGAGGCCGGTCACTGATTGGGATATATGATGTGTACAAAATATATTTCATATTTTTTCCCGAATATTGATTCTTTTTAAACTTTTATTTAATTTAACAGAAACTGTGTCAATTTAATCATAAGTGCAAAATGAATGGGTTTTCTATTAAGATTAATTTTATCATAAAACAAATAATAACCAATGTTTGTTATCACCGTTAATTTTGGTTTAAACACACAATTTTTTACTTGTTTATATAATCGCTTCGTGACAACGAGAAAAACTTAATTAACAAATCTGGTGGTTAGCAGGGATAATTTCTATGCCCTTTCTTTTCAATAGATATGTTACACGATATACTTTATTCTTGTTTGATTTGTAACTGTAACATTGATTATGAAATTTAACAAAATTGAAATGGTAAAAATCCAAATTTTGTTGCAGTCAACTTACTGGCTCCTAAGTTCAAACCTCCGAGGTTCATGCCAAAGGCCATGGAGGCCAAAGCCCCAAGTACTACTAATCTAAGCATTCTGAAAGAACAATAAGGAAACACTGATGATAAAGTTCCAACGCAAAAACAAATCTGCAACAGTAAAGTTCAATCCTATGAAAGAGAATTTTCTGCAGATGTAAAAACGAAGATAACGTACTTCTAGTTGGGATAAGAGTTCAGGTCTTACTAAAGCAAGTGGGCTCAGTACATATACCCTTTAAAGAGTCACGTGATTAGGGGACTATGACAAAGCCAAATGAACCCGAACCAAAGGGTGAGCGGTAGAGGGTATGGTTTGTGCAAATACGTGTCGAACATTGTTTGGGTCCATCACTTACATCCGAACCTCTAAGGCCCCAGGGCGTGAAGTGGAAAACGCGCACTGGTTGATTATTCGGGAAATCCGATCATTTTAGGTGTAATCGCAAGCCTTTCATACACGAACTGACTAATCTGGGTATCCAATTATACTGATTTACGTCCTACGATTGTATCATCAGGGTTCATAGATACATGTCGCTGTTTATCAAATGACAAATGAGATTGGTCGGTATATATTGGTACTACCGATAACGCGTCATTACGATGATCTAGGTGCTTCTCTTAGCGTGTGCTCCTTTGTTTTAAAACATGAATTCTCTGATGTCCTTATTTCATAAATACAGAACGAGATATCAAATTATTTGAAATGAAAATAATATTTGATCGGGAGTAAGGGTGGGTTGCTCAAATATATAAGATTACCGGGAGAGATTTCGCTGGTGTTTGCATGGTAAAAGGTTCTAATTATTTCATATACGTTACATTCATAAAGCATCGTACATCAATTAAGGATTATTGTTATTACTATATGTAACTCACATTTTGTCGATAAATACCATTGAGCTATATTTTCATGTTTATAATCTTATCTAAGATAGCTCCAGGATCGTTTCCAACAAGATTCTAAGAAAACAATTGAGTTAATTGTGCTATTAAAGAAATGTGTTTTTGCGGTTCACCGTAGTTGCAATCAAGAAATTGTGATATTACGAAGAATGACAACAAATAGGAATTGCCGCACTGATTCCTCAGACTCTGGTAATGATATAAATAACAGAGGTCCTTTGACAAACTAATTTCAAATTTCTAGAAAAAAAGACGAGATAATGCTGGGAACAAGAGATTTTCATTCCAGAACATAGTTAGAAATTAGAGTCTTGGACACGGAGCGACAAGCCTTCGTATTTACTTCCGCTTTCAGATCAATCTTCTCCTGTCAGTGTTATGCGGCTGTTTTTCGGTTAGATCATGAACAGGTCCTCGGGGCATGATTTCTGTAGCAAACTTATGCGTGGTGTAGGGTAAAAAAGATCCCATCTCCAAAACGTCTTTATTTTACTGTTGCCATAAACACAAAACGATTAATTTTCATTTCTTTATATTTTTTAATTTGATAACTTATCGGAATAGCTGAATCAATTAGTAGATTCTTTTTTTTTTAACAGAGTATAAAAATCGGTATTAATTTATGGTTTGATATTTTTACCTCTTCGGTGCATTTATTCTCATAATGCTTCAAGATCTCTGACAGCACTGCATCTGTCTTTAATAATAATTTTCTATAATCAACTATTCTGTTGAAATAAAGATCACCAGTGTTCATATATAGCAAAGCGGGAATATCTAAAAATTCATGCAAACTCTAAAGATGCCCTTAAAGATCCTACAAGTTCTGCCCTTACAGTCATCATACTTATGAAAAATTCTCTACCCCCCCCCCCCCCCCCCCCCCCCCAAGTAACTGACCGCGTCGGTTACTTACTGATAAATCAAATGTACCAAGTAATTTTGCATTTTGCAAATCCACGCAATGTTTATTTACAAGTTCTGCCCTTACAGTCATCATACTTATGAAAAATTCTCTAACACCCCCCCCCCCCCCGTAACTGACCGCGTCGGTTACTTACTGATAAATCAAATATACCAATTAATTTTGCATTTTGCAAATCCACGCAATGTTTATTTAAACAGAACTGGAAATAGAAATAGGAAATTACTTTTTTCCCCCATCTCATACTGATTGGTTGGAATCAACCATTTACTTTCCATATATATAATGTCATTCCATCTTCGGAGATAAAGGTAATGGCATGAGTGAAATACATCCACTAACGCTAAAAATACGGGATGGTTGAATATAGCAGCCAATGTTTTTATATTAACGTTGATTTTGCCTGATGTAGGAATATAAAACATTTTGACTTTCAGCGCACGTTTCTGCAGCAGTGAATTCGATAATGTCACCAAAGTCATTGAGCGATGACACAGACGCAAGGTTCACATACAATGCATTTTATTTTTAACAAGTTACCTTTTAATAACAAACAATTGTACAGAATAATGAATAATATTAATAGCACATATTTGAACATTGTATCATTAAACTATTTAGTACACAATACTTGATAAATCAGGTTATACATTATTGGTACATGCAGTCATCTCTCAAAACATAACCAAAATATTAAAGATTGATTCAATTGTATACAAAAATCATCACACTAAATAACAAACCAACAACAAAAAAAACAAAACAAAAAACCCAGTCCATAAAAGTTTTTAAAATAGAATATCATATTTTGCTGTTATGTAAAATGCATCTTCTAGTAAGGGGAACACAATGATAAATTGAACATATACATGCATAAATTTTCCTGATAAATGTGTGATTTTTTTTTCTCAGAACAATTCTAAATGTAATTTAAATTTCTGTCATTTTAACAATTCGACATATTTATCAATAACATCAATATGCTATGCTACAAAACTTAAAATGCAGCATTCATTCTGACGAACATTCTTTGGTATCAAGTGGTGAATTCATTTTAAGAAAAAAATTATTTTCATTTTTTAAGGCTAGGTGGTCAACATATTAGATTTACCTTAAATATTTCGATATGATTTCTTAAACTTTTAACTATTGTTTAGTAAAGAATCTAAAGCTTAAGAGGACTGGACAGTTGTGGCCACTTTTAGACTATATTGATCTTCTAAAGCGGAAGAGCCCCGTAGGAAAATATACAATTTTTAAAAAAATTTCAGTCAGTCAGCATTTCTGTGTTGCTTAGCATTGTTAAACTTTCTGTATCATGTTTTTTTGAAGAATATAAAAAGATAGGAATAAAACTTCATTAAATAATCATCAAATGTTTTGCAGTGAGTTATACATATTGTACACATCAAAGTTAACAAAGCATGTATACTCACAGAATTTTAACTGTGTATATATATATATATATATATATATATATATATATATATATATATATATATATATATATATATAAAACAATCTGATAGACCTCAATTAATTATTGTTCAAGAAAGTCAAATGCCCTACCAGGGCTAATGCAACCACAAAATGAACTTTATAAAATTTCAAAACACTGCTTTTTTTTGGTCAAAACCAGATAACTTACCACCAAAAAAAGCATTGAACAACATTTCTGCATTAGTGTTAAATAAGCTCTTGTATAAAATCTATTCTTCTAGTCATGTCTTCATATACTGCCCCCTTTGGCCATTTCATCTAATAACAAAAAAAAGATGCATTATTACAGTTCTGATAAAATATTAAGCATTTTAAACAAAACAGATTATCCCTTTTATCAACAGAGTCAAATTAGTACTTTATTGATAGATACTGTGGATTCCTAATTAAACGTGAGGAATTAATATCCAAGTAAAATCACGCGAAGCACATCTCGAGGATTTTAAAATCTTGTTTTTATTTTTCAGACATATGTAAACTAAATAAAACTAAGCTAACAATTTGGCGTTCGCAATTTTATATTCTTGCAATTTGATGCAAACCAGATGAATTGCAGAATTAAGTACTCGCGTAAAATAAAGAATCTACAGTATATGGTTGAAGCTGAATGGATTGATCAAATATAGATTGACTATAGGCTGATTGTGACAGTATAATTACAGGCTAAAGGTGATGGTATAACAAAAAGATGATAGTGACAGTACCACTTTGGTAGGTTGGTCACAGTATAACCATAGAATGATGGTCAAAGTATAACTAAAGGTTCATAGGTGCTGTGCAACTAAAGGTTGTATAACAAAGGACTAATGTTTACATAATAACCAAAGGACTCATGTTTACAGTACAACCAAAGACTGATGGTCACAGTATAACCGTGGACTAATGGTCACAGTATAACCATAGACTAATGGTCACAGTATAACCATAGACTAATGGTCACAGTATAACCATAGACTAATGGTCACAGTATAACCATAGACTAATGGTCACAGTATAACCATAGACTTTTGGTCACAGCATAACCATAAACTGGTCACTAATTGTACAACTAAACGCTGATAATATATAGTAGCTGGAGTAAATCTATGGGTTGATTAATACAGTACAACAATAGGTCAATTCATAATATAGAAAAAATATAATTACAGTTTTGAAAGGGGTTTTGTTTGTCATTCAGCTTGGACCTAGAACTTACCAACAATGTTGAGTTTACAAAGTGGACAGGTCCTATTATTTAACAGCCATGGGTCGACGCATTTAGTGTGAAACTCATGGGAACATGGAAGCACTCTCAGTTTCTGAAGAATAAAGAAAAACCATTGGTAAACAAATCCTGTAACTGGGGTTACAACTCTAAACATGTTGGTTTTATGACATAACAAAAGCACAAAAAATATACAGCAAACATTTATTATAAATTGGCAGTCAAGATTGCAAAATAAAATATCAGTTATGTTTTAAGATTGCCTTGTAAACAAAATATTTTTAACCATCTACCTATGGGTAAGAGAATTCAGACATGTAAAAACATTTAAAGTTGTATAAGCACAAAGCATCTTCCTTTATTGTAAAATAAAAACTGTTTTTAAATACACTAGGCCTGGTACGTTAATGTGTAATGTATGAACATTTGAAACAAACCTGTTTTTTGTTGAACAACTCCAAACAAATAACACACATAGCATTAGGATTCAGATGCTTTTCCTTTAACTTAATTGTCTTCATGGAGGACAGAGCTTTGAAAGTCAAGTCTCTTAAAGCAGACTGAAAAAGAAAAGATTGGTACAGGTATCATAATCTGAACACAATTCGGCCATTTTTCCACTGTAATAAAGCTAGAAAAAAAATCTCTTGGAAATCTGTGAAATATCACATATTGTGAAAGAATAGAAACCATATGAACCCAGTATCTGTACCTCAATTTCAGATTCCTCTCCCCATTCATTGTTTAAACGTCTTCTTGATTTAATAGCAAGCAACATCAGAATCAGAAATGTTCCGGAGTAGAAAAAATTCCAGAAACTTACAGGATCTGCCTTTAAATACAAAATACATTTAAATCTTAAAATTTCAATTAAAAAAATGATTATAAAAAAAAATTCTTTTAATTCTATTTCATATTTTGTGTATAATCACATCTCTATATAATAAAATTGTTGGAATTTTCCCAGTTAGAGTAATCTCTCTTATGAGATATCTGAGGGATTCAGATGATGTGTATCATTTATATGATGGCATGCACATGCCGGTTATAAAGACTTTTTCTGAGAACAGACAATTTTCTTAAATTTACATATAGAAAATCAAATTTTAAAGGAGCTCCCCCTCCCTCCCAACCCAGGCATATTTGGAAGCGTGTAAATAACTTATTAGAAGTTTAAAGTAGTGCTCACTGCACCCCCCCCCCCCCCTCCTTTCAAGAATGATGCTATGTGTCTGGATGGTCTTTCAGTTACTTTTCAGTTATACGATCATCTTACTTTTCCACTTGACTCCTCCTCTGTCCCCATACAGACCACTCCATCCCACTCATGGTAGCTGTGACCATTAGTGGGCCTACCACACATGGCCCAGAGGGTCAGGGTTGGGTACTGAAACAAGAAACTTAGTATAGACTTGGGTATACCACCTACATGTTTTGTGCAGCCCAAATATTTGGTGGTGCTCAGTATGCTTAGTAAATATCACACATATTATAAATTATTATTTAATCAATATTTTAATATTTTCGTGCTAGAGAGAGAGAGAGAGAAAGAGAGAGAGACAGAGACAGAGAGAGAGTTTTTTTTAATCATGTAGAACAAACAAGCTATCCAAAAATTATTTTGTGGACAAGTGTTGTCAGAGAAATATATAAATTTCTTTGAGAACTTTGCATTATTTCCAAGGCATGCAAGCAACACCTGGTTCTGTTTTGTATGCAGAAATTGATTCATGATGACAGCATTAAACTGTTGAAAGTACACAAAAAAATATACATGTACATGTATTACAGTCTTACTCAATGATTTTGCATGACATTTAAAGTGCAGACTTTTGCACCAGAGTAAATCTTCATAACAGAATTCACATACAGAAAAATGTTTAATAATAAACAAGACATTGAAATAATCCACAGAAATTGGCATTTTTCACATGCATGTTACACTTTCCAAAGCATTATCAAAGAATTCATGAAACATTTGGATGTGTGCATTTGTGTAGCTATGATAATCCAGAGGTACAGGTCTGTCCATTATTACATTTCTATCTAAAAATATTATAGGTTTTAATATGTGGGGGGATCTATAGAGTATTCAGGTTATCTGACAAATTGGGTGAAAGAGGGTGAAGGAGTACAGTAGAAGATTTTTGACAAAGGTGCCCTGTTATCCAGTCAGTTCAGCATGGCCTATAATAGCCAAGATTCAAAGAATTTTCACATTTTTTTTATCTAAACTTTGAGGCCCACAAGGGATGGGGATCATGAATTTCATAATTGATGTTTCCCCTTCTAATGATGCTACACACAATGAAGATTGGCCACACACTTTATAAGGAGTTGAAAATGCCTAAAAGTTTACAACAGATACTCAACTAAGGAATGGAAACAGATAACTAAAGGTCCATCTGAGTACTCAGGTGACTTAATGAAAAAAATTGTATTGCCATTAACTGAATAGCATTTGGTGCTCGTCGACAAACATTTTGATAATCCATCATACCGATAGTCATTCATGACAATATCACTTACAGATGTCTTTGGAGCCTGATAAATCTTTGCCTTCATTTTCATTTTGCTGAAATATGATATAATTGATATCATAAATTATGTACATATAAAAAGAAAAATATATAGAGAAACAGTATTAAATTTCAATATATCATGTTATATACCTCTTTAGAATGCTGACAAAGTTTGTCACATTCTCTAGAGCCTCCACAATGATCACAGGACAGGAAAACATCTGTTTACCCTCAAACTGAAAGCATAACAAAATAGATTATCATAAGTACCAATCACAACACATCAAATGATAGTATATTCTCCCTCACTTCATTTTTCCGAACATAGAACAACATAAAGTGCTATATGAATAACAATAGGTATTACTTGGAAATGCTGCTCGCTAGTGCGTCTTTAATTATACATATAACACAACATTATTATCAGCCCAATTATTTGTTTCTTCATCTGACAGGCCCGATTCATGATCACTGCAGTCCATATTATCTGCCTTTCTCTTAACACTTCACTAGTGAGCGAGCTTAGAGTGCAGCACTACAGCATGGCCCGACTATTTATACATTTTGATCATGTGACTTAAATCTAATCGAACATTTATAATCACACCACACGTAATTTTAAAAAACTTCACTCCCTTGGAAATCATTGCATTAAGGAACACATTACCTCTTTCAATATCTTTGGATTTAAAGTCAAAATAATAATGGCTGATGCTCCAAATACTAAAGCTCTCTGCATCTAAAAAAAAAAACAACTGCTGTCATAAACTTTGCATATCATCACCAAGCTATGGAATATTGACTGGTCCACTGAGTTTCAATACATTATACATAAGGAAATTATCTCTGAGAAGTTCTCATTGAAATATTTTGACTGATACAACCATAATGAAACATACTAAGTTTCCTTATTAATTTCAAACTTCTCAATTTAAACATGGTATATGCCATATGTTACCCTGTCAATCATGGATGTGCATTCTTTGTGCAAGTCGTTAACAGAACTTCCACTTCGTTCTCGCAGATGGAACACAGCGATCCAGTTTTCGGGGAGTCGTGCAAAGTGTTTCTCATCGTCAGAATCACAGTCAGATGACATCTGAAATTATATTTTACTTGAATAAAAGAGGTTTTCAAGTCACATTTGAAAAAAAACCCAAAAATTTCTACACCTAACAATTAAGCCTAAACACCAAGTCAGGAGAGGGAAAACTTATTTAAAGGTTGCTGATGCTTTTTGAAAAGGTTAACACGTTAATCCACTTAGAAATCACATAAATCTTTTATAAGTAGGTAACCATCCTTGATATTCTTAAAAATTAAAACAGTACTGAACAATATGCAATTATGGTATTCAGTAGATACCAAATTAATTTCTTCATACTGATTTTTGTTTGCTAAATTTAATTTTGGTGAATATAACTCATTTTCTGACCAAAGGGAATGCAGGCTGACTGACTGCAAGCTAAATTCATTATATTAAACCTGTTTGATATAACTATGTTTGATTGTGTATACAAACTCGGCAGGTTGAGCACTTAATTGAGCTATAATCATTCGATACAGCAGTTCAAAAATATATTAGCTTGCTCCTATGTACGTTGACAGAACATCAGAGGTACAATGAACCTTAGAAGAAAAGTCACAGATTGATCCCATTCCCAGTCATTATGTAGGTCCATTGTAACTGGTAACAGCCACCAAATTCTAATGCCTGCTAATTCTATCAAGAGGCTGGATGTTTTTTTTTTTTAGAAATTCTAGTTATGTCTGTTTAATGCTTTCAAAGGACATTATGGGAAATATTTTTTTCATTTTAATAAAAGCTATGTTTTCCATATTTGAATAACTGCAAATGAGATCTTAAATACGGTAGCTTAAATAGCTTTTTTGGAAATTGAGCTCTATATACAGCTATATAATTTTGTAAAATAAAGAGATATTGTGGCCGACTGGACCTGCTTACCCCAGAGTTTTGATAACTATTACAATAATTTTAGTCAATGGATTTGTCATACATAAACAAATTAAATCCTGTGTTTGCCTTCCGGAGGTCTAGGTCTCATGATGATTATAACGTACGTATAGGGTCATGGTGCTGAGCATTTGTAGGGGGCATCGCCATGAACAATATTTTAATTCTAGTTACCATATGAAGCCTTCCATTTGTTTCTTTGACATTTCCTAATTCGGAGTATTTTCCCCGCACATTTTCTGCAATAGCATGATCATTCTTTATTGTTGATGACAATTGTGGCCGACTGGTGGGCTTTTCCGCTTTGTAAACATTGATTACTGCAGTTCTATTAGGTGCTGCAAGCGTTGGTACCAGAAAAGGCAGCATAAAACACCACGATGACATTGTACTTCTCTTTCGATTAAAGAGTATTTGAATAAACGCTAAATGAATTAAAATCCATACATCTGTCATTTTGCATAATAAACAAACCACTTTAGTACCTCTTTCGTTTGAAGAGCTCTTTAAATTTCCCGCGGAAACGTCACAACTATTCAAACGCAGGCCTAGATGAAAAAAAATGAAGTACCGCTAACCATTTAGAAGTACCTGTCATTTTGACATCTATTGGAGCAAATGACTTGATTTTGTTATCTGGAAATGAGTCAGTTCAAATTTTCAATTATTCAAACTATATAAGCAATTTCTCTCTTAATGAATGCCTGGAAACTTCATTTGCAGCAATGGTACACAAAATGTGTTATTAACTATTTTCGTATTCTTCTTCAATCTTAATAGACCAATAAGCTTAGTGATTATACTCCGTTCTGTGATGCAGTGATGAAGTCCATGTTTCTGCTAGGAAGTTCTGTGATATTAATGCAGAATTTAAGTGCAAATTCATTGCATAAGGAATTCTCTTATCTTACTATACATGTACATGTACCTTCCTTAGCCATGGTTTTAATACAATCTGCATTTCTGCTGTTGAAAAGAGCAGAGTGTTGTTAACCCTCGGATTGCATAGATGTAAATGTACATCCTACATGTATGGTTTCTAATGATCGATAGCCAAGAATGACAAAACCTGCATTTCAATACAAACAAAAGTTTATTATAATATCACTCTGTCAAAAATCTCAGCAAGGAAGGAATGTGACTAGAAATGGAAAGACTTTCCCGGTAAGCTATTTTCTTGGAAATACATGTATGTAGCAAAGAATTTAAGCATTTAATCTGAGGTGAAAATTACACATAAACCATTGAAGTATATCAGCTGACAATGCTTCATAAATTCTCCCTTGCATCATACGGATACAAGTGTGTTAATACACAAATAGTATTTCACATGGATAAACTTGAACAAATGAATAAACAGTGAATTTCATAAAATCTATTATTGCGTTGCATTATAAAACAAAAACTCATATAAAAAAATATAAAACCCAACAAATAATGATAACCCATATATGTCAATCTGTTAAATGACATTTAAGTAGACATTAAGTAGATGTACCAGCTATACATATTATGCATATATGACAAGTGTGTCAAATGCCCATTTTTTGGTTTCTCTACAAAAATGATTAGCAATCAATATACATTTGTACTACTAAATGTATACTGTAAACCACTTTTATTTGCAAGCAAGAAAGACCTGACATCACAAATATTTCTTGCTGCACACCAGTCCTCTGTCTTTGGTACACGTATATATTATTTTCCGGATAATCTAGATTTTGATCGCAAAAATTACTCGCCACCAACCAGTTTATCTCCGGTAAAGTGCAAAATAAAGTTACATGTAAGTTGGTTTACAGTATTTATATGTAACTATGTGTAAATGATTATAGCTTCATATAAATTCAGTAGTAGTACATTGTATAGTCTGTCCCAAAATGTTTTTGCCGCATATTTTCTTAAATTATTCTACATTTATAAATACCACTTGGTTCAGACAATGTTCACTCGATAGTATGAAAAAATCCCAAGATTTCCCCTTTGAACCCCCCCCCCCCCCCCCCCCCCCCCCCACCAGATTGTCAGGTTTCAATACACAGCTAAAAATTTTGCATTACAAAAGAGATGAAAGTACCCAGATGATAACATTGAAAAATTGTGCAAGGTATTCAGAGTGACTTTCGAATGGAGAAAAGATGTCAACATTCCCCATTATAAATCTCCGTAAGTAATCTGTTTTTGTTCCTCTGAATTCCTAAGAGGAAAAAATGATAATTTGTGAATGAAGTTATCTTGGAAATTTTCCCTTTCATCGATTTAAATAGCACTTCTTTCACAGGTATGTGTATTTTTATTAAAAATCGTTGAAATGTGCTGCATAAATATATTGGGACAGACTATAGAAGTAAGCTGGAAGATTTTCCAACATTGTATAACACTACTAGTGACAGTGCATATCAGTATCAATACTGTAAAAACCCAATTCATGTAGTGAAAATAACAATGTTTTCATGAGTAAGGAATGTTAAAGCTAATACTCCAAAATGCATACATTATATGAAATACAGTAATCATTTTATGAAAAATGTTATTTATAAAGCCGTCTTAAATAAAAAAAAAAAAAAAATTATCTCAAATGGTGGAAGCTGTTTTTTGGGCTGCCTTCATTCAAGCGTGGAGATTTCCTTTGACCTTGTTTATGCACTGGTGATTTCTTTGATTTTTTGGGAAAATCATTTTCTGTGTCATCTATATCATCAATGGAAGTATTTGCAGTCTGCAGAAAGGAAAAATCATCATAAATAAAATATACAAAAGGAGTCTACTGTCCTTTCTTTTATTGATAAGGACTTTCCCCCTTATGTTTTCCTTTCTGTTGGTGATACCTTGAATATAAGGTTTTCACTCTTGAATGCATGAGCATGTTAATTATTCAAGTTACAAAAACTATGCATCTTGGAAGTAAAACATTCACCTGGTATCAGTACAAATAAATATTTAAAACATGGATCAGTAAAAAATTGGCAAATTTTTTGGGGGGAGGCCATACATGTATGGTGATTATCTCACTTTAAAACAGACTTACTGCAAATTTTTCCTGAAGTGCAGAGTACATCACAGAGGTTAGATTACTGGGACTACTGGCCACCCTCTTCCTGGATTTGTTGACCAGTGGAGTACCCCCAGGACTCCTAGAAACGTACAGGATTATTGTCAACAAAATCCAATCTTTTTTGATAAATTTTGACTTGTCTTTATACGCTTTTATGTAAATAGATATGAAATATGGAATTGATATCTGCACATTGCTCTACAGTTTTGAATGATGATGGAAATCAAAAATTATAAGTTAGAACAATACACACTGTTTACAGCACACATACAGTAAATACATAAATATTGCTTTTTATTCATGTATTGAAACCTAATTTACCTTTTCATGTCTGTCTTCTTTAAAGTCCTCTTGAATTTGACAGCCTCTTTAGCAATCCTTGTAAAATAAATCTTAAACATCTACAGTTGAATAATATACCAAGTACATGTAATTGTAATTATTTATTTTTTTATATCAGAATCTAAATGAGTCAAATACATGTAGATTGTCAGTGACATGAATCCCTAACAGGAGGCAGGTTAAATCCCAATATATTCCAAAATATGAAGATATTTCATTATAAGCAAAGTAAGCTGTATTAGCAAATGATAACCATACCAATTAAACTTTATTAAAACATAGTTATAGTTTAATCTAAGTTATTCATGATAAGTGAATTCATGTGGAAGTAAAAAAAAAAATGTGAAGTCAAAGGGTGATAACTCTGCTCAATGTACATGTACCTGTAGACCAATTTATATTTTCTCTTCAATAGTAAACTCAATTACTGTAAGCATTGTCTGTGAAAATTGCTTGCATGGTAGGACAGGAAAATTAATAGAAAGAAAAGAGTAACACAATATAACTGACCATATTAGAGTGAGGCATAAAAGATATACTGTACATAAGACTTGGTGAGTTAGTTTTGTTTATGAAAATAATGGAAAATGGCCAAAACTTACATGGCTGTTACATCCTCTTGGACGACCCCCTCCGCTCTGCAGTTTCTTAACTTTATACTGTTCATCTGAGCTTCTCCCAGTGTCTGCTTTTCTGGCTGTGAAATAAAAAACCAACAAACAAACATGATGATTTAAAAAATGATACTGTTACTCATAAACTTGGCAGAAGTTTGCTGATTATTTCAACTGAATAGTTTACAATTATGTCAATTACAATATATAATAAACACAACAACACTTATCTACCCAAGTTTGACATTGACTTTTAAATTATCCAGCATGCAATCTACATGTATATACTATTAGCATTTTGTCTACAGTAAAACATGGTTTACAGGGAGCGTGCTTGTAAAAAACAGTGACAGTACCCCCTGAATCCCTAGTTACAGTACCGATCAGACCCAACCTAACAGAAAGTAAACCCAGACTAAACCGTGGGTTTACTTTCGGGCTTTACTCTAGGTTTACTAGAGTGGACCCAGAGTAAACCCAAAGTAAACCCAGAGAGTAAACCCCGATCAGAAGTAGACCCCTAATTCAGATGCTACATGTGTATTTGGAATATACAAGGGATGGGAATTACAGGCAGTAAGATAATTAGATAAAAGCCGGGTCTGCTTCACATTTCAATGTTTAAAGAGGACTATAAAAGCAAACCGCAAGTAAACTCAAAGTAAACCCTGACTGGACCCAAAGTAAACCCCAACTGGACACAAATTTTCCAAAAGTAAACCCGGAGTAAACCCCAAGTGAACTCAGAAAGTAAACCCAGAGTTTAGTTGGGGTTTACTCTGGTGTTAGGTTGGGTCTGATCGGTACTGTAGGTGCTCTATCAACTGAACTATCTGGCACTGGTACTTATAATTGAACAGGTCTTCTCATCACTTTTGTTAAAAATTAAATAGTTGTTTTTTGGCACTTTGTTATAAGTGTGTTTATTAGATGGTTATTTCCTTCAGTCAGAGCAAGAGATTACTCAGTAGGAGATTAAAAACAAATGAAAAGTACATAATGACAATGTTTTAACGCTGTCAATCTAGAACAATCACTGAAACCCTACCCCAGAGTCCAGGGTCCTCTGACTTTGCCTCAGTTTGACTGATCTCAAAGCTTCCTCTGTCACCAGAAAAACCCTGTTCTCATTTTCCTGAATCTGTACAGAAATTAAAGTTTAAGTGAAAATACATTATTCCAGCAAAATGATGAAAGAATTAAGTGAATCTAGTGAAATATCAAAATATATTTACATTAAAGCATCAATCATTTTACTCACTATTTTCCTTTTAGACTTTATTCTGGTGGTCGTCACTCTGGAGCTTGGTGTTGCTGGAGGAGGGGGCGGAGGCGGGGGAGGGGGTGGGACTGATGTAGTCATAAATTCTGAGACACTTGATTGCTTCTTGTCCAGAGGTTGGCCACATCTGGCACACAAACACTGGCACGGGGAGCACAAAGTTGGTTGGACCAAATTGTATGTACCATCCTAAACACAAGTAAATATATGAAGAAATAAATAAATGTAGTCATACATACATGTATGTATAATACAAATCTCAACAATTTCTTTCCAATTGTTGTGGTTGGTCTATAGATATAGATATATACTGTTCTTAGACACATCCTGACTGTCACATTATTAGGACCTCGCTTTGCAGGCGCCCTATAGTGATGTCTGTCCGTTCGTCTGTCTTTCCATCCGAGATTGCTTGTCCTGAGCATATTTTCTCTCCCCCTTGCCAAATCTGGCTCATACTTCACCCGCAGAGTGCCTTTGGGTAAAGGGTGTGCAATGACCTTGAACCATGTTTTTGGGGGTAAGGTTAAGATCATAACAGAATTATATATAAAATCCTTGTCTGGGGCATATCTTCTCTCCCCTTGGTCCAATCTGGCTCACACTTTACTCACAGAGTGTCTATGGTCAAAGAGGGTGCACTGACTTTGAATGAAATTTGTAAGTCAAGGGTCAAGGTCATATTGGACCATGCAAAAAACCTTTTTTCAGAGCATATATAGTTTTTTGTAAGCCCTATTTGGCTCATACTTCACATAAACAGAGCTTTTGAGCAAAGGGTTTGTAGTGACCTTGAACCAATTTTCAAGGTCAAATGTGAAGGTCATAGCAGAATTATATGAAAAATCCTTGTCCAGAGCATATCTTCCCTCCCTTTGCTCCAATCTGCCTCATACTTCAACCACATGGTGCCTTTAATCAAAGGGTATGCAGTGATATTAAATGATGTTTGTAGGTCAATTGTCAAGGTCATATTGGATCACACAAAAATCTTTTTTCAAGAGCATATATATATACTCTCCACTTAGCCCTAATTGGCTAATACTTTACTCAAACAAAGCTTTTTTGTTAATGAAGTGCAGTGACCTTGAACCATGTCAATGTGAAGGTCATAGAGGATCTCTTTATAATCAGTTTTAGACTGTAGATTATTTCCCATTTGCTTAACTCAGGTTGAACAAAAATGCTTGTATGGAAGGGGTAATGAGATTGCATTAGAAGTTCTATGCCAGCTGGAAAATTTCAAAGTTAAAGGTCAAGGTCAAAGCAAAATAATATATTCTTTTCATCCTATTGTCCATTATTTAAGCGGGGCCCTTTGAGATGGTCATCATCTCAATGTTGTCTAGTTTATGTCTGGTACTCTGAGACACGCAAATATTACAACTTTAACCGCGACAATAAACAACCTAAGTTGGGGCTGAATTTGAAGACATGAATTATAAAGGACTGTTCAGAGATTCAGTGAAGGCATCAGTCCAAATTTCATGTCCGGCTGAATCTTTACAAGTACCTGTTTGTCTTTCTTCAAATTGTTTAGTTCTCTCTCTAACACTTCAATTTTGTTCAGTGCTGTCTGAATTTCTTCTTGAAAATTTGTTTCTCTTGATACATCTGATGCCTTCAATTTCTGCAAAAGAATTAGAAGAGTTTTCATAAGTACAAGTCAAACAGAGACATATTTAAGTTATATATCTCCATGTTTAAAAATCTAAAAAACGATAACAACTTAGTCAAACAGAATAAATCAAGTACAGAGTAAATCATCTTCTCTGATATGTACTGTACGTGTATGTGTAGCGTTTGAAATATAATTTTCTTTTCCAGCTGTCATAAAGATTATTAATTTTTTTTCTCTGTATTAGAGTATTCTGTTACTAAATTTTAAATTTCTATAATAATTCCAACTACTATTTTAGGTAATGAGCAGGTGCTACAATGTATTATATTTTCTTTTTAATGTTACAACAATACATGCCTATGCATTTTCTTATTAATCTCAATATGAAATGGAAACTGATCGATACAGCTCTGCACTAGTATTTCATTCCCAAAAATCTGGAAAAAACGATGACTTCCTTTCTCTGTAAAATATCTACCAGTGAAAATAATAATACCCTTCCTTTATGAATTAATATTTAGTCAAATAAATTAGACATATGCTTTCTGGATCTGGCCATAGTATAAATCTCTCCTCCCACCCAATTTCAAATGTTGAAACTTAATTAAAATGCTTAATTAATGCTATTGACTAATATTAAACTATTGGCTGCAAAATAATTATAAAAACCTTTGTCATTCTCTGTTGACACCATGAATAGATTGATGAAAAACCACTCCTTCTTGAGACAAATTCCCCCAGTTTATACATGTTGTACCATGGCAGTAAATCTGGTGCAACTGTCCTTATGAAAGTTTGTTTGGGACTTGCTGTTGTGTGCTCCATTCTGGAAAAAATATATTTACCGGTATGTCCTTTATCACTGGTTATAAGTAAAGATAAATCTAGGGTTTTGATTATAATCTTTTTATGTTTATTCTTGTTAAAATCTGTTTAAATCAGCAGTATTCAAAATCAGACTTCTTAATTACTTTTTTGACAATGTATAGTCTCAATTTTCAACGTAATTTTTTTCAGATATCTTGAAAACACAGTGGAATTCTTCAATAAAAGTAAAGTAAAGATAAATACCATCATGAGCATTGATTAATATATAGCAAATTAAAAAAGTTTCTATAAAACAAGATCTTGCACTTTGAGTAGTGGATATTTCTGTTTATCACACAGCAATATGATGCAAGCTTCAAATGTCTACAAATGGTCTATTTCTACTAACGTCAGATATTTCGGACTAAGTTGACTATAGAATTCGATCGCATGATGTCATGCACATACTACATTGAGTTTACCATAAACTTCTTGGAATTTCAAGGTCTAATGAA
Source organism: Magallana nippona (assembly GCA_033439105.1). NCBI lineage: Eukaryota > Metazoa > Mollusca > Bivalvia > Ostreida > Ostreidae > Magallana > Magallana nippona. The sequence goes on from CM065922.1 coordinate 33,003,597, forward strand.
CATTATCATGATGATAGGACTATAACAATTTATAAGTTTTAAAATATTCCACCAACCTTTTTACATTTAGATTTTTGATGTTGCCATATTACGATGTTCCTGCCATTTGTACCTCCCGCTATAATATAACCAATAACAATCTACCTTATATAAATTCAACCAACCAACTTTTCTGTTACAAAAGCGGAAGTTAAAATTCAACATGGAGTCCAAAGTTGAAGTTTTGGAGGCTATGGTACAAAATTCTTCAAATATTTTTTTTAAATAAAGAATTTCAGTGTAAAATTGCATCTTCCCATGAGTATATCAACACAGGGACGTATATACTAATACGTCCCTGATCATCAGGAGCAAAGAGTGAAAATCCCACAGTTCTTAAATCGTCGCGATACTGACAGTTATTCATCATAGTTATTTAGGGATAACAAGACTGTTGATTTAAGAGTTATTCTTAGAAATGCTATTTTCTAATAATTTTTTTCTTTTTCTAGTTTCAGAAAGCAGAATCAGATCTCAATTTTCTGTCAAGAAAACTGGATTTTGAATTTGACCAAAACAATGAAGAGAATAAGGTATTTGATTTTATAGTCTGTCCTAAGATATTTATGCAGCACATTTGGACGATTTTTAATAAAAATACACATACCTGTGAAAGAAGTGAAATCGATGAAAGGGAAAATTTCCAGGATAACTTAATTCACACATTATCATTTTTCCTTGTAGTCTGTCCCAAGTTATTGCTTCCATCACTTTTTGATGATTTTTAGCTCACCGAGACAAAGTCAGGGGGAGCTTATGCTATACCCTCGGCATCGGCGTCCGGACCTGGTTAAAGTTTTTGTTGCAGGTCCTGTATCTAAGTTATTACTTGTCCTATCTTCACCAAACTTGCATGAATGATGCATCTGGGCCTACTTATGGACTTGAAAGACTTGGATGCTGAATCTGGGCCATGAATTTCAAATGCTGGAGGAGGATAAGGTTTTTTGAGCAGCTTAAAGTTTTTGGTGCAGGTGCCCTTTGATAGCAATTTCTAAGTTACTACTGGTCCTAACTTCACCAAGCTTGCATTGATTGTGAGTCTTATGATACTGATGCACCAGACAGGCTTGGATGCTGAATCTGAGCCATAGGTTTCAGATGCTGGAGGGGGGTTAAGGGTTTTAGAGCTGGTTAAAGGTTTTTGAGCAGGTGCCCTTTGAGGATTATATCTTAGTTATTACTGGTCCTAACTTCACCAAACTTACATGGATGATGCATCTTATGATACTGATGCACCTGACAGGCATGAATGCTGAATCTGAGCCATAGGTTTCGGATGCTTGAGGAGGTTAAGGTTTTAAGAGCTGGTTAAAGTTTTTGGAGCAGGTGCTCTCTGATGATCATATCTTAGTTAGGCCTAAAAAAAAAATTGTGTGTTTAGGGTAACACTGATGAAAAAATTAGGTTAGGTAGGTAGGGATTTTTTTTATTTTATTATATTTTTTTCTGCATGCGGGCATATTTAAAAACAGGTTTTTAATGGAAATAATATGAAAATCATAGTCAGATGAAAAAAGACATCTAAAAATGGTAGGATCGGGGCATTTTTGTAGGTTAGGTCAGGTTACCCTAAACACACAATATTCTTTTTTAGGCCTCAACAATATTTGTGGAGACTGAAAAATTTTGACTAACGTCTCTTCAGAAGAGGCAGCAGTCAAAAAATTTTCAGTCACAACAAATATCGCTGAGATTTGGGTTAATCAATCCAAATGTAGGGCAAGTTTTTGTTCACCATAAATTGGGATTTTTTTCTATGAGAGGCACTGTAGCTTTATAGCTTGTCAACCTGCATTTTCCCGCAGAGCTACAGATCTGCAGATATCCATCCACTCAATTCTCATTTGCAATTAAATCATGATGAAAAGATTTTAAGAAAAACACATGCTAAGTTTTTGGCACCATTAAAACAGTTGTACTTTATTGTGCATGCTTTTTTATCTCATCCGTCAGATCTTATTTGAAAAAAAGAGCAAGAAATTCAGGCCATGATTATTTTCTCCCTTCAGACTAATCCATCACAAATGTTACAAAAAATTGCTGATGTGAAGAAGGAATTCTCATCCATTGTGCAAGAAGCTGCAGCAATTCAGGAGGCACAAAAGGTAGGTAGTTTTCCTCAGCTCACAATACCAGTAGAGAGTCACAATATACTTAATAAAGTTTCAAGCATGCATTTCAGAAATTTCTTGTCCATTTTTCAGGAAGCAGTAGCCCAGTTTCAGTCACAGCTGATGGCTGCATGTCAATTGCTGCAGAAAATACAGGAGCAGGGTAGCTTACAAGTAATCAAATTATAGTTAATAGTGCCCCCTACGCCCCCCCCCCCAAAAAAAAAAAACAAAAACAAAAAACCAAAACGAAGTAAAATAAAACAAAAAAACCTCCAAAACTTGAGGTACATATTATAACAAACATGGAAATAGGAATTTATATGTATAGCAAAGTAATTCATACCAACAAAAAACAGAAAACTCAAGATTAACAAACATAAATGTAGCATAGTTATGGCCCTAAATAAGAGAGCTGAATGGTTGTGGTCATTTTTAGACTATATTAATTTCCTTTAGAAGGCGAGCTTTGTACATGTATTAAGATATTGGTAAATATTTAAATTTTAAAGCTATGAAATATCAGAGGTGCTTGAGGACTGACCCCCACCCCCCCCACCCCCCCCCCTTCCATTCCCCCAAGTATATACCGGTAGACCCCCAGGGACTTCATACGTAAAATTATCCTTTTATGACATATTTATAAACTAATTTATGCATTCATTGCACAAAATACTTAAAACAAACATTTTTATGCCCCGCCATAAAATGGTCGGGGCATATAGTGTTACCCCATTCCGTCCTTCCATCTTTCCGTCCTTCTTTCATTTTGTCATTCACTTTCCAATCATTATCTCAACAACCATTGCACACATTCAACTCAAATTTGATATATGGATGTGTCTTAGAAATATACAGGTTGAATTCGAATTTGGTTCCGGTCCAATGATTTTTGACAGAGTTATGCCTCTTGAACTTAGAAAAAAATGGGAAATTCACTTTCCGATCATTATCTCAACAACCGTTGCGCATATTGAACTCAAATTTAATAAATTGATAAAAATTTGATTTACCGGTATATTTATTGTTTTATATTAAATAATGTAAAACAATATCTAGGGAAAGTACAGATAAAATCCTACCGTGTTCAGGTGATTCCTCTACTGATTCCCATCCACACTGGTTGTAATTGAGTTAAATTCGCAGATATATCACTGAAGTCCACATTTATTCTGATCACAACTGCAAGCGCCGATGTGACGTAGTCAACCTCGACATGTCATCAGACGACTTAGGAATTTCATAATTTAGCAAGATATAAAGAATAGTTGGTATTTTTATTTCAGTACACCCTTCTTGTTACAGTCAAACCCAATAATTAATCATGTTTCGTTGGTAGATGTTTGTTATTACCGAAATACAATATCTCATAAACATCTCATGAATAAGGGGCGGGGCTTATGCAATTTTTCATAAATCACACGTGCTAGATATTCTGATACCTTCCTTAACAAAGCTGAGTATGTAGCAAAATAATTCATACCATGTGTTTTATTTGTATGTCTTTTTGTGAAAAACAAAATTATTCCATCTAACCAAGATCTGAATTTTTCTATCAGTCAGAGGAAAAACCAGAAGAGCTGATTAAGCTAGAAGAATTGCTAGGTGTGAGCTTTCCACATCATCAACCTGATGAAGCAGTCTCGGATGTAAATGTACAACAAGAGAACAACCAATCAGATCCATCCAACACTGACTTGACCTTTACCCTCAATGCCCAAAAATCAAATGTTAAAGAGGAAGTTGGTATAATTGCTTATCATTAAAATCGGGGGTCTTATGAAAGTGCACAGGAAATTACCTAAAGGATGGAAATACAAGTTTTGTAATTATTGTCAATGTGAACACATTTTAGCCTGTTATCCATATTTTTATTATTTTCGTTATGATTTTGTTAGAATGTTTTATTATAGGTTAAATTGATATATTTAGCCTAAATGATATAATGTATTATGAAAAAGTTAAAGTTAATGAAGAGCTTACAAATGCTTTCAGGGATTTTCCACAGCGCCGTGTAGGGCCGAATTTCGGCCCTATTCCCAAAATTTACGTTTAAATTTTGATTGGGATCCGAATTCAAATTTGAATTTGCGTTTGGAATTTCAGCAAACACATACTAGAGCATCATGACCACGAGAGAATGAGCCATATTAAACGCAAAATGTTACAGAAAAACCCTGAAAGCAAAGGAAATAGAAGTTTAACAAATTTCTTTAAAGGCAGGTTAAGAAATAAACTTAGTCTTACTCACTAAATGTGTTTAATTTATTGAAATTTCTTAGTTAAACAATATCTAAAAATTTTCCCAATTTTTGAAAAAACTTCGCAATATTCCCAATTCTAAGGGCCCAGGCCCCATTCCCAAAAAGGTGTGTGGAAAATCCCTGGCTTGAAATTTTTGATTTCTTTTCCCCATTTACATTAAACGTTTTTAAACACATTTTGTCTGTCGTCCGTCTGTCTGTCCATTTGTCCGTCTGTAAACTTTTCACATTTTCAACATCTTCTCCAGAACTAATGGGCCAATTTCAACCAAACTTCGCACAAAGCACCCTTAGGTAAAGGGGATAAAAAGTTGTGAAAATTAAGGACCACATCCTTTTTCTAGGGGAGATAATTAGGGATTATTGAAAATTTTGAAGAAATTTTCAGAATTCTTCTCGAGAACCATTTGGCCAGGGAAGCTGAAACTTGTGTGGAAGCTTCCTCAGGTAGTGTAGATTCAAAGTTGTGAAAAGCATGACCCCTGGGGGAAGGGTGGGGCCACAATGGGGGGGGGGGGGGTCGAATTTTACGTAGGAATGTATAGTGTAAATCTTTAAAAATCTTCTTCTCAAAAACTAATTAGCCAGGAAAGCTGAAACTGTGGAAGCATCCTCATATAGTGTATATTCAAAGTTGTGAAAAACATGACCCCTGGGGGTAGGGTGGGGCCACAATTGGGGGGGGGGGTCAAACTTTTGCATAGGAATATATAGTGTAAATCTTTAAAAATATTCTTCTCAGAAACTAATTAGCCAGGAAAGATGAAACTAGTGTGGAAGCATCCTCAGGTAGTGTGGATTCAATGTTGTGAAAATCATTACCCCCGGGTAGGGTGTGGCCGGCAAATCAAACACAACTCGTGGTTACTTTTTGTTCAGCCCATATCGGCCATCATACATATATAAACAATTGTTTAGGATCTTTTTGAGAACTGCAGTGCTCAAGAAGTGATATGACTATAAAGTCATCCTGTTAGAAAAGGGACTTGAGTATAAACATAAGGATATCCAGGGTGAAAAAAATGGATTTTTATTTATACAGGATCTACATGTATTATACTACATTGTCCAGATGTTTGTATTATGACTCCATTAAGCTGATTTTATCATACCTATTGTTCCTCAGGTGAGCAATGTGGCCCATGGGCCTCTTGTTGGTATCTAGGGATCAATAAGTAAGTAAATTAACTAAATTGGTTTATTTTTACTATGCAGATGTGAAAGAAGTATTATCTCCCCTGGATCTACGGTCACAGTCAAATGAGTTTATAGAATTGACTGCAGAAGAGTTTGAATCTGTCCCAGCTCTCGTCCGAGGAAGAGTCAAACTCTCTGATGTTAACATGGTATGAATTTTTTTTTTCATCCTTTTTAATTAGTAGCTTATCTTTTCATTAGGATGCATATTTTAATACATAAAAGTAAGGCCATAGAAAATTAATTGCTTGGTTCGAAAGTTGAAAGTTCAAAATAGAAATCTCATTTTATTCATTTAAATAAAAATAGCATTGTTAACTCAGATCTGGATGGGCTTGAAAATCAAGGAATTAATTTTTCTTGGCCTAATATATACCCGGGAATGTATATTTCATGTATAAATAGTTTTTTCCCCTTATTTACAGTATTACATTTATGTTTCAACTTTAGGCTTACAGAGTGTTATGGAGACATTTCAAAGAGGAAAACAACAGGTAATTGTTGTACATGACTGTTCTTCTGTCTGTCAAAATTGTTATCTTCCTTGCAAGTAAATGGCTTTATTTTGTGACAACACTTTGAAAACACGATCAAAGTTTTATTGACTGGTTGATATTAAGAAATTCATCAAAACCCTCAGCCATACTATTGTCCCACTCAATACTAAGTTGAGGAGGGGTTGAATACAGTAACCAGCATGATGGTGTTTGTAAGACTCAATGGAAAAGTTGTTGTTTTTTTATGTAAAAGAAGTACATTGTAATTATTTTCATTTAAGGATCAAGTTTAAATTGGAAATTTATATCACTTTTGAATGCATCATTCAATGAGAAATGGATCACATTTTAGGTGTATTTTTTAATAATAAAATTAAGAAAAAATAAAATGATGACTCCTTTATTGAACATTATACTATATTCAATTCAATTCAGTTTATTGACATCACCATGTCGGCATACAGTCAAAATGAAATCAAATGATAGACAAAAGAATATTACAACATCAAGGCTATAGCATGCAAGACAATTTTATACAATTCTTTATAGTCTCTGGAACTGTTTTCTCTGTATAAAGCATTTATCTAAGTAGACACATAGACGTTTTGTAGTATTATAATCACATGGATTAACAATTTCTGTAATGGGATCACTACCACAGTATAATTTATCATTTAAAATATATCACAATATTGAAATCGAAGATTGTCATAGACAGGACAGTAAAGTACAAAATATTTTTCATTTTCGACTAATAATTTACATTCATAGCATAAAAGTTTTTCCTTAGGGAAAATTGGTTTACAATATCTACCTGTTTCAATAAATAGTGAATGTGCACTTAATTCTTAATCTTGATAGCTGTGATCATTCATGCTTTTTCAAGGGAAACTTTAAACAATCTTGCAATTTATACTCGGTAGAAACTGATATTTTGCTGTAGAAATAAAGTTTTCCCGAGTTAGAAGATGAGATCCTGTTCAATTGTTCAAAGATCATATCAACAAAAGTTTTAAGCTGTTTGGTTTGATTTTTTGGTTTTTACGGAATCAAATAATTTTCCATACAAACCAGTTGTCTTAGAAAATTATAGACTTTCACCTATTTACACCAACAGAATTGATCTTCTTTCAAAATTAGAAATATTCAAAGTAAATAAAAATAATCTCTTTATGGGCAAACAAAAAAACAAACCCAAATGCGTCATGGGAATGTTTAGAAAAGGGAACTGTTAGGTTTCCTCCCCCAAATGATTAGGTTTATTCAACCCACATGTTATGCATTGATTGTAAACAAAACAAACTTCAGAAAAATTATTGAAAATGTACATAAGACAATCTTTTTTTTCCCTTTATTTATAACGAATGTCAAATTTGTAAAACAATCATACCCGCCTCAACGTCAGGGGCGAATCTTAATAAGGGGCGAAATTACGTGGTACCCTTATATGTATACCGGTAGTTTGTTTTGTAAAGAAATTTTAAATATCATTTTCTCATTGAAATGTAGTTTAATTCACCAGGAAAACTACTGCAATGTCTATTATTATACATATACTCAGCAAAGCATTCATTTAAAAGCGAACACAAAATTTGATATAAAATGGGACTAAACAGCTTTAACTTAAACCTCAAATCCTTATTGGAAATATATAAAGATGTCAAGTCTAGTTTTTGTTGGAGATTAAAAATCTTGCGTTGCCATGAAGTATAACTCTTTTTCAAAGCTAACTCTTTTTCTTCTTTGAAAGCTGGTACTAAAAGTGCATTATTATATGTGGTATTTGATTCTATATTTCTTAGTCTGATATAGTATATAAGCGTGAATATATGCGAGATGTTTGGTGAAGGAATGCTCCCCTTTGCAGTGACCTTGTCCTTTACGAGTGTGGTAGTTACATGACTGAAACATTTTACTTGACAGCAATCCTTTAGGGCCCTCTGAGATGTACAAGATGGGATTAAAAGTATCAGGGGCCACAGGAGAAGCCAAGCTAAAGGTACGACATTAGATTTATTGTGTCATGTACATGTATTTATAGGTGAGACCTTTAGAATTGTGATTGGCTTACTGATTTAGTTATCCTTTTTATTTAAAAACGATATAAAGCAGAGAGTTGTTTGATCCAATCAAATTTATATTGTAGTGAGATGTATATTTCTTTTAACCTATCTAAAAAGGATGTTAAGCTTTAGATAAACGAAAGTGCTTTTACATGTTAAAGCATTATAATTTTTTTAATACTCATATTAGTCAACTACCACATTTTCTTATATTTACTGTACATGTACTTGTTTCATTATTACATAGGTTCTCAGATCACTGAAATTATGTACAATCAGCAACAAAATGGAAGTCAAGTTGGTTTGATGGTTGCAGAAAAGAAAAGACCATTAAAGTAAAAGAAAGTACCATTACTCCAAGCATTGAGGAGAAGGCGTATGCATGTAGATGTCTATGAAAAGGGACACCAATGGTGCATACACACATTATTCAATCTGCAATCTGTGTTTAGAGCTTAATGGGACTGATACCTCAAAAATGGCGGATTAAGTGGTGTTTGGCAGTGTCAACAGTGCAACACTTAGTTTTGAGTGACTTTCACTCTATTAAACATGGAGAACTTAATTGCTCCATGTGAAATGTAAAGGTTACCATTTACCTGTAATTTTAATTATTTACATGGGAGCTTGTCACTGCATTAATCAAGATTAATAGCTCCCTGTGAACCAATTACTGTGCTCAGTTTGTTTCTGGAGACACAAATTGGTGTTGACAGCTCAGTTAAAGCTCCAAGTAGAAGGGCATTTAATTCAGCCACTGATTGGGTTATCGTGAATACTCAATTTGAATGGATTTGCTTGACTGATGTGGCTCAAGTAGCACAGCTGCAAACCCAATACAGGTATAAGAACCATTTTAACAAGGCCTTGGACGTTCTGTAGGACGTAACTATAAATTTCTTGCATCAAAATAAGTTAAAAATGACCCTGGTTTCAAGCGAAATATGCACCAATTGCTTAGTCTTAGCTCAAAAGCCAGACAATTCTTGTTGATTTCAAAGAGCCAAGGCCGGATGGCCAGCAATGAAATAGACAGGCCTACATCACAATGCTGTTTGACACAACTACCCAAAGTCCAAGCTCTTGTTAAAATGGTTCTATTTACATGTACATGAAAGACATTTATCATCTGTATAAAAAAACTTTTCTTTTTCACTATGCCTAATATTTTGTTTAAAGTACTTAAACTAATTGTGTTAAAGAAACAAAGCAACTCAAAAATCTACATTTACACAGTTTGTTATTTAATATTAAGATATTTTCTCAAAGATTAAAATGCATATTCCTGTCAGACCTCATTTTGTTCAAAATGTAATGATCTTGTATGGTTATACTTTTTATCATATTTTTTTATAATAAAAAACATGCCTATTTGGCAATGATATCATTGTGGTAAAAAAAAAAAAGTACTTAAAACCAGTATACAGTGTATATATTATAACAGCTATTTAAAAGAAAAGGAATTGCTTACAAATTTATCCATTAAATATATTTATTTTCAATTGGATTTCTGAATGTTGTCTTCATTCCCATCTAAAAACCTATATTAGAGAGAATATTTGCATGTAAAATTGTATTATTAAAGCAATGATTTCTCACAGTGTGTTGATAAGCTTCATTCCTGAATGAATGTATGTTCGTTCGCCCTAAAATGCTTTCACCCTTGACGCCGTTCGCCCTAGTTTCTGTTCGCCCTTGATTCCGTTCGCCCAAGGTCCGTTCGCCTTATTTTAATACAGGATTAATGTAAATGTACATTTTCATATTTGTGTAATTAAATATCTCTTCATAATTTTTAAAATGATCATTTTAAAAATTATGAACAGATATAATTAGACAAAACAACACTATCACAGCACCTTCACAAAATAATAACCGATTGACTGACCTGATAACGATACGATAACTTATTGCCACGGTGAATTAATTATTTTGTTTGATACAGTTTCATGTTCCATCTATACCTCTTTAGAGATCAAAGGATTTTGTTGTGATCGGGTATAATTATATTAAATTCTTCAAAGATAAAATAACTCATCCGCTGCTCACCTTAAAGTCTATATAGACCAATTAATGTCTCAATTTCTTTAACTGTTTAAAACACCACGCGAATCAATAAAAAAAAAAAAAACATGCAAGACAGTTATCTATAATTTACGGCATTAAAATCTTACAATTGGACCAATTACGTCTTTTTGAAGAAATGAATTCATAAAATGTACGAACAATTTATAATAGTAAAAATATTTTATCATTCAAAAAGTTAAAATTAAATGAAATAAAGATAATTAACTTAAAATGATAGGGTTTATTAACAACACGGAGCGAACAAGGTTTATGGCGAACGATAATTAGGGCGAACGACAATTAGAGCGAACGGACCTAAGGCGAACGGACTCAAGCGAACAGGTAGATAGGGCGAACGAACCCGATACCTTTCTAAATGCTAAAACGTCAGATATTTCGGACTAGCTATAAAAGAGAGCAGTTACATGTAAATTTTAAACTTAAAACAGTTCTTAAACATTAACTTTGATAAAAATGAACTAGGTTTCTGTATACAGTGTATTCAATATTTACGGGAAAGTTAAGCAGAAAATGTTTGTCAGTCTTCAAAGTGAGACGTACATGTATTTCTATGCTATAGTCTGTCCCCAGATATTTATGCAGCACATTTGGACGATTTTTAATAAAAATACACATACCCTGTGAAAGAAGTGCAATTGAAATCGATGAAGTAGTCAAATCCACACTTTGCAAAAGTTGTTCCCCTTTGCGGGGTCAACCCAAAGGTCAAAAGGGAAAAAACAAAATCTCTTGGAATTTAAGATAATCCTTCGATGTGTGAGTTGGGCCAGTCAAAATTCACGGCAGAAACGGATTTCTAATGTCAAATTACGAAGTTACAACCCTCTAAACTACAAAGGCTACTGTGAGAAATATATGGGTTTTTCCCCAAAGATGGCGGCAAAGGGACATAACTTTTGTAAAGTGGATTGGTCTATGGAACATTTCCAAGATATCTTCATTCACACATTATCATTTTTCCTTCGTAAAAATTAACAAGAACGAAAACAGATTTCTTACGGAGATTTATATTGGGGAATGTTGACATCTTTTCTCCATTCAGAGGTCACTCGGAATACCTCGCACAATTTTTCAACATTATCATCCGGGTACTTTCATCTCTTGTAATGCAAAATCCCCGTAGACTTTTTATTTATAGCCGTGTATTGAAACCTGACAAGTTAGAGGGGGTGTTTCTAATAAATAATAAAATAAATCTTGGGATTTTGTCGCAGCAAAGATTTTTCTTAAATTTACATTAAAAAAGTGAATTATCAAGGAGTTGCCCCCCCCCCCTTTTTTTTTAGACCAAGTGAAAAATTGAAAAGTAAAAGTAAGAAAATGAAGAATGAAATTGAAGTTATAGGTGTACTACGCTACCCCCGTCGTCCGTTAACAATTTTACATTTTTAACTTCTTGAAAATTACAAAGCCAATTGTTACCATTTTTGGTGTGAAGCAACTATTTTGCAAGAGAAATCTAAAGTGTGAAATTCATGGCTTTACCACCCCCGAAGCCTCATAGGCTGGGCCAGATATGAAAAAAGCTAAATTTTATAAATTCTTCTCTACTCCCACAAGTTGGGAAAAAACTAAATGTATGGTTATGATGTCCATGAGGCCCTCTACCAAAATTGTGAAATTCATGGCCCCTGGGTCAGAGGTTCAGACCCAAGGGCTGGGCTAAAATGGCCATATGGTAAAAATGTATTAATCTTAGAAAATTTTCTCCTCTACTCCCATATATATTTGTGAAAAAATAAATGCATGGTTATGATGCCCATTAAGCCCTCTAGCTAAATTGTGAAATTCATGGCCCCAGCGTCAGGGGTTCAGGCCCTAGGGTGGGTCATTATATCCAATTAGAAAACATGTATTATTCTTTGAAAATTTTCTTTTCTATACTCCTATACATATTTGTGAAAAACTGAATGCATGGCTATGATATCCACGAAGTCCTCTACCTAAATAGTGAAATTCATGGTCCCTGGGTCAGGTGTTCAGGCCCTAGGGTGGGGCCAATATTGCCACATAGTGAAAATGAATTGATTTAATGATATTTTTTTCAGAATCTGTACTAAGTTATGCATTGTTATTATGTTCATAATGTCCTGATGTTAACTTGTGAAATTCACTGCCCAGGCCATGGGGCAGAAGTTGAGGCTTTTTATTGGGGTTGATAAATATGGTCATATATTGAACATGCAATTTTACTTAGAGTAATTGCTAAATGCGTCATCCATTAACAATTTTAACTTCATCTTGAAAACTACTTGGTAAAGTCACTTGGCAATATTGAATTTAATACCCTGTGCGTTGTATACTTGTAGAAATAAGCTGTATATGCATTTTGTTTGCATTATAAATGAAACTGTGAATATTATAAAAGATTGACCATTAAAGGCCTGTAGGTTTCTTATTACCAAAAGTTACAGTTTTTGGCCCCTTGAGCTAAGGTATAGATAATCCGAAATTCCTCCGACTCTTGACCCCCACCCCCACCCCATTTTCATGAATTAATGTTTTTTTCTTCAAATATTTAAGGATTGAATGCTTATTTTTGGATGTCGTTGGTCCTGTAACACACCAAGCGGTACAGACAAGTTATCATACCGCGCTAACGCGCGGTATTCAATTTGTCTGCACCGCTTGGTGTGTTACAGGACCGACGACATCCAAAAATAAGCATTCAATGCTTATACTTATATTCATACTGATGTCTATTTTTATGAAATATATGTGTTTTGTCGCTATAAAGCCATTATATACGCTCTCAGTCAGGGATATGAAACATACATGGAACAGCCATATTAACAAGTTATTTAGTTCGCTTCCGCGATTAAAAATATAGTGCTAGAAACTTTCTAGAGAAAAATCTTTTTTATGAAGGAGTAGATATAATTTTCAAAAGAACATATCAAATTGGTTATGTAAGATTGAATCTTTCATTTAATCTTACAAAAATAAATATACTCATAACACGTGAAGACGTTTATATTTGTGCACATGGCGCATGAATTATCAAAGTGTATTCATAGAAAATTGAACGTCGCACATTTCCAATGCAAACATAAGGGGAAATATACACTGAATGTAAATATTAAATAATAAAACCGGGGCAACAGTCAGAGGAGTCTCAGATTAGGGTTTGAACTTCAAAATGAAGCTTTAAACGAAACGTGATAATCTCTAACATGTCAATCTAAGGGTTATGGTACTCATGTGACCGGCCAGTAGGCCTTTTATACAAAGTTTGGAGCCGGACCAACTATACATCTATTTACATAAGAAATGTCATTATTGAAAATTTCATCAACATTTTTTACCGTATTTGTTGAAATAATCTTCCAAACTTAAAGTTGTAAACTTTGCTTTTGCATAATTTCATTTTGTTAAGTAACAGTTAAATCAAAAACTTTTTATTTTTCTAGAAATATCAAAAGGATCAATTGCATAACTAGTTTACTATAAAATCAATGAACATTTTCGCCATCTTGATTTTACCTGACGTCAGACATATCTAAGGTTTGAAAATTGCATTCACCGAAAAAGTGCAGGCAATGGAAGCTAGCATCATTTAGCATCATTTGGCGCTTATCTAATTTTTCATGAACCTTGACAACTATAGAAACCAATTCAATAATTTTAATGATACTGGATCTTGTTGAGCATGTTGTAAATAATACCAATGTAAGTATAAAACAGTTTTGGGTTAGGTATTTTGTTATATGTAATACATTAAAGCGTTTGCGAGTGGTATTGGAGTATCCCAAGGAGCATGCAGTGGTATTATTGCAAGCAAAAACATGCGATTCTAAATGTAAATAATTATTGAAATCAACTTATTGAATGAAACACTCCATACAAATATATTACACATACATAATAATCGTAATTCATATCTTCGGCGAAATGAATCTATGTATTAATTAATTATTATAGGCCTAACTTTTAAGGTAATAAAAATGGCTCTGTAAAGAGAATAGTTCTGTAAAGAGTTGCATGTAAATCAATATTTCTTTCCGTCTCCAAGAATGATTGTACATTTTAATTAACTAACCTATAATGGTAATGCATTGTACATATGAACCTTGATACTCAGATCATGTTTATCGGGCCCGTCATGCCCGTGGTACAAGTACGTGTCACATCATTTATAATAATGGATGTGTATCGAATGTTATTTAAACTTCGTGAGTGAAAACCGACATGGGAGAAGTTTGTACAATGCTTGAAGCATCGCCCCCACATGCATATAACTAAAATACATATTTTTAATTTTCTAAAGAGGGGAGGGTCGTATGTGTGCATGTGTTGTTTGTATTTGGCATTGTTTTTCTGGAATACAGACATACATGGCACGTATGTGCACGTATGCGTTGTTATGGTGGGGGGGGGGGGGGTATAATTTTTTTTGAAATAGCGCTTTTATAGATCGACAAATCAAGACTTTTTCGGACTTAATAAGAGTTATATCAATGACTTAAAATAAACTCTTGTGGTAAAGAATCTAATTATAAGAAACAATAATAAAATAATATGTCACGGTTGCATTCGATTTTAATATCAGTTTCTTTGGATATAAATCTGAAAGGCATAAGGCTATTTTTATTTGTAAAACTCTCTTGCAGAGAGACAGGCAATGTCTGTTACCGAGGGCGAGTACATTTCGATCGAGTTTTTTCTATTTTCAGAAGTGGACAGGCATAGCCTACGTAGGCTATGCCTGTCCACTTCTCAAAAGAGAATACAGTTCGGGTGTGATTTTCTTTGTGCGTCTTTTTATTTTCGTGCAGCCGTAGGTCGGAGTTACATACAAAAATAATATTATATAAATATGTAACGTTTATTAGTTGAGAAATAGTGATATATGATTTTGATAGGATAAAATGCTAAAATTGTGTTTTACACGTCATCGTTTCCTTTCGTTGTAAACTATGCATAAAGCCGATTAAAAAAGTATGATTCGCTCATTCACTCGAGGCGGCGATGGATTCTACAAATAAAAAAATATTAACAGAGAAATATAATCGTATTCTAAAAGTGATATTTGGTTGAAAATTAATTTTAAAATCCCATAGATGCCGCAATATACCATTTTTTTTTTGGGGGGGGGGGGGGGGGTGATAGATATCCCTGAATCAAACCACGAGGTGAGAATTATTTAAAGTTTCATTATTTGGTGACTTTTACAATCGTTTTCATTTCGATATATTATTTGAAAGAAAAAGAAATCAATATGGCAGAAACACAAAAAATATGGGGAAAGTGAAAATTTAGCGCTTTTTCGACCAATTTCCATTGAGTTCCATAGTAAATAGTAGATATTTTTTATTAATTCATGCTTTACACATAATATACCAACATCTAAGCGTTACATGTATTGAAATAATGAATTCTGAATGAATGAAATATGACGTGTGTACCTGAACATACATATACATAATTGAAAATGCATTAATTCTGAAACATAACATGCCGTCAGAAATTTTTTGAGATATATCATGGACATACGCGACATTCCTCAGTTTTAGATAATTTACCTTGATATAATATTTCTTCTTTATTTGCATTTAAACCCGTTACTGCCAAAAAATTTAAAGTCCAAATTAATAGGCCATTTTTTTTTAGAGTTTGATATTTTGATTTTGTCTTTTAAAAGCATGTAAAATGCAATTGAATGCTTATTGATAATGTAGTAGTATACATTTTCATCTGAAACTATATATTCATATAAAAAAATATCAAATAACATGAAAATGTAAATTTGGAATTACAGAAATGGAATTCTTCACACTGCAGAGATAGAAAAAGTTGAAAATACAGTGTAATGGATATTAGGTCGCGTCTGACCTTAAATTAAACTTTAATTAAATTTAATACCTTTTGAATAACATTTATCACCGTAATAAAGTTTATTGTGGTATTATTGTGGTTCATTGTGGTTAAAAGACGCGCCGGCAAAATGCAATGAATGTAAGTAGTGTTATTAAAGAAATCTGTTTATATTGGGTGTTATACTCCTAATTGTCTTACTTGAACAAGACAATTTGAAAAAAAATATCCAGCAGATTAGATACGCGTTATTTATACTCTCTATTCTTATCATGCTTTAAGTGAAAAGAATATTTACTACTTGGTGGAATCGATCCAGCGACCGCAAAATCAAAAGACCTACGCGTTACCACTACGCCACGCATTTAACACTTTCGTAAGATGTCTTTGAAATATATGTCGCTATACACGATTGTATTAGAAAAATCACTAATTGAAATATTTGTCCGATTTTCAGCACGAAGGTCACGTTAAACCAAAATTAATTCAATGTAAACATGTGCTACAATACCTGTAGAACATAATTTAAATCGGATTTCTTTGGTTTAAAGTGGTTCAAATAGTCGAATATCCAACTTTTCATCGCAAACTAACTATTTTCCTATATATCCTTAACAAACCTGGATATTTTAATGATGTCGTGCAAGATAATAAAGACTCTTTTATCATGGTATTTGTGTAATTTGCGTTTCTTTGAATATATTTTAACTAAATATTGTATAATATTGAAAATGTCTGATGGTTGCAAATACCGCTATATTGTAGGCCATATTGTATATTAAGTGCGCTCTTTTATCAAAATATCAAGGTCATTTAGGGTAGAAATAATTAGGCTCGGGCTCGTTAAGTTAACACCGCGATCAAAAATCCTTGTCATTTACTAATGAAAAAAAATAAATCACATTAAATAATCAATAGTTATTGTCTGTCTTTGAGCACTCAAGACTTTTTACCACAGGCACCTGACGTTATATATTTCTCTCGTAATAAAAATAAATACCCTATAACTAATAATTATGGGGTGTTTATTTTTAGCATGAGAAAAATATATAACGTCAGGTGCCTCTGCTTTTTACCTTCAAAAAAAAAAAAAAAAAAAAGAAAAAAAAAAATAAAGAATGACAACTCTTGGTTTCCTGTTTTCGTTTTGTCTACCGTCATTCCGCAAACTTCAATGAATCCGTACGCAAAGTGAAAGTGGGTCAGCAATGAAAATTGAACCTGAACTGCTGACTTCTGAAATTTCCATGCTTTTCTTCGGATCAGTTGAAAATGGTGAAGTAAAGAGAGCTGTAAGTATATTGTTGCACACGAGTTCTCTATCTGTTATGGTATGATGAGCCACGGATGCGAGCGGATTTCAGCACGTTACAAATAACGCCATTTCTAACTTTTTACAAAACTTTAATCTGCGCATGCTTAATAAAAAATCAATTCGTACACAGAATATTTCTTATAACATCTCCTTTTTTTCAAAGGAATTGGAAATTAACTACACTATTCAATTTATGTATTAACCACATTGTATACAAATAATAACAATAAACTGTAGAGCCAAAATGTCACATATTGGTTTGTACACACATTGACATATCAAATGTCCAAATAACATATTGCTTGTCATTTTGTACTGGTTTAGGGGAGACAAGGTTAGGCTGGTCACTTAATGTGTTAGTAGACATGGGTTGGACAATGTCTGAGTCAAATGTCTTGGGCTTTGGTTCAGGTTCAGCTATAGGCTGTGGGGATATTATTGAAAGATTAGGGGTTTCAATATCACACTCTGCCTTTTCCCTGGACCTAAATATTTGTCTATTTCTCCTATAAACAGAGCCATTGTGCATTTTAACAAGATATGTGACCTATCATTGTGAGGTTCTAAGATAGTTGCTGGGGTCCATGTCTTGGAATTTAACTGAACTCTAATACTATTTCCCTTATCCAAAGGTGGTGATAATTTTGATCTCTTGTCATACATTTGTTTTGATTTCACCTTGTCATTCATCATGGAGTGTTTGACATCAAAATGGTCATGGTTTCAACAAGGACGGGTGCATAGGCAAGTTTGATCATAACCTTCTAGACATGAGTAATTGAGATGGTGAAAGACCAATACTGAGGGGTGTCGAACGATAAGCAAGGAGGGACATGAACAAGTTGTGTCCATCTTTCTTAGACTTTGTCAACAGATGTTTAGCAGTCTGAATAGTTCGTTCAGCGAGGCCAATTGACTGGGGATATCTGGGACTGGAAGTCCTGTGATTAAAGTTCCACTTGAGGGCAAAATCCTTAAATTCATGACTAGAGTATTGTGGACCATTATCTGATACTACTTTCTCAGGAATACCATTTCTAGAGAATGATTCTTGTAGTTTAGAGATAACACTCTGACAAGTTGTGTTTTTAAGTTTAAAGATTTCAAAGAATCTACTGTAATAATCTACTACTACAAGATAATCCTGATCTTCCCATGTGAAAAGGTCAGTGGCAACAACTTGCCATGGGTATAATTCAGGTACTTCTGTCATGTTCATGCAAAGGTTCCCTAGGTTTTGAGTTGCGGTGGGTAAGGCATGTAGTGCAAGTAAGAATCATATCATGTACTTGTTGTGATATACCAGGCCAAAACATAGAGTCACGGGCCCGTCTAAGGGTTCTCTCTACCCCTGGGTGACCTGTGTGAAGTTTCTGCAACATTTCATTTTGCATTGACCTTGGAATAACAATTCTATGCCCTTTCATGACTAACTGATCTATAACGGACAATTCGTCTCTAAAATTTCAGAATGGTGGAATTATCTGTTCCAGGTGGCCCCATCGTCTTCAGCTGCTGTTGCGAGTATTCGAAATTCTGAGCAATTTGGATTGCTTTCTCTAATATGAGTTGTGCCCCTTCGTTGATCAGTCTCTCTCTCAGCTTAGCCGAGTTTGTGCCAAATACAAGGCGGTCTCTAATTATCTCATCTTCTTCTCTACCAAATGCACAGTCTTTAGCTAATAGACGCAAGCGAGTAATATATTGCTCCTCTGGTCGTGCACCTTGTGTTTCGTTATTGAAAATATATCTCATAAAGACTGGATTGTGCTTGGGCTGTATGTATTCTTGAAATTTCTTTAAATGTACTTCTAGCGATTCACCTTCATCTTCGCTGAGAGTCCTGAGTTATTTTTTCATGATTTATTTTTAGCTCACCGAGACAAAGTCAGGGGGAGCTTATGCTAAACCGCCGGCGTCCGGACCTGGTTAAAGTTTTTGTTGCAGGTCCTGTTTCTAAGTTATTACTTGTCCTATCTTCACCAAACTTGCATGGATGATGCATCTGGACCTACTTATGGACTCGAAAGACTTTGATGCTGAATCAGGGCCATGAATATCAGATGCTGGAGGAGGTAAAGGTTTTTGGAGTGGGTTAAACTTTTTGGATGGTGCGTCTTTGAATGCTGAATATGAGCCATAGGTTTTGGATGCTAAAAGAGGTTAAGGTTTTTCAGCTGGTTTAAGTTTTTTAGAGCAGGTGCCCTTTGATAGACAAATCTTATTTATTATTTGTTCAATCTTTATCAATTTTAAATAGATGATGTATCTTGTGAATTGTGATTCTGAGGCACTCCACAGGCTTGGATGCTGAATAAGAGCCATAGGTTTCAGATGCTGAAGGAGGTTTTTTTTTTGATACAGGTCAAATGTTTAATAGGTAATAGTACTATTTCAAACTTGCATGGTTGATTTAACTATATAAATAAATTGCAGAGGTAACTTCAGATACAGAGCCTGATCTCAATTATCAAGGATGCCAAAATAACCTCCTACCTCACACAAACTTGCTTGATTGATATGTTTGTTGTTGAATGATATAACATTATTCCTATGATATGGTATTGTATGATACGATACACTATTGTATCATATGATACAGTATTTTATCATATAATATTATATTGACCCTTGGAGGTAGGATGGGGCCACAATGGGTAGTTGAATTTTTACATAGGAATATATAGAGGAAATCTTTAAAAATCTTCTTCTCAGAAACCAATCAGCCAGGATAGCTGAAACTTATGTGGAAGCATCCTCAGGTAGTGTAGATTTTAAGTTGTGAAAACCATGACTCCCGGGGGTAGAATTGGGCCACAATAGGGGTAGGGGCAATTTTACATTTGAAAAATTTAAATTATTCTTGTAAACTTAAATGTTATTATACATGGTTTTACTTAAATATGAGCATCATGACATATTATTGATTCTCAATTGCTTAGAACCTGGACAATTTTTATGCTTCACCAGGGGCTTAATGTTTGATGTAGGTTTATAGATATTGCTTAAGATCTTCTTGAGAACTGTAATACTGATTATGTGATATGACTTTAAATCATCCTGTTTAAAAGTAGCTCAATGTTCAACATTATAATATCTGAAGAAAAATATGAAAATCTTTTTCTATCTTTATTCTACTACATAGTCCAGATATTTTGTATATGACTCCATAAATCTGATATTGTTCCTCAGGTGAGCAATGTGGCCCATGGGCCTCTTGTTTAACATATGATGTACAATATTGTGCCAAACCACACTACAGTGTCCATGAATATCCAAGATCATTAACTATGATTTTCATATAATATGATAAATGTGGTCTCATAAAGGTGATGCCTCGTCTCGATGAGCTTTGTAATCTGTGATTACCTATGTTTTATTTTAAAGCATAGGTTGATGTATAATACACTATAAAAATTCACAATTTAATGCGAAATGAGCTATATATGTTATATTGTTATATATAGCTTATTTCATGTCAATTGAGAATTTTTTTAGTGTGTATAGTGAAACTTTTTCTTTGTTTCCTCTAGTTTGATAAATGCAGAAGACACACCTGTCAGTGAAGAGCAATGGAGATGGCAAATCCAGTAAGTATCTTTAATTAAATCTATTGACCTGTAAAAAATTCTGTAATCTATCGATCCACATGTCAAAAAGAAATTTTTATGATTTTTTTTTTTCCATATTCAAAATTTTCCCAAAGTAAGTAGGCTCATGTTAGTTATTCTGATTAAAACTTGTCTGTCGTCTGTAGTCGGCATTGTAGTCATGATAAACTTTTCACTTAGAGACAAATCTTTAAAAATCCTCTTAGCCGAAACCAGTTGATCAGAAAAGCTGAAGGTAGTGTAGATTCAAGTTTGTTCCAATCAAGATTCCCGGGGGTTTAATAGGGTGTGGGCCACAATTGGGGGGGGGGGGGGGGGGGGGGGTGTCAAATTTTTACTATGGATTATATAGAGAAAAATCTCAAGTCATTGTGTTGACCGATTGTAATTAATTGGTCTTCAACCGTCGTCGTTAGTTGTCAGTTGACAATTTTACATTTTACACTTCATAACGTAGTCAGTTGTTACCATTTTTAATTTGAAGCATCTCTAGATTAAGAGAAATATAAATTGTGAAATTTAATACCTTACCACAAGTATGCCGAGATTCCTCAGACACTAAGCTCCGCTTTTAGATTTCAACGAACATGCTCCGTTTGACATTAGTTTGTAATTTAGTGGAAAGTCAAAGGTAAAAGAACGGTCTCAAATCAATATTGTTTCAAATTTTCCAGAACTTGTCATTTAGAGCGAATATCATGATTTGCTAATACTAATGCTATGTTGATAAAACAAACCAATAAAGATGATGTGACGTCATAGATTAAAGTTCAATGGCAGCTCCCATAGCGGCGGGAAATTTAAATTAAGCGATCAATTTTCTCAATTTATTGGGTTTTTTAAAATGAAAATAAATATGATTTAGAATTATAGTAGATGATAATTAATTGATTTATTGTACAATATATTTTTAGTTTCCTTTCCCTTTAAGCTGTAAAAATCATTGCCCATGTGGCAGGAATCTGGCTTTTTATTTGTTTGGGGTATACAAATATGTACGTGTTATTTTTTTTTTAGGTCACTCAGGGGTGGACAAATACATTTTTTAAGCACTTACCCTCAGGCAAGTGGCTAGGCAAAATTTACTTGTCCTACCTCAATATCTACTAACCCTACCAAATTCTTTATTGTGATTAAAAATAAACAATACACTTACCGTACGATGTTTTTGCCCTTTATTTTAATTTTTCCACTTTTGAGCTCACCTGAGCTGAAAGCTCAAGTGAGCTATTCTGATCACATTTTATCTGTCTTCCGCCCATCTGTCTGCCTGTAAACTTTTCACATTTTCAACATCTTCTCCAGAACCACTGGGCCAATTTCAACCAAACTTGGCACAAAGCACCCTTGCATATAGGCAAAGGGGATTCAAAGTTGTGAAAATTAAGGACCACGTCCTTTTTCAAGGGGAGATAATTAGGAATTATTGAAAATTTTTGAGAACTTTTCAAAAATTTCTTCTCAAGAACCATTTGGTCAGGAAAGCGGAAACTTGTGTGGAAGCATCCTCAGGCAGGGCTCTACATTAACTTTTTTTCTCACTTGTCCGAAAAATTTTCAATATTAAAGATCAAATAAGGAAAATATTTAAAAATCTTCATCTCAAGAACTTCAATGCTACAGTTTGTGAGGTTTCTATGCAAGCATCCTAAAATAATGTAGATTCTAAATTGTTAAAACGAACTATTACTGAGGCCCCAAGAGGGGTTAAGTTTAACATAGAAATATATAGGGAAAATTTTAAAAATCTTTTTCTCAATAACTACAATGCCTCAATTTGTGAAATTACATGCAAGCATCCTGAGATGATGTAGATTCTAAATTGTTAAAATTGTGACCCCAGGACTAATACTTGGGCCCCAAGAGGTGTTTAAAGTTTAACATAGAAATATATTGGTAAAATGTTTAAAAAAGTAATATAAAATAATACAAGGAACTGTTGTTCAGGTGAGCGGTGTGGGCCTCTTGTTCCTAATTCCTCTGCTCATTTTGTAATGGACATATTGTGTCATAGGTGTGTTAAAGATACCGTAGTCTAAATGAAGAAAAGATCCTAATAAATAATTGAGTAAATACATTTTTAGATATATACCAATTTACAATAGAACACAACAGACTACAGTAAAACACGCTTTTTAACAAAGTGCCAGGGATGGGCGATTTTACTTCATTATAAACGTAATTCGTTATATCCATCAAGTTTACAGCATGTTATAAAGTCACAGGGAATGAAATATAAGTGTGTTTGCTATAACCCTGTTTTAGTGTATATGTTGTTAAAGAACATTTTTTCCTGGTATTACAACCTCTTCTTTCAGATCTGATGGTAAATTTGTTGACCACCCTGCCTCCTTAAACCTTTTCTGTCGATGCATTTTAGTTTTCTATTTTACAACAATTTCAATTTGGTACATTGTCCTCAAAGCTATGTCACTTATCTTAGTGAAAAAAGTGTAAAAGGTTATCACCACAGTGACGTCATTATGTAGTAATGACGTCATGAAGATTGTCTTATTTTGATAAATTGATGTTTTGTAGCAAAATATGGGTGTTTTCCGAAGGTTTTTTGTCTGGAAAACATTGAGCGCTGGCTTGCTCAAGTACCATTTTTAAGTATGATGTGTATAATTATATGAAGAAAAACATATGTTAAAATCGCACTTGAGCAGACCTACACTCTATACTTGCGAATGCAAAATATAAGGAAAAAATGACAGTATTTTCATTTGTTTGCAAAATTGCTGGAATGGGGTCATTTAGGAGACGTCATAGATAAAGAGCGAACGAGCAATGATGACTAAAATCAAGATTAAAGTGATAGGCATCCTCTGTACAATGATTTATGAAGATTTGGTTTTTATCCGTGACTGTTTTAAAATTGGTTAAAATTGGGGGCAGATATTTGATCATACCAAATATAGTCCTTTGTTATTTCAATTTATTTTTCAGATTCAGGAATTTGAACCCAGTGTTCTACGACATGTGCATGATGATGAAGAGGGCAATAATTTTGCTAATGAAATTGTATGCCACTTTATGGATGGAAGATACTTTATAAAGACCAAGTTTCATGAAGAGTTTCTTGAAAGATTAGAGGATGAAAGAGCAACAGATAGCACCTGGATCCATCTAAACGGACTTGAGGGTTTGGGGAAATCATCATCATCAATTTACTATGTTTTGAAATGTCGGGAAAATGGTGACCTCGCAGTTCATTATGTTGACTTGAATAGCATTGAAGCAAGAGATGAAGACTTGGAATCCTTTGTAGCTTATTCTAAGAAATTTGGAAAAAGGGACTGCATAATAGTGGATCATCTTACCCTGTATAATGCCCATTATCTAGAAAAAGTTCAAAAAATTGTCAAGCAGCAAGTTATATATCCACAGTTCATTCTCATTGAAGCAGGTTTCACTGCAAGTGCACATAAGTTTATGGAATTTGGAAGAGAATTTCAGCTTGATGAAGACACTTTTCTCAACATTTGGAAGGGAGCCTTAGAATACATGTTATCGAAAAAGGACAAGGAGAGCAAGAATTATAAGCATCGATTAAGCCTTTTAGGTAAAGGAAAGGAAGTTTATGATGAATTTTCAAAGGAGTACATAATGACACCTAGATTGTTGCACAGTGTGCTTAATGATATGTATACAAGAACAAATGGAACAGTTGAATTTGCATTTGCACAGTACACAAAAATGAAACAACATAAAATCCTAAATTTTAGAAGTTCTGAAAACATTGAAT
Organism: Magallana nippona; assembly: GCA_033439105.1. NCBI lineage: Eukaryota > Metazoa > Mollusca > Bivalvia > Ostreida > Ostreidae > Magallana > Magallana nippona. The sequence continues at coordinate 33,028,347 of CM065922.1, forward strand.
ATACCAAGTTTCAGCTCCACACTGCTGTTTTTCTCCATTGTATTCCAAACAAACAAGAAATCATCATTAAAAGAGAATGGGCACAGGAATTAAAAATAGGAATCAACATTTTTGAAGTTGAGCCTTTCAGAATTCAAACAGAAAATCTTGAATATGCAAGGATGGATTTGGATGTTGGGGATGTCTGTGTGAAAATTCGACATTTGATTCCTATCTTAGCAAACTGTTGGCGAGAAAGGCTTCCTTATGACTTAGAGGGGATGCTACAAATTGCAAAAAGTGTTGGTTCTAATAAAATTTTGCCAATTATGTTTCAGAATGGTGGTGCAAGAAAAGAGTTTGAAAAATTGTTAGTTGCGACTCAAAAGGAGATCCAATCTGTACTTTTGCCATTCTCCATTGGTGGTGAAACAGTGTATGAGGTATCACAGTCAAAGCAAGAATTGTCACAAGCACGATGTTCTTTAGTGCATTCTTTTAAAAATTTCTTTGAACCAAATGGAAACGAGTTATCTGTGCACGATCAAGATATACCAGAAAATTTCAAAGGTCATGAACGAAATGTAGCTTTATTTTCCCTGTTTATAAAACAAATTTCAAAGTCATTTGATAGTTTTTTGGTGTATCCACAGATACCAAATTTTATGGGATTAGATTACTTTGTCTTTGACTGTGGCATGTGTGGTGAAGTAAACGAAGGGTGTTCGTCATCTAAAAGGGTCAAAGTTCAGGAAAAAACATTGTACCTTGTTCAAGTGGCAACAGGTGCTATGCATCGAGGTGATACACTTGGTCAAGCTTTGAATGTAGTGAAACAAATTTTTGCAAATGAAAATGTTGTAGTTCATGCTGTTGTTATTTTCGCAAGTCAGAGTAAAAATTCCTTGACATTGACCAAGTGTGCATTTAAAAACATTTCTGTGATTAACTTATATGGAACAGAAAAGCCATTACAAAATAACTGCCTCCTGTATCAAATGTACTTGGAACTTATGAATTCATCCTAAGGTTTTGATACATGTTCATGAACAGGTTCATAAAAAATGGCTTGTCATGATTGATCATTTCAGAGACAGAAAATGATGTTCTAAGATCATAATGAAATTTTATTCTGTTCTTGTGATTGATATTTTGTCAGCATGGGATGCTTCACTTAGTGGTACTCTAGCTGTTGTTTATTTTCATGTTAAACTGTACATTTACTTCTGCGGGAATAAATCTGTCACTAGGTGAAAAAAGTGTTTTTAATCTTATCATGGGGTAGCATTGGGCCACAGTAATTTATTTCTTTGTTTAATGTTGCAGTGCTTTTTTGTAATTTTCAAAAAATCTCTAGGTTGCTTTTCAAGTTTTTATTTGTTAATTTTTAGCTCACCTGAGTGGCCATCTTTGGCTTTTAATAACACATTTAACTTTTATAATAAAAATCCAAAATATTAACATTTAAGTTAAGGAATTGTAAGCGTGTATTTTGTGTTATCTGGTATTTAGTGTGACCAGAGGTCACGTGTGAGTTTTGAGTGGTTCTTGGAATTGCTGAGTAGAGCCGCGTGTGATTAACGTGTATGGACGTTAGTCGTCTGAGCCAAGTGTGTCCGTCTGTCGGATATATCGTCTTTGTCATACTCTGTTTTCATCATTATTTTCATTTAATACATATTTTATTTCACAACCGGAGTTATTCTTGAATCACAAGTCTTGCAGAATGAATTCAATATTAGTTTTATATGATATAAAATGGTTTGGCACAGTTAAGGCTTTTTCAAACTGTGCCAAACCATTTTATATCGTTTAAAACTATCTTGTTCTTTAAGCCATTCAGAAAGAGTGTTACAATAAGAATTAAATTATATATTTTTGTATGTTAACTGTTAAAATCTGCAATATTGAAAAGACAATAACACAGAGTGCTCAAAGGTTAAATTATGAGTTGTTAAACGCTGTTAAAGTACAAATAACAGGCGAAAATCAAATTAAAGGTCATAGCTATTAGAGTGGCTATTCCATTCATTTGAACTTAATTAAAACAGGAATTTTGAGGTATCAATAATAATTGCAGAGAATGTAGAAATGTAAAAATATGTAGATAAAAAGCAATTAAAACATTTTTGAAAGATAACAGTATCATATCTGTAACGATTTGTGCAAACAAATTTTCATTACTCGCATTACTCAATTTGTATGCACACACCATTGCAGTTATGAGACTATATCAAAGAAAAATGATTTAACACTTAGATATACTCTCATTTGAATAAATATGTTGTTTCAAATCTTGTGCAATAGAAGCAGCAACTCGGACAGTGCATAGTTTGCCTTATTTATGTATTTATTTTTAAAAATTGATATTTTTCTCAAGAAAAATCCACAATAAGATCTGTAGTGAATCTGAAGTCGAGCGCTCTCTGCTCTATCATGGTGCTGTAGTTGTCACGGATCTCGGACAGCTCAGTCCACTCATTCTCAGACAGGCCGCAGGCGGTCAACCGGAACGTTCTCAAATCTGGAATCAAGAGCATCAAAATTTTGAGATGACAAATCAACTCTTTTTTTTTGGGGGGGGGGGGGGGTCTGCTAGCAGTGAATCTGGGTCATTAATATAAGGTTGTTTTGTGTAATGACACATCATTTTGTTTTGATAGAGAATTTTACTCCTGCTGAAAAATTAGCAATAATATCAGAGGTGTGAGATCTGAGGCGTATTCAACAGACCGAGCGCTCGCGAGTGCTCGCCAAAATTCCCTATACCCGCAACACAAATTTAGGCGAGCGCTCGCGAGCGCTCTCTCTGCTGAACACGCCTCTGTTAATTTGAAGTTTGTTCAACCTTGGCATACAAACAGTTCAAGGTCAATATTTCCTTTTTAACACCAATGACGAGTATAATCCATTGTTTTTGATGGGGTACCAGTATCATTTTTCTATTGTGTTGGGTAACAACGTAGGTAAAGAAGAGATCTATAAAATTATACTTAATTTTATTGTTTATTTTGATCGGAAATATGTCACAATATGGAGGTGTCCCATACCACCTTAATATTGTTTTGAACGTTTTTATATCCACTGAGAATTTCTTCGTTATTTCTTACACGACCAAATGTAATTTTTATTTGGATGTACACAATACCATTCCGAATCGTATAGATCTAGTATTTTAAGACATTTTGCCTTCCTAGGAACAAACTACCTATTTAGACTGCATGTACTCTGAAATGCGATTAAAAGAATTGTTTGAATTTGTCAAATAACACACTGGTAGCTTCGTTTATGATACCATTCTTGAAAATATGATTGTTACTTCTATTTGATATACGAAATATTGACGTGTTGAAGGTAAACTTGCTCATGGCTATCCCGTTTCCGCACCATAATTCATGCATAAAAAAACACTTACATTCTTCTTTTGAAAATATAAGGGATATTACTGTTAAAAAATTGCAGGGAAAAACATTTCTCGATGACGCGAGTTTTGTATTTTAATGCAATGGCTACAACTGCTATTTCCCTATGAACTTAAAATATGCATTTTATCAGAAATTAAGTAAATACAGTTAAATATAATATGAGTATTCTACCAATTTTGCGTTCTCTTTGTAACTCCATGATCTGTTGAATGGTCGGGATGAGGATCACAGCATTCAGGGTGAAGTCCTTCAGACGCTTACATGACGTCACCAAAGTGAGGATTTCCTCATCCACGGTTTCATGGTTATTATCCAGCTCCAACGACACCGATTCTTTAATTTTTGAAAAAAAAGACATAACCCTAGGAGTTGTTAATGATTCGATTTTATATATATATAGAGAGAGAGAGAGAGAGAGAGAGAGAGAGAGAGAGAGAGAGAGAGAGAGAGAGAGAGTTACTCAGTTAAAGGAGGGAAATAGACTAATAATTGCAGAGATTTTCGTAAATAAAAAAGAATATTTACAGTTAAAAAAATATTCAATGCCATTTAATACCGAACGCAGCGAGAGGCGGGCGAGGCGAGGCTTAGAGGTAACGCGTAAATTTTAGAAAACTAGTGAATTATTGTGTGTTTTATATTATATTTGTCCGTCAATTATACTAATTACTTGCTAAGCTGCTACCAATACTAATGTTTGATTCAACTCATATATTTGTTGTCCAAAAATGTTACATAATACGATATCATTTCTATTAAACGTTTTTAAGTCAATTTAATGTCTATATGTTTTAACATTAGTATTAGAATACAAATACTTGCACATATGAAAATATATATTATAGCAATCCTTTTTTTAAAATAAAATTTAATAATAAAATATTCATGTAAATATTCGCTTAACTTTTTTTGGCGTGAATTATATTTAATTAAACAATTTTCTTCGATGAGCATAATGGATATAGAATATACATGTATAAATAAAAATACACAGAAAAATACGACTGATTTGCATGTACAACTTTAAAACCGCTTAGCTTTCTAGCTGTCTTACTCGATGTGTAACCATTACCTTATGCCATTATACTATATACGAGAAAGAAATACAAAGAATGTAATTTTATTTTTGGAGGGGGGGGGGGGGGTGCTTTCAAGATTTGGGTGTTATTCAACTTCGAATTGACTATAGTGTTTGAATATTTTTAAAATCATTGTTAATGGAATTTTGCTGATGGCATACCTATGATATGTTTATAGTTCACGTGTAGATGACGTATTGTCTCATTCAGCCTCCAGTCCGCTTCATCGTCGTACCCTGTCCAAATGTGGAAATCACGCACGGGGATTTCTTTGGGGAGAATCGGTACGATTTCATGCATTTGTCCGATGTTTTCGAACCAGAACGAGACTATCAGCTTAGGACACGCTCGTTTTAGCATACCCCAGGCTCCCCCGCTTATTCTGTGGTGTCTGGGGTCGAGCTTGCATACTTTTATATTGATCATGTCCAGTTTACCGCGTAAAGTTTTAGCAAACAAGAGGATGACATCTTCAGAAATGCAATTATAATTCAACGCCAAGAATTCTACATTTTTGAACAATGTTAAACTGTTAAAGTATCGAGGCACTTGGATGATTGCTAATCGAGAATGGAAAAAGTCTTCCAAGAATAATTCTTTTATGGTTTCTCCTGAGTTGCTACCAAGTGTCTCCAAAATGCGAATTCCACCGTTTGACGGAAGTTGGGCTGATGTCATATCAAACGATTCCAGACGATATTGATATCGAAAAAACCGCACGAAATTGGATATCAGACGATCCCTTGATGCCTCGAATCTCCAAAATCGTTCCAACTCTAGTCTCTCCAACTCAAACTCGACCAGTTTGGCGTGTCGCATTTTGAAAAGTAATTCTTCCATTGTTTTTTGAAACATTTTGGCTGTGTGATAAGATGGATGAGTGCACGTGAGGGACAAGTTTTGCACGTGCCTCCCGTGTAAACTGGCAAACTGACACGCCCTCAGTCCATTGGCATGCACCCGGTAACCACCAACATCAAAATGTCTTTTCCGCCACAAGCAAGGGGTATAGTAAAGCCGTCCCCAGTTTTTGCATGTTAGCGCAGCTTTTACTTTATCTTCGTCCGATAGATATTTCAATATCTCGATTATTACGACATCTGGAAGATGTTCCCATTTATATTGTTCCATTTTAAGACCATTAACGACTGACCAGATTTTATTTGCTTGTTGCAGCCACCAATCAAAGTCCATCCGTTTCCATGTGGTATTTTGGCAAACTGTGACGTATTTTCATTATTTGGTCGTGACGTTGCAAACCGTTGTGACGTTGTAGATGTGGGTCCTTTTTTCTTATAATAAAAGGATGGGAAACGACGTGTATTTTTATAACGATATAATGAAACTTGCTAATAAAAAGGAATCGTTGTTAAGAAAATAAATGGGTCGTCTATTTTGTTTTTACATAATGATGAATATGAACGAAACAAAAACTTGTATGAAAGACGTGTTTCAACAACGATTTTACCTGATGAAATGTGTACTGAAAAAATGTATCCAGAATTTTTCATATACGTCTAGCACTTTTTTTATCCATGAAAATTTAGTTTATTTCATTATATTGAGAACAGAGATTAATGTATCCCTTTTTTAAATTTTTAATTCAATATCATTTCAATGTTTGAAATTTTGCGTCTCTTTTACTTTTATTACCTCTTTATTCTTGAAATACTTTTGTTTTTAAACCACAAAACAAATTAAAAATTGTTTCATTGGTTTATATAATTTGCGATTGTATAATTTATTAATACAAGAAATAATGACATTGACCTACTGTATAAAACTGAGAAAGCAACACGGAAGACCAACTGGTTTACGTAACATGTGGGTTTGATGACGCTGTTTCCGTCAGTAGATGGACATCCTGAAAATATTACAGTTATTACCCGTGTTCTTAAATTCATTCACATTTTTATATGACAATGTCTAGGTTAGCATGTTTGAAACTCGCGAGTTGTTTGAGTATGCAAACAATGTCTGCGTCGTTACGTAGACACGTAATCCCATAGTAACGTCACATAATTACAACATGGCCACCGTGAACCCCTCGGATTGGAACGTTGTACCGGACTTGGTTCTTTTGAACGTGTTTTTTCAACTTGGAGATGAAGATCGTCTGTCCATGGCGTTGGTTTGTAAGAACTGGTACCGACTCTTTCAAAGCCCACAGCTCTGGCGGAACAGAAGAGTGACTTTTAGCTGTGAAAAACCTTACACAACAGCGACGAATTCCTTGGGGTTTTTGAAAACGTTTGGTAAAAATCTGAGGGTCCTCACAGTTGGCTTTGCAATGCCAAACTTTCGAAATGCCAAACAAATTTCAAAAGCTGTAGAATTTTATTTCAACAGAGCTACCAATGTACCCGACCTACGACTCAAGGAATTTACGTTACAGAATGCTAACATGGAGTTGTACTGGCATTTCATACTGTCGAGGAAACGGATAATATCGTCACTGTGCAGGTTTTTGAGAAGACTTCATGAATTGACGTTGGTTAATTTGATTGCCGCCAAAATGTCGCTCACTGATGGCTGTCGGGTTTTGGAATCGCTGGGGCGGGGCCAAGCCTCCAAGACCCTCCGAACAGTATTCATCGAGGACATGTTCCAAGCTTACATTTCCCCCAACAGACACAAGCGGTATACTCAAGCTATGTCCAAATTCAAGAGCATTTCGTGGATCTATACCAATTACGATACAATTAATGCTCATATTTTGAAAAACATAGCGATCTGCATGGGGAAGCAATTTCAGAAATTAACTTTGACCATTGATTGTGATGTTAGTTCCAATATCATACGAAGTGAGGACTGGAGCAATTTCGCCGAACAGTGTCCGAACGCCGAGGTTGTATTGTACATTTATGCATCGGCATTTAAACAAGACGTCCCGTCCATTCTTGTACCGGGTATTCCACTGAAGGAAATCGACGTTGTCTCCTGGCCGTCCGTTGACAGCGCGCGGAGGGCGTTGGAATCCAACATTTCATCCACTCTAAGTCACATTGCGCTGACGTACAGCAATCGTATAGGTATGGTTTGATTTCGTTTATTCGACTATAAGTGCTATCACTTATATATCTATCTTTTCCTCACACCGGAGACCTTATATTTTATGTGTGCATTAAGTGGAAAATTATTCGCACGGGCGTCATACCGCCTCTAATTAAAGGAGGAATACCGGTAACACACCAAAGACTGTTGGGAATTCGAAACATGAATTTATTCGGGTTTTTTTCCAAGGGGTGGGGGAAGGGGGGTAAGTCTTTCTACAACAACCGGCCATATTATGGATCCATGAATAAAATATGGGTGTGAATTTCCTCTTTTATGAAGAATTGGCGCTTTTAAATAATAATGTTTGATTGTGAATCGTAAAATATAATCACCATAGATAAGAAAATTTTCAATATTTCGTCATAAAATCAACCAGACTAAATTGGCTTAAGTCTCTCATACGGTCTTCTCCCACAAACTAGACCGAATTTTAATTACTTGTTAATTAAACGCAAGGGATTAAGACGTCAGGTAAGGTATGACCGAGGTACTTTTCTAAAATCATAAACAGAATAGCTCTGACTTTCGACTCCATCCGAATTACTTTATTCTAGAATGTGTGACGTTGCATTTGGATCGTAACCCGCCTATCGACTCGGACCTCCTGTTCTTGCTGAGGAGCTGTAGACGCCTACAGGAACTAAATCTGTACTGCAAACTTCAGGTTGAGACCGTCCAAATGATGTGTCAGATGCAGCAACAGCGTGCGATAGGTAATATACTCAGTCTCCATTCAAAACGAACGCTTACAACGCAGTTGCAAAAGGTTATTTATTATAACGCCAAAGCAAACATTTTCTATACATAAAAATAAATGTATAGAAATAAATAATTATTTATATAATCAAACATATACATTTATTTAATATTATTTTTTTCAAGTGGATTGATAATTACCCCCACCCCCTTTCCCCGGGATCCGTCATTTCTATTTTAACGCTCTTTTGTCTTAACTTTTCATATAATTTGAATATTAATCGTTTTCTTAGATCTACGTGCAATAACCCTAGCCATTCACGGTTTGACCGAGAGCGAATGGTCGACGTTGACGAGGATCCGCGGAGAATTGATTCAGGCGGTCAGCAGACGTAAGGATCGTCTGTTAGACGTCGGCCACGCGGGCGCTGGGAGTTGATCGAATCTTAACCACACTTCACCAGCGGTTTAACTAAAAGTGTCAATCAAATATACATGAAGAGACAATTAAAAAATTAATGTTTTTATTTTTCTTATATGTCTACATGTTAATCTACATAAATATCATAATTATATCACAATCATGATGAATAAAAAGGGTTGAAAATAATTATTTTGAAATTAAAATCCTGACTAGATAAAATTATATTTCCTTGCTCACTTAGTAAATCATTCTCTTGGAAATGTCTTAGAAAAATTGTGTTTATAACTTGCATGTAAATGACAACAGTATAGTAGTCCTTTCTTGGGTGGAAATGTATGTACCGCTTGACCTTGTAAATTCAATTCAATTTTGTTGCAGATAAATTACCATACACTACAACAATTGCTATTTCATTTTATGGAAATATAGTTTAGTGTGCATTTTTCTACTACTAGGCTACAAAATTATTCTCTCTCTCTCTCTCTCTCTCTCTCTCTCTCTCTCTCTCTCTCTCTCTCTCTCTCTCTCTAACACTAACATGGATTACAGTACATGCTTGGTTCTAATTAACATACAAATGTAATCATTAACACAGAATTTTCCCTTTGTCAAGAAGCTTCTCTGATCAGAAAGTAAAGGTCGGCACAGAACACCACTGTTGCAAATAGTAAACCTGTCATCATTTGCTGCAATGAAAGAAAACCGCCTCTTGTATGTTGATAAATAAATCAAGAAGGTACAATTACATAGTTGTTAGCCACAAAAATATGACTGAGATAAATTTTGAGAGATTCAAATAAATGCACGCTCTTACTGCCAAAAATGCATTTCCTCCACTGAATGTGTATTCTGTTGCCTTGTATCCAAAGGCAAAAGCTCCCCCCACAGTCACCACAAAGTTGATAAACGACAAGATGTGAGAGTTCATTGCTTTCACTGAAAAAATAACAACTAAAAAATTGAGCAATATATACCAATTAAGTTTTAAAGGAAAAAATAAAGGGAAAATTTACCATATACACTGTACATGTTATCTGGATTTATATAAGTTAGTTTTCTGTTGCCTCTTTCAGCTAAATTTGGGGAGCTTTGTTGTTGACCTGATTAAAATCGGGTCACTTATTCACCACAGCTTTACAGCTGGTCAACAATACACATAAAAATGACAAAAAAAATTATGATTTTCAATATCATATGGATCTTCTCTCCCTCTCTGTCTTTCTCTCTCTCAATGACCAGAAAACCTAATGACTGAAATGTCACACTTTCATTGGTTTAAACATGGCACGTGACTGACAGATATGTTTCTGTGTCTGACTGGTTGAATTTATATTTGGCAATATGGCTGCCTTAGTGCAATTTCTACTGGTATAGAATGGGACTCCCAGTATCCCAGTGTATAGATCATGCACTGAAAATATTTAACAAGTCTTTTATCATCCACAAGTATGGGCAATTGCTTCAAAAAATTTTGATTACATACCTTCTTTTCCAAATGAATCTGTTTCTAATTTCTGTAAGAAATAATGCTCTATATAAATAATTTTAGTTTTTATCTATAGCTATAAAGACATTCATTTCTGTTATCATATTATAAGCACAATTGTAAATTGACCAAAAAAATCAAATTTGAGAAAAAAATAGATAATCCTAATCAGATTGGTCGAATATTGCATACCAATTACAAAAAATAAAACCAACCGAGCTTAAACCAGAATGTACCTGTTCTTTATCTACACTCTTGACCATCTCTTTGTACTCTCGGTTTGCTTGTTCAGCTTTTAAGCGTTGTATTCGAGCCTCCAGCTCTGGATTCTGAAACAGAAAGTCCACTCAATAACTGCAGAAAGATTTGATTGTACAAAACCAGAAAAAAATTTCATTAGAAGAGCTCAATGGATTCTTTGTTAATGTTTCTATATGATACAAATTATGACAAAACTGGTTACTTTATCACCAATTTAATTAAAATTAGACACGTAATATTGCTTCTCTATGATACGCTATACAAGATCAAACAAAATTCTGTACTACAGGGTCATCTCAGAATGACCTTTTTTGTTAAATCATTGACTTTAAAGTCAAAATCAAATAGAAAAGAACATATACATTATTGGAGATATACCATAATTTATGAGTTCTCTGATTTAAAAGTACATGTATTACTAGAAATAAAGTATATACATGTGTGTCAATGTTAGCTGACAGTGGAATATTCAGTTTTAGGTCAAAACTGAATCATTCAGGTCTTGATATAAGGTTTCCAGAACAATAAGAATTTATAGATAATATAGATTGCATTCTCAGTTGGTCAGGAGACAAGTGTGTACATATGATTAAACACTGACCCAATGGCCAACACCATGAAATAATCTACAGAAATATTTGTTTTCGTGTAACTTGACATAGATTTATTACAGTCCCTTGTCACAAATCTTGACCTATTATTTTATGATCCTTTTCATATGTTCTTGGAGAGATATAAACCATGGCTGAAGACAAAGCCCATGGTCTTGGGTACAAGTCAGTTTGGTTACGAGTTGACTGTAATTCAGACTCACTATGCCCTTTAATGTGTTGGAGTTTCATTAATACAAACTGTTTGAATTATCTCCAATATATGCAAGTACATTTAAAGTTTTATTCCAAGGTCAATAGTCAGTCCACAAGTTGATAATACTAAGAGAAAATTAAATAGGGCGGTTGTTGTATAACAAAAATGCAAACCCTCGGTGGTGGTTCATAAGCTGGTAAATGCAGTGTACTTCCTTCCAACCATTCATTTAGGTATTCTTTTTCCAATCCTGCATCTCAATTTTAGAAATACAATATAATACACGATCAGTAAATACCTTTTGCAATAATCACGATAATACAATAGCAATGCTGCTTAATAATATCTTGAACCATAAAACAGCTGTACAACAAACTCAAAGACGTTTGAAATTATTAAAATTATTATCAATATCTACTAAAGCTCATAAAGATCCATGAGGTCATTTACATTTCATTCCATTCCATTCCATGGCTTGTTCATTTACGTTAAGTAAAACATATCTTTTAATATATACCGTTACTCTTATGCCTGTCAAATACATGTTTGATCAATCTAAATGGAATGATTCCAGCATCTTTTTCTAGTAGATCTCGAATTTCCCTCGATTGTTTCGATGATTCTGTGTGCTCTAGAAAATCTGTCAGTTTGCCTTTGATAGTTTGTGTCAAAATTACATCTGGTTCCATGTTGGAAGTACTTCCTCCCGAATTTGTTTAATCTGGTCTCATTCAACCAAACGCTCTATTCTGCACTCGGGACACCTCGATTGATTCCTAACTTCAGGCAAAGAATCCCCGAGGTTTGCCGAATGGGAGCAAAGCGTCTGGTAAAACGAGACTATTTCAATTAAAGAAAAAAATGGCTGCTGACTGGTTGAATCCCAGAGTAAAGGGAAAAGAGAAGCCAACAGACGAAAAAGAAGAGCTATTTGTGTTTGGATATGCATGCAAACTTTTCAGAGACGATGAACGGGCATTATCTATCGACAAGGGATCCCACCTGATACCATGGATGGGCGACGATAAACTGCTGATAGACAGGTCTGTCTCCAAACCTGGGGAAAATTTTCAAGGTTTCGATTTCAGTCGAATTTTCGCGTACATAACGTAATCGAAAAGTTGCCTTTCAGGTGATATAAAGTGTTTGAACAGGGTGTCATGTATGTATACCCTATCACCTAGCTAATGTACTGTAGTGAGATGGTACATAGAAAAGCAAAATATCTTAGAAAGGGAGCAGAAGGTCATTCATTGGACAAAGGCTACAAGAGGGGATTGCACTCGAACTGATGGGGAGAAGACTGCCTTACTTCTGTTGACTTTTTATTACTTGTCAATTGTTTTCTGAGTTTCCATCATGAAAATTGTTATTTTGTACATGTGAATTGTTTCAGTCGCTGATTTGGCAGTTGCTCTATGCTGTAGTATTTTATGTTTTGGTGATCAGGTATAAGTATCAAATCTAGATTAAATCATTACGTTCATTTTTGTGTTCAAATTTTGTATTTCTCAAACATATTTGTACAATAGTCCATTTGAAAAATTAATATTTTCATGAAATTGGAACACAAAAAAGAACTTTTTGGTTTCATTTTGATTAAAATCTCTGGCTGCTTCCCATTTTGAAATTAAAGTAAAATTCAATGACTTTGATACAATATGGAATGGGGAAAAAGCCATTTGATTTTAATCCTTAATATTTAATATACATGTATGTTTTGATTTTATTGTACGTATTGAAATGAACACCAGTGTTATTGATTTCCGGTTGAATTCATTCTCAAAGTAGTTCAATTCATTGAAATTTTTAAAAATTCTAAATTACTTAAATATTCTTGAAAATTGGATAGGTGTCGAAGGCAAATTCTTTGTATCGGGCAAAAGCACATTCACAAAATACGCTGGGGATATAGTTAGTCTTTTAATTATCATCAGTACTGTATTATGTGAAAACTGAAACGAGGATAGAATAGTATACCAAATATTTGATAAAGATATGTGTATACTAAAGAAACAGATTTTAATGCTATAACCTTTCCTGCAGGTATGATGGGCGAGGTCACTTGTATGACCTTAAGCCATATGACTCGGGTCATGCTCAGCCATGTGAACTAACAGCGGAGGAAGAGAAACTGGAAGAGCTGTGTAATGAAGAGAGGTATCTAGAGCTGCACACAGATGTGGCAGAAAAGAAGTTGTATGAAGGTTAGTATTACAGATGTTAATAATACACATAAGATAAACAGTGTAGACAGACAAGCTGGTTTTAAATAAAAACTCAGGGAAAAAATTAAAGGAGTGTATTATTTTTGTGTTATTTCAGAGGAAGAATGGAAGCGATATTACCAGTCTCTCTCAGAGGGATATGGAGCTGTAGGATTTAGCTACGACTACCACAGTCATCAACTAAACAGTGAATACTACCAAGGTGGTTATTATTAGGAATATACTCTCATTATCAATTGAAAAAAAAGTGCATTGGATCAATTCATATTTATCTAGTATGTGATTTTTTTAATATGAAGCTAATTTTGTTAAGTTTCATACGATCATTGCTTAAATGAAAACCATTTGACAAGAAACTAGTTAGATATGTAAATCTTCGTTGAGATCATGTAAACTTATTAAGTTTCAAGTTGATGCATGTGTATTCCTGAGAATTGTTACAAAGTAAACAGAGAAGTTTTAACAATATGTTACTTTTATGCTACAGCTGATGCAGAAGAAGAGAAACCATTTGAGGTGCCTCCTGAGTTGAATCTCCCTGATGATATCACACCGGTAAATTGAAATATTTCAGTTCATATACATTGCAGTTAAATTTCTGAAATATACATGATTTCTACTGTTACATCACCATCAAAACATCTTGCATGTATGACTTAATTTGACCACTCCAACATTTTGTGAGGTAGTATTAAATGACACCTTTGTTCACAGCCTGATACAGAAAAAATCAATGCCATCATAGAGAAGACAGCAAAATTTGTGGTAAAGCAGGGGGCACAGATGGAAATCCTTATCAAAACAAAACAAGCCAACAATTCACAGTTTGAATTTCTCCACTTTGAAAATCCATTGAATCTGTACTACAAACACATGGTGAAGATGATCAAGTCTGGGAAGTACAAACCCAAGGAAGAAGCAGCAGAAGAGGAAGATCCAGGTACACAACTTGTCTCACCCTATCGCTCCATTGTTCACTTTATGACAGGAATTTCCATCATTTTTAATGATCTTAAAAACAGCTGAATACGAACAGTTTTGGGGGAGGAGAGATTAAGAATGGATTTTAAATAAGAGGAACATTGGAAATAAAACTTTCACTTGAAATTTGAAAAAGATGATTTTGATCTACTGGTTCCATAGATTTTCTGTCCTAAAGCAAATTCATGTTCATATGTTTTGCATGCAAATTTAATATGCTGAAATTTTGAATTGATTTTTTATTGCAGACAATGAGGATGAGGATGAGGGTCATGGATACCTCCACCCAAGTCTGATGGTCACCAGGAAAGCCTCCCCGGCCCCTGAGGTCCCCGCCTACAAACCCTTAGAGATGCCCAAAATCTCTGTCCATGACACACCTTATGGTCAGCTCATCAAAACATTGGCCAAAAAGCAGCAGCCAGATGCAACTGAAGAGTAAGTCTTCTTTTTTAAATGTAATTGAGGGGAGTTTCTAAATCAATATTAAACTTCCCCTGAAAAATGTGCTTGTATAATATAAAGTATTTATTTTGCATGATAAATGTATTTCTTTAAAACTCTTTGTGGTTCTACATAAGGTCAGAATATGTTTTGATCATGTTATTGCTTCTTTAATTTCAGTGTAGACCAGGTCTCTGATTATCAGGATGAGATAAAACCATTGAAGCCCCCTCCACTGCCCCCTTTCTATCAGGATGCAGGCTACAGTGGTAACCACCACGCCCATCCTCCACCCCCAGGAATAGAACCAGTGACCCTCCCCTCACGACTGCAAACTGAGCCCCCGCCCCCTGGAACTGATGTGGAAGGACAGATGCTGCCCCACAGACAAACACAACTTGTTATGGACGATTACCAAACTCAGGCACAATCTAGGTATATTTCTTAGCTGTAATATTTTACAATGAAATCTGCTTGTGTGTATTGTATATTTTGATATTTTTTGTATTGAAACTTCAAAAAAAATAATTGCTGCCTTATTATTTATATTACAAGATTCATTTTATTATTTATACAAGATGATTTGATGCGGAGTTCAGTCAGATAGTCTACTGGTACCATACATGTAAATTAACGTGATATAAATCATCTGATCATGTAGTATCAGAGTACGTTCATAAGCAGCTCAGTCTGACCGTTGTTTTTATGTATTTACAGAGCTTCTCCGGGTCCGTTTGATCACATCGTTCCACCTCCACCAGACATACAGCCAGTCATCGACAGAATGGCAATGTATGTTGCCAAAAATGGCATCGAGTTTGAGATTGTGGTCAAGAGTAAGAATGATCCAAGGTTCCAGTTTCTCTTGCCACATCATGTCCATTTTCCTTACTACGACTTCAAGAAGCAGATTCATATGAGGGTTAGATGTTTTTTGTGTTTACATGTACTTTAAAATGAACAAAAGATTTTTATCAAAATTTTACAGTTAATCAGTTTTATGAGTTTTCTTTTGACCTGGTATTTGTCATTTCTTTGTAGGAGGCAGCAAAAGAGAGAGGAAGAGAGGTGAGGGATGTTGAAAAGCCAACAGCAAAACTGAGCTTCTCTATCAAACCTAAAGCTAAAGAGGAGAATAAACGCAAAGAGAAAAAGAAAAAGAAAGTGTTTGATAATGAAAGCAGTGAAAACGATGGCAAGTGTATCTTTAGTCAGATAGATTATCTTGTGTTATTTTATCAGAAACAAAATCAAATAAAATGTACTTACTCATCAGCATATTTGAAATACTGTATAGGATATGGTTTTGCATGTACATCTATGTTTATTTAGCGTGCTTTCTATTTGACTCAGCTGACTCAGACAAAGAAAAGTCCAGTGCTTCAGGGACATCAACTCCAGTAGGGAGCGACTACACTGAAGAGAAAATTGAGAAACCGCAGGTCCCTCAGGAAGAGAGAGACAGGAAGATTGGTAAGCATGCATCACATAAATAAATGTACATGTATGAACAAGAACTGCTACACTAGGTATGTTGCACTGAACTTTATTGTTGTTGACCAATAAATATAGAATTGATAATCATTGTTTTAAAGCGGAGGACAGGCTTCGAGACAAGCTGGCTCATGCTGCCAGGGAGAAGCTGGCCCAGACCTCTCGTGAGAAACAGATGCAGGCTGAGAGGAAGAGGAAGGCAGCCATGTTCATCAACATGTTGAGATCTTGTAACCCAGGAGCTGCTGGGGACGAAGAAAAACTGGAGGAAGAATTCCTCAGTAAGATTAGTCTCTGAATATATTTAGAGACACTGAAATTAATAAAAATGAAACCATTTCATAGATCTTTAAAGACTTATGCCGTTTATGTTTGTGAAATTTTTATTTCTATTTGTACAATATATTTAAATGAGATGCATTATGACTTGTACTTGACAGATGCTAAAGATTCAGAGAAGTCAACTCCTGTCCCTACTCCTGGTTGTAGCCCATATTATGGTCCACTAGAAAAGGATAAATGTGAAGATGTTATTGCCAAAAAGCCAAAGAAATCAAAGCACAAGGACAGGTCAAAGAGATCGAGGTCAAGGTCGCCACAGAGAAGGAGGCGGCGAAGTAGATCTCCCAGTCCAGTCCGAAAATTAAATAGGTAACATCTCTGCACGTGAATCAAATTTATCTAACCTTTGAACCATTTCTTCAGAGCCAGCTGATTGTTTTACTGTTACTCTCATAAGTCAAGCAAGAAGCCAACTGGTAGTTTGAAAAAAAACCTTTATTCATGCTTGTGGTAAATCATTCCCCAAATCTCAAATATTATTGACATACAATGTACATGTACCTGAATAAATTTTGATTAACTGTAACACATTATTTTATTAATGAACACTCTTTTTAAAAAAAAAAAAGGTCTCATTCACCGAGGCGATCTCGATCACCAGCTCGCCGAAGGTCAAGGTCACCAGCTCGCCGAAGGTCAAGGTCACCAGCTCACAGAGGAAGTGGAAGAGACAGACATTCCAGTTCCAAAAAGTCCAAGAAAAGAAGAAGATCTAGGACATCATCAAGGTAGGTAGTGTTTTAAAAGATATCAAACATAGTATTTCAATTTGGTATTTCTATATCCTTTGTTTTTTTCAATGCACAAAGAATATGCTGATCTTCCTGGTACAAAAAAATAAAGTTTCACATTCCAAGGAATGAAAAAAAAGTCCATGAACTTGAAATACTGTATTATTAATTGTGAGTGTCATTGGTAGTGAGATGAAATACTTATATGTAATTCAATTTTGCTGTGTTTTGTTATGTAGATCTCCAAAGCCCAAGTCAAATCCAGAGCAGCCAGTCAGTATAGACCTGACAGTGGATGATAGCCCTGAGCAACCCAGTGTAATGAATGGAGACGAGTCATCTTACAGCTTATCACAGTATAACTTGGAACAGAATCAAAGGTTACCACTCTAAGGGAAATCTAATTAACCTCTAATTTCTCAGGTGAAAGTATCAAAATATGAGATGTATTATTTTTATAGCAATATTTGCAACATATATTGAACATGGTAATAACATTTCTATATGAAATGCATCAGCATATGACATGATGTGTCAGTGCCTGAGAAACTTCATATTAATTCTTTAGGCCTTAACATCATGCTATAAATAAAAAATCAAATTTTCTTGTACTTGAAATTTTAAAGATCAAAATAAATTCCAATTTTCTTTGAATGTACAGTACTTTTCAAATTGATCGATTACAGGATGTATGATCAGAGAGAGCCGTCTTCAGACAGGCTGACACCAAGCCTGGACGCTGACGATAGCAACAGTAACGCCAGCGACTCCAGATCAGTATCAAGTGTATGTATATAGATTCACCTTTCTGTAAAAAGGGCATATTCACAATTTGATTTGAAAATTTCCAAAATATCATTTTATACCATTTTGAATGCCATTGTTGCAAGCAGATTTTATAGCTGTCCATTAAAATTTGAATGTCTATAAGTGAGTAAAGAGCTCGCTATTCTTTTAAAATTTGAACAATGGTTAATGAATAGGAGGTACCATATATAGAACAAAGCAAGATGTAATATAAAACTAACAAACACAAAGCATTATTTAAATGTGTTCCGAATAACTTGCTTTTAATATAACCTTTACAATTATATAATCTACGCATGAAAAATACCCGAGTTCAGTATTGTGAATATTAAAAGTTTAAAAATGGAAAAAAAAATTGAAAACTTTCAGCTCAAATTGTAACTTTGTCAAGTTGAGAATTCTAAAAATCTTGTTTCAGTTTATTGAAGCAAAACAAGTTTTTTAAGTTGAAGTGTTTAACATAAAGTTGTTACATGTTCTTTCATTATACATAATACATACTCCATGTATTGAAAATAATTTTACATCTAACTAAACTTTGTTTTGATCTGACTGAGAAGAAAGGTTTCTGTTTATTTACAGTACATGAGAGAAAGAGTGCGCGCCATCATTAAAGCCAGTAGAAAAGCCATTATGGAGGAAGAAGGATCCTTGTTTGACGACACGTGATATTTAATACCAGTGTAATTATTGTACAACACGTGACATTGAATACCAGAGTAATCATTGTATGATGACACATGACATTGAATACTAGAGTAATCATTGTATGATGACATGTGACATTGAATACCAGTTAATCCTTGTATGATGACACATGACATTGAATACCAGTGTAATCATTGTATGATGACACATAACATTGAATACCAGTGTGATCATTGTATGATGACACTAACATTAAATACCAGTGTAATCATTGTATGACAACATGTGACATTGAATACCAGTGTAAGCATTGTATGATGACACTAACATTGAATACCACTGTGATCAATGTTGAGGAAAACAATCTCAAAACTCTCGTACAGTGAACTCTAAGCATATTGAAGATTGTGCACTTGTCAATCAAGAAAACGAGAGCATTGTAAGAAAAACAATATGGACTTAGGAAACTATGTTGAGATAATATGAAGTGCTTGAATCCCCTCCCAGAACTCTGAAGACTTTTTTTTCAGCAGTGCATGAATCCCCTCCCAGAACTCTGAAGACTTTTTTTTCAGCAGTGTACCTGTACTCATTTTGAGTAAATGTACACTACATATATCAGGTGCAAGACAAATGGGTTTTTTTGTGTCCGTGGATGTTTTATAAAAAACCAAGAAAGAAATGAATAAAAAATATTAACACTGAAAATGACTTTTTTCCTTGTTTACAAAGTTCTTTGTAATAAACAGAGCATGTACGCATAGCTGGTATAAATCGCTACTCTTGAGAGGAAAATTATTCATGTAATTTAATGTGATCTCACAAGTCTGACACTTTTCATCAAATCGAGTCTGTAGTATACTGTAGTGAGGAAATGCAGCAATTTCTGTTTTATTCCCTTTCTGTTGGAATTGAAAGCTTAAAACTATGCTGAAAATCAAAATCATTTTGTCACAAAATCTTCATTTATTTTTTTACTGATACAAATTATTGCAATCATATCATTATAAAGTTGTAAGCCACAAAATGTTTCCTGACTATATGATGGATGTTCATGTCAAAAACAGCATGTAATTAAGAAAAAAAAACAACAAAAAATGAACAACATAAGAGTTAATGGGTAGGTCAGGACCTTTGATCTATCCACTTATTTTGGCACTCGGAGTGTGTACACTGTAATGTCCAAGCTTGTTGAGAGAGGCTTCCTTGATGGTGGCCTGCCTAGATATAAGGCTGCCAGCCTGGGAACAATTTACAGAGGTTTTTGGGGTCACGAGCCTCCTGTATTAGGTTGTTGACTTGACCGGTCACACTGAGTTGAACCCCCTCCTCGTATCCCTGCAACTTCTGCTGGAGTCGGAGAAGCACTCGCTCTGCTAGTTTGTTCACACTCTCCTGTGAATCTGTCAACAAAGTGAAAACAACCTGTGTAAATCCATGCAAGTTTTACTGCAGGATATCTAATTAGTTTGTGTTATTAATGGAAGGCATTTTCAACATTCAATCCCTCCACCCCAATTTTATTTGACTTAATTCACTCTAATAACAATTATTTCTAGGAAAGTTGACCCACCTTGAGCACTTGCATTGGCATTCTCAATGTCCATGGTGACGTTAAGTTCGGACGTCTCGGTGTCCATGCGGTCCCTCCTACCCTGGAGAGCTGCCGCTTTCTGTGGGGAGATGGTCCAGTTGTTGAGGGGGTCATACAGTAACACCTCCAGAATGGTCAGCAGCGCCTCCTGGTGGTTGTGCATCACTTCCATCGTTTTTTCACAGCACCTGTAGTGGCAAGGTCATATGTAACATTTTCATGTGATTTGAATAACAAGATGCTTAGGGGCCTCATCGGAACAACTTGAACAACTGAGGCTTAGGGTTCACCTGAACAACAATAGCCATAACTCAAATCAGCTTTTTTGCATCAAATACAACCTATCTTAAAAACTTGGTAGAGAAGATCTTGTTTAAAAAGATCTCCCCCTTTAGTTGTTTCTATTTTTGAGAGGAACAGTTTTCTCCTTTTATTCCTATGAAAAAACTCCCATTGTGGATTGTGAAAAGTTTACAGATGGACGCTGAACAAAAAGTGATTAGAAAAGCTCACTTCAGCTTTCAGCTCAGGTGAGCTAAAATCAATATGTAGAAAAAAGAAATGTAACTTTTCATAAAACATACAAATTTTGATTGGTATTTAAAGACCAAACACAAAAAAAAAAATTGAGATCATTTCAGATATTTCTTTTTATAGAAAATACTAATTTAACAAGTCTTGGAGGTTTATGAAGACTGCATAAATAAAACGACTGAATCTTTTCTATTATTAATGGCAGAACATCCAACTATGTTATAAACTACAGTAAATGTGGTATCTACTGCATGCTAAATCTTTACCTTCTAAACGTCCCTTCTACTCCGCTGACCCCCATTCCATCAATTACATCCCTTGTCAACCGGAATGGAACAGTCTCGGGGGTGGGCAGGATTCTTCCTTGCTCAAAAGCAATTCCTATTGAACAAATATTGAGGAAAATTTCATTTTTTAAATGTAACACTTTTTACACAGCATATTCAATCCACAGGACTTAGGCTTCAGTTGAATAAAAGCATCTAACATACCCAAATAAAAACATCTAACATACCCAAATCTATATGAACTAGTTCAGCCGTGTTTGTGTCAATCAAAATGTTCTGTATATGTCGGTCTCCCAGGCCCAGAATGTATCCCACTGTAACAAAACAGGTAACAAGTACATATATGTACTGTACTGAGCAGTAATCACAGGTATTTCAGTATATTGCGTGATGTATCTCAATAATATGATTTACTGTACCAATAGAAGTGGTGGATACACTCTTGATGTAAGCCAGTCGGCGTTCAAACCACACCGATGGCTGTGCAAAATTCTCCATAAAGAAATATCTCATAACTGGCTGAAACTTGGAACAAACTTCCAGAAAGTTCTGTAATTTGTCTTTCAATGGTTTTCGTGCTGTTTCCTGAAAATACAATTTACATGTACATGCCAGTTCGAAATACAGCAACATTTTTAAAAGAATGTGATAAAAGTTGTCATACAATAAATGTTGTTATCATTCTGTCACCCATTCATAGACTATACAATGTACTGTAGTAATGGTAAATTCCCACTATTTTGGATAGAAGTCTCTGTAGAGGAGTACTTACAACCATCTTGTCCCGACAGGTGCGGGCTGTGATGTCCTGTGGTCTGAATCTTTTGTGGGCACCCAATGCTTCATCTTTTTCTCCAATGAGGTACATCCCAATAGGCAGTGTTCCCTCGCACCACTCCAGGACCCCACTACACTGGGACAATGGGATCACCTAAAGAAACAATCATACACAGTTTGTCACATGTAACTGTATATAACCCACTACACTGGGACAATGGGATCACCTTAAGGGATAAGTCATACAGTCTGTCACATGTAACTGTATATAACCCACTACACTGGGACAATGGGATCACCTTAAGGGATAAGTCATACAGTCTGTCACATGTAACTGTATATAACCCACTACACTGGGACAATGGGATCACCTTAAGGGATATGTCATTCACAGTTTTGTCACATGTAACTGTATATTATCCACTGCACTGGGACAATGGGATCACCTTAAGGGATAAGTCATACAGTCTGTCACAACCAACAAGTACGTAGCAAATACATTTAATCAGATATTTATGTCTTTCAGAATTTACAATTAAAATAATTAAAACCAATAGCTGAACAAACCAATCAATAGATATGTCATGTTACTTGTAATAAGCATCACACCATGCATTTACCATGATGTTATCATTTATTTCCCTATAAACCAAAAGAAAGCAGGCCCAACAGTCACCAACTTTCCTCCAGTCAATACTGTGGATTCCTAATTAAATGCAAGGAATTAATATTCGCGTAAATCGCAAGAAGTAGCCCTCACAGGTTTTTAAAATCTCACTTTAATTTTCCAACAGTTTCGAACTATAGGAAATTATAACAAAAAATTGGTGCTCGCGATTTTTTATTCTCGCAATTTGATACAAAATAGCGGCATCGCAGAAATAAGTACTTGTGTTAAATAAAGAAATTACAATACTCAGCCTTAAGTCTGAGTTTTTACCTAAAATTTATGCATTTTTTTTTTAAGGATTTGAGTTGAGGACAGAGTTGAGTAATTTGAAAATTTTGGTGATGGCAGGGCCTGGATTTGCATTATATCACAAGTCAGTTACATAATGGTCCAATAATATCATACCTTGTACTGTCTTACTGACAAATTCCTTTTCCTGGTGCCTGGATTTTTATGAAGTAAGGTATTCAACATTTCAAACACTTGTTGCATGATAGCATCTTGCCGTAAATCATCTCGTCCCTATAATATCACAATAACAATCCCAGCTATATGTACATCTATAGAATTTTTACCCAATATGTCGTTGTAAGTGTGTATTGTGTGACTGTCACAGTACCTTCACCAGCTGCCTATGCTTCCTTCCATCTGACCCCAAACAGGTAAGAATTTTGGGCAAATTGATACCTCCAGCCAGTTTAAATGTTGGTTCAAATCCTTTCAGTGTCACAATGGATTTATAATCTCCTGATGGGTCAATCTGCAAAGTCAAATACACATACATGTTACAGATCCCCGTCTATCTTAGTCTCTGATAAGTTACAGAACATGTACGGATGAATTTAGAGGAACTGTTTGTTGACGACAAACTCTACAAGTTCATGAGCTAATTGTAATAGGGGTAACAGGTAATGCTAGTTTCTGGCTTGTCTAAATATCCCTGTCCTGTAAATGGGGTAAATTTATGTCTATATTCTGCTGCAAGAACAAGTATACCAAAATGTCTGTATATATTTTCTATATTCCACATTTCAGACTTTGTCAATGATAACTTGTTTCATTTAAATTAACACTGCAAGAGACATTCAATGACTGATTTGCAGCAAGAATTACATGTATTTGTACATGTATGTTGCATGAAATTTATGTGCAAGCATAAGAGCTGGTTAACAGTGTAGCCCTTTAAACTGTAAAAAATGTTCACTAAGCCAACATGCAATAGATAGATAGATAATTTGGTTTTATGTACCTATACCTACATACTGAGGTACTCTGATATGTTAATTGAATGTGATGCTAATGGAAAATTGAACAACATGTATATTTACATGTGAAACAGGTACATACTGGGAAATTGTCAGTAGGGACAGCAATGTTTTCCGTTTCCTTTAGCTGCATAATCCAAAGTCTTTTATCCAGATTTATAGGCTCTGTAAAATTTGATTATGGTACATATTGATCAAAGTTAAACAAACCATACTGCATAAAAATATCTGGAATATACATGTATAAGTGAAAACATGTAGTCACCATTAAGATGGTGACCATCTTGACGGGATCTGCGTTTAGTAATAAATATAAAGATATAAGGAATTTGTAAAGGACAGTTTTTGAAAAGGAAATACATACTACCGGTAATTCCTACTACAATGATTTTTCCTCCAGATGGATACTTAATATAATGCCATTAAATTTTGATATATTATCTGAGAACATTTGATTCACACATCATGTACTGTACTGAATGGAGTTCATGAACTGTTTTGGATGGACTCACTTGTCTCAGTCCTGTACTGAGACACGTTGTAGTTGGCCAGCTGTATGTAGGCATCACACAGGGTCTCCATGTTGTTCACCAGGCCACTAATGCGACGCTCCTTCTTCAGCTGATTAATCAGGGTCTTAGCCGCCTCTATCCTCCCCTGTTACAAATTGTAAAAGAAGGAAAAAATCTAGAACAGATCAACCAAGGATTGACAGGTTTCTTTACTGAAATTTATACTGGCGTTATCTATGTTCCTCATATACATGTACATGTATACATAGGTGAGATTACTGAAATTTATTCTGATGTTATCTACCGGTATATTCCTCATATACGTAGGTTAGAGATACATGTACATTGTGTTAAGATCCACTCACACAAATAATCCACTCTATTGTTGTGTCATTTACATTAAATCTGTTGGAAGCGCAGGATGAAGCTCGATCATTGAGTCAACTGAATGTTAACTGAAAGGTCTGGGAAGGTGACTGAATGCTATAGCTTCATCCTGTGAAGGTTACCAGTCCTCAGAGTGTTATAAGATTCTATATCTACACCGACTCCAATGGTGACACACTGTATGTGACACCGGTCCACTGACCTCGTTTTCCGACTGGCTGCCCTGGACACTCTTGGTGAGCCGACTTTTACTGGTTGTGCTCTTCTTTAACAGTTCTGAATCTCGTTTAGCATTGGCCAAGGCAAAAATACAGAACAAGGCATGATGGGGATGATCTACAGCTGTCCGATGAATAATCTAAATTATGCAGAATTAGAGTGTAATGAATCTACAAACTTAAAATATTTTTTTTCTATAGTGTGTAAAGACTTTAAAAAATCACAGTATACATATACCATCTGTCTACAAAGCATGATAAGTGAAAATATTACTGTGTAGAACAGATGCAATATTTATTTTTATGCTTTATTTATCTGTTTGAATGAGAATTGGACTCCTCAAATGCATAAATTTTGATATTTTCAGTCCCAAGATATAATATCTTTTTTTCTGTATTACAGCCCCAGTCCAGTCCTTACCTTGGTCAGTGCTTTCTGTAGGGAGAGGGTTTGATCAGCAGGAGGATTGGTGTCCATTCTGGCACACAGCTGATAAATCAGGCTCAGGAATTTGTACGACTTAATATTCTCTATATTTATCTGAAAAAGGAAAAACGGTACAGATACCCATACATGCATTTGATAATTTGATAATGTATCTTGTACTACATTCTTTGTGTAATAATTTGCAAGACTTTTTTACCATAATTAATCCACTGATGTCAGCTGATGTGGGATTGCTGAACCATAAGGAGACGAGACGGAATAGACGAATGTCGTGTTTGTCTCCATGCTTAAGGCATTTGATGTAGTTCTGTACAGCCTGCCTCAAATACCTCTCCCTGTCCTCCCCCATAGCATCCAGTTCAGACTGATCTATTTCACTCTGTTTACTAAGGGTTCTGAAATAACGACTGAAAGGCACAAATGGTTGTGTATTAGCGATAAAATAATTCAATGATTTCACCTAACAACAAACAAATTCAACAATACATGTAATACTGAGATTCCTATGAACTGTGCATGAAATGAAAGTCAGAAAATGAACCATTACTCTTTCTCCAGCTCCTCTTTTCCCAGCTGCTGCATTCGCATCATTTCTCTCTTGGCCTTCAACATCAGGTTTTGCTTGGCTTCAAATGTACTGGACTTCATGTAGTTGACAATATGCTGGTACTGCCCATCAGCAAACCGTGCCAGGGAGAGATGGGCATCCAGAATTATGTCCCCTTCCTCATCCAAGCTTTCCAACAGTGTTACTGTCTAAAGGTGTACACAAATGTCATCACTCGGGTAGTTTATAGCATGACATGAGACACAGTGATGCACAATCATTTCTTGTCTCAGCTTTTATATTCTATAAACTATACCCGTCAACAAGTTTTTTTAATTTAAAAAATGCATGTTTATTGGAATTTAGTATTTCCATTTATGATGTAGAAAACCTATGTTAGTCTGCAGTATTGATGATTCCTGTTACCTTTTCTAGATAGTCCTCCATAATGATGTTGGGGTTTTCTGAGTGAGTCTCTGCCAGCCAGTTTCCAAACATACTGAGCACTCTGGGGTAAAGCTTGGCTGCTTCAATGTTACTGTCCTGCTTCTAATTCACACAAAAAGATCAATCAGACAACACATCTTATGTAGGCATTAAACAACAGCCTGCATCCTACTTTATCATACATATACACTAATATAGTGTGCATAAGTGTTCACTCGCTACAATATGAGATTATACATATACACTAATAAAGTGTGCATAAGTGTTCACTAGCTACAATGGGAGATTCAGGTGTGTACAGAAACAAACTAATTTTGTAATAACTCACTTGCTCCAACATTTTTAGAAGCTTTTTCATCATATGCTTGGCAATATTTTGTTCTCCTCTGGCCCAGAAAAGGTTTGCTTCCTCAGTGAGTTTATCAACTTGCAGATTAAAGTCCAAGGTTTCCAAAGATTTTAACTTGCTAACAACTCTTTCTGCAACCTGAAATGTCACCAGTGAATTAAATCAATGTATGTTGCATTTCAATAAAAATCAAAATACTATAAACAATTAACAGAATTTCTAAGTATCTACATGTATATACAAGTTTCAACTTCATTTTTGTACTTACATGTACAATAAAATAGTAACTAGACATCATTGAGATGGTGAAGGTGACCTAAAGCCCCCCCCCCCCCCCTCTTTTTTTTTCTTCAAGAAATGACATTAAGTTCTAAGAGTTCTACAGGGATAATTTTGTAGACTGCATTATGTATTAATAAAAGGTTTGTCTTTGTGAAAAGGGAACAATGAATAGCATGATTTGTTTTTATTCGCCTTTTTTAAATAGATAAACTACTTCAAGATCACTGCCCACCCTCTAACCACAGGCACTACGGGTCATGTTAATGACCTGACATTGCCATTAAGGGAGAGAAAATATGCCCCAGAAAAAGATTTTACGGGTTTATTAAAAAGGTTCAAGTCACTGCCCATCCTATACTGATGGACATCCTGTAGGTAAACCTGAGTGGGTTAAAGGCGAGAAAATATGCTCTAGACTAGGATTTTACACAAAGAAATTTTTTTCCTTGCACTTTGATCTAGAAAAGTTTTCAAGATCACTGCCCTTTAACATTGTATGGGTGAAGTTTGAGCCAAACTTAACCAAAGGGAAAGGAATTATGCTCAGGACAAATGAAATTGGACAGAAAGATGGATAGAGAGATAGAGGGATAGAGAGACAGAATGATCACTATAAAGCACCTCAAGAGCAGGGCCCTAATTATCTTAGAGAACGTACCAGGTATCTGTTATTCTGCACTGCGAGTCTGGACAGTTCTAGAAGCTCCCTCTGCATACATGTCTGTACACTGTCAGTCTGATTGTGTAACACTTGTAGGACAGAGACTCTAATGTTGTAGATAGGCTCTATATACTCAAAGTCATTGGAAAACAACTTCTCCTGGGTCCACGCTTTCAAAATGTCCTCTATTGATCTGGACTCAGAGCTACATGTAGAAAATTAGATTTGAATGTTACTGGTAGTTTTGCTATTGCAGATTTGCTTCATTAGGAGCATATACAGTTGTATAAACTTTAAAAAGATCATGACAAAGGTAAAACAAAGACTTTCTATCAAAATGATCTATGAAAAACCACAGGTATAATGGTTTTATTTTCTGTATTAACCTAGTGAGGGTGCTGAGTGCTTGTTCTATCTGGGAGACACACTTGAGATCTGATAGGATGGGGTACAGACATCGGCAACTCTCAATGCTGGCCTCCTGTAATCTCCCAATAGCATCTTTTCTGTAAATGTATAAAGTCCAACCTAAGTAATCATTGGATCACTGATTTATCTTTACATGTACCTCTTATTCTTTGCAGACAAGGAATCCTTATCAAAAAACTTAACTACCACTTTGGATATACATGTACGGTAGCTTCTTAGAATTATGTTGATGAATGCTACCACACTGATAAATTTCATTGAAGAATAACATTTAAGTTATTCCCATTATTTATTCCCATTTGTTTGTTATTTATAATTTCACCGTCACGCAATTTTGGAAGATAATGTTGAATTTAATGCAGTGAACTTCTTACCTTGCTATGTCAAGAGAGGATGAAACCAGAGAAAACTGGGAGTCCTTTAATGAATTCAAGGATCTGTACATGGCTTCACTGAATCTACATTCGCTACAAGAGGGGCTACAAATACATAGATGTAAGTTTACAAAAGATGAAATTATGTGCAAATACATTTCAAAGTTGAATTTAAAAGATAAATGTCTAACAAAGCTCTTTTTATCCAGTATGTACCTCTCTTCAATGGCCAGATCCCATTTTCCTATTTTTATAGCAGACATGAAGACAAGGTTTCTAATTTCTCCTGTCTTTGACTTTGGATAATTTTCCAGGTAGTTGTCCAGCAAATGATGTGATCCAAAACTATCTAGTGCCTGTGTAAAAACAAAAACTGACCAGCTTAAGAATGATAAACAACATACTCCAATCACATTCCATCAGCCCTGGTGAGTACATGTATATTCAGTAAACACGAACCTTGAGAAGGTCCACCTCCTGTTCTGCTGCATGCTGCTCGAGTCCAATGTCATATGTAATGACAGCCTTCTCCCACTGACCCTCATGCTCATACATTCTTATTCTAAAAAAAACATTGAGATATAAAGTAATATCGACTGTAATTTAAAGAGAGAGAGAGAAAGAGAGAGATATAGAAACCTGGAGACTGGGTCTGCCAGCCTTCCTGCTCCACATCCATACACCCCATCTGGATCGCCGATCTGTCTGTAGGCTTCCAGAAGGATATCCTGCACATTGAGGGACACTCCTTCACAGTCTGAGCTAAGTGAGTCGACCTGAGAATCCTGTGTGAAGCTCTGACTCACAGCCTCATACAATCTGGAAGATCGCTTAGGGGTCTCTTCTTGTTGTTGTCTAGCCAAGAAGAAACATGAAAAAATGCTGAAGACATTTGATATGTGTACCTCTTTGTATAGGTCCATGTACCTTAACTTCAAACATTTATTGATCATTGAATAATTATCAATTATTCTTTCATCATACGTATGCTTGTGTTGGATTTGAGTATGTACGTGTATAACATTTCAAAACTAGAGCACAAAGGACATTCATTTAAGGAAGCCATTGCTTGGCAGTGGAAAAATAAGTGGGTCAGGTTCAAGTATCAGGTATCATGTTTGAGTGTTCCTCTTTACAATACACTGCAGATAAGGTGCAGACAGACACACACATCTTATTTTCAAGGTTGTTAACAGGATGAGTTGAGAGGAACAATGACTACTATAGCATACCAACAAATGATAGCCATACACACCTATGACAGTTGCACCAAATCTCTGCGTACAGCACTGTAGAGAAGTGGGCAGAACAATACAGGGACGCTTTGGCTATGTGGAGGTAATTGACATCCAACCAGAAGTTGTTGTCCCACACTGTCAATGGCTTTCTTCTAAAAGACATTTTGTTTTGGAAACATTTTTAGTTTCATAAATACAGTAGCATAACATATAACATCACTGCACATAAACTTCTCAGAATTTGATTGACAAGTGGCATGTTCATGTAAACTTCTATTCCTATGATACCTACCCTTGCTGTGCTCTGGTTTGCTGTCTGAGATAATCTATCACTCCAAGCATTGTTTTGATGGACTCTTTATTAAGGCAGATACTCGATTCTCCTAAGTAAAAGACTTGACATTGGAATCTTCAACAGTGAAATTGTTCAAAGTCTTCATGCATTGCATATCACCATTCTTCATAAAATATCTATACAAGTATGGTTACTGTACTTATTGCATAGAAAGCTTATTTACCATGTTGTGACTTTGTAGGAGAAAGACGACAATGTTGTAGAAAGAACTTTGAAATCTGGCTTGAAAGGATTTCTTGATAACCCGCACTCTTCAAACTCAGAATGTCATGGATCAGTTGAGGAAGAAGAAATTCACAGAATTTTGTCTGAAATACATGGATAAGTATATACATGTAATTACAACACATTTCAGTACTCTGTGGTCTACAGGCACACAACAGTGAATGAGCTCACCTTCAGAAGACAAACAGGTTTCAGACAATACAACAAAGGGTTGGTCACAGATCCGGAGGTCAACAGGGCAGAGGTCAGCTGACCGAGCCAGGCACTGTGTGATTCTGTGCTGTCCCACCATAAGCCATCCTTGTTAATGGCTCCCGCAAACTCCTCATAGCTTGTCTTAGGCAGCTCTCCATTGACAGCATTACCCTAATAAATGATCAAAGATTAGCTTTTTACAGACACTTGATTTTCATTTCTTCAGATTCATATACAATTTATTACAAATACAATTATGGTATTGAAAATCAATATTATTGACTTTGTGTGACAATAAACCTTCACCTTTCTCTTAGGAAAAAAAGGTTGTAAGCCCTGAAAGATGTCTGCTTTATCTAAAGTTCTCAATTCATTTCCTAACGAAGAGCTGAACATTGTCTTCAACACTTGGGATGTAGCTTGCACTGTCTTCATACTTCAAAAACAAAATTGATTCAGTAATAGTTCTAACCAGCACAACTGGTGAACCCAGAAATTTTTGGTGCCGAATAATCATTAACAATGTACATATATAAAAATCTCTTTTCAACATCTTGCAAGCTTCATGATCAACCTGACACTCACTCTCGGTCAATGAGATACTGATCCAAACGTTCAATGACCTGCAGCTGTCTGTGTGTGGCTCCCCCGGCCTGGCTTTCGTGGCTGGGCAGGGCCAGCACCATCAGGTCTACAGGACCGACCACCCCCAGACACCGACCGATTGCCCTCAGAGCCTGAGTGTCCTTCACCATCTGACTGTGCTTTACCAGCTTCATCACCAGACCAGACAGTAATCCTCCTGGCTTGCCTAAAACAAATTCTATTTTCTAATGTAGCCTAAACTAAATTCATGTACCATAATCATTATCTTCGTCATAGCAACTAGAAATGATAATTCATCAAATTCGATGTAGGTTTTTTCTTTACAATTGATTATGTACCAATTTGCTTGTAACACTTTTTTATCTTATTTATTCACAGTCCTGAGCTGTAATATAATTAGAAGAAATCTAACATAAAATACCCTGTTCAGATTCCATTAGATCAGAAAATTCATCTGTTTTAGAGGCCAGCTCTTGTGATAAGAAATGTAGTTCTTCTTTAGAATGCTCCATTGAGAGCATTTTCTCATCCTCATTCAAATAATTGGATATGATCTAAGAAGACAAGAATCCATTTGCTGTTTTATATTTTGTGAAACCCACATGAACATGTAACGCATTAAAAATTATAGATTAAGTGGCTCATATCAAGCATGCAGTACCTGGCACAAAGTAGAGGGACCGTTAGCGAGGCGGACTTCCTGATACACTGCAGTAAATTCCTGAAACTCCTCTCTGTCTGGAAAGGGGTCTAGTAGTGATATGGCCGATTTCAAGCCCCTCTTGTTGTCAATGATCAGCATTCTGAGCAGGTTCTTGACCTTGTAAGTGTAGAAGTTTAACAAACAGACATGTTAAACAAGAATAATAAAAACAAGGACACAAACTTTTTGATACACATGCACTATCATCTACAGTAAAGGCATTTGATGACTTGAGTTTTAATAACTTTAATTTCAAGGACAGTTTACATACCTGTTCACAAAGCAGAGGAGATAATTTTGTGAGGGGTACCAAACTGCTGATGATAAACTTCAAATACTTTTCTACCTCCTGTAATAATAATTAATGTACCAGTAAAACATGCATGCACAGTGCATTAGCAAATATATTTTGTTCCTACATGTATATCAGAGACCTCCAATTGTATGTCAACTTTTACCTTGGAATTAATTAAAATGGCTGTCTTCAGAACATCGTGCAAGAGTTCTAATGCCATACAGCTGATGTTGTTAGCATGCCTATCTTCATTCCTTATTCTAAAAGGCAAAAAAAAGTGGAAATTACAATGATTACAATTTTTTCAGATCTTACAGCAGAATTGATATATAAATATTTAAGTACCCTTCCTCTTCCCTCATTTCCTGAAGGAGATAGACCAAGCGGTGGATGATTTCCCTCAGTATGAAGACAAAGCCAACCCCCAGTCCCCCCTCCAGGTCCCTCAGCATCCTCCTACAGATGAGGCGGTACATCAGTAGCACCCGCCGCTTCTCATGGAGTCGGTGATCCGTGAACAGCCTCAGGGAGAGCTGCTCTAGGATCTTCTGAAGGGAATCCTGCAAACAAAAATAGAACATGTTTGTGGATATATATCCTTCATAAAAAAAAATAATTAATTTTTCTGAAGGCACTGATAATACACAAGTTGAGAGAACATGTACATGTAATAAACATGTTTGGAAATTGTGAAAAAAAAGATATGCATAAAAAACCTAAAGAGAAATAAAAATCAATACTGCAGGTTGACAACAAATCTGAAATGGTTTAATACTTTGCAGAGCAATCTTTTTTGAGACATTACCGGTGTTTTAGACAGGACCTCTACCAGAGACTTGTTTCCTGAGAAACTGCTGGTCAGATAATCCAGGGTTGTCTGGGTCGTGTACAAATTATAGCATGGAGGGTTTGGCTCCGGATCAAGGTTTCTACAATTACAAAAAAAAATCTTTTATAAAGAAATTTATGTATACTGAGCATGCCCTCTGAATCTTATCTTCTTTTTGGTAGCATTATATGTACTGAATTTCCATTATATTTCTAATTTGATGTATTGCTACAGGAAATAGTTATGACAATAGAAAATTCATAGGCAAAATAAAGACAGTTAATAAATGTCTACAAAACTTCCTACATTAAACAGACTGGGGTTATTAGCTTACATTATCCCCAACAGATTTGAAGAATTTTGGTGAATTTTTTAACTTCAATTACCTGATGATTGGTGTTTTAATAAATTCATCCTCCTCTAGATCATACAGACACAACAAGATGTTGACAACAATGACATCCAAATTACTCCCAATGCACTTGTCTACCACCTAAAATTAACTTTCAGATATATTTTTCTCATACAAAAGTAAAAACATTGCATTAAATAATTTAATACACCAAACTTTAACAACTTGATAGGTTGCATTGATATAATACAAATCTATAGATGCAAGCTGTCTAAATGACTCTAAATGTCTAATGACTCTAAAAAAAACAAAGAATGGGATTAGGATTGTTATATGATATCTAACGTAGGTAATCAAAGATTATAGAGCTCACCGAGACGAGGCATCACCTTTATAGGCTTCACCTTTATGAGGCATCACCTTTATGAGCCCACCTTTATGATATCTTATGAAAATCATAGTGAATGATCTTTATTAAAATAATGGATTTTGTAGTAGGTCCAGATGCACCATTCATGCAAGTTTGGTGAAGATACATGTAGGACAAGTAATAACTTAGATAAAGGACCTGTTCCAAAAACTTGAACCAGGTCCAGACGCCGACGCTGACACTGACACCAGGGGTATAGCACAGGCTCCCCCCAACTTTGTTTCAGTTAGCTAAAAACAATTCAATAAACTTGTCTTCTTCTTAATAAAGTGAAACTCAGTTAAAGCCAAGTCCTAGGGACCAATGGATTTAATTCGTTATATCCATAATTCGTTATATCCGTATAACGAATTCGTAATAATAACTATAGCGAATTCACTATACATATACATGTTTCTTTTACTAGACTACAATTTTTGCTAAATGAGGCTTAGACTTTTGATACCTTTAATAATCGGATTGTGAATTGAAGAATTTATGGGAAAATAAATTCAATCAAACTATTATGTTATATGGTAGTGCGAACTTTTTAAACTGTAAAGAAATTCTTTATAAAATTGTTAAATTTCATTATTATTCACCTCAACGGGAATCAAAATCAGTACGCTACATCCGTAAATTCGTTATAACTGTTAAATTTTGCAAAGAATTGTTAAGAATTTTACCGGGGACTTAAAAAAAAATTTGCAATATCCTAGATTTTGCTTTATCGGTGTTCGTACTAAACGAGTTTTACTGTACATATATCTAAGGTAAAAAAAAAACCTGAATAAGGCAATCACCTCCTTTGTGGCTTGCTCGGCTAGCAGATCATAACAGGCGGTGGCTTGAGCGGTTCTCTTCTTAACCTGATCGTTAGAGGTCTCACCACTCCTGGAGGCAGCAAACTGTGGCAGGATGAACACCACGATCTTTGGGATACACAGCTTCAGCACCTCCAGCCAGTCTCTGTCAAGGCTAGCGGCCACACTCTTGGCCGTGTCAATGTGTTTAAACATGACCAGTTCTGTTATCAAAATTTCATAGTGCTCTCTGAAAGGATTGGAAAGTATTTTTCCATCTTTTATCGATATGATGTTACCTGTGACTGTACTCATTGTAAAAATAAATGGGTTAAAAACTACTACAGGTATCTAGGAACTAGAGTTCATTTAACAACACACATATTTAGTGTAAAGTTAACAAATGTATCTAAGAATTTAAGTTCATTCAACTTTAACAACACAAATATTTTGTGTAAAGTTTACAAAATTAATGGAAAATGATATTAAACCTGTAAAAACTGTGTTTAGAATCACAGAAAGCTACTTGGAAGGGGAACTCCTCCATACTGTATTGAAGACAGAGCCACTGGTGGATCAGGTAAGGGAGATAAGTCTGTATGTAACTCTTCTCATTGTCAAAGCCTTGAACCTTGGCCAATTTATGTAGAATCTTAAAAATCAAGCATACGTAAAACCTTCATGCATGGTGGAAAACTTTTGCATATGCTTGCATATTGACAGTGGAAAAATTCACTTAAATTCTTATTTTCATTAAAACTTCATTATTTTCAATCCACAAATGAGAAAGGATAACCCTTTCAGTTTTGAGGTACATGGGTAAAAAAAATATGTAATGGAAACATGTAACTCTTGTGAGCATGAGCTATTAATGAAAATTTCGAGATTTATATGTGTGCTCATCGCCAACAGGCCAGTAAGTGTAACCTTAGGTTTCTAATGTTGACCAAATATAAAACTGATGATCTAATAAGTCATATTCTAAATCTTAATTAATATCAACCATCTAAATAAAGCACATAAAATATCATACGACTCAAAAGATCAAGAATGTTTACCATTTTGATTTTTTCAGTTTTCACATTTCTTGCTTTGGTCAACTGGCAAAAAGCAAACAAGGCCTTTTTCTCACACACTGGACTGGCACACACAATGTAAGCCAGGCATGTCAGAGCAGAGCCTACTCGGTTGTTCCTCTCATCCAAAGCTCTTTCAGCTGACAAATTGTCCTAAAGAAAATATGCACTAGTTTATCAATCAGATATACATGTATTGATGAATGTGTGTGGTCAACATTTCCAACTTTCGATTCTAGTTCATTTAACTTCTGAAAGTCAAAAGAGCACAATTTGCTTTTTACTTAGGTTCAACCAGTAATCTCAATGCATGCATGTACAATTGGACATCACCAAAAGGATTTAATGGCATGTAACCTAAGATCATTTATAAAACTCAGCACATCAAACCTGCAGGTTGAGTAAATCCATGATCTCACTGTAGATGGTATCAAAGCACTGGTCCTGGGTGAGCCTCTCACAGGGAACATTGTTACACATAAACATCCTACAAAACCAAATATAGTCAGTCTGGTAGGAATAATAGAAAGTTTTGCTTATAAAAATGTGTAAATTAATGATGTGCGACTGTCAACATTTTACTGGAAAACCCATACTATATTTTTATTACATGTATCTAGCATATTATACATTGCGGTGATTATAGAGTTACCAGGCGAAAACAACAGAGGTATGCAGGATGTTATGGGTGACTTGATTATTTCTTTGACCTAAGGGGATGTCTGAGAAAATAGATGACAAGCGCACATGTTCACAAGACTCAAAACAACGGTTTCGATAGGGACGGTTATGTGTTTTAAAAAAATAAAGGTGAAACGAATCTTCTGTGAGCTGTTTAATTTATATGAATTGTGCTTAAATCATTTGTCAAATTGCTTTTGATTTTAAATGGATTTTTAAAGAACTTAGATAATGAAAGAACAAGGTAGCTCATAGCCCGAATCTATTGCACAAATCTATTTGTAACATCTGTAATGGCGGCATACACCAAATACAGGGAGATAGTGAATATGCAGCTCATTGCTATGTACTGCATAGCACAATACAACTAAACCAGTGCAACACCTGTAAGAAAAACATTATGGTGTATATTATGCACCCCTTTCATACAAATTCTATTTAAAAAGTGCGTATTATATAAACCAAATACGGTGATGCATTTTAATTTGTTTTTGACGGGCAAATAAAATTGCCTGCAGAGTAGTTAAAATAAACAGGCACTAGTCCAGCTGAACTAATGCCTTTAAAAAGTTAGTGGCGAACCCTGTATACAGTGTATGTCAGCTAAGCTCTGTATGTCTCATAAACAGACATCCCTAAGTGTACCAGTAGAGACATTGTTTGCTGTTGATTACAAACTGGTGCAGCCTGTCTGTAAATTCTATACAATAAGTATCACCCATATGAAAACATCATAATGTGTAATGATTACCCCTGTACAGCCTTTGCACAATACATTCGGACAGCATGACTGAGGTCCCCTAGGTACTTTATGAATTCATTAGCCACAGGAACCTTTTCTGTTGTGCCATCATCTCCTTTCATGGACACTTTTGCCCAATTTTGATCTGGGTCTGCCTGATACAAGATCAATATTGACATGCTCAGTGCATACATAGTTCCATGTACATGTACATACAGTGTATTCTCAATTGTTTACATGTATCATTCATTCTAACAGTAAAACTAATGACATTGATCACAACATTACTTTTAGAAACTGGACCATGCATTTAGCCATTTCAAGTCTCATCTTCTCAGGACACTTGTCAAATGGTAAATTTCTGAAATGAAAAAAATATTTCACATGATGTGAATCATAAGAACTTTAGAAACATGCACTATAAAAACACTACATGTACCTGATTCAATATAAACATGAGCCTCTTTGACTTTAAAGAGGAATACAATTGTTAATACATGTTATATTTGAGTGTGTCTGAAAAATAATTTCTCATTTTTTTTCTCATCAAACTCTGGCTGCTACTCACAGGAATGCTGAGAGCAGTATGAGGGCATCATTACGACTCTCGGAGACGCAGCGAGTGACCATGTCGTCCTCAGACTGTAGGAGGGGCACCAGCTGACAAAGCGACTCCAGACAAAGAGCACACACCTCCTGATCCTGTCTCTGGGCCTTGGCCACAACTCTAACAATAAATCCAACCCATTCCTCACCACTTTATATGAGACAGAGAGTACTGTAGATTCTTAATTAAACGCATGGAATTAATATCCGCGTAAAATCACAAGAAGCAACCCTCGCGGATTTTAAAATCTTGCTTTCATTTTCTGAGAGTTGAGAACTAGAAGAGATTAAGATAAAAGTTCCGCATTGGCAATTTTGTATTTTCACAATTTGATACAAAACAGCGGGATTGCAGAGTTAAGTACTCCAAGACTACAAGTATATCTATGAGTGGATTCATAATTAATGTATACTGTAAATTCCTAATCAAACTTGAGGAATTATTAACCATGTGACATTGTGAGAAGAGCATACCTTTTGGATTTTAAAATATCACTCCAATATTTCTAGCAGTTGTTTATTCAATGAAAGAATAACAAAAGTCTGGCCTTTGCTATTTTGTATTCTCATGATCATAAAACGATGGACTTGTGAAATCAAATACTCACGTAAAATCAGAATTCTAGAAAATAGTGCTACATGCAAATTACCTCAGTGCTGTTACTATGGAGCTGAGGTTTTCTTCAGATGCATGCTGGTATGATGAAGTTAACATCTTGATAACCAATTTTAACTGAAATATATGTACAAAAATAAGCATTTATCAGCAAATTATTAAACACAACAAGTCTGACAAGAGTTCAGCAGCTTCTCGTTCTGTATACAGGGAAATATTCGCCCTCATTTTATATTTGCCCCTTTCGCCCTCATTGTCGGCTGACGAATTTAAACTGGGTCAATTCCAATGTCTCATATTACCTCTCTTTAATCACAACTATGTCTGGGTGAATTCAAGACGGGGCAAAACCGTTTGCAAGTGAAGAAGGGCGAAAATAACACGAGGCAAAAATAGCCCTATATACAGTATTACTGTGGTTGTGTCAGCCTGCAGACACTCAACAACAGCAGTCAGCCTTCAACTTGTTTCTGACCTAGACTTCATAGTAATAAGTACTCTATAGAACTGATACATTTGAAATCTCATTAATGTCCATTCTTTATGTATCAGAGTGCAAATTTCACTTTTAATGCAACATTAAGTAGAAACAAAAGTTCCATTTGTAATCAGTATAACACACAATACATATCAAAGATAATTGAAGATTTATGAAACATTTTGTTATCAATGTGTTATAATGAGAGTCCAGTATAATGGTGACTATAATATAAGTATTTTTTAATCTCTATACACTGGATGTGCTTAAAAACTTAAAGCTAGAAAATGTTGTGTCCAAACTTACTTTTAATAAATCAAAAGTCCTATTAGATTCAATAAATTCCAGTGTTTTGACAAGTTTTGATTTGATGAATGACTGGTCCACATCCATTTCAATACCAGCTTTCATTTTTAGGTCTGGGCTGTCAAAACCACACCAGAAACACAAAGTCCTCACAATTTCTAAATGCAGCTTTTGTTTTTCAGTCAACTGGCTTTCGTCCAAAATGGATTTCAGAGCTATGAAAGGAAGTTAAGTATTTGCTCTATATCAACAATTTTCATAATTGCTCTTCTGTAAATCTTCAGAATCTTTAATCAAATGATGAAACTACTTCTCAAACAAAACCTCTTCTCTCAAGATAAAATTGTCTACGAAGAAAAAATGTACTACTCACCATGTCCATGTGTTTCTGTGGCCTCTGATCCCTGGGATTCAGCAAAGCCGTCATCCATGAAATCATCATCCTGGTCCTCAGTGTTCTGTGCACTATCTTCCATGTCAAAATCATCAAAATCATCCGCCCCATGAATGGTGTGGGATTTGTCAGCTGCGAATGATTGGTTGCCATTTGCTTTCTTATTCTTGGAGAAAAGCAAGACCAGGTGATAAATAAGGTTAAATGTATTAACAACAGTTTCAAACAATTATGTGAAGATCTTTGATTTGGTTTAGCTACTTGTGAAGGTATATAGAGCATAATATACTGTACATGCTTTATACAACAAAAGGTATAGAGCATAGTATACTGTACATGCTTTATACAACAAAAGGTATAGAGCATAGTATATTGAACATGCTTTATACAACAAAAGGTATACAGCATAGTATACTGTACATGCTTTATACAACAAAAGGTATAGAGCATAGTATATTGAACATGCTTTATACAACAAAAGGTATACAGCATAGTATACTGTACATGCTTTATACAACAAAAGGTATACAGCATAGTATACTGTACATGCTTTATACAATTAAAGGCACATACTGTGCATGCTTCAAACAATAAAATACCATTTTATAATACAAGTCCACAATTACTAGCATAAGCGTGACACATAGTCTATAATACAATGGATTTTACAGTTCTGCATGCCATTTTCTGAGAAATTGAATGCATACCTTTTCCACAACAACGTTCATAAACTCCTCTATAACACAGGCTGGAACCAAAGAGCGCAGTCTCAGTGCAACTGAGAATTCTTCATCTGAATCTAATTTCTCATCCGGTTGAAATGTTCTTTGGAGATTGGTCAGGATTCTAAATGAACTGGAACAGTTTTCTTGGGTAACAACAAGTTTCACATTTCTTCCAAACTTTCGGAGCAGCACCTTCATACACTTCACACATTCTCCCTCTGTTAATTCCCCTTCATGAAAGACTTTGTATCTCACAGACCAAACAATAAAATTCCCAATCATACAAATGTACCGACTTAGAGATTCTAAATGGTTCAAATCACAGTCTGTCACTTCATCAAGAATAGTGGTTTTTTCTTTAAAAAGGTGTAAAACACTGTTATAAAGTTCATTCAATAGACTGCCATTAATTGAACACAGGCTAATAGGTTTCACTTTTAACTTGTCCTTTTCAATTTCAAATTCATTAGAAGACTGTAAAAACAGCTGTCCAAGATTTGTGTAGTAACTATCACCACCATTCTTGTCAAAATCACAACAGCGATTTGACACGTCACTTTGGTTTTTCAGCAGCAACAATACCACTAGATGACTGATCTCCCAGGGCTCTGCTCTCTGTTTGCTGGCCATTCCTGCTGAATTGTTCAAGCACTGACTTCTCTCTGGAAACACCCAGTCCAGTAACTGTTTTCTTAATGGGTAATTCTTCTCCTCACCCTCCAAGCTTTGGGCAAGAAGTGATGTCAGATGGTTTTTGTAGTGTTCTGGGATTTTGTACAGTGTCAGGTAAGAGTTTAGAAACTGCACTGCACTACTACTGGGGCGTGTGACACTGGGGAGAAAGAGGTTCCACAATTCCTGCTCAATCACCAGCTGTTGTTGTGCCATACTGGTGAGCAGACGGTATGCACCGTCTTCTGCTTGATGAACACTCACACACCTTGGAAACAAAGTCAAAAAAACCTAAGACTTATGAAAAAGATTTACAAGTTTATGTTTATGAATAAATGAAAATACTTGTCTAGAAAAAAACCATTTAAAGCCATATTGCATAAAGAGAAAAATGGGAAATTACATAAATATCAAATCAAATGATTATTATAAAAAAAAATTGTCTTAACACGCTTGCCCATTTCTAATCTTTCAAATTTGCAATTACTCTCTTGAAAACTTTGAGGTTTAGTAACTAAGAATGTTCCAAAAAACGGCTTTTCATTAGATCCAACACCATCAAAATAAACATCTATGGTAAAAACACCACAAGTACCTTAATGCTGATAAACTGATTTTCTTCAGAATCTCTCCATGTTCTGACACTTCAGGAAACATGTTCAATGCATCAATAAAAGACCTGGCACAATGCATCAAATGGCGAATCACTTCCACTCTTAAAGATAATAACAGAAAATACTGAATATCAAATTGTGCCACATCAATAATATCAATCATAATAGAATTTATCTACTTATCAAAATTACCAATTTTTACCTCATAGAAAAATAACAGTATATAAGCAAAATACATATTTACATTGTACATCAAATGAATAGAAAAAGAGAACTCTTTATAGAAGCATGTAAAGATTAATAAAGGTTTCTACATTTGACTTTAACAAATAACTTTGATGACTCTTTCCATTTCAGTTCACTATGTCAGAAGACTCAATATCTTTTATGATCTACATTAAGAAGGCTTCTTTTTTCATTTCAGAAAACAAAATTATTAGCAT
Source organism: Magallana nippona (assembly GCA_033439105.1). Taxonomy (NCBI): domain Eukaryota; kingdom Metazoa; phylum Mollusca; class Bivalvia; order Ostreida; family Ostreidae; genus Magallana; species Magallana nippona. The sequence goes on from CM065922.1 coordinate 33,070,380, forward strand.
TTTTTGCAGTATTGAATCAAAAGCCATCTTCTGTTCAATTTGAAAACGAAAACATATTTCTATGCGTGATAATATTTTAGCCAATTAGACCGTTTAAAATCTCCGAGCTGATTTGCAATGGTTGCCAGATAAGGAGCAACTTGTTCTTGAGGGAAATTCTTGGGATATTTCTCCAGGAATCGGGTGACTAGTTGAATCCAAGGAATCATCTGCAGGTGTTGCTCTCTATCAGATAAAAATTCCAGAACATAGCACCACCCAGATTCCAGCCGCCTCTTCTTGGTCCCTGGCCCCTGTTGTGTGGAGATCTGGGTCACATCTATGGAACTGACATTCTCTAGGAAAAGCTGATAAAGAGACACTATTCTAATTATACCTGTATTCAGCATAAGCCTCTCTTGATTGTTCTTACCCAACTACTTGTATTACACAAAAGTTCTAAAAAATTCTCAATATCATGTCCTGAATGAATCATGACAACAATTAAATATCAATATTAAACTTGCTGTATACCTGATTGCAGATATCAACTATGAGTTCTAGGTAATTTTCTGGTAAATTTGTGTCTTTTGAGCTACAAAATAAAGAAAGAAAAAACTTCATATATCCAAAATACAAGTATATTTTTATTATTTACAAACAGTATTTGTAAGAATCAAAATAGTGATGTTCCAAAATAAATCACCTGGCTGAAAACCTGCTCCTGTTGTTCTGTTGTTGTAAGTCTGTGTAGAAGAGTTCATACAGTTTTCTTAACAAGCTCTGAAATAAGTCAACCATATACATGTGATGCTTTTTAGTCTGTTCTGTATCTCTCAAATTATATCTAAATGCTTCTTTGTTCAACAGATGTGTACAGCGTACATCTTTGCATAAAATGTAAAGACACCCATGAATGACAACAGTTTACAGCTTTATAATTGGGTTTTTTGTTACTTTTGTTTTTTTACTTTATTTAGTTTTTTGTTTTCATTTTTTGTTTTTTTTTTTTTTTTATTGGAGATGCAGATGAATAATAAATTTACATTCATTCCAATGTACATGTAAGTTTAAACTAGGATTTACAAAAGTACTGTACATATCAAACAAATTGTCTAGGACAAAGCAACCTGCTACAATTGGACATGTACACATATATGCTTATGACTTCACTCCTACAGTAACAGACCGACCTGCCAATCATCCCAATCATGGGCAAAAGATCCGATCTGATCCCTCCTGACTCCACGTGGGTGGTGTGCTACCATCTGTGTCCTCAGGAACACCAATATCTCCTCCTGTGATAAACAAAGCCGTCAACTTTTTTAAATAAAAAAAATCTCATTTTTCACAAGAAACATTCCAAAATCTTAAAATTCCGAAAATTCATACCTTCAATGTATTGGAAGGTCTATTTTCCCACAGATAGAGCATGTTTATACAAATACTCTCACCAAATTTGCAAACTTGTGCCCTGGAATTTTGGACTATAGAAAGCACAAAGGTGTTGACAGCACTAAGAAGGTGTTCTATCACGGCAAATCTCTTCTCATTTCTGAAATTCATGTACAGGAGATAATTTTTTAAAATCTACAAACACATACATCGCTTTTCTTGGGAGTATTCAGTAGTTATGCATAATAATGAAATGGTTATTAATAAAACACAACCAAAGAACATGGTCTTAAAGGTTTATTAATCAAAATACTGTTCCCTTACCTGATATCCTTGAAAACATTTGTGAAGAAAGCCAATAACTTCTTTGGCCTGAGATCACATCTAACCATTGCCGCGGAAATCAAGGAATGGACGATTCGGGACAACAAGATTTTATCCAACCCACAATCAGGGTCCCCAAACAACTTGCAGAACAGAGCGATCAAGTCTACAATAAATCAGATATAAATAAATAAATAATAATTTGAGTAATTTTCAGAATCAAAGTTTCTAAACAAGGAACTTTTAGTCAAAAGCACTTCTGCATGTTTACAAAACTTAACAAAAGTCAAAATCAATGGTTAACTTTGTCAATTTAAAGCTACTTAGCAAATTCATTTGCATGAGTCACCCTGTAATCGATGTCTTAAAGGGGACCTGCAGCCCAGCCCATGTCAAACTTATGTCATAGAATTTATCTATCAGAATTTAATGCAAAAAACCGCAGCGAAATCAATGCAAAAATAACGGAGTTACGCCGCTTCAAAGTGGCTATTTTTACCTGCTTTTGCACATCCAATCAAGAGAAAATAGAATTAGGCGATAACGAGGCTTCAGCGGAAGTGATGTCATGAGGTCAACAGGAGGGAAATTTCCTTACCAAGTTATACAAAATTAATTTGATTTTACAGCCAAAATGATTGAATAGTATTGATGTTTTGACGTATGTAGTTATTTTGAGAATTGTAGATTATAAAATTGCATCTGTATATATTTTGTTTACGTCAGAGTTCTTTTTAAAGGTTTTTAAAAATTGTTATTCTTATCGCCTTTTTGCAGATGATTACGATTTCTTAAAAACTTGTATGAGCATATTTATGTCCAATGTTTCCCTTTTTTTTAAATTACATAATACCACTTCACACACGAATGATCAGAGACAATGACGCAGGTAAACAGGTAAAATAACAGAGCTACTGCTCCAGACACGTGTACACATGGAACACGTACGGGTCTGGTTAACAAAGGGGGTTTTCACACCTCTAGACGGTAAATTGATTTGTGTATAATTAGCTACACGATTTTCATAAGATAAAACAAAATAAATTAGTCTGGCGTACACAAGCTAATAATTGTATACAAAGTACGTCCATCAGTGGTTAAAAAATATTTGGATCATGAGACAATCAAATTGTAATTATTGTTCAAAATAAATGCCTTATCACTTATTTAATCACTTAAAAAATGACAAAATATCAAATTAAGCAAATTAAATCATATTTTTAAATCTAAACAAGTAATTAATTTCGGAAGTAATTACGCTGATCATTAATTTTATCCTATTTTTTGTCTAATAAAGTGAATTAAACTTCCTTTCGTGCGCTGTGCTCAAACTACACATAAACTGTGGTTTATACTACAAACAGCTTAAATTGATGTACCAGTACTGACACCGAATCATTATAAATACGAATAATTAAATGAAAATTCCGTTATCGTATTTCAAGAACCACGTGCATTTTACAATCATCAGCTTTTCATGGATTTGAGCAATGGCCTGTTTAAGATCCTGTGTTTGTTTTTATATGCATGCTATTTTGATTGTTTATGTTATGGTCCCAAATCAATATTTATTTTAATGAATACTCGGGCGACGTGGTTGTAAGTTTCTGTCCCACAAGAGGAACAGTTATAATAAACATAGACTTGATAAACATAGACTCAGAACCCTTTTACACAACAATGTCTCAGAAACTCGTCTGAATAAATGACAATATTAATGGAAAATACGAAAATATGTTTCTTATAAGAATAATGTTTTGATTGATTATCACTTTGTCGTTTTTATATGCAAAGTTGTTACATATTTGACTAAATTCATGAGCAAACAATTTTCTGAAATCGGCATTTTTGTACAATAAGATACCGGTTTAAATTTAAACAACAGTATATATAACCATTCAGGGTTGATAAGAAAATAAAAATACCGAAATAATTGTTCATTTATCGATAAAACAATGCAAGAAAACGAACAGATTTCATGCGATTTTCTTGTTTCTCTTACAGCGGCGTTGACCTCGTGACGTCACGGATCATCTCACACCAAATCGGCTTGATTCAAATATCGTTCAGGTGTGAAATCGGGTTTTCCCCAAATATCTCGAAAAGTACTTATGCAATCGAAGTCAAATTTTCAGGATAACGTTTTTTGCACATAGATCTCCATAATATCAAAAATTCACCGGCATTGCAGGTACCCTTTAAGTGCTTCAACATACATCATTCGGACATCAAGATACTTTGAGAATTTATTCTCAATGCTTTTTGGTTTACTTTTGATGGAGAAAAGACACACATTGAGTCAATAGCAAGGTTTATATCTGGAACTGACATGCAAGTATCAAGTAATGTAACAATGGCATACATGAAAATAAAAACGTGTATAGTGGCATCACCATTCAAATATCATGTAAAACAGAGCTGGTAGATGTTAACATAGCTGCATTAGCAATAACTGGTTGAGAAATAAATTTTGGGGCCATTTCTGTTGTTGTTGGAAAATTGACTATTTTTTCAGTACAATAGCTACATTTACCTGGGATTGAGTCCTTTAGCTATGCTAAACTGTATGACACAATATACATGTAGCACTCATAAATTTCTTAATTAAGCATGCAATTGGCATTTGAATAAGGAACTTCATAAAGCACTGTCAAACAAATACAAACATGTAGGATAAAGTAGTTTTCATTAGGAAATTTTCAATGTTTAAAATAATTAATTATGATCTTTATACACACCCCATCCTACATACTCATAATTTCCCATTTGAAGGGGGCATGGCCCTTCATTTCTACTAGCTTGAAAGCTCTTCACCAAAAATGCTTAGTGCCAAGTTAAGTTGAAATTGGTCTAGTGGTTCTAGAGGAAAAGATGACAGTGTGAAAAGCTATCGATGACAACTACGCTAATAGTGCTGTACAAACTCACGTCAATAAAGCTCACTTAAACCTCTGGCCTAGGTAGGCAAAATATCTAAGATTCTATTTCCATAGTAAAATTTACCATGCCACGTCTTCTCCCCAATTTCGGAGCAGTATTTTCTGACAGTCAGCACATTTTTCAGCAGCACACTACTGTAGTCTAACCCATAGGCCAACAGCATGAACTCATCCCTCAGCACCTCAGTTATCTGTTTGATCAGTTGGGAGGCTCTCAGCCTCGGACCCCCTGTCAATAAATATGTATAAATGACAAGACTGATTCCAAGATTTTTAAATTGAGAGATGAAAATTTCAAATGTACAACTTTTATTTACATTTTCTACTGAACAGGAATTATTTAAAAAGTAAAACAAAGAAAAAAGAATCCTTGATATCAATCAATATTCTAATCTTATTTTTTTATTTCAGACAATTTCATAGCAATTATTTAAAAGGCTCTAGCATAAGGGCTTAGAAAATTAAAAGGCATAGGTGAAAAGACTAGTGTTACGTACAAAGAATATAGTCTAATATTTACGAACAGAAAAATCTTTGCCGACACTTGTGTCTTGCTTACTATTTTCTGCCTGTTTGACAACAAGCTTAAACACCCCTCCGATCTCTCGTTTCTTATTCTCTCTGCTTGATCTGGCTGTTGCGGACTGTGGTTCCTTCCCTTTCTGAAGTAACTGTGTCTCCAGGTAGACATAAGAATGGACTTCCTAGAAAAAGAGAATTAAGTACCATATGTCTCTACTCCTTATTCAATGTATTGCTTGCATTTCTTAACAACCAGCATCCACACAAAAACACATAAGATTTCCCTCCAAAACCTGATGGCTGGTTCCACCCTGTGCATGGATCAAAGAAAATGTCATGTCTTTGGTGTTTGCGTTTTCTGACTGCCAAAAGAATGAAAACACAGGCACAATACATAGAGATACTACGAAAAAAAAAAGAATCTTAAAACACGATGAACTATCAACTCACATCTCACTAAAAAAAGATTTAAAAGAATATCACATTTCATAAGGCTGCCCACAGTTAATTGTATGTTCAACATCACCTTCAAAATACCAAATCTACGAGGGAGGGCGATAAAATAAAAACAAACAAAAAATTTTCAAACAAGTGATTTTTATTCATTTACATGTACATTAAAAAACAAATGCAGCGAGTATTCAAGCTACATGTAAATGTAGATTGATTAAGTGTTTAATGATCTCCTTGTCAGTTGTAAAAACATTTAAAACAACCCCATTGAGTATCCTGATAAAGATAATCCAACATATGCCCTAAGCATTTTGTATTTTTACAGATTTCAACATTTTCTTTGCAAAAAGTCAAATCAAACTAAAAAAGAAAGAATTGAAAATACCAAGTAGGGGTTTGTTTGATTTTTTAAACAACAATTCCTCCTACACCTACGCAGTTGACGTTAAACATAGAATTAACTTTGGACAGCCTAAAACCAAATCTTACTATTATTTACTGTTTTCAATATACTGTTAGCCAACTTTTGATTGTATGCATGCAAGCAAATTATGCAAATGCAAGGTTTGTTAAAAATTGTCATTGCAAATATTTTTCACACAAACTGGTCCTGTAATATTTCTATGTTTTCCTTCTTTATTTTGTTTATATATACTACATAAGGCTAATTTAGTAGCAGTCACTTTGAAACAAATTTATTCTATCCAAATACAAGATCAATGGTTTACATTATATACATGTATGTAATCAGTGTTCATTATTTAAAATTTTTCAAAATCTCCTGAAATTTATAATGACTATATTTGAAATGTACAAGGACAAATCCTAGCATACCAAAATAGTAGTCAACCTTTAAACATACCCTTATGATGTCATCCCAGGTTAGAGCATTGCGTTCTCTAACCTTTTCACGTCCATGTTGCGAGTTGTAGTCCAAACTGCTTATCACAGACTTTTTATGCAACAAGTTTTTCAGCTTCTCTAAACTTTTCTACAAAATAAATAATTTTTATTAATAAAAAGAAAATCCAACAGACTTCCTATTCAGATAAGTTGTAACAACTTACAATTAGCAATGTTCAGACTGAGACATTAGTCAAACAATTATCTTTTTAAAAATCCATTGTGTTTATGTGGTAAAGCAGAAGATGTGTATCATTTGTTTTTATCTTGTAAAAATTATTCTAGAGCTAGAAAAAACTTGTTTGACCAATTATTTATGCTAGATTTAGTCAATATTGATACCAGTTTACTTTGATATGGTAACGGTAACTTACCTTTACATATTATCAATATCATTTTTACTTCTGTGCACAAATTTATTGACGAATCTTTGAGATTCAAGTAATTTTGTCTTTGTTTACATGTGTATATCAGTATATATTTTAATTTCATATTCATGACAGTTATTGTTACATTTAAGGAGAAGATCCAGTAAGTTGTAAGAACTTGTATCTAATCCTTTTGAGTTTAGCTCAATAAAATATATTCAAAACAAAACAATTATCTTGCCCCAAAACATTAAATCTCTTACACACTTTAATTATTTCAATACTGTACTATCGTCAAGACTAGTACACTACCAACCAGACACAACTTAATACCAGAGCAGATCCCAAAAGCTGACCCCGGGTTAGCTTTGTGTCTGCAATAGGCCTACTTTTTAAAAGTTTGTGTCTGTTCTGGGTCTGCTCGTGGGCAACTATGGGTTTACTTGGGGTCAGCTCTTGGGGTCTGCTTTACACATTGAAGTGTGAAACAGACCCTCTTATTTCTTACCATTTGTAAACACCGCCCCTTGTATATTCCAAATACACATGTAGAGACATTAGGTCATTTTTCAGTAGTGATCGTACAGTGAGCACATGAATTCACTTTAATGATGAAATGGATGATGTAAATCAATTTACTCTAATTTAATCATGTGACAAAGGATTGAAATTGTAAATTTGCCAATGGACATGTGTGATAATGATTTCCAAGGAACAACAAAAGTATATAATGTCTTTATTGATAATTAGTCAGGGCTTAATTGACCCTTTTTGGTACAGGGACCTGTACCCTTTCAATTGGGAATTTTTCGTCAAAAAATTGCTCTTTTGGGAAAAATAGTTTAACAAATATGGTTTAATGCAAGTTAGCAAAAAACAGAAATTCTATAATATCTTGGTTTTTATTTGCATCTTACATATAATCATTAAATTAATGTTTTCATCAAAATAAACCACACTTAACAGAACACTCAGATATTTTAATTGACATACATAAGGATGTCTCACTCAGCATAGTTACAAGTTTAGCATCCTATCTTTTATTGCACAATACGAAACAGTTATTTTGGGAATTTTTCATTTAGATTTTGGGAAAAAACAGTCAATTTTCAATTGGTAATGGGACCTTTTACAGGAGCCGCATGCTAGATATATTATGCCCTGTAAATTAGTCTAATTCTCTGTTACTGGTAAACAAAAACAAAATATTCACAAGAAAGGTGTTTATGTCTTATATTGTAATCACTGAATCAAACAGTGATAGACCTATCAAAACTGTGTCCATGGTGTCTTTGTTTAAACACATAAAATCGGCGTTTACATCTAATATTGTACAATTAATATGCTCTGTGTGTCTGCTCTGGGTCAACATAGGTTTGCTAGGAATCAGCTCTGGGTCCGCCCTAGCAGACCCCCAGCAAACCCGAGCAGACACAGAAGACAGACCCAGGGTTTGGTTGGGGTCTGCTTTCTGTTAAATTAGGTTGTGTCTGGTCAGTATTGTCTGTACTAAACAGAAACTGCTAAAGAAATACAATCACCCTTGTGTCATGTGAATGTTTACCTTCCTTTCTGTGGCTTTCTCGCTGGAGAGCTCACGACAACACACAATTACGTCTGACAAATAGTCCATGTTTGATTTTGATGTTCACCTCCTGCAAAATATATAGTGACATCCACCCATACAAATTTTACTTTCGTCAAATTTCACTCACTTCTAAACTCTTACAAAAAAATACAATCTGATCGGATTATTCATGCTTTACCTAAAACACCCATTCCCTCTTCTTAACACTCATCTCTTTTATTAAAATGACAGGGGTGTGAAAGCAACTTCTGCTTCGTCTGCCGCGCCAAACAGCAAACAGCACATTTTTAAAGTGTTTTTATCGTACTCCGATCCCGACAAATATATTTTGACAATCAATTTTATCAGGGACGTATTTTTTTTAATTAAATCTAAGTAATCGTGTCCAAGAATGATCCTTACACTATGGTGGCATACTTCTGATCCTTGTGTACAAGTTATTTTTTTTTTTAGAAGTAAGCAACCATACTAAACATATGAAAACGGCCCCTTTTTATACAATGAATTATAGATAATTTTAAAACAAGAGTGAATAAATATGGCACATCCTGATTAGTGTTGATAGCTTGAATTGTTTTTTATTTTAATGATTGATTCATTATCGATTATTTTGAACACAGTTCAAAAGTGTATTTTGTTCTGGTTTGTAACTCTGTCCTTCCAATGAATAAAAATGAATTAACATCAGTTTATAATGGGAAAGACACACTGGACATTTGCATTTCTTTTAGAAGTTATTCGTGAGCGCATTGAGGTAATTTTTTTCTTTTCACATATAGATCACTGGCGGATTATGTGGAGTGCCCGAGGCAACCCCCCCCCCCTTTGTGATCAAATTAATAAAAAATTAGTAGACTACAGAAAATCAGCTTTTGTTAAATTGTTATTCATTGATCTAATAGTATGCCAAATGTAGCTAGAATAGCTCAAAAAAGTGTTATAAAAATCCCCAAAACCTAGGAGCTTCCGAGGGCTTCGCCCCCTGAGCCCCAACCAGGGTTTTTCCCTGTACCCACTAGAGGCCTCAAGGCGGCCTCTATACCACCAGCCTTTTGGACCCCCCCCCCCCCCCCTTTTCAACAAATCCTTGATCCGCCACTGAGATAGATTTTGTCAAAATACATTGACCCAGCTGAAGGAGAAAAAATTACTTAAATATGTTCATGTACTGGTATTTTGAAGGCTTTCAAATGTGGACCGGAGCTAAAAGTTCATACGAAGATTGGATGTAAACAGTGTACCCCTACCATAAATAATGATTTATATCTCCCATGTGATTGTTTTTTCTTGGGTAAGAAAGGGATTCTATAAAAGTACATATTATATGAAAGATTAGGTACATGCAAAATAAAAAGAGAAAATTCCGAAATTTATTTTCTTTCCAATTTACTGGGGGCGGTATTTCACATCATCCTTTATACATACTATCAAACCTTATCATAAAATATTTGACGTCGGCCCCTGAAACTAACATAACCTGTACAAACTGTCTGTTTCTGTCCTTTAATACACGGGGGTTTTAATGTCATGTACACATGATACACTTTTTAAACGACGAAAAAGGGGGATTCTTTTGGTCGGTTTTAATTCAATACCACGGAACATATATACGATATTACCTTTATTAAAGTCAACTATAAAAAAACCTTATTGAGGTCAAGTCAAACAAAAAGGAGGCTGTGTTTGAAAACGTAGATACAGGAGATGTTTTGAATTTTTTTTTATTCGGGAACAAAAAAAATTATCTGACACTGAACCGCGGCGAGTCCCTGTGTTTTAATTCTAAAATGTATATATGGTACGCCAAATTCACAAAAATAGATAAACATAGATTTACAGTCGACAAACCTAGTTTATCGACTGACTGAAAACTATCATTTACGATCCGTTAGTTAACGATTCACGAATTGCTTGAAAATGTACAAATTGAAGCAGCCAGAATAGTAACAAGGCTGAGAGTTAATTCTTCTAAAAGTGTCTTATATAGTAAACTTGGTTGGGAAACTACAATCTCGAAGGGATAAACATAAACTTATTCTGTTCTACAAAATAATTCATGGTTTAGCACCACAATACTTGTTAGATTTAATTCAACCATACTTTCCAACTGAACATGCATAATCTTAGGTCGAATGGCAATTTTTACTGTCTGCTAATATGTCGGACTACTTCTTATTTCAAGAGCTTTATTCCGTCTACAATTAAATCATGGGATAATATTGACGCAGAAATTAAAAATTCATCAACTTTATCCATTTTTATTTCAAAACTCAAGAAACAAAATATACCCAAAGCTTACCAACACTACAGTTTTGGCAATAGGAAAGAAAATATTATTTTATGTCAATTACGGAATAAAGCTTGTAATTTAAAAGCCCACTCCTTTAAGGTTTTTTTAATTGACGAGAGTCAATGTTCATACTGTGGGTCTGAATCTGAAGGAAATATACATTTTTTTCTCGAATGTCCAAGATACACTCAACAAAGAGATGATCTTTTTAAGCAACTTAATGGCATTAGTGTGCCTTGTCATATTAACTATATTCTTTATGGTAGTTCTGACTTTTCATACAACTTAAATTGTAAAAAAAAATCTTTTGTTCAGTTATATTAGAGCTTCTAAGCGTTTTTGACTCTCTAAAGATACATTGCTTAAACTTATTTAGTTATTATTATAATATATTTATTATTTATTTAAGGAATAGGGAATCATTCTTTGAGTATTATGAGGTGATAATTTCGGTCGGGGCATGGTCAAATCCAATAAAGCCCAAACGGCTTTATGATAGATTTGACAATGCTCCGACCGAAATTATCACCTCATAATATTCAAAGAATGATTCCTTATTACTTATATTTATATTATTTCAAATTTCTACTCTTTAAAGCGACATTTAAAAAACCACTTTTTTTTCATGTAACACATGCACGTTATGTATTACTACGCTAATACCGTTGTCAATATCGTTGTTCGGTTATGCTATTAGACACGCCCATTTTGTGTCGCTCATCTTTTATGAAATTATTGGGCTATAGGCTTCAAAATTGATTCGTATTGTTATCACAGACAAAGACAGTTGAAAATGTAAATATTTATTATTAGTACTCCTTTTAATTACTGTTCTTTTCAAATGGGCTGGATCATGAAAACTCCATATTTATGTTTGTCTGTGGGTATGAATGAGGTGGTAGGTAATTATAGTTACAATGTATTATAGGTAACTAACAATTTTGGGAAAGAAAAAAATTAAAAATGAATATTATGCTTGATTTTATTCAATGTATTCAACTTCACAATATGGAGGTGTCCCATACCACCTTTAATGGTATTTTACAATGCACTATTTGCATTGCATTCAATAATGCATTAAGGAAATAAATTGAATATTAATTACAGAATACTAGTACCCCCTCCCCATTTTCTAATAATAACTGCGAGATCCTGTGTATAAAAATGTGATTTAAACAAATTTGGAATACATTCAGGAAAACAAAAGGGATACAACTGCAGGACAAATGTATAATTAAATGGCATTAACAATAATTCTTTATCCTAATATAAGTTGGTAAAATGACTTTCACTTTTGATTCATTAAACAACATAAAAGCTAGGTTTATCTGACAGCGTCAGAAAATCTGATGCGCTATATACATCCACCGAGTTGACGAATCCTTTCACGAGACAAATCTCCAACAATGTTTGTGACTGCATTCAGAGAAAAATTTAGTATCACACTCAACACACGCGGCTCTATTAATATTTTCCTATAAGGAAGTCCTGTTATCTATAACTATATGTATATTGAAAGCGTTTATAATTTTTGGCAAATGTACAAACATCTGTAAATGTAACGTTCAAACACGATATACTTTTTTTTCCTTTTATGTACATTGTAATTATACATCGATATGCAAAATCACCACATGTGTTCATGATGTTAGTATGGCACGGTGTGATACAGGTGCAATTTTTAACGTCATATTAAATTCGGCTTGATTGAATTCTAACTATACACTCCCACTTTAACGATATAACACTCTTTTTACACCATCTGGATGGGAATTAAAAATATGGCAATTCGACAGACAAACGGAAGAACTATATTACTTTCTGAAAATTGAATTAAAAGTGTTTTTTATTTCAGTCCGAAATCGCGAGTCAAAATAAGCATAGATGAATGAATTGCTGGTATGGTGTAAAATATGGAGGCGGTAAATTAGCTCAGAAAAGGTTCTCTCCAAATCTGTCTGGTCGTCCCAGTAAGAGGCATTCAATGACTCTGCGATTAGAATCGAGGCTTTCGGAATGTAGCTGACCATGGCAATGGCGGTAATGGTCAGGAACATGCACGTAAACCTGTCAACATGGTTATTCAGCTTTCGATAAAATTGTCCCAAAGATTTTGATTTAGACTTTAGGTCGAGATTTGCCCCGTTTTGGGGGTCTTTTGACGACCGATCGCGTTTATCTAGCGTCCAGTCACAGTACTCAGATACGTCATCATTCTGGTACTGGAATGACGTCTCCTCTCTGGTGGTGGTCGGGTACTCTACGTCAGTGATTGTCACATTGGTCAGCATATTATTTCTCCTCTTGGCACTCGATCTCCGCTTCTTCTTCATATCTGTCTGTTGGCAAATGGCTCTCCCGATGAAACAGTACAATATAACCAAAAGTATAATGTTGACAAAACCGAGCGACGCAATGGTTATGCTGTAAACAGCAGGTCCTTTTACTTCGTCGGATGTTGTTTGGTCTTGCTTACATATATATCCGGTGACATTGAATCTAGGGCTGGTTGTCTCAACTAAATCGTAAAACAGAACAAACGGACTGGATATGGTCACTGACACAATAAAAGCAACAAACAGCAAGAGGCGTCTGTATTTTAGGGTCATTTGCTGTCCGCATGGTCTACAGACTTTCAAGTACCTCTGAATGGCAATACCGAGCAGGAGAAAAGCGGAGAAGCACCCAACAGCTGAGCAGATATACCAAAGCCCTTTGCAAGCAAAGGCCATGTCTTTGTCTGCGCTTACACTGTGGATATATGGTCCCCAGATCCCAAGCATGTTCGCTACCAGTCCAAACAGGTCCACGGCGGATAAATAGGGAATAAAGTAGCGATCATCGCGTGAATGTCGCAGACGCGCGACGAAGATAACTATGACTGTTGAACTGGATACTAATCCCAGCACGAAGCACACATTGACCACCACAAGTGTCGGCAGATAGATCCATGACATATACTCGTTCCATTGTTCAATACTCCTATTTCTCTCTTCCTCAAAATTCATCTGTAAAGTAATAATTCCATTTTTCACTAATACTATTTTCTTATTTTTATTTTCAGAAAGTTTTAAACCGAGAAGGAGTATGTAAATAGAATTAGAATAAATGCACATAATCAACAGAACATTCGAAAACTCTTAAACAGACAAGAGGCCCATGGGCCACATCGCTCATCTGAACAACAGTTCCTTGTATCATTCTATTTCATTATTTAAAAAAACCATTTCTCTTTATATTTCTATGTTAAAATTTGAACCCCTCTTGTGGCCCCAGGAATTGCAATTTAAAACAATTTAGAATGTACACTATCTTAGGATGCTTGCATGGTATTTCTACAAAATGTAGCATTGTAGTTCTTAAGAAGAATGTTTTGAAACATTTCCCTATATATTTCTATGAATTTGAACCCCTCTTTGGGCCTCAATATTAGTCCGGGGGTCACGATTTTATCAATTTAAAATCTTCATTATTTGATGATGCTTGCATAGTAATTTCACAATCTGTAGCAATGTAGTTCTTAGAAAAGTTTTAAACATTTCTCCTATATATTTCTATGTTAAAATTTAAACCCTTCTTGGGCCCCAGTATTAGTCCAGGGGTTGCGATTTTAACAATTTAGAATCATCCATATATATACAAGCTTTGTTGTTAATATTGGCATTTCTGGTGCAGTGGTTCTTGAGTAGAAGGTTTTATTTAAGACACACACCCTATTTTTACTGTTGTTCGCTTTTAAAAAGGGTTTTGTCCTTTATTTTAACAATTTAGAATCCCCTTCCCATAAGGATGCTTCGTACTAAGTTTTGTTAAATTTGGCCCAGTGGTTTTTGTGAAGAAGTCAAAAATGTGAAAAGTTTACAGACAGGCGGACAGACGATCGGACGACGGACAACAGGTGATCAGAAAAGCTCACTTGAACCTACGGTTCAGGTGAGCTAAAAACACAAAGGTTAAGAATATATTTCTTATGTGTAATGAAAATTAAAAGTATTAATTTTCTTTCCCTTGCTAAATTTTTTAGTAAAGTTATAATAGCATAGATTTTTTTACATGTAGCAGAGCTACCAACACAGCATATCGTGGACTTTAAGACACGCGGAATTAAAGACGTTTACAATCAATCAATCAATCAATCAATCAATCAATTAATCAATCAATAAAGGAAAATAAAGGAGTAAATATTTGACACTGAATATATAATTAAAGATACAAGTCAAAGGCATTTTTTCTGAATAACACTAAAATTTTTCTTGAATTAATGGAGGCAAGTTTATACAATACGAGAGTAGAATTTTCGAGTTTATTTAGACAAATGTTATGCATAGTTTATAAATACTTGTCACCACTCCCAAGGACCAGAAAGGGTCAACAATAATTTGGGAAGCATATATTTTCAAAATAGAATTTATATAAAATGAACAAAAATTCAAATAAAAAGTGTGAATACGATACTTTGAAAAATAAATAAAATGGAATAGAGTCAGTACATGTTTATGTATTAGAGAGTTTCTGAGGGTCTTTTTTTAATCCGAAGGGGGTACGGGCTACAGCTGGGTTCAATCTCAATACGTAGCAACTTATGAAAAAAAAAAAACATTCCTCTGCAGAATATGATACACAGAAACTGGTACACTCTTCCGTATTGTCTAGTTTTTCTTCCCTATGTTGGAATGATATATCCATGAAAACATGTGAATTTTACTTTTTTTCACCATAGTGTGTGATCATATTGTAGCAATTTCTCTGCTATGGAAAATAGAATTAATAATAATCGACATAAAAAACCCCCAATGTTTTATCTCTGTTTACCCATTAATTGACGATAACTCGTCAGAGAACTGGGGTTTCCCTTTTAATGGAATATAATTATTTTTAGAGCGGAAATCATTTTTTCTTTATTATAATTAATTAGTGATATGGGATCATTAATCTTAAACATATAAACCAGATTTATACCGGAAAATACTTGAATAATTTTGCAATCACCATGAGCTTTGGTCGTTAAATTGTACATTTAATTTTGATCAAACGGAGCGGATCCACAAAACTGACAAAATTAGAACCAATTAGATGATTCTACTGATCAGCGTAAGACGTTTTCGAGTTTTGATCGTAAGTTTTCATGAATACATGTATGTCAATACCTTATATTTTTTTCTCTTTCTAGTTCATATCACTGATACACATGTAGATAAATATACACG
This sequence comes from Magallana nippona, assembly GCA_033439105.1. Taxonomy (NCBI): domain Eukaryota; kingdom Metazoa; phylum Mollusca; class Bivalvia; order Ostreida; family Ostreidae; genus Magallana; species Magallana nippona. Next base: position 33,086,348 of record CM065922.1, read on the forward strand.
TTTTGTGAAAATTCCAATGGAAAATCGGTCATTTAATAACATGCACTCATCAGTACCTATCAGAAGCAGTATCTTAAATGACAACATGTAGTAGTCCTTATATAGATGGGTGGTCAGACAAAGATGCTTAACTATTTGTACAAAATGCTCCAAACCCCTTTGCGTTCCTGTTCACGTGTGGAATATACTTCAAGAAAATGTGCTTTGTAAATTTTGAATTCTAAAACCATATTAAATTTAACAATATGAACTTTCCCTCTTTTGGGAAAATGTCCTTTCCACGAGTACCTGGAGAGGCAATTTAATAAAACGCGATAAATGAGCAACTCAAAGATTGGATGGGAACATTTCTAAAATTAATATTTTCTTTACATCTTGACATTTAAAAAAATACTCACATTTCGTTAAGAAATTTATATACCCCGTTTGCTCAGCGTAAAAGAATTAGCAAAAATCAAAACAGATCATACTCACAGCTACCAACAACTAGACAGCTTTAGCCAGATACTATTCCCTCCAGAAAATGACACAAACAACTCAGGAAGATGTACAGTTAAAAAATAAGCAAATTCATATTATACGTTGTTCCCTTTATTTAGATATTATCAAGGAGACCGTTATATAAGCACGCGGAAATCTGGGATATTTGTGTATTGAAAAACCATCCCCATTGATATATATCCGCATTGCTAAGTGCTCTCAAATGATTCCCCAAAATACCGATAGTCTTCCGATCTAATAGTAGTACTAATCGATTTTTGAACCTAGGTTTAAAAACTCAGTACATCAGATTTATTTTTCTCGTAGACAAATTTGAACCCATGGATTTTAATTACTACTTAGTATATCAACAATTTGGATATTGTAAGTGTCTCCACAACATGAGTATATATTTACAATTTGAGTTTATCATTGTGAAAAATCGACATGTGTATTAACTGTACCAGTTATAACATATGATGTCATAGAGTTTGGTTTAATGAGCCGACTTTTGAATGAAGGACCAGTGTTAAACAAACGGGTACATTGATGTATGACAACACGATTAGCAGGTGTCGTACATAGAGAGCGAAATTTTAATTTGATTCCAAATGAACAGAAATTTAAGGAAAAAAATTATATATCAATATTATAGCAAATATAGAATTTTATGCATATGTTACATACAGGGTGTTTCACAATATATGTCACAGATCTAAAGGCAAAAAGAATGATAACAACACAAGCTACATATACATTTTATATATCATTTTAATCAACAGATATCCAAAATTAATATTTTAAGTCAGGGATATCAAACACACTCCATTTCCGTTTCCATGGCAATGATTACCTCAAATGATATGCTCCAGATGTTTACCCTTTTCTTGAATAACTTTAGAGACAGTGGAAATTTCTGATCACTGCTCTGCACGTTTCACTGGATATCTGGCAGATTTCTCGCTTAATATTGTTCTTCAGTTCCTTTATCCCATCAAGATTGTCAGTATAAACCCTGTCTTTCAAATATCCCCAGAGGAAAAAATCCAAAGGATTTAAATCGGGTGAATGTGGTGGCCATGGTTTTTCAGTTCTGTGTGAAAGATATCGTCCAGAAAATGTGTCGTCTAACCACTCAAGCACTCTTGTAGCTGTGTGTGGAGTAGCTCCATCTTGTTGATACCAAACACTCGAGAAGTTGGTTGTTTTCCGATGAAGGGCTGGTAAAAATTTCCTTTTCAGCAAATTTAGGTATCGTTCTGCGTTCACACTCACACATTCTCCATCAGAATTTTCAAAAAAATAAGGACCAATGATTCCTGTTGACGAAATTGCAGCCCAAACAGAGATTTTACAGATGCATTTAAATAAAAGTGTGCCTCGTCTGAAAACCAGATGCTGTCCACCAATTCCTGGCTCTGCCTTTCAATCCACACTGCAAAATCCAATCGACTTTTAATGTCAGTTGGTTTTAGATGCTGCATAACTGAAATCTTGTATGCAGTGAAACACAAATCGAATCGCAGAATTCTAAATACTCTTGAGACACTGACATTGTCACACTCCATCTCCCTAAACACTGACCTGACTGACTTTCTTGGTGTTTCCTCAATGAAAGACCTCACTCTGTCAATGTTCTCATCACTCCTTGACTTTTTGTACTATTGCAGAGACTATCAATGAACCACTCCTACACCATGACGTCACCGAAATAGCGAAATAACATAGGCTAAAAAATAAATAGAGGGCAAAATACTCAGATGGTGTAAATTATTGATAAAGAATGAATACATTTTCAAGAGAAATGGATAAGGTGTTTAATCTACATGTACCGGAATCCACATGGATATAGTGAGGGAGAATTATAACTGTAAAACGTATGGAATTCTTTCTGAAGTCTAAGGAATTTCCAAATCATGATTGCTAGATTTGATGTTTCTTCATAACTGAACATGTTTTTTTTTTCAATATGAAAAAGATAAACCACTGATGTTCATGGAATTTACTTTGCATTATTTACCACATGTAGATGGTTAAAATAGTTAGAAGCATTTTAACAAGAGCTTGGACTTTTGGTAGTTGTGTCAAACAGCTTTGTGACGTAGGCCTGTCTATTTCATTACTGGCCATTCAGCTATGGCTCTTTGAAATCAACAAGGTTTGTCTGGCTTTTGAGCTAAGACTACGCAATCTGTGTATATTTCACTTGAAACCAGCGTCATTTTTAACTTGTTTTGACGCAAGAAATAGATAGTTACATCCTACCAAAAGTCCAAGGACTTGTTAAAATGGTTCTATTTAGTTCATTTGTCCAATATTGACAAATCAGGGTATTGAAGTATCCACGGAGGGTCGTTATACTGTTTGAAATTGATGCCAAAGGAAAGTCAAATAATTTATTTGCTTGCGAAGCTAGTCTTAATTAGTTTTGATAATGAGCAGAATGTTGGTTAGGTGAATTACATATCTCAATGTTTGTGATTGTATTAGCTAGGTTATAAATTATAAATGATTTTTTATTCCTGAAACTATTAACAAACTCTGAATTTTTTGTTTTAAATATGAAGTTAGTAATTCATCTGATGGAGAAGAACTTAGCTGTAATTTCCAACATTAATGTGACACAAGATTAATTAATAACCAATGTATCCTAAGCTGTGCACTTATATCTGCTGTCAAGCTGCAATTGTAGGAAAATGATATTACACCATTTTTTATTTCTAGGACATACAAACATACCTCGGGCAGAATTGTCATTACTTTTTCACTAAAATAATATGACAAAGTAATAAAAGATTCAAATTTTTACAATTTTCTCATATTTTATGGTCTTCGGACCAGTATATCATATATTTCATTGCTTACCGATGCATTTTTCGGAAGTTACCGAAATACAAGTTCAATGACCGACACTGGTACCAGGAAAACCTTTTTCAAGAAGACATCATTGTGAGAACATCATTTTAAAAAGGACAAAATATTTTAAATCTTAAATTCTGAATGAAAATAAAGTAATTTTCCAAATTTTATTAGGTTTGTTAATGACTGACTACAGAAATATATCGGGTTGAGTCATTAACAAACCTAATAAGTGTTTTGTTTTCCCGAGGACTATACAGTTACTAACCAGGATGGTCTTGACCATTTTTAGTTTATAATAACCCCTTTAGACGAAGAGCTCTATATAATGATATAGGAAATATACTTTATACAGAGCCCTTCGTCAAAAAATGGCCACGGCCATCCTGGGTTCTTAAGGCTAGTAGTTGGATAAACTATCCTTACCAAAACTTACCTTCGATCAACAATGGGTGAAGAAAGATTGGCAGGACTTGCCTGAATGCGTGTTTACTCTGATGGCAATATAGATATTGACGATATAATCAAAACGTGTACGGAATTTTACCCAAGAAATATTTCTATATAAATCATCTTTTGGGATTAAACTTTATGCGCAATGTTGTAATACATAAATATTGTGGAAGCAAACAGATATGATTATAAATGAAATTAATAATAGGCTATGCTTTGTAAGAAATAAGGTCAAAAGATGAAAATGTCCAATAACTCGTTAAAAGAATTCTTTCCCTCGTTTTTCTCAATTTTTTCAATTCATAGAAATTTAGTGAAAAGGACTTCTTAATATACTATATTAAGAAGTAAAATATACACCATTAGTGCAGTGTACATGTACATGGATTGAACTTTGAATAATTTATGTATTTTTATATTCATGTTTAGCGTTTTCGTTGAATAGTCCCGTTGTTCTGTACAGTCATGTACATAGATTTAGATCATCTAATTGACAGGGCCTTAAAATTTTAGAAAATTCTAATTATTTTCTCCTGGCAACCAGTATTTATTGGCAGATACAATTCAGGGCTTTTTTTGAGACTAAAATGATGAGTGTCAAGCAAAATTGGGTCGTAATTTATTTCACCAGCGATTATTTTGTCTGCGAAATAGGATGACGTTACTCACGTGACCAACAATGCTAGAGCATGATGACGTACGCAACGTTTTACACGTTTGAAAGGGAATGACTTGAAAAGTTGGTAATTTAGTTGAATAATTTTCTTTTTTTTTTTTTTGCAAAAAAACTCTGTTTTACTTTAAATTTTGTGATTTTCCTTCTTTCAAAAGATTAATATTTTTTTCATGCAAAATTCCATATCGGTCTAGTTCAAATAGAAATTTTAAAATAATAAATTTTGTGACATAATATTTTGAAATGTTTGAAAAAGTATGTTTTTGTATTATTTTTAATTTTTTTTTTAATATTCATAAGATTTTACAAATATTTAATGACGTCACAATCTATGCCAACGTCACGGCATAGACACGGCGCCTTTATGTTGTTATTGCACACACAGAAAAATTAGAGATAAATAATAACAATATCGTCAGGAAATTGAAAGTAATACTCGAGCACTGTAGTGCTCGCAAGACCAACAGGGTATTTTGATTGCTTATTTCAACTCTTAAAATCAATCATGTGGATTTACCCAGTGCTTTTTTGTTATTATTGCTAATAACTGATTTAAATGATTTATAACTGATTTGTCTTTTACTTCTTTTGTTTTGGGTATTAAAATGTTCATACTAATTATTATATATCATAATTGACAGTTTAAGCCTTACAAAGAGTGGGTGAGACCTCACCTTGCCCAGTGGACACCACAGAACGACGGTTTAGGTGTTCCAAAATTGGATTTCAGTGTGGAAGAATGGCACGTAACCACTGCAGAGAATAACAAGACAAAGTCGAATAATTACGAAAGAATCTCAGTGCTTTCCCTACCAAGTTCATCAATTTCTGAGGAGAAACTCAAAACAACTCTCCAGAGCCGCGACAAAATAACGGAGATTGACACGGCGGCTGAAACACCTAGCTCTGTGGGAGCTTCAAACGGAGACACACAGTTGGCACTCCAGGATGACCGAAAATACTCCGTAAAGGAGGACTTCTTTGGAGATTCCCAAGACAGCACAGTGACAGATTTCCAAGCTGAGAAGATATCTAATGGGGAGCATGCACCATTGAAGAATGGCGAAACGTCTTGGTGGCCACCCTCAGATACCCTGGACTTCTTGTTCACCCACTCAGAAGCCGATGAGTTCGGTCGAAAATACAGGACATGGTCAGAGCTGGAAACTTCAGAGGGCAAAGACAACAATGTTAGTCAAAGTACACAGTATTCCGACATAAACATGAATAAATAACTGCGCTTTTTACCAAACCTTCTCTAACACATTTCTCTTTAATTCGTGTATAAAATCTAATGCCACTAACTTAAGCTATATTACTAGTATCTAGTACATGTCCTCTTACAGACCCCTGTCAGAGATGGCTTCATCCCTACACACCAGGCTTTGTGGTACGCACAGAACGTCCTGGCTACAGGCGTAAGTATCTCTGTAACGTACATGTTTTTGTCTGTTTGGTGTCTCTAATTTGGGAAAGAAAGGTACTTTGCACATGCTCAGGTTCAAATTTTGTATCTTTCAGCGAGATATAGTGTTTCGACCTCTTGTTAGCGAATGGCAGGAACAAATGGAAGAATGGGTAAGGACAGAATAGAGAATGTGATACTAAATGTACATGTGTGCAATTGTCTAGTTTTACAGAGAGAGAGAGAGAGAGAGAGAGAGAGAGAGAGAGAGAGAGAGAGAGATTTTGTTCTCAAAAACGGTTTTTTTAATTCATGGAAGATTAACGCGAATATCAAGACTTTTTTCAAACTAAGTTAAAAATTTTCTTATTTATTCATATAGAATGTGCTGTTGATTTTTCAGTCTCACATGACACGACTGATAAACGAGTGTGAATCACAGAGTCTTGTATTACCAACATTGCAGTTTCCCACACACGTGGTACGCTTACTAATTACCAATCAATGTTTCTTATTGAATCTCAAAATATGATTTTTCTTAAATTCAATGTGAGTCTCAATATTGTTTCGTAACTGATGATTTTAAAATAATTTTATTTATAAAGTGTGAATGGTTGGCCAGGGTCGATTTCAAACACGAAAGTGTGAGACAGAAGATCGACTACACGAAAGCCAGGCCAAAAAGTCTGCGGGAGAAGCCGGGCTTCTGCGCACGGCACACGCCCTATGTGGTAGGCATTTTCTGTGATGTAATGGTCTTTTCCGTGCTATTTTATTTCAGTTCACTTCCATAACTGGGCATCAAATGTAAATGCTTTTTATAAATTCAGAGAAAAACCCGTAACCACAGAGAAGCTCTCGCTAAGGCCGGTCGAGTGGACCTCAACCGAGTGCAGTTTATTGACAATTTCTAGCTTGGTAAGAATTCATATCAATTGTACTATGTTAAAACGCCAACCATTGTCATATGTAGTTATGTGCAGTATTTTTATTATCTGTATGACGAACCTATCCAGCGACCGGAGCTGAACAGTCTTATTATTATTAAGTTGTTTTGCATTTTCAGATATGCTTTTCCAAGGAATTCCAAAATATTTTCGTGACATTAACAGACTTTGGAACAGCTTCTAATGAAAACTCCATATACATTCAAAATTGAGCATTATTTATGATTTATTTATTTATATAATACAAAAAAAATAATAAAATACATGTTTTAGTATTTTTTTTCTCTTCAGTTGTTTGCAACGATGATAGAAGAAAGAGTCATTGTAAAAAGAAATACTTGTATATGCACAAAAAAATTACCGGTGTCCAATGACACATTCTGACAACATTCTTCTGTTTGAATTCCCAAACCCCGACAAAAGAGTTTCACTCTTATAGTTGTATATCAGTTTAGTGGGCGAGAGCAAATGTTTGTTCGGCTAACACTTTCGAATCCTTGTTTCTGGTCAAATCTATTTATAAAAAAAAATGTCGCAATTGATTGCACTGGGAGTTTGTGCTAATATTACTGGAACTCATTGTTTTATGAGCTTTTCCTTCGTAAAAATTGGAATCGGCACTTTTTAAATACATAATAAAGCTATTGCATAGTACTTAAAGAGGTAACGGGAGTTTTTTTCTCCTTCTCTCCAACGTACTTTAGTTTTCATGCGATGTATGCATTCCTCCTGTACTATCAACATCTTATAAAATCAAAATTTAAACATAATCGTAACAACCTTTCATAGTGAATATGGCATTATGGGCTGCTCGCTGGTATATTAATATGCATCTTTGAAAACCAGTCAGAGTTTATAACCGGAAAACGCAGTCTATTGCTAAAGTGTTGATCTTGTTTATAATATCTTTTTTAACGTTCAGATACTCGGGTACAAAACTTCTTGATTTCGGCGCGAAAATGAGTATCGAAATATCCATAAATGAAAGCATTACATGTGTGATGTAACGCGTGCAGACGATAGACAACCTCTATTACCGCCCTCAAAGGATCCGAAAAATTCTCCCAAACTAGAATGTCCAAAGACTCCAAAATGAAGAGAGTGGCTTTAGGAACATAACTTATGACAGCAACAGTGGTTATTATAAGGAACATCCACGTGAATCGGTCGATTCGTTTCCGAAGATTTCGATAATAATGCATTGTTTTAGTTGTCGTCCTGGTGGTATCTCGAATTTTTTCTAGATCTACGGAATTTCCGGCTGGGTGTTCCGGTATATTCGACATTTCCGTTCCTTTGAATTTTTTCCTGGTATCTCGTCTGTCCAGAGTCCACTCGGAGTATTCGGATATGTCATCACTCTGGATATTCTTTAAGGTTCCGTTTTCTCCTTGGCCGTTCATGGATTCCACATCGAAACTGGTGATGTCCATATTAACTCTACCCATCCTTCTCTTGGCGCTCAATTTCCTCCGTTTCTTCAAACGAGTCTGCTTGAATATTGCTTTTCCTATCGAACAATAAATGGTCATCAACAGAAGAATATTGATAAACACAAGAGAAGCAATAGTGACACTGTACACCATGGGCTCATTATTTAACCAGTTGTTCTGACCACGGGAACAAATGTAGCCGGTGACGTTGTAATCGGGACTGTCTATGGAAACCATGTCGTAAAATAATACAAACGGAAAAGCAATGACGGAAGATATAAACAAAGCAACGGCCAAATATAAGCGTCGTAATTTCAAATCCATTTGTTTTCCGTAAGGTCTGCAGATTTTCAAGTACCTTTGAACTGCAATGGCGATGAGGATGAAAGCTGAAAACGAGGCGATACTGGAGCTCCCAAACCAGTACAGTTTACAAGGAACCGACAAAAATTTGTCATCATGTACGTAAGGGAAGTACTGTAGCCAGGCTCCGAAACAGTTTAACGTCAACCCTAAAAGATCCACAAATGAAAGGAACGGTATGAAGTAGCGATCATCTCTGGAACTCTTCATTCGAAGCAAGAAGACAATGATGACTGTAGGGTTAGCAATGATTCCCAAGATGAAGCAGACGGCCAGAAACACGGTCGCTGGAATAAAGACTAAAGCCATGTGGTCGTTCCAATCCTGTACACGGACTGCTGCAGTGTTGTTCCAGTCGTCTGCCATCGGATCCATCTGGAATTAGCATGACACACAGAGAAAGCATTTAGTTACATGCATAAATCTTTGTAAATGCGTGTAATAGTACTATACACTTTGATGTACTACAAACTTCCTCAAGGAAATTAATTTTATAATTATATGTAAGGATAATGGAATATACATTTTAGAAATTCAATTACCATGCCCTTGTGGGTACCAGGAGAAATCTAATTGTGGGGTCCACATATTTAACATTCATAAATTTCTGATAGAATTTGAAAAGTATAGATACATGTACAACATTTTGAAAAATCCATATTAAATCAATTTAAGAATTAAGAATCAATTTTTAAAAAAATCAGTTTTAGAGTATTAAAATCAATGATACCAGGGCATCCTTACAAGAAGTTTCAATGCACCAACAATTTCTTTTTTATTTGTCTTGAGAGGAGTCTTAGAATGGAGGCAAAATGGGGGTAAAAGTACCATGACCATAATAGACCCAGTCAGTAAAATTTGATTGCATTATAACCGATAGATATTCTTCCATTTCGTATAGAAGCCTTTGTACTTTATGGATGTATTACTTTGACATTTGACGTTAAAATTCATTTCCTACATGTATTTTATTTCAGTGTCCCAAGATGGGCCTACCCACACACTGAAGGAACGATAGTTAAAAATCAATAGGAATAATCCGTTTCGTAACAGAACGCGACAAAGAAGGAGAATGATTATTTTTCTTTTGACCTTTGGGTTGATCCCACAATTCACTTTTGCAAAGTGTGGATCCTAATATTGAAATTAACAGAAAATGGGCTTTCTGTAAAATATGATGAGCTTTTGGTCAGTATATAAGGAGTGTGAACAAATACTTTTGCATTTATTTCAGTTCGTTTTTGTATTGTGATCAGTTACATTGAGCTTACCTGTGTCCTGTGCCTCTTGTTGTATCATACCATAGAAGATTGTTGGATCAGCTCATATCTTTTTATAGATATGATAGGGTAGTTTTTTTTTAAATTTACAGCAAACCTGGTCTCTTTTTCATCTCATTTAATATTTTATTGACAGTCCGAAATATTACACCTGCCCGAAATACTAGTATCAGCACTTTCCCCTCGTTTAAATTTATTGAAAGAACCACTAGTAATATCAATGTCATGCAAGTTATGTAAGTACATAATTATATATTGCTTAACCAGGAAGACCAGAGTTGGAATGGGGGATCTTGTACAATTTGTAAACAATTTGAATGATATATACCGGTATAGACCGATGATTGGAAGTTAGAACCATTTTAACAAGAGCTTGGACATTGGGTAGTTGTGTCAAACAGCATTGTGACGTAGGCCTGTCTATTTCATTGCTGGCCATTCAGCCATGGCTCTTTGAAATCAACAAGATTTGTCTGGCTTTTGAGCAAAGACTACGCAGTCGGTGTATATTTCGCTTGAAACCAGCGTTATTTTAACTTGTTTTGACGCAAGAAATAGATAGTTACGTCCTACTGAAAGTCCAAGGTCTTGTTAAAATGGTTCTATGTTTGTCCTCTCCTCGTCCTCGGTGACGGTAGATCATATCATCAGAAATAGAACATAAATATATAACACCTGTAACTATACTGTCTATTACCAAAATACAAAGAACACAATTTTTTTTATTTGATACATTAATTTTAAAACTGAAATAAGATATTTTCATATTAAAAATGTTGATGTAAACTCATAACATTTTTTTTCAAAGTGTTTTAAAATGGCATTTTCAGTTTTATTTGTCTGCGTACGAGGGTCAATCAAAAAATACGAAGACAATGTGCCTGTCTATCATATATTTTTCATTAAAGTCATAACTAACAGATTAATTTATGCAACAACGCTTATTTTACTGATATACGAAGTTTCATTCCATTTGATGAAAATGTATTTTTGTTACCCGATTTTAAAATCAACATGTTTTGTCACCACGGCGCACAGTAACGTTGAAAACGTGACGTCAAGATGACGCACGCACAGTTAATAGAAATATACAATCTTTATACCCCCCTGAGTCTTTCGTGCTTTTCACCATACAATTTAAATCGGCACAATATCACTTGACATCTAATTTGTTCACATTTGTTCGAAAATCATGAGTTAGTTCCTCGACGTTTTCTTATTTTTTACCGCATATCTCTTCGTTTACAGTAAGAAAATCCCTGAATGTCAGATGACGTTGTTTATTCTTTTGATCAAATATTTACAGATATTCTACTCTCTTTCGGACTGTTTGATGTTCAAAATACATTTACCACAACCCCCACAAAATGTGTTAGAGTTAAACACAAATGTGCAAATAATTTTTGACTTATTTTTTCCACCATTGAGCATTTTCAGTTTTTATCGACTTTTTCCCGAGTTAAACCCATACACTTTATACTTTTCGTTGCGCCGTGATGTCCGGCGACGTCAATATTTTCAGTCAATTTTAAAGAGGATTATATGTCTTTAGTTACTGATATCTGTTCAACAAATCTATATATCTCGTCATTATTTGGTACATAGAATATCATGACAATTTTTAATTTTAGGTTTCAATATTATTTGGTTTTAAGCCCAATTTATGGAGATATTGCTTTCAACAAAATATAGTTTATTGTTGACAGAACACAAAGTTTGACCGTGCGCCGTGACCTCATTTTTGTAGAGTTTTATTCTTAGTAATTCTTAGAAATAAAGGAATAAATGAACTTGTTTAATTTCAAATTGTTTGAAACAATTGCTAAATTATGTCTACTAAATTAAGTAATAATATGACGTTAAATAACATAGCCATGGCAAAAGTCTTCGTATTTTTTATTGACCCTCGTATGAAATAATAAATGACCGAATCACCTATAAAAAAAAAAATAAACCTCCGCAAATATAAGTCATTTGTCAAAAACTTTTTAGAACTAATTGTTTTAATTGTCATTCATCGTGACGATGACAAACTTTATTTACTTTATTTGAATAATATAAGCGAAATGGAAAAAATACAAATAAAAATTAAAATGACTTTGGTGGCTCAGAAGGCTATGCGAGTGAAAACCAAAAGACTACGCGTCATCGAGTTGGTATAGTTTTTCTGCGATGATCGCTACCTTCATACCCTTATGAACCACTAATAAAGCAGTTTTTGTTTTTTGATTTATGAATGCATACTTTTTATTTATATTCTAATAATGAAAACTTAATATGAAACACATGTAATCATTGCCGAATTCCTAGTAAAATTCGCCATCCCTTTAGTTTAATTTCCTTTTCCCACAAATATCAACACAAATACGCACATAACACGGAAATTTCCTAGAAGTTTCATTCAGTGCAGTGTGGTCTATTTTATGCGTGTTTCGTCGAAACCGACCTTGGAGATCATTCAAAGTCTTGAATCGTTCTATAAATGGCAGCGGCGTCCCAGATGATTCAGTCGTCTAACAATACGCAAATTATGACCTTGGTGGTATCAAAATCTAGAGTTATAAAATACTCTTGACCTTTTCCATATTATCTCATTAATGTATAAAAAGGTTGCTTACATACAATATTATTAAAATACAGAACAAATTTGGAAGTAAATACTCCTAGAATATCAATTGTGGTAAATGCCGCGTTAACAACAAAAAACAACATTGCAACTACAATATATATGAGACCAATTCAAGCAAATTTGGCAATCTATTCTTCAATCGTCCCCAAAAGCTCTTAATTATAGAATATATAAGAAAGAATCAAAATTTGATAATTATCTTGATACGTATACATTATCAAAAAAAGATGCAATTTTTGTAGATTCCGAACATGTAATCACCATCTACCAATTGAAAGTGGACGTTGGGCAAATATTCCAGGACATGAAAGAATCTGTGCTTATTACAATCGACACGAAATAGGAGATGAATTCCATTACACACGAACTTAGCTGTAATCCATTGCAACAAGAACGCATTCAATGTTTATCAATAGCAAATATCAAAATAAAAAATGCTTTTAGTTTTAAATTAATAATGCCTAGTACAAAACACTGGTTTTGAGGAAATTGTGCGCTTTTATTATAAAAATAAATAAAAAATGCCCCCCCCCCCCCGATGTTAGAACTCACATACTTCACATTTGTAATAACGAGTCGGAGTTGATCTCATCTTCCCAAGTCAAGGGTTTCTGGTCCGCTCCGCTCGTTTATGTAGAGTGAAGAGGATCAGAAACTCTTGACTTGGGAAGATGAGTTGATCTTTAATACGTTTCTTCTCTCTCTCTCTCTCTCTCTCTCTCTCTCTCTCTCTCTCTCTCTCTCTCTCTCTCTCTCTCAGGCATGTGATGTTTATTAGTATGAAATTATTATATATTGTATCATTATAATCTCTGTGTACCATTGTAATGGTGTTGAGACTGAAAATGAATGAATGAATGAATGAATGAACTACAAATCACAAAACTTGACCTTAAGGTCAGATGACACGTTCCTCAATTTTATATAACTTTTTCCAGTTTTACTGCCACTTTTTAAACAAATTGCAATTTTTCTCCAATCGTAGAAGAGCGAAGAAATGATTTTTTTATTGGAACTCTTTATTAAGAGGAGATAAAAAGATGCTTGAGGAACGTGTCGTCTGACCTTAATCCCAACTTAAATAACCTTAAACTATAACGATGTCATCCAATAGTGGTGATGGACGATTGATTGAATGATTGTGTTACTTGACGTCTCATTGAAAAATGCCGTTCAAATAATAAAGTGAAGGTCTATTTGCATACAAACGCATTGCATAAAGATTATAGTATCCTCAGCCTTATTGTATCATCGTCCTAATGGTTTCTGTACTTTACAATATACAGTCATATAGGGTATTCCGATTCACCTTTTACAGCTTGATTACAAAATATGTAAACTTCTTGTCTATTATTTGTTGTTTGGTATCAACAGAGAGAAAGAGTATTATGTCAGAAAACAGATCTGTGTCACAAACAAATTCTGTCTTTGAAATAGCGACTTTGACATGGGTTCTTATGACGACATTACTTTAGTGTATTGTGGCTCACTTCCGGGTATTTCGTAAACAGGCAAAAAAGAAACAGTACGACAAAAAATATTGTTATTAAATCGTGCCATTTTATTTCCTTAAGTCTAAAAAAAATTTTTTTTAAATCGTTATCTTACTCCATTGTTTTGACTATTTTAATCTAATACTCCTTGTGCATCGCCTCTACACGCTATCTGTAGAAACACAGGAGGAAAGTGCTGAAACAAGAATTAATCCGTCGACATTTACAAAGTTGGATTTTAATAGCTCTAACATGTAATGCTTTTCATAAACAAACAAAACATTCAGCGAATAATATCCAATACACATGGTGGGTAAGCCACATGGGGCATCTTATCCGCTCTGCTCTCTATGACATATATAAATAATGTCATAGAAAGCAGAGCGGAAAAGATGTCCCTGTGGGTAAGCCCTCGTTTATTCGGGTGCAGTCATTTCGGAATACCCCAAACTGTAGGGCGTTGAAAATGCAGCAATTGGGTCTACATTTGATAGGTTTTGTAATAAGCCTTGAAACCTTTTAAATTTCCGATCTCTCAATATATACATTTGTCACTTTTTTCGAGTATTGAGGCTACATGATAAATGAGAAAGAATGAACAGCATTTTCACACTGCAAATTAATTTCCTACACATGCAGAGGATAGTGAGTACATTAATCAAATCACATATTACATATGAATCTATATCTTCTCTTTAAATTTTGTATACAGGCAATTTTTTAAATATATATTGCTGATGATTGTTGGGTATTTTCATTTGATGTTTCGTACATTGCATTGCGATACTTCAATCTTCCGAAAAACACCAAATCATTTACATAGAACAAATTTTATGTGATCTCCGGATATTTAAAATCACAGACACTCGACATTATAACATTTCTTTTTATAGATAGATACATTATCATAATATAATGATAAACGGGAAACAATCTCTATAAATGAATTAATGAAATGTTTTTATGTCAAGTGCCTGTGTTTAGAGTTATCAAAGATTGCTAACACACACACACGCAAATCAAAAATAGTTCTTTCTCCGGACTTAATTTGATGAAAGATTAAATTACAATATAGGGGATGCTTACGTGCCCAAAATAAGGTTAATTTTATTGTTTAATTCTCTGTTAAAATTGTACTTGCTTTAATCATGTACACCACTTTCAAGACAAATTTCTCATTCAGCAACACGTAAATTGAATTAAAAAGAGTCACATTCCCTCCATCAATAAGCAAAATTCCAAACTCCAGCCTCTAATACCCACAATTAGCAACCAATAACGTACCTTTTATCTAAGTGATCTTGCATCCATGTAAGAGAGTATAGTTCCGACCCTTGATCTGACAACTGCTGTATGGATTAACTATGGCATTTTAACTATTACTTATTTCCCGTTTTTTATTGAAAACAAAAGGATGTCCTCTTAATTCTAAATATAAATCATGAGAACTGGTATATGGAAAAATCATATAATAAAGCCTAAAGAGAGAGAGAGAGAGAGAGAGAGAGAGAGAGAGAGAGAGAGAGAGAGAGAGAGAGAGAATCTTTACTGGGTTTTTTAATGAAAATAATGGGTAGCACATAATTTTTATTCAATTATTTAGTTATAACAAGTCTCTGTACTTAATCGAGTCACAGCATCTGTAATTCGCCTAATCGCCCCCCCCCCCCCCCCCCCCCCCCGGAGGAAGCTACCAGTATTTTCATTTTCCCTTGATATGTAGACTTGGCAGAGTGCAGTCGTTATGTACAATATCAGTAAAAATAGCCAATTAACTTACCGAAACGTGTATATTATCAATCAACAAATACAATTGTATCATAGCTTGTGAATCTTTCCAAACTCATTTTTAGTTACCGTATCATTGTGAATATAGCGTATGTAAAATAATATTGTATGTGTTACATAAAATTTACACCCCCCCCCCCCTTCCCGTCTGCTAAGTTTCAATTTTTTATCTGTCGGGGGAAAGCTGATCTAGTGCATGAGGTTAAAACTTTACTCCCCTCTGGTATCAGGAGAATAAATGGGCTAAAACATGTTTACCCAAACTAATTTTACTGGCATCTGATTTTAAACTATATAATAGCAGTTCAAATAGTTTAATTCAACTCTTAAATATATCCTTACCATTAATTTTGTGAAATTCCTGGTTGGTTGAAACCAAGCTTAACTAAACATATTGTTCAGTAATATCTGTCTCTCTGTGTCACTTGGTATCATTAAAAATCTTCAGTGTTATACATATATCAAAACAGGCACTTTTACAATATATTCTTTAAACAGCCAAAACTTCAGACTAACAGTTACCGGTAATGAGCCTGCTATGGATTATTCCATAAATACATACTAAAGCTGGCATAAAACTCACTTCCCTCTTCCTTTAAAATATCAAGCAAACTACACCTACCCAATGCTTACTGGCAATCATCTTGAAACTCTTCAAACCACTTCAATCAAAAGCACAAATGTTTTGAAAATATTTATTTTGTGTATTTAATTTTTGAAAACACTACGTGGGCCACACCAGATATGAGAGCATTATTTGCAAATTCTAGAATGAGTTGAATGAGAGGATAATTAGGTCCGGTGTGAAAGTCCTCCATCTTTGACTTTTTACTGTTGTAATTATGCTCAACCATCAATTGAGTTTTGTTGAGTTCATTCATAATGGAACTAAATCCTTGCCAATGGAGAAGAAAGGCGGACATAAAAACAGGAAATATATGGTCAACAATTTCATTGGCAGGAGGTAAATTGTCAATACAGTTGATATGTTGTTGCTTAAATTCATCCACCCTTCTGGAAATTGTAGTGGAACAGTTATTAAATTCACTTCCTAGCCACATGCTTACAACTGTCAAAAACTTCACTTTGCCTCTTGAAAATTCAAGATCGTAATCTTGTCCGTCGACTGTGATTTTAGAGTCCTTAAATTTGACACAACAGAATTTAAGGAAGTCTAAATCAAATCCCTCGTCTTCATCACTGGCTCTGAAATGGTAGTTTAAAAGTTCAAGAAGGCTAAGGCATTTTTCTCTGTGCTCCCCTACAGAAAGATGAATATGCAAGACCCTCTGTAATAAATTGTACAAATCATCCCAAGGTAACAAAGAATCTAGCATAGTTATTGCATAAATTTCACTCTTTTTCTTGATGGCCTGCCCACTGTATTCATTCAACCTGTCACAAAACTGACATTTAAACATTCCAATGCCAGTATCACTTTGCTCTTTTTCAATACAAGTCTTCTTTGTACACTTCACACTGCAGCACTCTCGAGATTTAATTCCACATTTCTGCCTTCCATTAGTAGCACTTTCATTTGATGCATCAGTGTAAACAGTTTTAAGGCATGCACTGCAAATCTTGTATTGGTCAATATCACAGTTCTTTCCATCTCTGTTTTGAAAACGCATACAACACTTTCCAGGTTTATCTATATTTCCACTTAATTTGTTTTGTTGTTCTGTAATTCTTTTTGAGTTTTCAGAACAATTCAGATTACAAGTTGTACATATTAGGTTTTGTCCACAGTCTTCACAGGTCTTAACACAAGTGTCCCTAACATTAGAGATTTTGTTAGTTCTTATGGAATCATTATTTCTCATTGTATCAATATTCAAGTTATCCCTTTCTTTCTGTGTTACTTTAAATTGATCAAACATGAAGCTGACCACAGAAGCAATCTCTTCCTGATCATGTCCAGTCTCTTCCCCTAGCTTGGTGGGCCCATGATCAGGAATTTTGTCTGGTTGAGTCAAGCGGTTGTCAGAATCAGCAGTAAGTGTCTCCGAGATCAATTTAAATGATGACATTGCTTTATTCATCACAGTGTTTTCTAACGTCACTTCTATAGTTTCAGATGACAAGTTCTTTGCATTGTAGGACTTCAACCACAAGTTCTGAAATGATAATAGAATCTAGATGCTAAAATTATCAACAGCTTTAGATAATTCTTTCATATATTATTTCTTCTGGTTACAGTATAAAAAAACAAGCTTACAATAAAAGCCTGTACAAACTTTTCATTTAAAAAAACAAAAAACAAATGCTTTAAACATCAAACAGGGACTCAACCCTCCCAAAATCGTGAGTCCTGTGAATCAAGTGAGAATTCATTCAACCCCATATTAGATAAAATTAATATTTTGAGATCAATTTCTAATGTTCAATGTCAGATTACTTAAAGAACATATACTATAGATTCC
The DNA here is from genome assembly GCA_033439105.1 of Magallana nippona. NCBI lineage: Eukaryota > Metazoa > Mollusca > Bivalvia > Ostreida > Ostreidae > Magallana > Magallana nippona. The sequence goes on from CM065922.1 coordinate 33,104,577, forward strand.
TTATATTCTGCTAGTACAATGTACTTAATTCTGCAATTCCCCCATTTGGTATCAATTTGGGAGAATATAAAATTGCAAATGCTGAACTTTTATTATAATATCAAACAATTTGCAAATGTCAGAAAAATAAAAGCAAAACTTATAAATTTGCAATGGATGCTTCTTGTGATTTTACACAAATAATAATTCTTCCCCTGTAATCAAAAATCTACAGCAGCTTATAACTTGCTCCCTTTATCATGCTTTGCATTTAGCTCTTTAATAATGTTAATGTGACAATAAATATGTTAAACTCACAGATAAGTGTTGTATACATTCTTTCTGCAATGATCTGAGATGATAACTAAAAGCCAGTTCAAAAAGCCCATGAATGGTGAAGAACCACAATGCAGATGACTTGGAATATCCATCAAGACGAAAATCTAAAAAAAAAAAAAAATTTGTATCAGGTATAGTACTTTTGGATTAACAAATTTGTTGCCATGAAACAGCAAATTCTTACTCTAATGTGCAATAATTTGATATACATGTATATACAATGTATTATCAATATCTAACAAGAATTTAAGTCTTAACTCTCTCAAAGACCATTTTCGTTGAAACGTGAATTGTTCCATATAAGCACTTTATTGCCTATCAAAAGGTACTTTGTGTCCCTTGCTCTAAGAGCTCACCTTTCAAAACGAATTTGGCTGCCATTCCAAGTTTTCCATACTTGTTGCTGATTCTTGACATGTTAGAATTTCCTGGCATGACATCACAGGCTAGAAATAAGGGTGTGCCTTGACACTGAAAAGGCATCAGATACTGTTACATTAAATGCTTCTTTTTAACTGATAGAACAAGATGCTTTTTGGGCATCTACAGTCATATGCCTAAAATACTTCAAACGCATTTGGGAATGAAAACTACAGTTTAAAAATGTCGACTCTCAAGAAATGTTTACATATATAATACCTTAAACTTTAATGAAACATAAAATGTGCAATACATCAATGATTTACAAAATATGCAGGTAAAGGAAACTTATTCTCTGATAGGACTCCTACACTTCTAAAATTGTACAGATAATCCAAGGTATGAGACTACAAGTTTTCTAGCTAGTACTTGTATAAATCAAACACTTACACAAATGTCACCTCATTGACAACTAATGTCTCATTGTAGAGAAAGACTTATAAAAAGAGTGTTGGTATCTTCTATGACTATAAAATTCTAGGATTATAAACTTGCATAGGTACTGTAGATGTGTTGACATCTATCAAGTAAGACTAATTTTTATTTATGCAGAGGGCAATGTTGGATTCTTCTCAGAGTAGCAGATAATAAAGGATGTCATCTTCTGTATAAAAGAGCAAATGGTTCTGGATCTAGTGACACTATGCAATGCTGATGAGACAGATAACCTCTCACAGGTAGATTTTGAGAAAACTAAAAATCTGACTATAAAAAACTTTACAGACAAACAATTGGTCTGGTCCAAAACATAATGAAAATATAATTACTAAGTTCATCCATATATATTATGTATTTTGAAGTGGATTAATCTCCCTCTCCGGAGAAAATGAGAAAATAAGCCTGGGGTCAGAGCCCTGCTGGGGGGGAGGGGGGGGGGGGGACCAGAGGGCCAAAGCCACCTGGCTGATATTGAATTTCAGCATTTTTATGACTATAAAAAGTACTTAAAATGCTCAAACTATTCAAATGCTCACACAATTTACATATCTAACCCCATTTGGAGCAGCAGTAAGCACAATAAAAACAAAAAAAAATTGAGCTTTTTATTATAGTAAAGGAAGAATTTTTACTTATCAAAAAATACTGAATATCAGTTACCATAGTATATATGCCCTAGATTAATCCCTGGTAGGCCTATACCTAGCTTTTCTTTGTGGTCCGATTCTACACATAGCATATTAGCAGTCATCAAGAAAACTCAGTGGTCCGAAGACCCTGGTCAGAGGATTTTGGGATCGGGTCAGTGAAATTCAAAAATTGAGAAGTACGATGGACTTGTAAATAATTTAAAAGTCAATAAACAAAACAATTTGTACCGTAGTCAATAATTCATAATAGGGTTCTATATGTTACACGTATAGATTTATAGGGGCTAGTAGTAGTAAATATGACAGACCACTGGTCCTATTGGCCTGTTCGTTTGAAAAATTTTCGTGAAGACTGTATTAAAAAGAATAATCTTACTAGGACCAGGCTAGGCTCAGGTCACAGAAAGAATTGGGTCCCACAGGCACCTGATGTTACAAATTTTTCTCAAAATAAAAATAAATACCCTATACCTAATAATAGACAAGGTACCCATCACCGTCATCTTGAATTTATTTCAAACTGTCACATCAGGTGGAAGTTTCGCTTGAAACTCATCGGTAAAATTATTTTGCGATCCTCTCCGTCTCCCGATCGGTCATTCAGCATCTAAGCTTACAACCGAATCAACCAAAACGACGTGTCACACCTGTCATTAATAAAAATCGCCCCTCAATTTGCATCTACTGCATTAGACATGCGACAAAAAGCTAAAGGGTGTGACAGTTTGAAATAAATTCAAGATGGCGGCGATGGGTACCTTGTCTATTATTAGGTATAGGGTATTTATTTTTTTTATGAGAAAAAATTATAACATCAGGTGCCAGTGTTGGGTCCGTAGGACATCTGTCATTTTAACGATAGCACACTCTATCTAGTGTAACGGGATTGGAGAAATAATGACAGACCAGACTGGCATTCTCTAGTAGGTGCTCTACCAACTGAGCTATCTGATATGAACCGGTCTGACCGCCACACTAGTAAACAGGTAATACATGTAACATCTATATGTATAAGATATATTTTTTTTTAAAGCGAGCGCAGCGAGCTCTAACGACAATGCATGGTCGAAGAGAAAATTCAGACTACTGCTACCTTTGACATACTAAAAATTCTGTCGTTAGATTTGTACCCACCATTGCGTGTAAATTGCAAATGGCTACCAATGTCACAATCTCACGAGAACAGGTAAAATGTATTTTAAGAATGTTGTGCATTTAAAAGATGAATAAAACATTCTGCTGATTCTAAAAATGGTTTGCAACTATTTGTTTTACATGGTTTTCTTGGTAATTTGTTCGGAGCAATGCTACTTTGACGGAAACTGTCGAGTGATGTCTGCTCTACTAACGTGACGTCACAATGTCTAGACTAAGCATGCGACCTTTAGCGTAATGAATAAATAGATAGGCGGTTCCAACAGTGCACGTTTCTGATGAATCTGATAGTAAAATTGTGATCGTTGTTAATGGCTTCGTCCTCCAGATCGCCACACCGTAAAACATATTAACTGTTTATACATGTATATTGGAGCGTAATATATTTTTATTCACGTTGATGCATCCATACGGTAAACCACGCTTTAATTTATTATTATCATGTACCCATGTGTATTTACAATTCAATTTATGCTGCGCTCGCCCCAACGGTCGCACCGTAAAACATATTAGTATCTCAGAGTGACAAAAAAGTGGATCAAATCTATATTAAATCTGAACATTTTACAAAAATAATTACACTAGATAGCGAAGACGGGAATGTCACTTCAGCACCTTGAAGAAGAGACATATATCGAATGCGATAAGGTCCCATGTGAAGAATATCACATTCAATGGTTGGCTTGAAACTGCTTTTGTCCTCCATGTTGTTTTCTATGATTTACTCCGACCCTGTTCTCTCTGGTAGTAAATGAAAATAAAAATATTTGTACATCATTTTATACAAAGTTAAATTTGATAATGATTTTATTAACATTTATTCTTTAACATCATTATTTATTATATTTTTTCTCAAAATGAAATAATTTACTTCGCGGCAGTTCAGAAAAGCATTTCCGTTGATTGAAAAAATCAAAAATTGAAAATGGAAGAAGACGTGTTTGGTAGTGTTTCTGCGTTATTTGACGAGTTTGAAAAAGATAGAGATTCCTCTACCTTTATTGCATTCGATCGAACAAATGAAGGAGAGGAAGATAAAAGTCGAATCCTCTTTACAATCGGTGGATCAGATGGAGAGTCTTCTGACGAAAGCGAAAATGAAAGTAAAGATGGGGAATCTGAAGAAGAATCGGTGATAATTCCAGAGGGATTGTTTAACGAATCCGGCAAAGAACACACAAAAGAGAACGACTCTAACTTCAAGTTACTTCATGACAGTATCCTGATAATGTGTTTGTCTTAAAAATTTAGTTTAACTTATGATTGTACGATATACACAGTACAATCGCTTGATATAGCTATATCGATATAGCTTGAATAAGCTATTCAAAATAGCTCTTTGTATGGAGTTTTGCACAAAAATGTTTATTATCAGAAATAGGAGAAATTCACAAGTTTGTTACAACACCATTGATCATTCAAAAAGCAACCCTTATTAAAGATAGTTTAAACATTGGGAGACACGATTTTCATGCAAAGATTACTCATCAAATATTGTGTCTCCTTCAGAGACTTTGCACTTAATGTTCTTAAAGTTTTGGGGCAATTGATTCATTACCACACAGTCACTTCTTGAATGAAATATAATGGAGGTCAGTTAAAGTAAACAAGATGATTGGTAATAACTCAGTTCAATGGGAAGAAATCATACTTATAATATCTCAATGCACACAAGGTGGTTTACAGAACAGTTTAAAGTTGAAAACTATCACTGCACTAAAGGTCAATTTTCTATACATGCTGAAAAAATTACACATTTCATTTAAGAAAAATTTATGACAATGGCTTAATAAAACTATATATCTTATTCAAGCTAAATAGCTAAAGCAAGGGATTGTACTGGACCTGGTAAACCATTTGGAGGTGAAGAAGGGCGAAATTACACAGGACAAAAATAACCTGTTACTATTGGTTTTCATTATTCTCACATATACATGTTACCTATAGGGAGAGCATTGCTCTCACTGGGTCTTTGTGTGATGTTATGATGATATATATGGTTCTTTTAAATCAAAAAGAATTTTAAGCTGAGTGAAAATATTCTAAAGAGGAAAGTCAAACAACACATGTCAAAAGGTTTCCAATTTTTTGCTTGTTTCTTAACAAGTTTCAGAAAATAAATTTCAGAGATTTGCAGAAATCATTGATTCTACAAGGTAAGTGTTTCTGTTGAACTATAGTAACCTTGAAATTTTATGTTTGTCAAGGCCTGGCAAAACCACAGTTAAGTTTACTGAACCTTATGATAAACTTTTATTATAACTGCACCCAGATTGATGTTGCATCTCATATAGGATTACGCAACCATTGATGTTTATAGGATTCTGAATTTGAAACCTGACTTCTTTGAATTACTTACTTGATTATTGATATAGTTTGACCAACTTTAATTTTTGTAAAAATTCCAATACTTTTACTTACATGTTTACTTTTGAAAAACATGTAATTTAAGAGGGCTGTTCCCATTATGGTTTTTTCATGTCTCTCATGTATGTTTAAGATTATATTTATACTAGGCTCTGTAGCAAAGTGGTCAAAGTAAAAACCACTTTTGTACAGTAAAATGTAAAATAAACTTGTCACAAAATTTGGTGAACAATTATAGATTAATCATTAATTCACTTTATTATGCCCCCCTTCGAAGAAGGAAGAACATATTGCTTTGGTGCTGTCTGTCTGTCGGTCGGTCGGTCGGTCGGTCGGTCGGTCGGTCGGTCCACCAACAGTTTACATTCATTTTCTTTGCAGAGGTTGCACATACTGAAATAAATTTTAGTATACATTTTTATCATAAGAATATCTTGGTCAACTTCTCTTTTGGGTAATATCAAGCAATTTTTGACAGAATTATGCCCCTTGGACTTAGAAAAATTCCAATTATTTGCAGTTTCTGTTCATTTTCTTTACAAGAAGGTTGCACATACTGAAATGAAATTTGGTATGCAGATTTATCATAAGTATATCTAGGTCAAGTTCTGTTGTGGGTACAATCAAGCAATTTTTAATGGAATTATGCCCTTGGATTTAGAAAAATTCCAATTATTTGCAGTTTCCATTCATTATCTCTGCAAAGTTTGAACAAATTAATTACTGATATATCATGAAAAATGTGTTTTTGCCAAAGAGGTGATGTAGAAGATTTGTGCAACCTATAATTCTAAAACTTTTTAGCTTAGACACATCATACTTGATAGGTTGATGCATCACAGGTAGTACCGATAGATGAACCCTATTGATTTTAAGTTCAAAAGGTCAATTTCATTTCCATGTATACTGCCCATAATAAAGGCTTGTGCACCCTATAATGTATGTCTAAAGGAGGGGGCATAAGTGTTTCACAAACATCTCTTGTTATAAGTACTTTTTTGCAGATATGTTCATGATGAGGAAAGTCCTGGATGTCAAATCATATTTCAAAACAACAGATTTTCCAGGTAGGATGAGGATGATTATTTTAGTACTGCTAGGGGACCCT